>CM033460.1:12774099-13408393 GCA_019425755.1 Amaranthus cruentus
ATTGTCAGAATTGGGCATATAATATGTCGTTGAAAAGCTGTTGAAGTCTATTTTCTAATGCCGCAAACCTTGCACTAATACGATTTTTCTATAAAAAGTTATGACCAAAAAAATGAACATGTATCAAATTTCAGCACAAATAAACTTCAAACAATCGTCATTTCTCGCTCGGTTATCGGAATTGGGCATATAATATATCATTAGAAAGATCTTAAAGTCTAGGTTATAATGCCTCAAATATTATAATTATACGATTTTTCTATATAAAGTTATAGCAATTAGAGTGAATATGTCTCAAATTTCAACACAATCATATCGATTCTGCAATCATATTGATACTCATTTTCGTTGGCCATTGTAATTCAATTTTTAGTTTTTTAGCTTGTTTTAGTTCAATGAGTGTTCGGAGAAAGTTTTTAAAAAAATGTTAGAGATTAAAAGTTTGAAAAGTAATCAGGGACAATTTTGAAATTTCAATACATAAGAGGTGGCGATAAAATAAAAAGGGCGGCAAAGTTTAATAATACCCAAAAAAAAAAAAAAAAAATTAGAGCAAATTTTTAATCCAATCATTGACACGTCATCATATGATCACTAACTTGCATAATGCCGCTTTGATTTCAGAACCAATGCTACCTGCTCTACTGCTTAGCTTTTAATACTTCTATTTTTTTATTTTATCTACTTTAATCATCTTGCTTATTGGGTTCTACTTGAACTTTACTCGCTATGTGCGAATATGCCACTAAATTTACACTTAGTTATATACTAGGGGAACATCTAGAATATCTCAAAAAAAAAAAAGGAACATCTAGAATAGTAGATTATGTTCTATCTTAAATATTTTTAATATTAAAAATTAAAAGGGATCACCTAAAATAGCATACTCATGTATAATATTGGTTACTTTTAATATTAAGAAAATGAAAGTACCAATTATAAATGTAGATCTTAAAATAGAAATGGAACAAGTAAGGTAGACTTTTCCAATAAAGAAATAAATAAGACAAGTAAAAAGAATTTGTGGGAGTATTTATTTTTCTCATATACTAACCGATTTATTTAGTTGAAAATATCAATTGATTTATTATTTATTATATTAGTTGGTTTAACTAATTATTACTCCTTCCTATTCACCCAAGTTGTCTCATTATCTTTTATGAGCAATTCACTCGAGTTGTTCCATTTCCTTTTTTGTCTATCTTTTTTTACCTAAATACTCCTACTTTTTCAATTCCCAATTGCCAACTACCACCTTTACAATTAATTTAATCATTAAAATACCCCACTACCACCTTTTTGGTGGACCACATCTCACTCTTAATATCCATGCCCAACTCAAATGGGACAACATGGGTGGGAGTATGAGATATTTGGTAAAAATAATTGTCTAATATCACTTATTAATTAGAGTAAATGATGAATTAACACGTCAAAAAATATAAAAATAGAAGTCTATAACTAAACACATTTTAGCTGGAACCGGTTAAAAAGTGAAAATTTAATAGAAATAATTAATAATAAATCAAACAAGATCCCACTAACAATAATAAAGATGACAAATTTATTACTCCCTCCGTCCCACTTTAATTGTCCACATTTTCTTTTTGGGTCATCCCACTTTAATTGTTCACTTTCTATTTTTGGTAAAGACTTTTTACCTAAATACCCCCAACTACCTCAACTTATATTATTTAAAATACTCCACTACATACCACCTTTTCAATTATCATAATCACTTAAAATACCCCACTACCACCTTTTTAATTATTATAATCACTTAAAATACCCCACTATTATCCCTTTCTTATTTTGCGTGTCCACATTAAAGTGGACAATAAAAGTGGGACGGAGGGAGTATAAATTACATTAAAACAAATATTGTTGGACTTTAAAAGATTTTGTATACCAAACCTTAAAATTTGATATTAATATTTGACATGTTTCACAATTTATTTTTATGTCTCCACATATCACAATAGTCATTTTCAATTGGCAGAATTAATTCTCATCCATTAGTCCTTTTCTATTCTACGCGTACTTTTCTCAAATTTCCCCACATTTTTGTTTTTCAATTATCATCAATTTCCAATACAACATCTATTTCTCTTAAGGAGTGTCCGGTATAAGATAATACTAGGATTTATGAGATTTTAATATAAAATTTTTTAAAATTGAAATTTGAAAATAAAAAAGTTATATCCCTTATTTATCATCATGTTACGGATTTGGAATAAATAAATGAAAATGAAAGTCTCATCTAAATAAAATTGTTGTGAGAGACGGAAAAGTTATATCCCTTATTTATCAATATATATATATATATATATATATATATATATATATATTTCATCTTATACATAATTTATTTTTTCTTTGTCATACAACTAACAAAGTTATGTTCTCAAAAAAAATAAACTAACAAAATTATTATTTTTAATATAAATGAAAAAACGTGGCAAATTCAGACCAACCAAAGGACAAATTTAATTTTAACATTTGATAAAATCAAAATAATGATTTCCTTACTTGGCTTGTATGTGCAATAATGCCACCAATGAAGACCAAAACTATACCATAAGCAATCCATTTTAAGAAAGATAATAATTTTTTTTAAAAATAGTAACATATAAAAAGTGAGAATGAATTATAAAAAATAAAATTAAAAAAGAGTTAAAATGTATAAACGAGATTAAAAAAAAGTCATTGGACTAGAATAAGAAGGCTCATTCTCTCACCCATGCATCAATCAATTAATCGCGTTGACCGCCAGTCTAATAAATTCATAAAACAACTAATTATTATTCAACATCTCATCACCACAATTTTATAAGCAAATTGATAGTCTTGTGGACTTGTGGACTACACTATACTATTAATTGGTCTCACCTATTTCCATCATTTCTATTTTTAAAAAATAAATTATCAATTTCTATTTATTCTTTATTTATAGATTTAAAAATTAAAACTTACTAATAGTACTCATAATAATATAATTATTATTTATATACTTTTAATTTCATTCGTTTTTTTTAATATAAACTTTATATAATTTTAAATGTGTATAATTCGACATATATATGAACAAAATAGTATATTAGATTGCGTAAAAAAGTTAAAGATAACAAGTATTATGAGACGGATACAACCAACAATTAATTTCACAATAAAAAATAGCAATGAAAATAAAAATAAAAATAATAATAATATTCCTTCTACATCATTCAACAATCAAAACTAAAAGAAAAAGGAAAAAAAAATTTCACTACTGGTATTCATTAATCATTATCAATCTAAAATTTTGCTAGTCACAAATTTCAAATTTCCTCAGCCCATTTTAGGGAGAAAAAATTCAGAAAAATCAAACAAAAAAGAAAAAAAGGTTTACAAGCCCAGATTTATATAGATCGAAACTGTTATATATATATGTAAAATCAAAAAAAAATTGTAATAATACTGTAATTAAACAAACAACAAAAGTAATCAAACCCAAAAAAAAAAAGGAAAAAAACATTTAAAAAGTAAATTTCCAGATCTTAATCCTAAGATCAACCTTACACTTAGCATCCGACGTCGTTCCAGGAGTAGGAATCTTGGAGGTAGCATTTTTGGGCTGAAATCCTTTGATTCCATCACAAGTTACTCTGATTCCAATCTTCTTTGATTTGATCTTTCCCATCTGCACTTCCACCATAGTATTCAACTCCGCCGACACAGGGAATCCGCTCTTTTTTGTTAGATCTGATCTGAGTTGACTCACTGTGTCCGAGTCAAAATCCCGAGTCGGGTCACTCAACACAGTAGCTTTTAGAATGGTTGTGTTTCCAGCAACATGGGTGAAACCAGGAAGAGTTGCGTTACCGGCGTCAACACCCGCACCGGAAAACTCGACGGAGATGGGGTAATAAACGAATGTGATCTTCTTTTTGTTTGGGTTTTTGGCAGTGAGTGTGAAATCGAGTTTTGAGTTGAGGTGAGTGAACCCGGACGAGTCGGAAGATGTTAGATTAAATTTTGAGATCCGGATAGAAGAGACCGAGAAAGTTGGGTGTTTAGGGTGGTAGAGAACGTAGAATATGCAGGCGGCAATGGCGGCAAGTAAGAGGAGAGAGAGGATTGCGATTAATGTATAGATAAATGTAAGACAGCAACATTTTCTACAAGAACATGACCGGTTTGAGCGCCGGTTTTGTTGAGGACGGTAAACCGGACGGGGCCGGCTTGGGTTGTATAGTTGACCGGTTTTAGCTGGACCGTTGGTGGTACCGTTTGGGACTGTTGAACCGCCGTTTAATGCTGCTGGTGGCGGGTTTGGTTTGGCGGTTGGGTAAACTCTATCCGCCATTTTTGGGCGTTGAGGAAGGAGAAAATGGAAATAATGAAAATGAATGAGGTGGAAGAAGAATTGAGGAAAGGAATGGTGGAGAAAAAGAGAAAGAGAGAATCTCTTTGAAAGATGGTTTCCTAGCACTTGCTTGGTTTCTCTTTCTAAATGGGAAGTAATTATTATTCCATTCACTTTGGTGAAGTTTAATATGATAAATTGATATAATAAATAATGATAACAATAATAATAGGTGTCACAGATTGTTTTATGGGACGGTCTTATTGAAAAACGCATACTTTTTCTCTTTTATATTACTTGCTACTGATAATGACATTTTCCAATATAATATGAAACACTCGGTAACAAGTATTAGGGAACGAAGGAAATATAAGTCATGAGAATATACCTTCTTTGTTTAAGGTTGTTTTATCATGAGATGATCTTTTAAAAGAGTAGTTGTAAAAGATTGGGAATTGAGTTTTATATCCGTTGGCACAAGTATCGCATTTTCAAAACAAAGTCCTGAGATCGAATTTTAGGTTATTTTCTCATTCTCTCGGTCTACAATGTAATCCAAAAAATAACAAGATAATAAAAATGTGTGATATTACTTTCTTAAACCAAAGAACAGAAAAGAAATGAAAATAGTCAGCTTGCTACCTAGAATTTTCCATACAAACTAAAAAAGAAGTTATTTGCAATCATTAGTCTTGTTTTATTTGTTTTTTACGCTTTATTTAATGCACTGCACTAATTTTATTTAAGTATTTTAAAAATTGTACATAATTAAAAAAATCTAAAAAATTATTTTAAATAAAATTTACATTAAAGAGACTCAAACAATATCCCACATAACTATATTTTGATATTCAAGTTAAAAATAAAATAAAAGTAAATCAAATAAAATAATTACTCTGAAGTGGAAACAATTTTTTTAGTGGGTATTACGTAGTTATTATGTTCTTTAATCAAATAAATATAGATTTTAATCTAGAAAAGGAGAAATAAATTGTGAATTTTAATGATAAGAAATTATATAAATGAGGTAATGTAAAAAATATTTTATATCAGCTATTATTTTGAGAGACGTTTCTCAAGTCCAATCCATTAAAAGATTAATGTCTATTTACCGTATTCTTAATACCTACTTACATTATCCTTAATATTTACTTACCGCATCCTTAATGCCTATTTTCAATATCTTAAATGTCGAGTAACATCATTTTTAATGCATACTTACAATATTTTATAAGTCGATCCAATTAGATAGGGTCTCTTAAAAATACCTTCCCTCACCAGAATTTCTTATTTAATCTAGCAAAACCATGTAAGAGGGAGTTGATTAAAGAGTAATTGACCTTGTGAAAACTAAAGAAAGTTGATTATGACTTATAGAACACTCATGATTATATTTAGAAGTGGGATATATAATTAATGAGAATTTAGGAAGTAAAATAAGGTATGATTAGTTGGTGGGTGGGCTTTCAAGTATGGCTGGATTGCAACTAGATGGAAGTTAGTAGTAACTTGGTAATATGATTGTGTTTGGAAGTGATGGATGCACTTCATTTGTTGACAATAATTTGTCACCCTTAAATATAAAAAGTGCTTTGAAATTTTGATTTTGTGACTTTTAAACTACTCAACTAAGTTATCAATTGTTCATTTGTTTGTTTAGACTTCTCATTTTAGCTACTTGTACTTCCACCCTGTATTCTAAAATTTTTCACCCATTTGATAAGTGGTAATAAACGGTGATAATGAGAATGAAAAACTAGTGTCGTTTTGGTTGAAAAATCTCTTGATTACCTTGATGGTCATGTTTGTCAGGATTGAAAAACGTTGGTAATTGAAATTTTAGAATTCTATTTGTTTGTGCTTTCAGCAAGTGGGCAAGGCGATTGGCTTCTATGTTTTAATCGGATACCAATTTCTCTCTTACTTAGCCATTGCTTTCTCAACCGTAGACATGATGTACTAGGTACCTATTGACGAGACCACCTCACCTCTCTGTTCATTCTAAGACATTATTATTGGAAGAGGTGGTATTAGATAGTAATGGAAATTTGTAAAAAAAAAAACTTTTTTTTGATCAAAGTTTTATTACCATGGGAATGATATTGAACTTTTGAGAAAATTTTATACTATAAATCATTCTCATTACCATCATTTGGTACTACTAACCAAACGAGCTGGTTTATCTTTGTAAATGGATGGATAGCCATAAATTATTACTCCTTTTATAAGATTGTGTTTCTCATAAATAGGAGGCATTTTATCGGCCATCAGGACCTATATAAAAGAGTAGATCGATCAAACGGGTTTATTTTCTAGCCAGGTCATTTTCAAACCAACTTATATTCTGTTCGAGTAAGATTCGAGTGAACCTAACGGATAAAGGGTGTTTTTTGAATTTTTTTCATATCATTACCTTTTTTTCAAAAGACATTTTCTTAAACTAAAACATTTTCTTATTTTTAACGGTAATTATTTATTTCTAACATCAAATGAAATCAGAAAAATTATTATTTTTATTTTATTTTGGGCTACTTTCATTAATTTTCTTAAACTAAACAGTTCCTCTGATTCCTTCTTAATTATTCATACCCAGCCATCTACCTTGAAATGTTATAATTTTGGACCTATCACTGATTCATGTCCTAAGGTAATTGAATTCTTTCTTTTCTTTTTAGACATAAAAATGTGAAGTGGGACTTTCTAATTCTGATACAAGTATTAAATTACTTAATTTTATTTTTTTAACTTATCAATATTAATGTTGTCGGAATACTTTTATTTACTCACATTTTTTGTTTTTTAAATGAAGAATTTTCTATAAAAGTTTTATAGTCATTTATGTCAAACTGTCAAGTTGTTGATTTAGAGTTTATAATTTAGTGCTCAACTTGTTGCTCGACTCCCCACCAACTTCTTGTAAGGTCTCTTTCTATGAAATGGAACAGTTATTATAATAAAATAAAAAAAAAATAAAATAATAATAATAATAAAGCTGTACTTCTGCATTTGTTACTTAATTCCTTCGTTTGCAAATACTTGCTACATTTTGATTATGGGCATTAATAACCGTTTAAGCTTATTTTATATATTACAACTAATCATGTTTAAGCAAAGATATAGTCAAATTGGAATTTGTTTGAATCGTCTAATCACATTTTCATAATTATTAACTTTTTATAATTTTAAAATGTATATAATTCAATATATAAATGTATAAAATAGTACAATAAATTGCGTAAAAAAATAAAATGTAGCAATTATAATGAAACGGAAGAACTACAACTTAAAATTCTGAATATCCTATTCCACATCTGTTATTTTTTATGTTTTTATTTTTCTATTCAATTTGCCACATCATTAAAAGTATATAATAAATAAAATGTCTTTTGCCACGCTGGTTGTTTACTAGGTTTAAATAATAAAGAGACCCACATGATGCTTTATATTGAAAATTAAACCACCGACGGGTCTAAGGTACTCCCATTGGCTATTGCAGCTAGAAAATCAGCGACATAATCCTTTTTAAATACATTAAGAAAAATAAACATGCTCGTGTAAATACCATTAAATAAACATAAATTTTTGTGAGAGATCATTTTTAATTGGGTTGGCCCGTAAAGAAAAAGACAAAGTAAGAGTATGTGAAGGAAAGAATAATGCGGAATTAAAGTTGTTTAATGGCTGAATACTTAGTTTGTATTACCTTTCAAATGACTATTACAGCAGATTATATACAAGAATTAATCTCTAACTATGGAAACAAATATTACCTTAATATTCTAAGAATAATTAAGGTAATCATGAAATATACTAAGAATATCAACAAAATATTTCTATTATTCTCTACACTCCCCCTCAAGTTAGGTCATGGGATTTCCAATGCCTAACTTGCCTAATGTGGCTTCAAAGCAATCTGCTGTAACGCCCTTCGTTAGAATGTCTGTCAGTTGGTCTTCTGATTTCACATGAGGAAGACTGATAATTTGATTCTCAAGCTTCTCTTTGATGAAGTGTCTGTCAATCTCCACATGCTTTGTATGGTCATGTTGAACTGGATTCTCTGAAATACTGATAGCAGCTTTATTATCACAAAACAATTTACAAGCCTCCAAAGGTGGGAAGTCTAACTCGATTAAGAGCTTCTTGAGCCACAAGATCTCTGTTATCCCCTTGACAACTCCTCTAAACTCTGCTTCAGACCTTCTGCTTCTTACTCTTCCATGTAACTAAGTTTCCCCCAACAAGGGTGAAGTAGCCGGAGGTGGATTTTCTGCTATCCCGATCACCTGCCCAGTCTGCATCTGTGTAGGCAACAAGGTCAAGATGACCATTCTTCCCATAGAAAAACCCTTTATCACTTGTACCCTTTAAGTATCTAAGAATCCTCATAACAGCTTCCATATGTTGAACCTGAGGAAGATGCATAAATCTACTCATTACCCCCACTGCATATGCGATGTCTGGTCGTGTGTGTGATAAGTAGATCAACTTTCCCACTAACTTTTGATACTGCTCTCTGTCTGTAGGTTTTCCTCCTTGCTCTGTCTGTAATCTGTGGTTAGCAACAATAGGAGTTTCTGCTGGTTTACAATCGATCATGCCAGCTTCAGCTAGTAAGTCCAGAATGTACTTCTTTTGATTGATGAAAATCCCCTGTCTCGATCTGTAGACCTCAATCCCAAGAAAGTATTTCAACTTCCCTAAATCTTTCATCTCAAATTCCATAAAGAGTTTTTGTTTGAGACTTTTGATTTCTCCTTCATCATTACCGGTTATGACCATATCATCTACATAAATGATGAGGCATGTGATTTTTCCTTTCTCGTTCTTCAAGAATAGTGTATGATCTGAGTTGCTTCGTTTGTAGCCAAATTTCTTCATTGCATTAGTAAATCTGCCAAACCATGCCCTTGGAGACTGTTTTAGACCATACAGAGCCTTCCTTAATCTGCATCCTTCACCTTGAGCAAATTCCCCAGAATACCCAGGAGGAGCCTGCATGTACACTTCTTCCTCAATTTCTCCATGAAGAAATGCATTCTTAACATCGAACTGATATAGGGGCCAATCCCGATTTGCTGCTATTGAGAACAGAACCCTGATTGTGTGGATCTTAGCAACTGGGGAGAAGGTTTCAGAGTAGTCGATCCCATATGTTTGGGTATATCCCTTAGCCACTAACCGGGCTTTGTACCTCTCAATCGTACCATCAGCATGATATTTTATGGTATACACCCATCTGCACCCCACAGTCTTTTTCCCTTTAGGCAGCATACACCTCTCCCAAGTATCGTTCTTTCGAAGTGCTGAGATCTCATCATCCATCGCTTTTTTCCACTTTGCATCTCGGAGAGCTTCTTCTGTATTACGAGGGACAGAATTCGAATACAGAGAAGCTATAAATGCTATTGCGGTTTGTGCTAGGTTTCCATTTTCAACTCTATCCACTGGATATCGAGACCTTTGGGATTCGAAGTCCGGATCATATCTCCTTGGGGGAATTCCCCTGGTACTCCTTGGTGGGAGTTCGTACCTACATGGTGACTCAGTAGTATCCAGCATATTATTATCAATCAAGGGATTAGGCTCAAGTATTACCTCCTCCTGATGATCGGATGCATCAGACGAAATAGGAATGGTTTCTTCAGGCAAAGGCTCTTCCATGTTAGCAGGGGTAGTATCGGTGGGATTTTCATCTTGCTCTTTGGGTCACAGTCAACAGTTATATGAGAAGATAGCCAGCTCAAGTCCTCACAACTCGTCTCCCCCTGAGGACTAGACTGGGTATAGTAGTATGAGTGTTCAAAAAACTCACAATCCATCGTAGTATAAACCTTTTTCTGAACAGGATCAAAGCACCGATAACCCTTCTGGTCAACCCCAAATCCCAAGAATACACATCGAACAACACGGGGTTCAAGCTTAGTGCGGGTGTGTTGGGGTAGATGAATATAAACGGTGCACCCAAAGACACGAGGGGGTAGAGAGTGGATGGAAGGAATGCAGACATGGGTTTGGAGGGTTTCAGAGGGGTTCGAAAATTGAGGGTTTTTGTGGGTAGGCGATTGGTGAGATAGGTAGCAGCAGCCATGGCTTCAGGCCAAAAAGTGGATGGAACATGGGCCTCAAACAGAAGTGCTCGGCTCTTTTCGAGTAGAGTCCGATTCTTCCGTTCGGCGACCCCATTTTGTTGAGGTATATGTGGACAAGTGGTTTGGTGGATGAGGCCATTGGTTATGCAAAAATGTTTCATGTTCTAGTTCATGTATTCCCCCCCATTGTCTGATCGAAGAATTTGCGGTTTGGTATCAAATTGGGTGACAATCATATTATAAAAACGGACAAAAGCATCAAACACTTCAGACTTATGCCGTAAAAAATACACCCAACACATTCTAGTAAAATCATCAATAAACAGCACAAAATATGAAAAACCCTGTTTATTACAAGCAGGCGCAGGGCCCCAAACATCCGAATGAATCAAAACAAAAGGTTTATCACTACGAGTTTGACTAGGAAAATAAGAGTGTTTATGACTCTTTGCAAGAACACATGTTTCACAGTCCAAAACTAAAGTACTACTAGCTAATGACGGAAAAAGACGTTTGAGATACCCCAAGGAAGGATGTCCAAGACGTCTGTGCCATGTCCATAACTGATGATCCAGAGACCCGCGAACAAGAGATGTTTGAACCTTTTGAACTGCCCCATCAACATAGTATAAGCCCCCGCGTTCAGTACCACGCCCAATAATCGCTCCCGTCTGAGCATCCTGCACAAGACAACCAGAAGCAAACATAAGAACAGTACAATCAAGCTCCTTAGTCAGTTGACTAATAGAGAGCAATTTATGTGAAAGACTTGGGATTAAAAGACAGTTCTTAAGGGTTAGAGAAGGAGTAACAGCGACGGATCCGGACTTAGTAACATCAACACAAGCTCCATTAGCAGTTTGAACATGGCTACGAGTTTTGGGTTTTTGAGACAAGAGATCGTGAGGATCAAATGTCATAGTATCGGTAGCACCACAATCAAAAATCCATTCCGATGAGACACATTTACCAACAAGACCAAGACTACCAATATTATTTGAGGGAATATTTTTTGGGTTGGAATTAAGGTGGGCCGTGGGCCCAAGGGAATTAAAAGGGATCATTGACCCACGGCTTGCTTTAGGGTTTATTTTAGGGAAATGTTTGGTATTTAAGAGTGAGAAAGAGGAGTGGTGACTGGTGAGTGTGCTCCTCTCTCTCTTCCGTCGTTCCAATGATACTTGTACCATTTTCATGGCTTTCTCTTGCTTCTGGGTTGGGCACAGTGGTCGGTTCGCCAGTAGCCACATGAACCTTGCCGCCGGGTCGTGGAACCTTGGTGGCGGCCTTGCGGTTGCGGTGCTCCTCCCACCATTCCGGAAAACCGATTAATTTGAAGCACCCCTCCTTGGTGACTGCACTTGAGGTAAGCTTTATCATCCATGTCTCGCCGGAGTGAAGGACCTCCTGACCGGTGCTTGATTGCCAATCCACTCCCGATATCTGAGGGGTTTAACCCCAATGATGAATCGTGGGTATAAATCCCACGTCGTGCCACTTCTCTACGGATAATGGCGTAGGCTTGCTCGACAGTGGGAAGGGGTTCTCGGTTCAAAATATCCCTGCACTCCTTGTCATACGAATCATCAATACCCCCTAAAAACTGGTACAATCTTTGTTTTTGAATATATGTGTTGAAGATAGTGATATCTTCGGAGTGAATCATAGGATTCGGCATGCGCCGATCTATTTCTTTCCAGAGGGTAATTAATTGCCCATAAAAGTCTTCAATTGAATCCTGTTTTTGTTTTAATTTGCTGGCCTTGTTACTAAGATCAAAGATTTGTAATTCATCTTGCCCACTGCTCAATAGCGTTTCAATCCCCTTCCATAAATCACGGGCTGTGGTGTAATCGAGAAAATGATTAATTAATCTGGTATCAATATTAGAAATGATCCATGAAATAACAATGGAATCACGCTGCTTCCACTGTTGGTAAGTCGGTTCAGAGGGGTTGAGAGGCTCGTCTGTGATGTGACTGAGACGTCCTCTTGCCCCTATTGCGATATGCATCATTTTACACCATGAGGTGTAATTTTGGTGTGTTAGTTTTTCTGCAATTTTGAGATCTGCAGGTATATTTTCTGTGACAATTGCTGGTAAAGTAGCTGGAGTACTTGTCACTGGTTTTTGGATTTCTTGGAACAACTTAAGCACTTGTTCCATGGTTAAAAGCTGTTGGGTTGGGTTTTGAGTATTTTCGGCCATTGTAAGTGTTTTTTGTGGTTTTTTGCTGGTTTTAGGTAGATGATGATGCCGACGAGTATTACCGGTCCCCGGAAGATACCTTCGGCTCTGATACCATGAAGGAAAGAATAATGCGGAATTAAAGTTGTTTAATGGCTGAATACTTAATTCGTATTACCTTTCAAATGACTATTACAGCAGATTATATACAAGAATTAATCTCTAACTATGGAAACAAATATTACCTTAATATTCTAAGAATAATTAAGGTAATCATGAAATATACTAAGAATATCAACAAAATATTTCTATTATTCTCTACAGTATGCATTAAGCTTTAATGGGCTGGACCTGAGAGATGTCTCTTAAAGAAACAGTCTCTCATGAGACTGGTTGTTAAATAAAAATGTTGGAAAATTGATGGTGTTATTAACTAATGGTTGTTGTACCATATATGTTTTGATGATGATGATGTATGAAATCTTACATATGCATTTCTAGTTGACCAATGAGTAATTCAAGTTCTTCGACTAATTATGAACGACTACACTTATATTAAGTCTTTGGGTATTATTATTGTGAATTAGTGATTGAAATTTGGTGGCGGATTCAGAGTTTGAAGTTTCAGAAATATTAATAAATAGACGAAATTTCTTTAAAAAATATTTAGGCAATTTGGACAGAGTTTTATTTGTAAAATTAACATCTAAAAGGCAAATAATAAAAGTGATGTACCCTACTACTCTTATGTAAGCAATACTCCTACTTGTCAGCCCTACTTCAAAGTTATGTAAGCGGGTCGACCCAACGGGTCAAGGGTCGGATCACATTTTAACGGGTCATTAGCGGGTTGGGTTAATAACGGGGTGGGTCATTAGCGGGCCTTGTGTAAAGGGTCGGGTCGGATAATTATAAGAATTAATTGCGAAAAAAAATTTGCCACTTTTTTATTTTATTTTTAAATGATATTATAAACATAAGTGGATCGACCCAACGGGTCATAAAATGTAATAAAAAATTGTTTTTATTAACTTTTAAAAAATGGGTCAAAGTAGGTCGGATTGAAACGGGCTTGACCCGCCCCGCCCCGTTTAACATTCATTTAAATTTTGACCCGCCCCGTTGAACACCTCTAGTAAGCATAAACATCTAATTTCTCGGTTAAAACCAAGATCATCATAAACTCAATATAGAAAAAAAAAACAACCGTGATTTAGTGAAGAAAAGGCATTTTGAATTGTAAATGGTGATTAATGAATGCCAAAGAGAACACACAAATCAACATAATGTTACAACATTCTGAAATTGAATAATAAAATTCTAAAATACTAATGCAAATGAAAGGTGCCAGGGATAATAAAGTTGAATTATTTTCTAAAAAAAATAATAAAGCTAAAGGGTACGTAAAAGGAATAATAAGGAAGCATTTTAAAAGAAATAATAAGCTAAAAGATACGTACAAAGAATAATAGAGCTTAAAAGAGTAACTTGTATATGAGACTGTCTCACAATGAAATAAATCCATATAAATAACTCAGTAGTAGTTAGATTTAGGCGTTTATGGTTTAATAATCCACTGCCTTCTTCTACTCTATGCTAACCCCATGTCGCCTACTCTGTTGAACACTTAACCTTTCAAGAATCAAGATTATTCACATTTCAAATTTTTTCCTCTCCTCACTTAAATTCTTTTTTGTTATCTTTTTAATGATTGTTGATACGAAATAATGATTGATTTGTTATCTTCTTAATGATTGTTGATACGAAATGATAATGGATTCATTAATAACAGGGTAAATTAACTACCATTGTAAAAAAATTCCGCCTTCTGATTTGCAAATGCCATGCATGACATTCTTTATACACCCATTGAATTTAAGCTTTCACCCATTTATCTATCCTCCATCTATCCTTTCTATGGAATTAAAGAGAATAAATTAGGGAGAAAAAAAGAGAAAGATATGATAGGCGCGTTTCATCACAGAAACATAAAACATTTAATAACTTCATTTTTTTAAATTGTCCCTAGCACACATGTCAGGGGTGTCCCTTCCTAGGTCCGCCCCTGATTGAATTGTAGGTTTTCATTCTTGTATTAGCTTTAGCTTTGTTGCTCATTTGTTTTCATCTTCATTCTATTTCGTTAAATTTCCAATATAATATTCACAACAAAGACAATTGCTCGTCAATTTTGAGTACAATATACGAGGAGTTAGGTAATTACATTTTCTAAATCACTTTCCTTAAATTTAAAATTAATGCGCATTATTTTAATGTGTTTACAAATTACAAATACATAAAGATACCGCAACACCCTTTTCAGTTCAATTTAATTAATTTTATCATTATCATGTCAATTAAATTGAATTTTATTAATTCCTATTCTTTGAAAGAGAAGGATGTATATATATACATCCTTATTTTAGAAAATTGACAGATTTATAATAATAATAATAAATTAATTAATTGTAGTTCCCTACTTGCCGAAATTTTCCAAAACCAATAAATGCCAACAACGTATTTTAGTTTGGCATCGTAGGGCTAAAGAATACGACGGGTAAGAATAAGTTTGTTTAGCTCCCTCTCGTTATCATTCACGCTTCCATTATAAGCACAAATTTGTATACATGTTTTAGCTGGCAAATTCCACATCAAAAATAAATATTATTAGGAAAATTGTCAAAAAGTATTCAATAAAAAAAATATTTGCAAAAGAGTTAATAAAAAATATTTTGTCAAAAAAATACGTAATAAATTTTTTTTTTCCATATAATACTAAGTGACGTTTTCCTTCATCAGTTGACCATTAATTATAACGGTAGACTGGACAAAATCAAATTTTTTTTCCTCATCTTCAATTTCATTTTCAATTTAACTTCGATTTTGAGCATAAAGTAGAGAGAGAAAGAAGACAGTGAGAAAATTGATTGAGGAAGAAAAAAAATTTCGATTTTGACCAATCAACCGTTATATTTGACGGTCAACTGAAGGAAAACGTTAATGGTACTTGGAAAAGAAAAAATTTTGTTAGGTACTTTCTTAAAAAATAAAAAAAATTAGTAGGTACTTTTTGAATTTTTTTTATTAGCTACTTTTTGACACTTTTCTCAAATTATTATGAATATCAACATATTATTGATAAATATGAGTATACATAATTTAATAAGTCAAGTACATAATTTGTTTGATTTTTCTTTTTAGTCTTTTATATTAATAACTAAAACTAATTGTGAAGCACAACATACAGAGGAGGTTTTGATCATGTTAACATATTCAACCGTACAAGGCTCTAAAAAATTTGAGAGACTTAATATTGAATTACGTAGTACATATTTAGTGTCTAAAGATATAAAGTTGTTAGAAAAATCTCATAATTTTTGAAATTGCACAGAGCATTCAAAAAATATTTTTATTTTTACTCCTCCCCTAGCAACATATTATCGAGTAAAATAAAAATGTACATATTCCATAAGCTAGCCAAGTACATAAATTGTTATAATTTTTATTTTAAATGACTCGCACTCTTTCTTTAATTTTTATGGACCAATTCCGACCAATTCCGATTGTGTGAAATTATTAGTGGTGACAAAGGGAGTGCAATTACAAATATTAGTGGCAACTAGCATGTGTAAAACCATGTGACAATCATAACATGATCAATATTAGTGGTACACTACTTATTGTAATATGCCAACAATGACAATACTAGAATGCATCTTTTGGAACTTATCAAAATCCTAGGAAAGAGCCTAATCAAGGATAAGTGAGTAACAAAATTATTTCTTGAATCATGCAATTTATTCATGTTGCTCTTTACATAATCAAGCCTTAGGGTCTCCTTCAATATTATTATTTCTTTAATTTAAGAAATATTGATAAAAGTCTCTATAAAATTAAACTAACTTTTTATCAAAAATTATTTTGAATAAACTTTGTTTGGCATAATATAAACTACCTACAAAAACTAACGTTTTACAAAAATTTACCTGAAACTATCCAAAAATTATTATCTTTGTCAAACGCTACATCCTAATAATGAGATTTATTCAACTTTCAGTTGGAATGAACATGTAGAAGTCACGTGTTTTTGATTTGTGTCAGGAACCTCAAAAAGAGACTATATCTAACCCACCTAATGCACTCTCCTTTTCGAAAAAAACTCATCTTGTATGAGACCATCTCACATTGAGACGAGTCTATATAAAAGGTTCATTATACAGTATACTAAAAGTTTCTAATATTGAGTTATTTAATTCAAGTATGGAGCACGTCTCACGGTGAGACCATCTCATACAAAAATTTGTGTTTTCAAATTTCAACCAAAAGGCTCATTAGTAGGTAATATTAGAGAAAGAAATAGATTTTAGGTAGTTTTTGATAAAAAGAATTTATGGAATTAGCTTTTGACAAAAAATCAATTTTCTAAGAAAATTTGACAATTGTTCTTTTTAATAATTAACTTAAAATAAAAAACAGTTTAGTTCTTTTTTCTTTGAAATTAAATAGTTTAGTTCTATGTTTCGTTAGTTTTATTTACTTGTTTTGTTAATGTGAATATTTAGTTTTGAATAAAAAAGAAAGTGGAAACACCGAAACAGTTGTTCTAGCAATCAGCCAAGTACGATTTGTTTGGAGTTTGGACCACGCGGGCCCGGGTTAAAAATGTTCTAACGAAAAGTAGGATTCTTAAATTGTACTTCATGTCTAAAAGTTAGAATATACTTTTTTAACATCATCAGCGGGGATAGCTCAGTTGGGAGAGCGTCAGACTGAAGATCTGAAGGTCGCGTGTTCGATCCACGCTCACCGCATTTTTTATTTTTTATTTTTTAAATCTGGTTGTTGGATTAGTAAATTCAACTAGATAATCTTCATGCGATGCACAGTTTTTCTTTTTCATTTTGATGTAAAAAACAAATAAATTGAATAGGTCCGGCTTAATAGTACATTAATTTTAATTATGTTTTAATATACATTTTATTAAATTCATGAAAATTGAAATTCTAACTCTTTTTATTGTTATCATTCTAATAATGATAAAGCAGTGAGTCATTGTAAATTGTATCTATAATATAATTAGGTATTATTTGAAATGAATAAATATAAGGCATATGTTTGCTCTTATAAATTATGTAAATGTATAAACTGTGAATTAGATATTGGGTAAGATAATAATACATTCACATATTAGGAGTAATATAATTCTAATTTAGAGTGAAAGCATCATATTCAACTAACTTTTATTTATATTAGTTAATATTTAAACACATAATAATTTATGGACTATTTAATTTTGAAAAAATTGAAATTAATAGTAGGAACTTGGGTAGAGACTGAACGAATATATATAATATGAAAATCGGTTGTCTCGATGGGAGTAAATAGCGATTTTCTTTGCATTCGGTCTCTTGAGAGTCGAGAGACCATCTCTCTGAAAGACGTCTCTTAGGTCCAACCCATTATAGCTTAATGCGTACTTACTGTATCCTTAATGCCTACTTACATCATCAATAATGATTACTTACCGTATCCTTAATGCCTACTTACAATATCCTTAATGACTACTTATATTCTTAAATGCTTACTTACGATATCCTTAATGTCTACCTACATCATCCTTAAATGCCTACTTATAATATTTAAATTCCTACTTACAATATTTTTATCGCCCACCGAATAAGCTTACAGTATTTACAATATCTTAAATGCCTATTTATATTATCTTTAACTTTAACGCCCACCGAATAACTTACTTTTTTCCTTCATGGACCGACCCAATTAAAGATGATATCTCAAAAGAAACCGTCACAGCCTACTCCATATATCCAAAAAAAGGCCTACAGGCCCAATCAAACCAAGGCCCAAGAGATTAACGAATATTCACCTTCAGACCTAGTTCCATCTGGAACTATCATTTCCAATTTCCAGAAACTTGGCAAAAAATCATCCAGAAGAATCTAGAACATACTCTCCTATTATCCCTCTTAACTTATGTTCACCGCGCCCTTTCGAGTATCCACAGTCAAGCTCAGCGATTTTTCTCTTCCCACTTGAAATCAGAAGAAATTCCAGGTTAGGGTTTTAATTTTCTATTGATTACTGTTCTTGCTTTACTATTTAACTGTAATCTTTGTCTGGGTTGTAATTTAAGGGTTTATTGTTTTTTGATTGTGTTTGATGAAAGTTTGGACGCTACAATCTATCTAGTGAGATAGTTTTGACTTATTTTATGTTCATTTTATATAAATCGTAAATTTCGCTTGGTTGATTATATTATGATTGCTTGATAAAAGCTTTGAAATCACAATCTTTCGTTAGCTGTTTAGGTACTTTGAATTATATTTTGGGTAAGGTAAGCAGAGAGAGGATTTAACGAGAAATGAATCAAGGTGCCAGGGGAATATGGTGCTTGCCGGATGCCACCACTAAGGCACTAAGGCACGACCCGATTCTCTTAGGTACTTTGAATGATGTACAGTTATTTTGTTGAAATAAATTTCATATTATGGTTGAAAATTTTGTGGTGCTAGATTTGATCATGTGGTTTAAAGTTAAATAAAGAATATAAACCTTGAACTTGAATTTTTCACAATTGCATCTTGAAGTTCTACTTCATTAACCTAAATAATTGTCAATGATACCCTTCCAGCTATGAAGGCGTATAGCATTTGAATTTATACTATGTCTTGATGGGTAATTAAGTGATTGTATGCCAATAGCCTGGTATTACAAGTATTTTAACAAAGAAAATGGAAGTCTTTGGATAAATTGTGTCTAAGGGATGCTTGGTTTGGGCATAAACATTCCTATTTCTTCCTTGTTTGGTTTACATGAAATTGAAATAAGGTATTTGGGGGGTAAAGAGACCTCCATTATTTGACTATTTTCCTCCAGAAATGGAGCAGATCAAATTTCCTTGAGTCAACCCATCCGTCCTCAAACCTCCACTTCTTTAATACTAACCAAATTAGAGAGGAATGAGATGGAGAAAAAGGAGAAGAAGTGTTGTGGACAAATTTATTTTCATTTGTTCAGATAACAATTTTTTAGGGGAGTGATTTGGAATGGTTTAGTTTTTTAATTTTATAAATGGAAAATTATTTCAAAAGTGAAAAGATTACGAAGGAAAATGACTTTTCTCTTTGCCTCTCCTCCCTTTCCTTCCTTACTAAACAAACAAGGGAAGGTTTTCTTGTCATTCTCTCGCCTTCTCTTCCCTTCTCGTTGTCCGTGCTTTTCCTCCTACATTGTTATCCAAACTAAATGAAAAAGGTTTCTATTAAATTAAACTAATCAAAATTTATCATCATTTGTATTTTCCATTTGTTAAGTTTGAAGGAAAATATTTTCTGCAAAATCGAATATCATAATTTAGAAGTATTTTAGACGATGCAAGTGAAACTAATATAGAAGAAGATTGATTCATGCTATACCGACAATTATGTGGATTTCCTACCATAAAACATAATTGATTCTAGGAAGAATATTTCAACTTGAAAGGCTTCCTCTTTCTGATGATAATTTAGCAATTTTCTAAAAATTGAATTTATTGACAGTGCATACTTAGGTAGCATGTTCCATGCTCACCAGAACATCATTTTTTGTATCTTTTTAGATTGTTTGATTGTAAAATATACTGATGAATTTTTAGCTGAATCTATAATGTAGTAATGTTGTGCCATGATTACCAAGCAAAGTGAGCCACAATCTTTGACGCAAACTACAAATTCTCTTCATGTTAGTATCAATAATCAGATGTTCGAAGTTACTCTTAGGGATTTATTTTTGCCATTTTTTGCTTGCCAACAGATTACTCTCTGCATTACAGGTTGAAGGTTGAAACGGACCATAATAAACATGTTTGGAGTGGTATTTCCCAACCGAAGTTTCCCAATTGATATCTCTACCTTTTCTCAAATAGATACATTCCATTGGGTTCTTGATATGAACCATTTTGTGGGTAAACAAATCTTTTGTTAGCTTGTTTTTTTGATAAATCTATATTCTACGATTATCAGGCTTAGTTAATTTATTACAATGGCAGGAGAAGCATATGATCAAATCAAAGAAATGTGTATTTTCTTGCTCAACAGCTTTACCCTTCCAGCAGACAAAGCTTTAGCAGTGTATGTTCAATCCCCTGGTTCAGCCTTTGTGTATTGCGGGGCTGTCACTATAGCCCGTCCTTCTGCTGTTCTTTCTCTACTTTGGCCCGAGCCTGGAAGCCAAGGCCAGTTCCAGCTTACAGCTGATGCTGCACCACTTTCTGCGAAGATTGGGGTTTCTGTCCAAGATTTGTCGTCCCTTCCATCTCTTGACATTGCTGCTGACAAGAAGATTGAGCACACAGCACTTAAGGTTGGGGAGAATCTCTTTAATTTTATGCAGTCATTTTGTGGTGTGGATGGTAGCAAATTGATCGTGCCCATGGATATCTTGGATCGATGGTTCAAAAAGTTCCAAGAGCGTGCTAAGCGTGATCCTGATTATTTGAAGGGTTTTACCTTGTAGTCCACTGAGATATTGAGGTATTTCTGTAGATTTGAAGTGAGTTACATAGTATTATGGCTTTCGATATGGTGTTGTTTGTTGTGTAGTTATAATTCGATTGTAGAAACTTTTTATCTTTTAATTACGATATATATGAAATTTTAATTTTGTATTTTGGGACGATCGTACTTTTCAGCTGTGTTAAAAATTATGTTCTCTACAAAAATCAAAATTAAAAATAAGTTGTTAAATTGTTGAATGTTGATGTATGATAATGTGTTTGCATTGAATAGTTATGTAGATATATCATATATGAGAATATGCCGACAGTTAATGGACTTACACCTCATAGAACATGGGATAGTGACTGCTTTTTCGTCTTTATTATCTTCATTTAAATGTACGGTGAAGCATTAGTGACAGGGTCAAGCAAACATACGACAGTAGTGTGTAAAGGATCTAGTAGTTGAAGGAGCATTTACCTTTGCGTCTTTACAGTCTGTGGACCTGTGGTAACAGTCGCGAAACCACTTTTATGATTAATGAACATGATATAGCTTAACTCGTCCTATAAATGCAGTGATGCTGCCGATATTTTGCACTGTTGAGCTGAAGGTAATGACTTTGTCTGATCTATAGGTTTTTCCTTTTACCCAGAAAACTTCTTCCAATTACTCTTTTATTGTGATTGAGCTTGACATTTTTTTAAAGGGATCAACCTTTATTTTTTTGAGCTAGCATAATGTTCTTCTCGTGCTTGAGTATAAGTTGTGTTGTGCGATTGAGGAAACTGCATAATGTGTGTGTTGATTCAACTGAAAGCTGCTCTATATGTAGAATGTTTTTCTCTTTTTGGATGTAGATATGAGGTTTGTGCAGATGAAGACAGAAGGACATGCAAGTGTGAAGTGCCGAGGAAGTTGAAAAATGATTCCTGTTGGATAAATTGCTGGGATTAAATGGTAAAATTTGCAGTATTGTACTTTCATGGTTTTTACTTGATTGTGTGCTTAGTGTTTTTGTTCTATTCTAAGATCTGATTAATTGTTTAGTTATAGTTGGTTTGTGGTTTCTGGGTCATCGTATCTTGATACTTTCTCCCCACCCCATTTTCTGTTACTTCGCTACACGGACACTCTACATATCTAGTATAGCAATCCCGGACACTCTTATCGATTCATGCCTTGTTAAGCAATCTCATCTCCCATGTCTGGTCTTCTGTTGGCCTTGTTAGATTTTCCTTGTTCATTGACCATGTAGATTTTTTTCCTGTGTGGTTTGCTAAACTGTACAATGTGTGTTTCTCTTCACTAGAATCTGTAACAGCTTTGAGTGTAGATTTTTTGCTCTGTGTAGTTTATCGTAGAAAGAGAGAGGATATTGTCCAAGTGTGCAGAGAACTTGTAGGTTGGCCTGACTCATTGATGCCTGTAATCGCACCGAACTCAATCCGATGTTGATCTGTGACTGTGACCCGCTATAAACTCAATCTTAGCCTATTTCGCAATATTCATTTGTCGTTCTGGAAGTGATTTTACTATCAGCAAGTCTCACGAGAGACCGTCTTTTTGAGAGATGCCTCTCAGGTCCAGTCCATTAGTGCTTAATTCTTACTCTTATTCTATATTTTCCTTTATAGGCTAACCCAATTAAAGTTGGTCTCTCAAAGAGACCGTCTCACAAGAATTTGTGTTTTACTATACCTACTATGAGCTGATTTGGAATCTTATTTTCGTGGTTTTACTATACTGAAATTTCTCCAAAAATATTAGAATAGTCTACAAAAAAACAAAACAAAAAAAAAAGATGAAGATAACTTAAAGACTAAAACTACCTATCTTTTTTTTTGAGTAAACTAAAACTACCTATCAAGTCAACTAAGATCATGTTAGTAGCTTTTGACCAAAACTAAAACTGCTGACATAAATTTTGTTGACTTGATCGATCACATCCTTGACCTTTTGACAAGCTACTGCTTCTGTCTCGGCAAAATTTCCCCCATTTGTATTTTAGCCATGATCTATACTCTTTCTTTAATTTCCATTCACAGATTAAACTTGCATTTTCATCTCATCTATATCTTTTTTTTCACTATCCTACAAAATCTATCTGTCTCCTTATTCTTGGGTTTTTCTGTCAAATTAATGTCTACGGGTAAATTTGATGGGAATAGAGTATGAAGCACCAAAGTATTTATGCTGACTTGTTCAACAACACAAGCAAACCAAACCCAAATTATCAATACAATTTTGAGAATGATTAGCAAACACCCTTCCCTCAAATCATCTTTTCATCAACTGCTAATTCTATTTCTAATTTTAGTATCTCAACACTTAAATATTAAAGCCCAGAAAAACATCACTTGTTTTGAAAAAGAAAGAGAAGCTTTGCTGAAATTCAAAAATGGCATAAAAAATGATTATTGCAGCAGTATGATCTCTTCTTGGGGAAGTCAACAATCTGATTGTTGTAAATGGAATGGTGTAAGTTGTAGTAACCAAACAGGTCATGTTATTAGGCTTGATCTCCATGGCCATGTAAGTCCTGAATATAACAAAAACTTTTACTGTCTTCAAGGTATTATAGATGATTCTCTTGCTGATTTAAAGCATTTAGAATACTTAGACCTCAGTTCTAATATGCTCAAATCTCAATCAATTCCTAGTTTTATTGGTTCCTTTTCCAAGTTAAAATATCTAAACCTTTCTCGTCCGTATTATAGTCTAGGAGACTTACCACAAGATCTGGTTAATCTTTCACAATTGATTACTCTCGACTTGAGTGGAATTGATCTTAGCCATGCCATGGGCTGGTTCGATATTATTAACACTCTTCCGTCCTTAACGAATGTTTGGTTAGATACATGTAATCTTCCATCAATAAGTTATGAGCCTCTTTTTCAAATTAATTCCTCATCCAAATTTGAAGTTATTAGTCTTGCTGAAAATGATTTACATGATTCTTATTTTATTCAGTGGTTGTTCAACTTGAGCACAGTTAATGTTCATCTTAAACATATTGACTTGTCCCGTAATTCAATTGAAGGAACCTTCCCAGTTACAATAGGAAAACTTGAATCCCTTGAATTCCTCGACTTTTCTGGTAATTCAATTTCTGGGCCTATTCCAAACACTTTAACGAATATGCATGCTCTTTCGTATCTCGATCTTTCTGATAATAACCTTGAGGGAATAATTCCTGCTGGAATGGAAAAACTCGAGTTTCTCAAGTACCTTGATCTATCATATAACTCACTTGTAGGGTCGATTCCAAGTACATTTAGATATATGCATGTTCTTTCATATCTTGATCTTTCTAATAATAAACTTGAAGGTCATATTCCTAGTGAATTCGGAGATCTGAATTCCGTTTTAGTTCATCTCGATCTATCTAATAATCGACTGACAGGAATGATTCCCGATACAATTGGAAACCTCAAGTCTGTTACATTACTTTCCCTGTCAAACAACTTGATTTCTGGTAAAATTCCTGATACATTTAAGAATTTGAATGCACTTGAACATCTTGATCTATCAAAAAATTCCATTTCAGGTATCATACCAGATTTTGTTGAGCTTATTTCACCCCTGACAACGTTGAACTTAGCGAATAACTTGTTTATTGGGGCTATCCCTTCACAACTTGGCAAGTTCCAGCAGTTAGATTTCGTTGATTTGTCCTTCAATCGCCTTTCTGGTCCGATTCCATCAACACTCGAGATATTTGGAGTTGAAGCCTTTGAAGGGAATGCTAATCTTTGTGGACTACTACTCTCTACCGTATGTCCCATTGAGCAAGAAGGAGATGTCTCATCGGAACAAACATCAGAGGGCAACTTCTACCTAGGATTGTATGTAAGCATAGGACTTGGCTTCATTTTTGGATTCTGGGGAGTTTGTGCTTCTTTCGTTCTCAAGGATACATGGAGGCATTCCATTTTCCGCGTTTTTGATCGCATCATCAATAAAATTTATCTAACTATAACTATTTATGTGGCAAAATTTAAGCCGAGTACATGAAAATATAGACTATGTATTTCTTTATAATGTTATTATTAGCTATTTTGTACTTTGGGTTGTAAATTTTTAGTGAGTTACATTGTAGTATGGCTTTTTATATTGTGTTGCTTCTTGTGTAGCTGTATGTAACACATCGGTCAGTATCCGTTACCAAGACTAGATTGTATGGACTCTTTGACTCTGCCCAATGACTCCCAAAAGAACAACTTCCTTATTATTGACTAATCGAAAGCTGATTATTATAACAAGGATGGCTCTTTATATAGCCTAAGCCCCAAGAGACAACTACAAAATAACAACTAATCTAGCTAACAGAACATAAGACTAATTAATAGTGAAAAGTCAATATTGCCCTTGGACCCTTTGACCCAAGTTATCACATTGTAGTTTCAATTTTAGAAACTTTTGGTCTTTTATATATATGGAATTTAGTTTTGTATTTTAGGAAGATCTTTCTATCGAGTCGTATGAAATCTTATTTACACTAATAAATCCGAACTGGATTTTTGATTGGTAATTTGCTGATGTATGATAAAGATTTGGGTCCATCGGTTGTTACACATCATCCCATTTTTCAAGTTACACTATTTAATTTCTTCTTGAACTGAGTATGCCGTTATTATTAATTTCCCTTCACTGTATCTTCGATGATCTTACGAGAGTTAAATCATTAATGACTTGTATTTTCTTGAACTATATATCTTCTTCTACCTTCATAGTGTTAACGTTTTTATCTAATTATCTTCCATATGCCCCTAGATATCATGCTCTAACTTTATCTCATTATCTAGCTTGGGTGAAGAGACTATGGGAGGCGATTCGAGGCGGCAGCCCATGTGGTTCAGGTAGTTCTTGTGGTTCATTGGACACTCTTATGAATATATGCCTAATTCAACAATGCTATCTGCCATATGTCCATATCTGATATTCTGTTGGTCTTGTTAGTTTGTCTTTGTAATAGGTTTGCTATACTGTACAATGTCTTTGTTACTTGACATGAAAATCTTTATCAGCTTTGAGTGTAGAGAACATGTTTAATGTAGAAAGAACGAAAAAGAGACAACTTAGGATTTATGTTGGTGTTTCATTATAAACCAAGGGAAGGGAGGAGTAGATAGCACTAAGTCAGTCGTGAGTAGTTGCAACTCACGACTACAAGGACGAAGGACAGAAAACTGACGACAGAGCGGATATTAGGCACCGAGAAGTTAAAGATCATGACCGTGCAAGTACATTTTTTCACTAATAAACTGGGCAACTGTTCGAAACTCAAAACCTTAGTGAGGTGCGTAGGAGTATTAGCTTCAGTAATTCAGTGACCATAAATCGAGTAGTTTTTCAAAGTAATTATTTATTGGCCAACTATGTATTGGCGAGCTGCATCCTGATCGTTTTTGTTTGAATCGGGGAAGAATTTATTTATGATGGCATATTCAAAGTCACGATCAGGGCAGATGGAAGATAATACCGCAACTGAGAGTTTAAGATCCATGCACTTCATGTATGAAGTCGAATTATGGCAAATTTTCTTCCAGTGTTTTTACCATCTTGTGATAATTTTGACGTTTTATTCAATATTTATGGTAGGTTAGTAGTACAAGGTATTGTTACTATTATTGTTTGGGGTTTAGTTGTGGCATGATGTATGCATGTGTTTTATGAAGCTAAGTTGCACATGTGGGTGTTAGGGGTTGTAAAGGAGAGTTTAACAAGGGAGGTTTATTATTACTCTTTTCAAAGTTTTAGGAGTCGTAGACTAGCTATATAGAAGTAAGTAGTAAGGCACCTATCTAGAACAAAGGTGTCATAACTTTGGATATTATATTCTCCTTTTGTTTTAATTGATCGGGTAGTCGTGTTATTTTTGGTCGAGGTAACCTTAATTTTAGACATATTTTCGATTTCAGTCAATTTGTGTCTACCCAACTTGAGCATTTTTTTGAAAAAGACAAATAGTTTTTATCTGTTTTCTTAAAAAATTCGAATATATAGAATCAATAAACCGCTTTTAAGGGTTCAATCATACAATTCTAATATTTTGCTGCTAAATGACAAATGACAGTCTCACAGCCATCTGTCAAATGCAACAGGATTATTGGTCCTTCAATAGTAAAGCAATTTATTTCTAATAATACATAGTTTGTAGAAATTATTTTACATTAATACAATT
The DNA here is from genome assembly GCA_019425755.1 of Amaranthus cruentus. Classification (NCBI taxonomy): domain Eukaryota; kingdom Viridiplantae; phylum Streptophyta; class Magnoliopsida; order Caryophyllales; family Amaranthaceae; genus Amaranthus; species Amaranthus cruentus. Next base: position 12,801,404 of record CM033460.1, read on the forward strand.
TTTAAAAATATTTTAGTTAGAAAATATTACTATTTCTTTTTATTACTGCATTTAATATAATTTTAAAAGTTACATTTCAAATATGCAATTTCACAATAATTTAAAAGTTGCATTTCAAATAAAAAAATACTTTTTACAAAACTCCGTGTACCAAAACTAACTAGAAATATCGCGATTCTTGACCAGTTACTAATTGCGAACATAGTGTAACTAGTAAAAAAAGTAACTATTATAAACTCTTAGAGTCTGAATAAAGGAAACACCATGAATAGGTCAACACACTATTGTCAATTAGTAACTACACATATCAAAGTATTATTAAAAATCGTCTTTATTGCATCAAATAGAAACAAGCTACACATATCAAAGAACTCTATGGTCCATAAATTATTACTCACTTCAATAGAAACAATAGAAACACACAGCATCACTTTAATTGGCATCATGACACTAAAGATTTGGTCCATAAAATTATTGAATTTCAAGAATTAAGATGTATGTATGATTGAAAATAAGAAAAATTAATTCTGAATTGGTTGGAATTAAAATCACAAGAAAACTCTCCACAAATAACTAAGGACCGCGATTAGACCCCAAGTACTGAACCTTTGAGTAGCATGTTGCTTATGTTATCCACCCCTGTAAACTAGCAGTCTGCACTTGATCTTATTACTCTGTCTAAGCTCATCTAGTTCGTTGGCCAGGTAATTATCGGGCCAAAGAACTTCAATATCTTTCAGGCTAGGTACTAAGAACAAAACCCTGATATATACAGCATTGCATTTGTGTATAACTAAATGTCGCAATTGAGGAAAAGCGGACTCTTCTTTCCCAACGTAAGCATCGGCTGACTCCACTATCACGCTTTTGAAGTTGTCCAAATGAAGGGTTTGAAGTCTTGGAAAGGAACCTTCTTTCACAGTGAGTGTAAGAAGCTGCAGATCACCTAGTTTAAGGATGCAAAGATTGGGAAACCTGCTAAGCGTATCGAACCATTCCTGTAAGAAATTTGGAGATTTAATTGTTATCTTGGTGAGGGATGACGGAAGGCTAGCGTTACTGACTCCGACTCCTTTGAATAGTATATCTTTTTCGGAATCATACCAGCCAGTTGAGTTGTATATTTTTAGGGTCTGTAAATCGGGTAAATATGCTAAGAAGTTTTTCAATGACCAATAGTGTCCGTCAGCACCCCACAGAGATAGTTTTCTCAAATTCGGACACAGACCATTCACGACAGCAGATTCAAAGTCAGAATCAGGAAAGACAAAAGATAAGATCTGGAGGTTCTTGAGTTGTTTGTTCGGTAAGAGTTTTGATGAATTTCCGTAAAGCCTACTAAAACAGCTCTTTCCTGTGATGAGTTGTTTCAAATTTTGAAGTTTTAGTAGTGAACTAATAGGGATTGATAACAACGTTGGACTCTCGATAAGAAGCATTTGGAGGTTCCTAAGATTAAAAATCGAGTCTGGAAAAGAGCTAACGATTTTTAAATACCTTAAGTTGATGAGATTCTCGATTTCAGAAGGCAGTTTTTCGATAATAACAGAGCTGCGTAGATCCAAGACTCTTAACAGTTTATACCTGGTGTACAGCTTCTTCAAGAATGCTGAGCTTGCCATAAACTTTTTTCCTTCCTCAAAGGATAAGAGTGCTCGAATTGATGAAGGATCCCAGTCGTCTGATAGGATGGTGCGAGTTGTTTTGTGATGGACGGATACTCTTCTTGGCTTTTTTTGGGTTGTTGTAGATGAGCGATGGTTGAGTTTTGAAGCTGCCCACATGAAGTTTTCGCATTGGCTCTCTCGGATGCAAAGATCTCGTATAAGGTCATGTATGCGACAAGTCTTGAATCCACCATCCGTTCTTCTAGTCCCTGCTTGGACCAAGCTTCGATCAATTAGAGCATCCAAGTAACTCTCAGCTACTTCTTCTAATGTCAGCTTTCCTAGTGGTGATATGAACCCTTCCGCAGTCCATACAGAGATCAGCGTTCGAACAGACATCTCATAATCTTCGGGGAAGGCTGCAAAGTAGAGAAAGCAAGGCTTCAACTCTACTGGCAAATTATGGTAACTTAAAGCCAGTATTTCAAGACATGCATCATCTTTTCCCAAGTGAACACTCACATCTTTAAGTGTTCTTGCCCATATCCTTTCCGACTTCTCTTGGCTAGCTAGCATACTCGCAATCACCACAATCGACAAAGGTAATCGCTTGCATGCCTTAACAATCTCGTTTCCCAAAGATTTGAGATGCAGAGGGCAAGGATCCCCTCCAAACACCTTTTTTTCAAAGAGTTGCCAACTCTCTGACGGGGTAAGAAATCGAAGAAAATGAGGGTCATTGTGACTAGCATGCCTAGCCACATTAGTTATACGGGTGGTGATGACAATCCTGCTCCCGTTTCTGGCACTAGGAAAGCAAGTTTTGATCTCATCCCACATGTCCGGTTGCCATACATCATCCAAGAAGACTATGAACTTCCTATCTTGGAGACGGCCTCTTAGCATATCTTTCAATCCATTTGTGTCCATGTTATCTACGCCTTCCATATTTGGCGCGACTCTTTTGAGGACATCAAGGATGACCTGACGGGTGTTGTAATCCTCCGAAACAGACACCCAAGCATGACTCTTAAAGTGGTCTTTGATGATCCTGTCATTGTACAGTTTCTTGGCAATCGTGGTTTTCCCAAGACCGCCCATTCCTACGATGGAAATGATTTGCAATCCAGTTGATCCTTCTGTAAGCCGCTTCAACAAGCTATCAGCCACATCCACGAATCCCACCATTTCGTCATCAACCTCCCTTCTACGCCTTTCAAGGGCTGCTTGAAAGTAGGGATTCATACTGCCATCGCCTAATTCAATCCCATATTTCTCTTTATTATCATAAATTTCATTGATTCTCGTTTTGATACCATCGATCTGATTGGCCACTTCTCGGAGCATGAATGCGTGCTCAGGGCCATGGATCATTTTCTTGAACGTCGACCTTAGCTTTTGCTTCTCGAAATTGAGAAGAAAAGTTTCGATAACATCTTCAGCCTCAAAAGCAACCTCTCTGATTTGGTCCACTAATTCCCTTACTAACTGATGCTCATGCTGTTTCCCCTCGGAATTTCTCAAAAATTTCTTCATGAATCTCAACTCATTCTCAAGAGACTTGAGTTGATCACCGACTCCTTTCAAGAAATTGTATTCGTCAACAGCAAGACTACCCAATTGCAGAACCAGATTAGTTAGGATGATGTCAGCCATTGCTGATAACTATTAACTCTGATCTTCAATCCGTGTTTTGTGTATTTCAATCTGTGTTTATTGCTTTAATATCAATCCTGGTTGTGCCAGTCTTGCATAGTATGGACATATGCATTCACATTTCCAAGTCTTTATATTTATTTATTTATTTGTGCAACTACCTAGCAACTAATATCATCTCTCTAAATGGTAATGCGTTAGATTTTGTGAACAAAATGAGAGGATTGGAATAGAACAAATATGGATGTTAAACTCGTTGAGAGATTTTCCTACCAAAATTATAGTAACTTTTCATTACCATTTTCGACATTTGATACCTTTGACCAAACAGACCATAAAAAATAGCATCTTCAAGCATTGCATATCATCAATTAATACTTTATTAGTATAGTACATACACATTCAATATTGATGGCCTTTCGAAAATATTTTATAGTCCAAAACATGATTAATAATTTAATATGCAATGCAATTTGTTTAATATCAAGCTATTCTAGAGAACTACAGGTTAGCCTGGTGGTTGAGAGGTTTTTTTTTTTTTGAAGTTAAGGACTATCCCTTTTTTACCCTTGTAAGTTGAGATAGGGGTTTAGTCTCACCTCACAACCTGCACGAAGATTGATTTTTTTTTTTTCACTTTACTCGTGGGTTTTTTTTTTATAACCCTTCCTGATTTATTAAAGGTTCTATTATATAAGAAATCATCTTGTAAAAATTTATGTAATTTAAGATTTTTTTTTTATAAAAACATAAGAATAAAAAATTTAAAATATTAATTATTTTCAATATCTAAATTAAGTTCTCATAAAAGTTGATATTATTAATAACAAGAGATTTTTTTTTTAATTTTTATATTCAGCCATAAAAGTTACAAATATCATTACCCCGGACTTAAAAGACATTAATGTTAAGCAAAAAGTCAACCTTATAGCAATGAAATTATTTTATTATTAATTGCTTCATCAATCTCGATTAGTCAGTAGGATTACTACCAAGTAAGACAAATAAAAGTTCATTTAGATGTCATCACGTAAGGAGTACTTCGTTTGACAAATAATTTTTATATTTTGGAAAAATTGTCCACATTAGTCCGATCTATTGCCAATTTGCTGTGAATAATTTCAACTATTGATTATTTCTAAATAATCCAACCTTTGTATATTTTTTGCTGACAGCCCCTTGCCACATTTTAACCGACTACTGTAGGCAATGTTATTAAAATCGCGATCCGAATCGTAAAATCGTACGATTTTACGATTCCACCTGGCCCTTACGAGTTGGATCGGAAGTGAAATCGAAATCAAGTAAAATCGCCTACAAAATCGGTAAAATCGGGTAAAATCGGGTGAAATCGGTAAAATCGGTCGATTTTACCGATTTCATGAAAATGCCTAAAATTAACCACATGACAATTTTCACTCTTAAAAAAATCCTAAATCTCAATTTACCTAAATCTTCATACAGCAGCCCGCAGCCTACGCCTTACCTCCAGACCTCCTTCTTCTATCTCATTGATTTATTATTCTTGAATTTGTGCGGGATGTGTGAATTGTTTTATTGAATTAAATAGTATAATTGATTCATTTTTATTGATTACTCATGTTGGATTAAACAGTAGTATTATGTAGTTAATGAGTATTTACTTATTTATTTATGATTAATTTTGCTCATGAGTATTTTGTTAATTACTCAAGTTTGTCAACTTGTACTTGACTTTATTAGTAAATGGTGTAATTTATATTGCTTATCATGTAACAGTGAAGACGTGAACTCATGAAGTAACTAACTTGACTTTTGTTTTATTACACAATATATTGATAATAGATAATTTTAAGTGTTTCTTTTACATTTAAAATGTCTTGAAATAAATACAAACTTAAAAAACTACTTAAATCAGCAAAATTGGTAGAATCGGTCGATTTTACGATTCGATTTTACGATTCAATTTTAAGAGGTGCTTCCGATTCAAAGTAAAATCCCGATTTTAACAACCTTGACTGTAGGTACCTACTAGCCGTTACGCTCACTTCTTCTTCTTCCTTATGTTCTTTATTGGTCTAAGCCAACTCATCTTTGGTGATAGGTAGCTATAATAGTCGGTTAAAATATAAAAAGGGGTGTTGTGAGCAAAAAAAAATTCAAAGGTCGGATCATTTAAAAATAATCAATAGTAGGAATTATTCACAACAAATTGGCAATAGGTCGGATTATTCAGGACAATTTTTCCTTATATTTTTTGGAAACTCATTTTATATTTTTTATAAAAGTTCATTTTATATTTTTTGCAAATAATTTTTTTTGGAAACTCATTGGACAAATAAATTCATGGCAAAATAATTTCAAAAAAATTGCTTTTGATGAAAATCCAGTTGTCCCGTAGAGGCTTTAACTTAAGTAACGACATTGTTTAAGACAACAATTTTTGTAAACATCAAGATATGACAGTTTGAAAATGATATCTATAAATATAAAAAAATAATTTGAATTTAAACCAATTATTCAGCATCGAATCGAACCTTAAATCGATCGTGAACAAAATTTTGATTTGTCTCGAACCGAAAAAAAGCTCGGTCGATTCGGAACTGGTTCACAATTCGTTGGGCTCGAACCGGAATCGAATCGGAACCAATCATGAATGGTTCAGGTTCAAAAAAATTTGATCCGAATCGATGGCCGATTCGAACACTGGTCCAAACCGAACCATGGCCATAATTCTGACATCTGAGCACATTTTATTATATTTAAAAAAATCTCATTGATCTGATTCTGATCACCATGATTTAAATTTATTTTCTACAATTATTTTGTGACTATCACAATTCACAACTGAATAAATTTTAATACTAAAATATCAAACTAAATTTCATATAGAAAAAGTCACGATCATTATAAAGAAGATATAGCACTGAAGTTTTCCCTCTAACACATCGTTGTTTAATAAAGCCTCCTTCGAAAGATTCTTTAGATCTGATGTAACTTTGAAATAGAGATAAGTATGATATTATTGACTTTGAAATAGATCAAATAGAACTGACACGCCTAATGACACTATTTCTTTTTACTATCGAATTGATAACAAGACTTCAAACTCTCACCATGGGAGACTTTAAAACCCAATATATAGGTAAATCGAATCCGATGAATGAATAGAATAACTCTATAGACTAAAATATACTCTCTCCGTTTCATTGAATTTGCATCATTTTTCATTTTAGTCTGTCCCACCTAATTTGCATCAATTCTACTTTTGGACAATGGCCCACCACTTTCTTTTAATCTCATAATCCACACATTTTATGTTTCTTTTAATTTCATCCACACAATTCATTCTCTCTCTTCATTTACTACTACTTTCTTAAAAATATATCAATTTTTCTTTAATGCAATTTAAAGGAAACGGAGTAGTAGATAAAATGAATTTTATTTGTAGCTAAAAATGAGAATAGCTAGCAAAAATAGTGAGTAGGGGATTGGTTGATAGTAGATTAGTAGTCACAAAGTTAACAATAAAGGCTAGAAATTTTAAAACGAGAAAAGAGGCAGTCAGCCGGCCCCATGTGGCTTTGCCACTAAAGCAGGAACAATCAACAAAGAAAGAAAGTGTTGAAAAGGTGATATAATTTTTCATACATATTAGAATTTAGAAAATGGACTTGAGCAACCCAAATAAGGAGAAGAAGAAGTAGTCCACTCATAAATCCAAAAAAGGTAATTCACTACTAAAACCAATTGGTAATAGTAGGAATTACTCCTTGAGTTTATAAAGTGATGCATACTCTTCTCTTTCTCCGATGTGGGACAACTTACATGTGGGTAACATATGGCACTTCAACCATACATAATAATCAACTAATAATAAAACCTTTGTTAAGTTTAAATAATCGAAAAATATTACATACAATTTGACCTTTAATATAATGACAAGCTCAAAGAGGTCACTTATTGTTCAATTGAAGTTAAATTCGGACACTTGATTATCAAGTGAGAAGTATAAAACTTGAATTTTGCAATAATTTTAAATCAAAATGAAGTTGATTGAAAAATGAATTGTGTTTTTACTTTTGTAGCTTTTCACTTTAATTTAAAATAAAATGGGGTTCAATTTCTCCATTTGATTTGGCTATTCATTGAGCCAATCTTACTTTAGGGTTAGTTTATTATTATGGTCGAATTAATTCGATTATGAATTTTAAATCATGTAGCTAGAGTTTTTAATCGGTCTTACTCGAGATTAATTAGATTAACTTTGAATATAATTCAAAGTCGAATTATTATTATTTAGGTTTAAATTTTTTTGAAGGAACTTTTAAATTTATGTTAATTCCGTTATTTTAATTTTTACTTATTTTTTGGATTGAATATCCATCTTTTAGAGTCATCATCAATTCTTGTGAAAAAGGCCGAAAGCATCATAGTAGAGGGTAAGAGGAGTCGAGAAAGACCTAGAAGAACTTGGATCGAGCAAATAAAGGTTGACTTGCATAAGTTAAACCTTTCTAGGCGTCTTATCTAACGCACTAGTAAAAAATTCTTATTTGTATCTTGTTTTTAAGCTCATTTGTATCTTATATTGGGGGTTACTAACAAGTGGGTTACAAATAACATATTATTTGTATCGCTTGAAAACCAAAGATACAAATAAGGGTTATTTGTATCATGTTTTTAAAAAAAGGGATGCAAATAACAGGTTATTTGTATCGCCTGTTTCAAACACACGATACAAATAATATGTTATTTGTATCAAAGTAGTATACTAGTATTGCTTGTACAAATTATAATTACATTCAGTTTAACAAAAAGTTTGATCTAAAGTAATTTGTCCATTGCTCACGAACCTCATCTATTTCATCTTGGCTATATTTGCTTGATCTTGCAATATGCTTCTTCAAAACAAATAAAAAAAACAAATTAAAATAAATAAAATTGTAACCTTGAAAGCAAATAACAAATAAAAAAAACATTAAAATTAAAAAAAATTAAATTTTAATTTTATTTGTAAAATGAATAATCCAAAAATTTTTAAACTCGTGTTCCTGCAAATAAACTCAATACAATAAAAGTGGTGTTCATAACCACCTCCATTCTTTCCCATATCAACCAAATTATTTCCCAAAGTACAATAAAAGTGGTGTTCATAACCACATCAGTTGTAAGTCAACTATACCTTTATAGACACAAAATTAATCACCTTTCCTATAATATTCTCACAAAGCAGCATCCTTTATGCACTAAATATCTCTAAAAACAAGCAAAACCAAACATAAAAATTAAGGTGGCTTCTTATTAATACTTATTTTCTGGGCATTATTATTTGTCGTCACCCTTTTACTAAAATCGCCACCCCTAATTTTTTTTAATTTTTTTTTTGTTTTTTTTTTACGATTTTCCTTTTTTTATTTTATTTATTATTTTGTTTTGAAATATATTATTGTTTATAATTTAATAATGTTATAATAATTTTTTTGTTTATAATAATTTTAATTAATTTAATATAATATTGTTATAATTTTTATTATTGTTATAATAATTAATTAATCACAAAACAATTGTATCATTATAATATTTGAGGCATTATAACCTAGACTTCAAGATCTTTCCAATGATATATTATATGCCCAATGTCGATAACAAAAATCGTATTAGTGCAAGGTTTACGGCATTAGAAACTAGACTTCAAGAGCCTTCCAACGACATATTATATGCCCAATTTTGACAATCGAGCGAGAAATGGCGATTGTTTGAAGTTTATTTGTGCTGAAATTTGATACATGTTTATTCTTTTGATCATAACTTGCGATTCCACCATGACAATCGCACAAAATATGCGATTCCCCATGTACAATCGCCAAAATGTGCGTTGGACCATGTGGAATCGCATATTGCATGACATATGAATCGCACTTATACGTTGACATCTACGAGTGTTAGAAATTGCGCAACTTAACGTTGTCATTTCTGCCGATTTTAAATGGGCATATAATATGGTTGAAGCTCTGAATCTAGTTTCTAATGCCGAACTGCACTATACGATTTTTCTATAAAAGTTATGATCAAGAATGAACAGTATCAAATTCAGACAAATAACTTCAACAATGCATTTCGCTCGATATAAATGGGCATATATAGTGGTTGAAGCAATCTGTTTTAATGTAAACCTTGCACTATATCGATTTTTCATAAAAGTTATGATCAAAGAATAAACTTGTCTCAAATTTCAGCACAAATAAACTTCAAATGATCGTCATATCTCGCTCGATTGTCAAAATTGGGCATAAATATGTCGTTGGAAAGCTCTTGAAGTCTAGTTTCTAATGCTACAAATATTGTTGTAATATGATTTTCAGTATCAAAAGTTTCGGCCAAAGGAGTGATTATGTATCAAATTTCAATACAAAACGTGTGATCAAATTTATTTTTCGATTATAAAAATTATTTTCTTTACTAAAATTTATATTTTTATTTTAATTTATTTATTATTGAGAAATTTAGTTTAGAAATAATAATGGTTGATTTTATAATTAAAATTATTATAAACAAAAAAATTATTATAACATTATTAAATTATAAACAAATAAACAATAACATATTTCAAAACAAATAACAATAATAACATTTATAATAAATAAAATAAAAAAAAGAAAATCGTAAAAAAAAAACAAAAAAAAATAAAAAAAAATTAGGGGTGGCGATTTTAGTAAAAGGGTGGCGACAAATAAAAATTGGGTATTTTCTTTTCTTTCTTTTCTTTCTTGGTTAGCTTTAAGCATTCTGGGTACATATGAAGCAACTTATTAATGGCTAGCTTTAAGCAATTCTGGGTACTAAAAGACATCAAAGTAATTCAAGAATTAAATACACACACTAATAGAATGTTACAACAGTAACTAAATAGAACTACATTAAAAAATTTCAAATTCGCATTAGAACCGACTACAACAGACAATACAACATTACTTATAAGTTTTTAATCAATACCTTTAGAAATAACATGAAGTCTAGGCAAACAATCTGGAATACCAGCAACATGAAACACATTGTTGCGCTTACGTTAAACTAAATACAAACCAAGATCATTTGAAAATCAAGTATGCTTAACTAGTAGATTTTAAATCAATGCTCAGAATTATACACGTAGATTTTCAGAGCTTTGAAAATCGAAGCAATTTTCTATTTTAAAAATTTTCATAAACAATCACACAAATTCAATATTAGATTAGTTTAATCTATATGCAGCGATAAACTACTAGTTGCCGAAGGGTTAATCTATTTGCATAAAGATAATCAACCACTATATGGTAATTCCCCGAAGTTCATAAAGATGCATATCTATCTAGTAATATGGCATCCTCTGCCAGTTCTAAAAGGGAACGTGAACAATCAATATACACAATCAAAAATGTAAGTACTTTCTCGAAAGCTTGTAATATCGAACCACGTTTAAGAACAATCAATATACACAATCGAACTTTAATTCTACTACATTCATATACAAATTACGCTATGTTTTGGCACATTTCTTTACAATTTGCTAACTCTGCCTAATATGTTCTTTAACATCCATGGGTATTCAAATTCTTCATAGAACCCTAACATATTACTCATGTCAAATGTAAAAACCACATATTTCAATATAAACCGTATTACTCCATTTTACTAATCAGCAAGTACCAATTTCAAGATGATAAATAATAGAGCATTTCCAGGGTACAAATCAAATCATATGAAATAAACAAACAAGTTCCATTGCAATAAGCATAGACATAAAACATGAACCCTTAATTGCTACCTTATGTATTATAAGCAATTAGCATATGATGTAAAACATGAACCCTTAATTAGCATAAACATAAAACAAGAACGAACCAGCAGCTTTGAACGAACCATCAGTAATCAAATCTGTGCAGATTTGATTAAACTGTCAAGACTGAAGAGCAAACTAGCAGATTACGCCTATTCTAATACATACTTCAACTAAATAAATTGAAATTAACAAAAACAAAAACCAGCTTCAGAAACAAAATATAATTATAAAAAATTAGGGAAAAAATAAACCTCAAGGAATTCTTCAGCGTAGGCTTGAGCGAGCTGGTGTTTGAGTTGACTCATGATAGCTTCAGGATTTAGTTGAGAAGAAGATGATCCATTCGTTGATGATGATCCAAAAGCATCCATTTTTCTTGAGATTTCACTTTCATTCTCCATAAAGCATCCGCTGAATTGAACCCAAAACCCATTCTCCACAGTCGTTATAGAATAACAAAAAAATTCATAAAACACGAATTGACCTCACTTAAGTGAAGAAAAAGAGAAAAATGGCGAGGAATCGAAGCAGACCACGAACAACACAAATGGGCGGATTTTGAGAAAGCAGGAATCGAAGCACACCACGAAAAAATTCATAAAATCAATGGAGCAATGAACAACACAAGTAAGAACATAAAATATGTTTTGAGAAAGGAGGAATCGAAGCAGATACCTTGAAGCAGACCTATCGAGGGGAATCGAAGCAGGAAGCAGCAGATAGGAGGAAGCAGACCACGAAAACAAATGGGCGGATTTTGTGAAATTAGAAATTAGGTTTTTTAATAATTAGAGTCTCGCCTCATTTAATTTGTGGGGATTTTTTTTATCGGGTGTTTAGACGTAAGATACAAATATCTTTTTATTTGTATCGCCTGTTTAGACATAAGATACAAATAAACATTATTTGTATCGCCTGTTTAAACAAACGATGTATCGAGTGTCTAAACCAAAGATACAAATAAGAGGTTCTTGTATCGTTTGTTTAAGACACGATACAAATACTACATTATTTGTATCTTTTGTCCAAATAAAAGATACAAATAGCATTATTTGTATCTTTTATTTCAATAAAAGATACAAATAGGGGATAAAAATGAGAGTTTTTTTACTAGTGACGCGATAAAAGATTACGGGTTCGAATAAAAATTATAACATTGTCTAAAAAATCATTCATCCCATTAATAAGTTTATAAGTTATTTTTTTCATCCCACGAGTGAATCCCATGCATTAATTAATCAAATTTATAAGTTTAACCGTTAATTATAAATAAATAGACACTCATGATGCAATATTTTATAAAAAAAATACTTTATAAGATGAGATTTTTTTTTGAAATAAGATGAGATTTAATAATAAATAATGAGGGAAAAAAAGTAACTATCAATAATTTCATTTGTTCATCGCCGGGATAATATTTTTATGACCATAGATTGAGGCGGCTCCTACGCCATGTTGTCAAGTGTAACAAATATACCTTCGAACCAACTTAGTTGTTCCATTTGCATGGGCACATTCACCGAGGTAATATTTTAACTCTTAATGTTTCTAATTATGGTTAAATAAGAATCATGAAAAGTTGATAAAAATAATCCTTACATTGAGACGAATCAAACAAGATCTCACATGACTATATTTTAACTTATGGATTAAGAATAAAATACAAATTAAATGAAATTGATGAATAGTGTTAAAAAGCAAATGGGACAACTTAATTGGTTCGGAGGGAGTATTCAAATACTACTATTTGATTACTAATTTTTTTATTTTGAGTTGTTCTTATTGCTTTATAATATTTTTATTTTAGGTAATATTTAAAATACTTTTATTAATTACCTATGCACATTAAAGTTGTTAATTGGGTCGTGTTATACGGGGTGGGTCGATTGTAAATGGATTGAGGATGATCAAAGTTCGTTTAGACTTGACTTGCCTTGCCTTTTTACAAAACAGACAGTCTCGTGAGAGATCGTTTTTTTGAGAGACTTCTCTCAGGCCGCCCAATCCATTAAAGCTTGTTCTCTACATTTACTCTACATTTTCCTTAATGGGTCAACTCAAATAGAAATGGTCTTTCAAAGAGACCGTCTTTCACAAAAATTTGTGTTTACAAAAAGTTCATTCAATGACCTTTTAGTTTAATTTTGTAACCCATTGGGCCATCACGTCTATATATAATGGCTTTTACCAGCCTAATCAGATCCTTCACATCAAAGACCGACAACAATTTAACACTCACTTAAACATAATTCGACCTGTGACCCACTATATTTACTCATTCCATTACACACCTCTTATTCACATGATCTTTTCTCTATACTAATTCTATTCACATTATTTCCTCACTTATAAAATTTTTCCATGATTTCAGATTGTTTAATATTTGATCAACTCATAAAAAGTCTAATTTTTCCAATTTATTGTAACAACTCACGTGCTTTGCCAGCCATGCCCTTTTTTTTTTTTTGAAGATTGCCAGCCATGCCTTTTCATTATAAAGAAAATAGTTCTAGCATGTTAATACACATATTATGAGATGTACTGTAGATTGAGAGTATTTTGAAGGAAAAAAATTAAAAAGCAAGCATGGTTTGTTTTTAGTGTGATTTTTTAGATTGATTTTCATAATTTACACCTTTTCAATCCGTTCCTAATTATTTTTTTATCACTTTAATATTGTCTATGTCATTCTTTTACTCATTTTTACTAGTTAATTTTATTTTATTTATATGTATTTATTCATTTTTTATTTTATGATTAAGGTTTTATCACTTTAATATTGTCTGGACTACAATTGGTTCACTAAGTTTTTTAGTTCGAAACCTCTCTTTCTAAGGATCTTTTTTGAATCGAATGACACTTTGACCGCATCCTCCTCTATGGATACGGATTGCCGCATTTCTAAGGGTTGGGTCAAAATTTAAATGGGCCAGGTAATATCAAATGTTAAACGGGCCATGGTGGGTCAAAGTCCGTTTAAGTCCAACCCACTTTGACTCATTTTTTAAAAGTTCATGAAATAGTTTTTTATTCAACTTTATCGCTCTTTGAGTCGAGCCACCTATTTATATAATAATATCATAAAAAAATATATAAAATTTTACAATCAATTCCTGTAATTATCCGGCTCGACCTGACCCGACTCTTTACACCATGGCCCGTTGATGACCCGACCCCCCGTTAAAATGTGACCCGAACCTCGAACCGTTGGTTGAGCGGCCCCGTTGAACACCTCTACTTATATCATACCTAATGCCTACTTGCATCATCCTTAATGTCTGCTTTTCGTATCATTGATGCCTATTTTAGTATCGTTATTGCCTATTTTTAGTTTCAGTATCCTTAAATTCTTAATTAGGTGGTACTTGCACGGAAAATAAGTAGATTCAGACTTGGAAATGTGAATGCATTATCTCCATACCAAGGTTGTTAAAATCGGGATTTTACTTTGAATCGGAAGCACCTCTTAAAATCGAATCGTAAAATCGACCAATTCTACCAATTTTGCTGATTTAAGTAGTTTTTGAAGTTTGTATTTATTTCAAGACATTTTAAATGTAAAAGAAACACTTAAAATTACCTATTATCAATATATTGTGTAATAAAACAAAAGTCAAGTTAGTTACTTCATGAGTTCACGTCTTCACTGTTACATGATAAGCAATATAAATTACACCATCTACTAATAAAGTCAAGTACAAGTTGACAAACTTGAGTAATTAACAAAATACTCATGAGCAAAATTAATCATAAATAAATAAGTAAATACTCATTAACTACATAATACTACTATTTATTCCAACATGAGTAATCAATAAAAATGAATCAATTATACTATTTAATTCAATAAAACAATCCACACATCCCGCACAAATTCAATAATAATAAAACAATGAGAGAGAAGAAGGAGGTCTGGAGGTAAGGTGTAGGCTGCGGGCTGCTGTATGAAGATTTAGGTAAATTGAGATTTAGGGTTTTTTTAAAAGTAAAAATTGTCATGTGGTTAATTTTAAGCATTTTCATGAAATCGGTAAAATCGACCGATTTTACCGATTTCACCCGATTTTACCCGATTTTACCGATTTTATGGGCGATTTTACTTGATTCCGATTTCACTTCCGATCCAACTCGTAAGGCCCAGGTGGAATCGTAAAATCGTACGATTTTACGATCCGGATCGCCGATTTTAATAACATTGGTCCATACTATGCATATATAACTGGCAGAGTGGCACAACCAGGATTGATATTAAAGCATTAAACACAGATTGAAATACACAAAACACAGATTCAATGTCAAGAGTTATAGTTATTAGCTATGGTTGACAGCATCCTAACTAATCTGGTTCTGCAATTGGGTAGTCTTGCTGTTGACGAATACAATTTCTTAAAAGGTGTTGGTGATCAACTCAAGTCTCTTGAGAATGAGTTGAGATTCATGAAGAAATTTTTGAGAAATTCTGAGGGGAAACAGCATGAGCATCAATTAGTGAGGGAATTAGTGGACCAAATCAGAGAGGTTGCTTTTGAGGCCGAAGATGTTATCGAAACTTTCCTTCTCAATTTCGAAAAGCAAAAGCTAAGGTCGACGTTTAAGAAAATGATCCATAGCCCTCAGCACGCATTGATGCTCCGAGAAGTGGCCAAACAGATCGATGGTATCAAAACGAGAATCAATGAAATTTATGATAATAAAGAGAAATATGGGATTGAATTAGGCGATGGCAGTATGAATCCCTACTTTCAAGCGTCCCTTGAAAGGCGTAGAAGGGAGGTTGATGACGAAATGGTGGGATTCGTGGATGTGGCTGATAGCTTGTTGAAGCGGCTTACAGAAGGATCGACTGGATTGGAAATCATTTCCATCGTAGGAACGGGCGGTCTTGGGAAGACCACGATTGCCAAGAAGCTGTACA
This sequence comes from Amaranthus cruentus, assembly GCA_019425755.1. Lineage (NCBI taxonomy): Eukaryota > Viridiplantae > Streptophyta > Magnoliopsida > Caryophyllales > Amaranthaceae > Amaranthus > Amaranthus cruentus. The sequence goes on from CM033460.1 coordinate 12,817,383, forward strand.
ATGACAGGATCATCAAAGACCACTTTAAGAGTCATGCTTGGGTGTCTGTTTCGGAGGATTACAACACCCGTCAGGTCCTCCTTGATGCCCTCAAAAGAGTCGTGCCAAATATGGAAGGCGTAGATAACATGGACACAAATGGATTGAAAGATATGCTAAGAGGCCGTCTCCAAGATAGGAAGTTCATAGTCTTCTTGGATGATGTATGGGAACCAGACATGTGGGATGAAATCAAAACTTGCTTTCCAAGTGCTAGAACTGGGAGCAGGATTGTCATCACCACCCGTATAGCTAATGTGGCTAGGCATGCTAGTCACAATGACCCTCATTTTCTTCGATTTCTTACTCCGTCAGAGAGTTGGCAACTCTTTGAAAAAAAGGTGTTTGGAGGGGATCCTTGCCCTCCGTATCTCAAATCTTTGGGAAACGAGATTGTTAAGGCATGCAAGCAATTACCTTTGTCGATTGTGGTGATTGCGAGTATGCTAGCTAGCCAAGAGAAGTCGGAAAGGATATGGGCAAGAACGCTTAAAGATGTGAGTGTTCACTTGGGAAAAGATGATGCATGTCTTGAAATACTTGCTTTAAGTTACCATAACTTGCCAATAGAGTTGAAGCCTTGCTTTCTCTACTTTTCAGCCTTCCCTGAAGATTATGAGATGTCTGTTCGAACGCTAATCTCTTTATGGATTGCGGAAGGGTTCATATCACCGCTAGGAAAGCTAACATTAGAAGAAGTAGCCGAGAGTTACTTGGATGCTCTAATCGATCGAAGCTTGGTACAAGCTGGGACTAGGAGAACGGATGGTGGATTCAAGACTTGTCGCATACATGACCTTATACGAGATCTTTGCATCCGAGAGAGTCAATGCGAAAACTTCATGTGGGCAGCTTCAAAACTCAACCATCCTTCGTCTACAACAACCCAAAAAAAGCCAAGAAGAGTATCCGTTCATCACAAAACAACCCGCACCATCCTATCAGACGACTGGGATCCTTCATCGATTCGAGCACTCTTATCCTTTGAAGAAGGCCAAAAGTTTATGGCAAGCTCAGCATTCTTGAAGAAGCTGTACACCAGGTATAAACTGTTAAGAGTCTTGGATCTAGGCAGCTCTGTTATCATCGAAAAACTTCCATCTGAAATCGAGAATCTCATCAACTTAAGGTATTTAAAAATCGTTAGCTCTTTTCCTGACTCAATTTTTAATCTTAGGAACCTTGAAATGCTTCTTATCGAGAGTCCAACTTCATTGTCAATCCCTATTAGTTCACTATTAAAGCTCCAAAATTTGAAACAACTCGTCACAGGAAAGAGCTGTTTTAGTAGGCTTTACGGAAATTCAACAAAACTCTTACCAAACAAACAACTCAAGAACCTCCAAATCTTATCATCCGTCTTTCCTGATTCCGACTTTGAATCTGCTGTTGTTAATGGTCTCTGTCCGAATCTGAGAAAACTATCTGTGTGGGGTTCTGCTGGACACTGTTGGTCATTGCAAAACTTCATAGCATATTTACCCGATTTACAGACCCTGAAAATATACAACTCTAAGCACTCTTATTCTTCCAAAAACGATATACTATTCAAAGGAGTCGGAGTCAGAACACTAGCCTCCCGTCATCCCTCACCAAGATAACATTGAAATCTTCATACTGCTTACAGGAATGGTTTGATACGCTTAGCCGGTTTCCCAATCTTTGTATCCTTAAACTAGCTGATCTGTATTTACCCGATCTCATTGTGAAAGATGGTTCCTTTCCGAGACTTCATACCCTTCATTTGGACAATTTCAAGGATGTGACAGTGACGTTAGACGATGCTTACGTTGGGAAAGAAGAGTCTGCTTTCCCTCAATTGCGACATCTAGTTGTGCACAAATGCAATGCTGTAAATATCAAGGTTTTGTTCTTAGTACCTAGCCTGAAAGATATTGAAGTTCTTTGGCCAGACGATTACCTTGCCAACGAACTAGATGAGCTTAGACAGAGTGATAAGAGCAAGTGCAGGCTGTTAGTTTACAGGGGCGGATAACATATGCAGCATGCTACTAAAAGGTTCAGTACATGGTTAGGTATTATGTGCTGGACATGGGTCATTGTGGGGAAACTTATGAAGCTAAGAGGCTGAAACTAGATCTTTTCAATGGGCGATAGAAGGGGCGAAGCAGTGTTACAATATTGGCTTTTTTGCGATTTGCGAGAAGATTAACGAATCATGTGATATTGGGCCATTGGGGCGAAGTCAAAAGTATAGCCACGAGCCCACGAGTAATCATAGAAGGCGATGCAAAGTGCGTGGTCGATGCCTTGTGCAAGAAGGGTAGGCATAATTGATAAATTTTTCATTGGACTTGTACACAATTAGATCTGTATAAGAGGAGAGTTGACTGCACACAAGAGTTCATATTACAACCAATTGGTGATAGGAGTTACCCATTAAGCTTATCACAAATTCATGGTCTTTTTGAGAGACCATCTCTAATTTGGTTAGCCTATTACTATTTTTTTGTTTAATTAAACTTTAATGGGTTTGGTGTGGTTGACGTCTCTCAAAAAGACGAATAAGCTTGTATGTTAGTTAACTTCTCTTTAATTGGCATAATTTGGTGTAAGTAATGCGATGAGTTCTAATGGTGGTCCTTATTTATTTGCGGAGTTTTTTTGTGATTTTAATTCCAACAAATTTAATCAAGATCATTTTTTTTCAATTATACATACATCTTAATTGCTACTATTTTTTTTTTCTAGAAAATAATCTGAATTCTTGATATTCAATATTTTATGGACCAAATATTTAGTGTCATTATGCCAATTAAAGTCGGTGCTTTATGGGATGCTTTTTGTTATATTAAAGTCATTAATTTACGGACCACAGAGAGTTCTTTGATAAGTGTAGTTTGTTCTATTTAATGCAATAAAAATGATTTACTATTAACATGTTAATGATTGAATTGCCAAAATCCTCAATTATCAAACACTAAATTTTATTCTAGGTAGTTTTTGACATATATTCATTTTTATACAGTTAGTTTTAATAGTTTTATAATTTTTGATGACACATACTTCACATTGAGGCTCGAAAATAAGATTTAGTTATGCTTTATCATTTGAGTTATGTACGGCACGCCTTAATCTTAAGAGGTTTATTTTAAATTTAAAAATTACTTGGAAAACTTTGCACAAGGTAAGTGAATAAGGAAACAATAATTCTTACTAGGGTTAGTTTAATAATATGGTCGAATACAATTCGGTTATGGATTTTAAATAATGTAGCTTCAATTTTTAGGCGGTCTGACTTGAAACTGATTAAGAGTAACTTTAAGTATAATTCAAAGTCAAATTAATATATATAATTTTTTCAAGGAATTTTTTGATTTATGTAAATATAAATTTGGTTATTTCAATTTTTACTTATTTTTGGATTAAATATCCATCCTTTAGAGTCATCATCAATTTGCTTGAATGTTATGTTGGTTCGAATAACTTCTCTCGAATTACTTTTTAGTTAATTTTTGGGTTATAATTTATAAACAATTGAAAGTCAAGTTATTATAATTTAGGTCCATATTTATTCATATTGATTCTAGTGTGCCAACCATTACTTGTCCAAGTCTTTGGATCAATTATCCATTAACACAATGTTGGTTCGAATGACTTCTCTTGAATTACTTTTTTAGTTAGTTTATTATGGATTATAAACAGTTGAATAGCATAGTCAGAAATTGAATCGGATATATTTGTACACCTCCACACCTCAGTTTAAATGTTATTTGTAGTGTTTGGTACATTAGTTGGTTAAAATAGTTTGTTATATTTGAATTAGCTGTTTTTGAGCAAGTTGTTATCAGCAACGTATTCGAAATGAAGTGGACAAACCAGTTAATAAAATCAACTAGTCTAATTAGTGACTCCAATTGATTATTAGCTATCAACAATCAACTATCAATTATCAGTTATTCGTCAAACACTCCTGAATGTGTTTTACTAATTCGTTAATTGTATAACCAATGCCCTTTTAATATCATGTACACATTTTAATTCTTTATTCTATGATTCTCAAATCAAACAACAAAATATATTTAAGGAGTATAAATTTACATCAAATGTAATAAACTCAAGAAATTGATGTAAGAGTTACCTCAATGGTGGTTTTATTGACCTACAAAACCAAAAAAAATTATAACATTGTCTAAAAATTATTCATTTACCCCAATATCCCATTCCTGACCAAAATGTATCAAATGATGGTTTTTTTCATCCCATGAGTGAGTCCCATGCATTAATCAAATTTCTAACTTTATTTTTTCATACAAATAAAAAATAATAATGATAAAGTACATTAGAATTCATAATTTTTCTCCATCAAAAATAGACACTCACAATGCAATATTTTATTAAAAAAAATACTTTTTTTTTAGAAAAAAAAAATACTTATAAGATGAGATTTAATAATAAATAATGAGTGAAAAAAAAGTAAATATTAATAATTTAATTTGTTTAATGGCCGGGATAATAGTGATTTTTTCAACCTTAAGATAGTTAAAAAAAAACCAGCATTGTGGTTGAATTTTTAGTAGAGTGAACGGCGGAGACTAAGGAAGTGGACATACACAATAATAAAATCAGCATGCTTATACTTGGATTAATTATGATTTATGACCATAGATTCAGGCGGCTCCTACGCCACGTTGTCAACTGTAACAAATAATTTTTTTTAGCAAATACTAATTTTAATATACTTATTTAACGCTTAATATTTTATCCCAAAAAAAAAATTTAACGCTTAATATTTCTTTATTATACATAACAAAATACTTATAAAAAATATATATCTCACTTGACTATGTTTTAATTTATAAATTAAAAGTAAAATACAAATTAATGTTATAAGTGAATAGTGTCAAAAAGTAAGTGAGACATTTTCAGTAGAATGGAGGAAGTACGATTTAATCTCTAATATTTTTGTTTTGAGTGGATCTTATTGATTTATTATAGTTTTATTGTTAGGTAATATTTATTTCCTCTTAGATTATTTATTGGTATTCTTGTCATCTTGCTTTTGTCGTTTCTATTATTATTATTAATATTGTTGTTTTCATTTTTATTTTTTTAATTGTTTTTGCTTAATTATTCTATTTATAAGCATTTAATTTAGCTTTCTCGTGCAGATACTTCACTTTATCTTTCTTGAGCCGGGGGACTCTTTTGGCGCGCTCTCTCTAATGGGTATGAGTTGTTGCCATCCTTTTCTCCTTAAACGCTGTCCATAATTTTTCTATGAGCGGAATACACCGGATAAATGCATCAAGGACAGTCAAAGTCCGTTTAGACTTGACTTGCCTCGCCCTTTTACAAAAAGTTCATTCGATGACCTTTAAGTTTAATTTTGTACCCCATTGGGCCTACACGTCTATATATAATGGCCATTACCAGTCTAACTCAATCCTTCACATCAAAGATCAACAACAATCCGACACTCATTTAAAAGTAATCCGATCCATAACCCATTATACTAACCCATTTCATAAAACACCTCTTATTTGCACGATCTTTTCTGTACTAATTCTATCCACATTATTTCTTTACTTTTTAATCTTTTCATGATTTCAGATTGTTTAACCGGACACAAAGAGTAACGCCCCATGTCGGAATATTGATTAGAATTTGCTTTTTAAACATTAACTGTTACTTTATATATATTTCAAATTTGATCAACTCATAAAAAGTCCAATTTTTCCAATTTATTGTAACACAAACACTCACGTCACACCCATATGCCCTTAAATATCAATAGATCATCCCACATGCTATGCCAGCCATGACTTTTCATTTTAAAGAAAATAATTGTAGCTCCATATCATAAGTTAATACACATATTATGAGTTGTACAGTAGATTGAGAGTATTTTGAAGGAAAAAAATAAAAAGTAAGCATGGTTTGTTTATAGTGTGATTTCATGACACTTTTCTATCCATTCCTAATAATTTCCATATCACTTTTAATATTATTTATATCACTCTTTTACTCATTTTTACCTAATTATTTTCGTTTTGTTTATATGTAACTTGTGTGGTAAGATGCAGACTTGCGAATTCAGTTTAATTTAGTCTTTTCATTGCAGCAGGTACCTCTGTTTCTAAGGATCTTTTTCGAGTATGACTCTTTGACCGCATCCTCCTTTATGGGTATGGGTTACGCATTTTTTCCTCCCCAAACTTTAATCATAGTTTCTCATGAGCGAGATACACTGAATATGATGATAATGATAACATATAATTCAAATTAAATATTTTATTAGAAAAATCTTATAAATTATAGTTAAAATATTTAATATTTACAAGGTATAACCATTATAAATCAAAAGTACGAGCATTTGATTTTTAAATAATCATATTAGTAATTATTAGTGATGTAATAAGACTTTTTACTTATCTGAAGTGATTTTTGTAACTCAAAGCTACAATCACAACTCCATAAGACCATAGCATGCACATAAAGAGTTTAATGACTTGCTTAAATTATTTGCGAATAATGGATCATTGCCCCTTACCTAATTAAAATCTTATCCATATACAATGGAATATAACATTACCAAGGTGTAAACTCAACCATTACAATTAACGATGAATAATCAATAATCAATAATCAATAATAAATTGCTTAACCAAGAATTTTATCGAATAGTAGCATTAGAAGATAGTGTGCACACTTTATAAGTTATTAGAGTCCTTCCTCCAATTGCCATAAGATTTTAGGATGATTTTTCCTTAACTTATAAAGTGTGTTCACCTCATATTTTTTCGATTATGCATTCGCATTGAGCTTAAAACAATCATTTCAAGACTTAAAATATCAATTCTAATACTTAAAACCCTTGTTAGTCTTAATCTTCTTTTTCCAAAGGCTTAACTCTTATTTTTTTTAACTACATATTCTGACTCTTAAAATACTCATTCTAAGACTTAAAATGTCAATTATAACTCTTGAAACTCTACTACAAGAATTAATCTCTTCCCCAAAGACTTAACTTTATTTATTACCTGCTCATTACAAGTTTACAACCATTAAAATATCTAATCCAATACAAGATTTAAAATCTCTACTCGTAGATTTAAAGTTTTACTCCGAGCCTTAATTTTTCTACACTAATGATTACAAAGACAACTCCAAGACTTGAAATGTCTACAAGTTTAAAGTTGTCAATTCTAATACAGAATATGTATATTTAAAGATCTAAAATGTTTATTTCAAACATTAAAATGATAACTTTAAAAATTATTTTTAAAAAAAATATTTTTATTAGACCATGGACTGAAACCTATGAGTGATCGTAGTATGCGCCATCTCACACAAGACTAATTGCCCAACAAATAGGCAGACAGAAACTTATCAGACTTTCTAATTCGACCTAAACCTAACCCAAAATAAGTGGATTCGGGTAGAGATTTTGACCCAATTAATTAAATGGGGTGACTCTACCTGATCGGTTTATTGAATGAGTTAGGTTCAGGTCAAAATTTTGAACATGAAACAAACTTGTATTTAATTAAACGAGTTAATTTCGAGTTAAATCGATAACTATACTCTAAACTTAAATTATTTAATTCTTTTTTATTATAAATACAAAATAATTAAACAATTAAAAAACGCAAAAGTTAAGGCCTAAAAAATTAAATTTAATAAATGTTAAAAACCTTAAAAATGAAAACAAAAACTCTAAACAAGTTAAATGGGTCGAAAGCAAATCAATATGATTTTTTGCACGTAAAGTTAGAGTTATAATGTTCTACCCAATTAATTAAACGAATTAGCTTTAAATCAACAGATTTCTAACATATTTATATATGATTGTATCCAAACCTAACCCAACCTAATATGTTCCATAGACCTAGCCTCAATTTCTCAAATCTTATTTCTAAACGTGCATTTTAGAAAACCCAAAACTAACAATTACTAACACAATGAAATCTAATTATTTTAACCAAGTATCTTAAAAAATATACTCCCTCATATTCTACCCATTAGTCCCATTGATTTTTTTCACTATTTACTTATCACTTTTAATTTGTATTTTATTCTTAATCTATAAGTTAAAACATAGTCTATTAATATCTGCTTTTTATAATTTTTAATTAAAAATAATTAGAAATATTAAAGATTAAAATGTTATCTTGACAAATGTGAAAAAAAAAAAAAAAAAAAAGCTGACTGGCTGACTGGAATGAACTGTCCTTGTTTCTCTTCCATTAATGTCGGTGCAACAGATCAAATCAGGGAAAAAACCAACGCCCAACCAATATAACAAACTTGAACCAAAACTAATACTACTAGTACTATATAAATCTATATTTTCGTTTTTAAATATTCGCACCTGATTTTAACATGTTGGGTGAAGAAATGTAACTACTAATAGCAGGTAATGGAACACGGGCGAGGTAATAGTACCTAATCTAAGAATCGAGTCTTTTCTCGAACAAATAGAAAATCAAGTCTTATCTCGAATATACACTATCTCCACAAACAAAATTTTAAATTTGAATCTCACCTGATCCTCGCTCTTCCCTGCCTACTATTAATTAAAAAAATTCAACGGTTCATGATTAATTAGCATTAAATTTAGTTAAAAAAAGTCCAACATATCATCATAATAATTCCATAAACTCACTTTACAGTTTACAGTTTATACAGAAGACCTCAATAATAAATTCCCTGTTATATTCATACTCATAATAATACCCATTACTAAATCCATCAACATTACATTGATCTAAAAATTTATAACAATAATATTAATATCAATATTAATTAACACCAACTATTAGAAAATCAAAATCTAAATAACCCAGAAATTAAATTATTTCTCTAAATTTTTTTTAAAATTAAAGAAAATCAAGCTTCTGAGTTCTTACTTGGCAGAGGTTCTAGAAACCATTTCCTTATAACGAAGAATAGAATCCTTCCTTTGTAACTGTAATTGTTCCCTAAATTTGTTAATGAAATCATCAGCTTTAGCATCCACACCTATTTCTTCAAATTCTTCATCCACAGTTTCGACATGGGTTTTTGGGTTGTTTAAAGGAACAGAATCTTGAAACTGGAAATGATTAAAAGATGATTTATCACTCGCAGATTTCTTCATTTTCTGAGGAAGTTTAGTGGGAATTTCACCATTAGAGGGTTTAGTATCGGAATTTTGTCTACCATAATGGAGATTTGTGTTTCCTTGTTTGATTCTACTGTAGATTTCATCTAGGGTTGGAGTTTCATCGTCTTCTTCGGAGGAAGACGACGAAGAAGTTGTTGAAGGAGTGAGTTCGAGTTCGAGTTCGGATTTTGGTACGGGTATGGGCTCAGATTGTGGTTGAGGAACTGGGTTTTGATTTTGAAAGTAAGAAATGGGGGATTGAGAGTAGAAATTGGAGAAATTAATGGATTTGATTCTTTGAAGAACAGAAGCAGAACGAGTTAATTGAGGTTGGATTTGAGATTGTTGATGAAAATGAAGGGTGTGTTCATGGAGGTTGTTATGGTGATTGGGTTTATGAGAAGTGAAACCAGAAGTGAGAGCAATGGTGCCAATCATGAGATTGAGAAGAAGGAAGAGGACAGTAGGAGTAAGCCAACTGTTCATGGATGCCCAAATTGAGATTATGGAAATGGCTTCTTCAAACATGGTGAATTTTGGGTGTTTATGGGATTGATGGGTGGAGAGAAGAGGAAAGTGGGGGTGAAGAGTGGGAGAGAGAGGGGGATAGAATGAGGGGAGGGGGGGAAATGAAGTGAAGTGGAGTGGGTTTAAAGGTGTATTATTAGTTTTGTTGGTGTTGATTCTTTTTCTACCTCTTGTAAAATCGCAAGTTTTATATGAGACTATTTTATAATAAAGTCGACATATATAAATAGTTTATTAGTGAAAAATATAAAAAAATAAAAATATTTAAATTCATACTTGTATAGAAAGCAATTTTTTAAAATAGTTTAGGCTGATCCGATTAAAGTTGTCTTACGGTTAGATGGGCTTAATAAAGAATTAAAGGTTATAAAATTTGTTTGGTAGGGACTAGAATTTGAGTGATTGGAGAAAAGGGTTGGGAAATGGCAATAAAATAATTAGCAAAGGAAAAAAAGAAAAGGGATAGGGGAAAAATTCTATATTTGTAGTTGTAGTGGAATTGAAGTACAATTACAAACCTTTCAAAATAAAAAGTACAATTACAAAAGTTTATAAAAATAGGAATATTTGAGTTGTTGAGAATTTATATTAAAATAACTAATTATTTATTTAATTCTTGATGATTTGTTTTTTATACTTCATATAAAAGCTTTAATTATCTTTTTATTCTCATCTAATTTTCTTCTCCCTTTAGCGTACTTATAATAACAAAAAAGTGAATATAGAAAATATAAGGAATTTTGTTACATTAAATTTAATTTATTAAATTTGTGATGTTTGATTTAAGAATGTAGACATAAATATTATTTATTTGCAATATGGAGGGGTTAAATTATCGGGCTTTTAAAAATGATAGTAGTAAAAAGATGAAAGTAGCAAAAAAAATATGGATGGTTTGATGGATAAATTGGTTTGTTGTGCTATAGGCAAAAACTAGAACGACACTTGAAGAGCATTAAGAATTCTCTTATTTTATGAATTATGATAATTTTCTATTCAAAAGATTCAAGGACAAAAATTCTTGGGTTTAAATATTAGATTATAAGTTACTCTTGTGAGAGATCGTTTTTCGGTAAAACGACTTCAAAATAATGAGTCCATATGCTAATAATTATATTTTTTTTTTGGAAATGCTAATAATTATATTAATTAGTCTATTCAGCCTATATATTATGAGTTCATCTCGTCCAAAAACAGCAAGGTAGAATAGATATAGGAGTAATTGTAATTGTTTAGAGATGAGGCAGTTGGGGGACAAGGTGGGGCATGTAAAATATAAAACTATGAATAGAAAAAAGAAAAGTGTGTCCCAAATCTATTGTGATAATGGGGTGTACAATGCACATACACCAGGTTTTGGGTGAGCTGTTTCCATATTTTTAACTGTGCAATGGACCCATATACTCCAATCAGGCTATGGCTATCACCTCCTTGCTTGAATGTGATAGCTAAACAAAACATCTTTGTCGGAGAGTGAGACCAAAATAGTAGTCCTCCTCCAGTCGTTTTGCCCCATTTACGTTCGATACAAAGATTATCAAGTTAGTTTTAGAGTAATTTGCGAATTACAGTCTTAAAGTTTAGCATTTTCGTAAATTACAATCTCAATATTTATTTTGCGAATTACAGTCACTAAAGTATTAAAGTTTGCAGGTTTAGGCAAAAATACAGTATTCCGATCATTTTGGTGGTCGGAGTTTTGTGTTTTTGGTCTGAACATGTAAACTTTGATACTTTGGTGACTGTAATTTGCAGAAAAAAAAAACATTAAGGTTGTAATTCGCAAAAGTGTTAAACTTTAAGGTTGTAATTCACAAATTATTCTTAGTTTTATTATTGGTTAATAAAATAGTAGGATATTTAGAAAAAAAAAAAGAAAATATTGAGAATATAAGTAGTGAGGTCATATAAATTATGAGACAATAATTATAGTTATGAGATAAAATATGACAAATCAAAAAAAAAATACAGCAAAATTATTGTTTTAAATTTTGTAAGACAAAGAGAATATACTTCATTATATTCACCCCAATTGTCTCAATTACTTTTACATACTATTAAATGTATTTTTAAACTTAAGAATCTATAATTATACATAATTAAAATTTAAAAAGTTAATATTATAAAATTTTCATCGCATTGACTATGTTTTAATCTCATTTAAAATATTTTTAAAAAATATACTTCTTTCGTTCTATAATACTTGGTGAAAAACCGAACACTGAACCAAACCAAATCGAATAAGTAATTTGGTTTGACTATATTTTAAATTTTGTTTGGTTTGGACTGAATTTTAATTATAATTCGTTGTTCGGTTCGGACTCGGTTTAGGGTCCAACAAAATCAAAAAACCGAACAAACCGAAATGTTAAAGGCATGTTATCTCTTCTATTTGATTTGTTTGAATTTTTGCCCTTATTTTTAGATTTTTGTTAAATGTTTTTTACTTGTTCAAATTAAAAACCCTAAAATTATTAATATTTATTTAGAAGTTTTAGAAAGAATAAGTTTGAAACGATACATGCAAATTTGACTTTCAGTGCAAAATATACAAATCTGTGCAATTCGGTCTATTCGGTTCAATTTGGATTGATATTTTAGAATTCGGTTCGGTTCAATTTGGATTATATATATTATGATTTGGATTTGAACTGAAAATATCAAAATCGAATTTTATTCGGTTAGATTTGGATTTGTATCGAATCCAAACCAAAAATCAAACTTTCACCCCTACTTGCTACTAAATATGATATGTAGTGTGGAAAAATGTCATAATCAGTAGTAAGTATTAGGGAAGGGAGGAAGTACATACACATTAAGAGTAGTGGCAAGCAAGTGGTGATCAACTTGATTTAACCATTATTCAACTCATGCAATGTGATTAATCGCTATCTTGTGTTTTAGTGAATTTCCGATTGATATGTTGACAAGAATTATTCTATAAATAGATAGGGGATTGCCAAGTGTTTCTAAGAGCTACACATTTGATTTGATTTGATGTTGGAGTATGCATGCTTTTACCTTTAAACAAAGTGGAGTTACTATATAGTATATAGGGGGGCTACTTGCATAATGCATATTGCATACTAGTTGTGTTAGTGCCTCATTTGGTTTATTTAAGGTGGTTTTATAAATTTTGGTGTTTTAGTTTTATCTTCAAAAACTCTTTAAAATTTAAGGAAAAAAAATTATTAGTATATAATAAAATTTCTCAATTTCTTAAAATATTAATATTTGACCCTCTATTAAATGACTACTCTTGTGTAAAATAGTATATAATTTACGGTAATTGAAACAATGAATCAAATAAATATAAAAATAGATTTTTAAGGTTCATGTGATTACTTAGCTTTATACTATAGACCGCTTTACACATGCTAATCGACAATCATGTGGTTTATTATAAAGTTACTCCTATTTATTGTCAACTATATTAGTTGTATAGTATAATAGGAATATTGTCTAATTAAATTATTGCAGAAATTAAAGATGGTGACTTTCATTAGGGATAAGAGTTTGAATACTTTGAGACTCAAATCTCACTTTTTAGATGCTCCTTGTAAATGTGACTTGAGTGCACAAATTAAAGTGTGCATTCAAGTGTGGACTTTTGAGATAAAATCCTAAGTGTGTAATTGTGAGAATTAAGTTGGTGATTTAATACTTGTGTGTTGAATGTGGAGATTAAGTGTGTATATTGATGGGTCACTTAATTGTTAATTATGGGTTTTATGATGAATAATGAACTTATGAAGAGATGCTTTTCTATGTGGGGAGTTAAGAAATCTGCCAGAAATGGACTTGATGCTCGCTCGATCGAGCAGAGTAAGTTTGTGGGTCAAGCAGCAAGACAGAATGATCCAGTAGCTACTGATCTCTCACTCGACCAGACCGCTCGACCTCTTTTGGCTCGCTCGATCGGTCGAGCAATTTTTCTGACAACATAGAATGCTGTTTTTCGACTTATCAAGTGTTTGGGGAAATTACAACTCATTGAATACTAGCTGATTAATTCTCTTAATGTTGTTTATCATGCAATTTACTACTTATATTGAATCATATGTTATTCCTAGAGTATCTAGCATTATAAATAGTAAGCAAGAATGATCATCCAAACACATCAAACACAAACCCCTTAGCCTAAACACATAGCCTTTGTTTATCTCTTACTCAATTGTAATACTTCATTGTAAGAGTATTTTCTCATTGAAATAATACAAACAAGCAACTACACACCACGGAGGACGTAGCCAAACTTGGGTGAACTTCCTTAAATCACCTTTGCAATTTTATTTTTCGTTCTTACATTTGTTAATTTATTGCATTTGCTATCGTTCATATGGATCAACAATTTCACCCACATTAGATTTCAACTAACTTTTACCCATTTTATTTTTCAGATTCATAAAGCTCCTTTAGTTTTACTCTTATTTCTAAAGCCCACTTCATATCCTAAAGATATTATTTCAAAAACATTATCACAAAAACTTAAACGACACAGTCTCATTATCACATGCTTGTAACAGTATCACATGAAATTGTCAATTTGGGTCAGTTCAATTTACGCATGTAACAGTATCACATGCTTTCTCTCGTGTTTTTATTTTCTGGGCATTTATCAATTTTGACCGTACGGTGTTAATTTCAACGTAAAGTAAAACTTAAATAAATCAATTAAAATAAAAAAAATTCAATTTGGACTTATAAGTGATCTATTTGACGTTTAACTGATCAATTTTTATCTAAATATGGTTCTGTTTTCACAATTTTAGAACGAAGTTTAATAAAATGATATTATTCTATCATTCTATGGATGAATTTAAAACAACAAATGAATAATCAATAAAACAATCAATATAAAAAAATTGGGGGCAGTTATATCTTCAACTTTCTATCTTCCAAACTGGTTCACTAAATCTTGTCTTTACACATGTCCAAATCATCTTAGATGATTTTCTTCTATTTTTTCTTCAATATATATTTACATCTCTCAAACCCTGTCTTATATTTTCTTTTAATCGTTTTGAATTCTATCTCTCCAAGGTACACTCACTCATCCGTCAAAGCATTCACATTTTCGTTACTTTCATCTTCCTACTATGTCTATGATCCTTTCTAAATGCATAACTTTTTGATTCTTATAGTGGCACTTAACAATGATTGTTTGATAAAACTTGCCCTTTAACTTTGAGGAACTCTTTATTTCTTCGACTCATAATTAATTTTATGGGTCATAATTAATTTATCATCAATTGTCCTAGTTCTTATACATTAGCCAATCAAGACAAAGAACAAAGAAACCCTTTTTTTTAATAGATAATATAAAGAAGAATAGGCAATGAATCCTTGAAAGATAGAGTAGGGTTATACAAGACAAAGGAAGAGTTGGGAGTGTTGATCTTACATAGATACGGGGTGGCAAGCTAGTGGATGGATTATAGCACTACCAAATTGTCAAAACAAGAGCACAACTGTACACATACTTGGGATTTAGGAACGTACACTATAAAATATACAAATTCTCAAAACGATGTCGGTCTCACAGTGAAATTATTTTTGTTGAATTGATTTAATATATATTTTTAATTTTGAATCGATCATCTTATAATCTTAAAGTGATCACTTACAATCTTAAAGTAACCAATTATATAACCTTAAAGTGATTACTTATAATCTTAAAATGAGTACTTTCAATCTTAAAGTAATCAATTACAGAAAGGAACTGATTGCATGGGTCCTTCTCATAATAACATGTTAATTTTAGTACTGTTAAGGAATCAACTCAACCAAAAGCTTAAGCTGATGTTTGGGACTCCATGATATATTATATATTCTAACACGCCTACTCACATGAAAGCTCTTTGGGCTAGAAGTGTGGATGTCACATAGGCCTTCTCAGCATACCTGGTGTGAGGTTGATATTCGAATCTGTGAGTGATTTCCTGTATCAAGGAATCAACTCAATAAAAGGTTAAGCTGACGATTGAGGTATCAAGATATGTGGTATATTCTAACATTTTCATGTTCTCTTATTTAGTTACTCCAACCCTTATCTAACACAACTCTAGTTGTATATCTTCTCATTTTTTAGTGTATCTTATGAATTTTGCTTTATTGATATTTTTTTTTTCATTTACACATTTAACTTTTTTTTATTTCATTTATATATTTAACGTATTTTTATCAATTTTTTCTATTTGTAATTTACACAAGATTTGTACTTGTCAGAAAACCCATGAGATAGAGATATTATTACTTATGATTTATATATACTAGTATAGAAACTCATACAATGCACAAATTTGTTAGTGCGAAATATATATAAAACAATTTCAAATAATAATGTAAGTATTGTATACTATCGTTCTTAAATTTACCAAATTCATGATCTTTTAAATCAAAAATATAATTACTGATCTTTATTTTAATTATTTACTTGATACATAACTTTTTTTTCATTCAATTGAACATATTAAATTATAAGTTAACAAAATACAATTCCTATAGTATATCATACAAATATTTTACCTAATTTAATTTCAAACTTAAACAAAAATATTAGATTCTAAATTTGATAAATATTTTCATGTCTCTTTAAATAATGACACTTTGAATTTTTCAAGACCTTTATAGTACTGTATAATTTAAATAATGACACTTGGAATTTTCCAAGACTTTTATAATACTGTATGATATCATACGGTTGTTAAGGCGGAAATGGACTTATTGACAAGGATAGAAGAGGTGATTAGCCGATGAAGATGGCACAGTTTTTGATAATATGATGAATAAATATTAGGTATGTTGGTAGCTATTATTAACACTATGATTAGTTTAGTAGGACAACCATTCTTTTTATTTTTTAAGACACAATTGTATTTGTGGGGCATCACTCATCCACCATCAACCATGCCTATCAATTTTAACCTTATCTTCTACTATTTTGACTTGGATTAATGACAATTAATTAGTGCTAATTCACCATCTTATATGATAGTTTGCACATGGTAAGGGCACAAGTCCAAAACTTTTGGCTAAATTTCTAGAGGATTTAGTGCTCATTTGATCGAATACTTTACTCTTTGAGTTGTCTATTACTTTGTGGAAAGTTACTCTTTTCTTTATCTAATGAAGGTGATAGCTAGTCATGTTTGATTACATACAAGTAATTTTCTTAAAATCAAGTGATACATACTTAAATTTTCTAATGTACTTTTTTGTGTTCTTCAATATACAATAGATATCATTTTTATGAATTAAATGTGCGTATTCCTTCGTGCTCTCTCCTTAAAAGGGATACAGATATATTTTTATCCTTAGTTTGCAATTCTTTTCCCCACGAACTCAAATTTATGTGGAATATTGGGTTCTTGACTATGACTATTTATAAGACCACTAAGGTTAATCATTATTTTGAAAAAATTAACTCTACGTATTATTAATATTTTAAAAACCACGCATTGTATGTGTTTTTTTCTAGTATTGTTTAATTAAATGAATACTTTTCGTGAATATGGCAAATATAAGAAATAGAAGAAATAAGTGTTTTTTTGTATATACAAACCAAACAACTCATGATAATAATAATAATAATAATAATAATAATAATAATAATAATAATAATAATAATAATAATAATTAATTTACCCTAGCCCTCTGTATCTATTTTCTTTTCGTAACATTTCGCTTCTTCATACAAATGAAAATGTATAATACTTCCTCCGTTCTACTTGCTACATTTCATTTTTACGCATTCCAATGCGTTATTTTGTTTATTTATATTTTGAATTATACAAATTTAAAAATTATAAATAGTTAATATTATGAAAATATGTCATTAGACGATTCAAACAACATCCACTTAACTATATTTTTATTTCACATTAGTCACAATATATAAAATAAACTTGAACGATGAATAGTGCACATAATCAAAATGTAACAAATATTTCGGAACAGAGGAAGTATAACTTTGTGCTTTGTTTTTTTTTTATTCCTTCCTGCCTTTTAGTTCTCTCTGTTTATCCAAACATATCGTTTGTAACTGTGTTATCTATTCATGTCAAATACTGTTGAGAATATATTTATATAAGAGTCATTAATGTAGGAAGAGTTACAACTAGGGATGGCAACGGGTCGGATCTGGGTCGGGTCTAGGTGGACCCGGATCCAGATCCGTTTTCAAGCACTGGGTCCAGATCCGGATCCGGACCCGCGGGTCTATTTTTACAGGACCCAGATCCGGATCCGTGGATATTGCGGATCCAGTACCGGGTCCGGGTCCAAAACGGGTCCCACTTGTTTTTGCACTTTTCGGTGTATTTTCGAATCGTTTTGAGATTGCGATGATGCTATTCATAGACTAATGATAATAAATACATAATTTCACAATCTAGTACTTAAAAAAAATATTATACAACTACTAATTGTCTTCAAAATATCCAACGAAAAAAAATAAACATAGCCGACGGGTGTGGAGGCGGCTGGTGACTTTGGGTTGGGTTAATGGGAAGGAAAGAGTTAGAATTTGCTAGAAAAGTCAGAGACTTTGGGAGGGAGGGAGTAGGGAGTGAGAGTGACTTTTGAAAATTGAAATAAATTGGGTAAATTAATGGGTTTATCACTTTATTGGGTATTTGGAATTATTAGTAAAAATTAATTAATATAGCTGTGGGGTGGGTCAGTAGTGTACTCAGTATGTTCAGACTTTAGTTGGGATTGGAATTATTAGTAGAAACTGATTTATATTTAAAAAAAAAACGGGTCTGCGGGTAAACGGGTCCGGGTCTGGGTATTTTTCTCAGATCCGGATCCGGACCCGGAAATTTAATTGGACCCGGATCCGACCCGGACCCGACGGGTCTATTTTTTTAAGACCCAGATCCGTGAAAACGGATACGGATCCACGGATCCGGGTCGGGTCCAATACCCATTGCCATCCCTAGTTACAACATAAATATGTAATTGCGCTTTGAGATAACAAGAGCAAAACCCATGCAAGAGATCAAAATGATGGTAAAATTTGTCATCAAAGAAAGCAATAAAAGATGGCAAAAGTACATCAAAATTAGCTGCCAACATAATATTTATGTGTAATTTGTATGTAGAGTTACAACATACACATGTATAATTAGAGGGAAAAAAAAAACACTGTTATTGGCTAAAAACACTCATAAACTATCACTTATATTGCCTTACATATCCTACATTCCTACCCCAGCTATCAACTAAACTTGCCAAAAATTAGAGCAAGTATATTCATAATCAAACAAGGATAAATATACTATAAACGTACAAAACGAGTACTTCTATACCCAGAAAAAATACCAAACATTGAAATTCAAAACCCATGCTCTAGGAAGTCGTTCTTGCTAGATAGACCCGATTTAAAACTCATTTCCAGATATCTTGGTGCTTGCTCTGTTACGGGTACACTCCACATCATCAAACGCTTCGACGATGATTGCATCAAACGCATATGGCCTCCACAGCAAACGCATGTCCAACTTTTAGGACGTTCATATAGTATGCAATAACGGACAGAAAGAGAACAGGTCGAAGAATGCATTTCTCAAATCAACTTGACAAGTTGAACGATTCAACCGCAAGCTGCCAGTAACTTTCCAAGTTTTTCGGCTGAAGAAGACTGGTTTTTGCTTTCATACACTTCAATTAGTGAATGTATTGCCTTGTGCACTAACTCTCGTTTTTGAATCCTAAATGAGTCCACTTCATCTTTTTGAGCGCTTACTTCAAGTGATGAGCATAAACCTTTTAGCCAACTTTCAATAAAGGATGCTTTCTGTATGAAACCAATGAACAAGACAAGCTGATTTCAGTAAATTTGCAATAATGTTATTAGCAACATAAGCAGCATTTTATCTAATTACTTTAGCAGTAAAAGATACTGGTGCAAAAACCCAAATGAGCATTTGATGGAAAAGGCATAAAACAGTAAAGAACCTCAGCATGGTTGCCTAGAAGCTGAGTCTTGATTCTTAAATGCATGGGTATGACACACAATGAAATTCATGAACATGAGTGCATAAAATGTAAAGAAAGCTTAAAAAACAATAATCATTATCAAACACAAAATAAAAGGAAGCTCTTACTTTGAGGAGAAATTCTTTCAGAGGTTCATGAGTGCTGCTTGAACAAAGACCAAGTACGTGAAGCATGCTTGCAGTCAGCTGCAGCATCAGGAAAAAAATCTTGTTGGATGTAAATAAAAAATAAACTATAGCTGTTAGGAAGTAGGAACACACACTCTAACAAGAAAAATCCAACATAAAATGAACTACATATTGAAACCTAAATACAAAATCCTTATATTCTAAAACCACAAAAGAATTAACTATTTCTTATTATTATCAAGAAATATTCAACAATAAACATTGTTCCACTTAATACTGTTTGGTAATGCTATTCCTTAAAGTTGACTTGCTAGCTTAAACATCATATGTCACTTCAGTATTTGAACATTAAATTTAAAAATTGAAATAGGGGACAAATGCAAATAGACTACTAATGAACAAACCTAGTTTATTGTCTACCAATATGAACTTCTATAAGAAAATAGATACATCATATTTTTGAAACATTATTACAAAAAGGTTTAAGAACCTGAACACCAAATCAATGTACTTTTTACATGATTCAAGTAATGCAAAGCTTGGTTGTAAAATCACTTGACAATCCTGACCTGGTTCTCCAGAGCAATTCTATACTTGAAACTAGGAGTTGAATGTTGGTCTGTTGTCACATTTTCAAGAATGTGTTGAATTCCTCGAACAACATCTGAGAATGAGCTTCCATAATCTGACGAAAGCATGAACCATTATACAATTAGATTCAAAAAAAAAAAATTCAAATTCTGATGTCTGGAGAAAAACTAATACCATCATAATTTTAAATTTTTATTGGGATAAAAAACAATTGTAATTTGTAAGTGTGATAATTATAGGTAGAAGTACATAAAAGCCATCTTAATTTAAAGTAGATTTTCACAGCACTAGATAACAAGTTACATTCAAACTAGTTCCCTCCACATACCCAAAAAATGCCTACTAGGAAATTAAATATAAGATGTGTGATTGGGTATCTCAACAAAATATCAACGTTAAAAAAATGATTGAAAGAAGTTGAAACAAATAATTGAAGCATGTCCAACGATAAACTCTACAATGTTCTATTCAATCTCTGAATCAACTCTTTCAAAAACCCTTTTTAATTTCCCAGCCACGGCAAAGCCAAACAACCCAAACGTACAACTCTTGAATTGAGCTAGGGCCTAGGGAGCCATTCTGTTGAAAAAAACTCCATTTCCTGTGCTATTCTGTGCTTTAACATATGTGGTCACAAAAAATTGGAGTCATTGCATGTGTCACATGGCAGCATACCCAGTGGCAAGCAAAGAGACTTTTGGGGGATATCATTCTCAAGTCTCTCAACAGAATGGAAAAAAAAAAAAAAAGGGAGAATCCAATAATTATGGTGGAAATGGATCTCTAATTCCTCTCTCCGGGGAGAGTTGGTTGGTAGTCTCCTTGGAAAGCACCATTTCTCGGCTTCTCGCCCTCTTGAGTACATTTCTTGATCTCTCGTATTGTTTTGATTGATGTAGCCGACCCCGTTGGGATTAAAGCTTTGGCATTGTTGTATTACATACGTCATAAACTCATAATGTACAACTCCTTTTCCTCAGCATTTATTCAGTTATCGAACTATATTTTATTCCACATTGTCTACCACTTAAAGTACCAATAGTCCAATACATATTACTCGTCATTTAATAACACTAACACAGCATCACTTGATACTTCCTAGATTAAAAGGTTAAAGCATTAAATCAATAATCAACAAAATTTTGATGTTTGCTTATGATTTTAAAAACGCATTTGTTACTAAATCCAGTCCTTAAAACCTACAATTAATAACAGTATAAGGTATAATAAATATAAATGACGCTTTTAGATTTGAAATTACAACATTTATAGATAATCTTGACACTTACCTAGCATTGTTGACGGCGCAGCCAAAGCAGCGGCAGCTTGTATCCGGATTTTGAAGTTGGAAGAATCACGAAGCAACAGCAGAAGTATACTATAAATTGATGATGCCCTGTAATTACACAAGGTCCAAGAGTATTATATTCCATAAACAAAGAAAATAAAATATGAAGATATAAACAAAACAGAAAAACAGACTACCCCACATAATTCAAATATCCATCACTGGATGAGAAATATTCACAAGAAGCACATGTGAAAATCATCATTCTTTACCATCCTCTAGCACTTGACCTAGTTCAGCCTATCAAAGAGGTAAAAGGCTGTAGAATATTAAAAGAGGAAAACCTAATTCAATATTTCAAAATGACTGACACTTAAGTTCTCCAGAGAGCTTGATCAAAGTGGTTAATCGGACTGCAATTTTTTTTAACAAGATCCAACAAACACTCAAGTTATCCAGAGAGCTTGATCAAAGTGGTTAATTGGACTGCAAAATTTATTTAACAAGATCCAACAGTCAGTACCTTGCATTTACGCATAAAATTAACTTCCACTAACATATTGAACATGGGAGCTGCACTAGCATCAGATATGGGATCGAGCGGCATATAAAAATTCCAATCCTTGTGTCAAAGTCACGGAGAGACTAGAGGCAATTACTCAAAAAAAAAAAGGAGTTTAAATGAGTTCAATATATGATAAATGGTAAATTTGGAGGCAAACAATACCCTGGAAGATATATGTATATATGTTATGTGTTAAAGTCATGGGGAGAGTAGTGATAGCTGAATATGTTGAGAATGTGCATGTAAAACTTCCCTATGCTACTTTGTAGGGAAAGGGGAAAGTGGGAAACAGATCAAAAACCAACAAAGGGTATCGTAAGACTAGTCAAGTAAACCACATTTTGATTGGAATGAAAATGCAGAAATCTTTTCAAGTATGATGTGTGGTGAAACTTTGTCTAGATCTCTTGAATAGTGTAGTCTTTTTAGTCTCAATATGCTATCTGACCTTCCCGGTTTGTGCAGCTTTATACTCATTGGTGTCTGATGTCTGGTATGACGGAAACCCCAATGTGTAACAGAAAGTGTGAAAATTGCTAAAATCTCATTTAGAGGGCTACTGGTCCTTTCACAGTAAAAAGATAATAAAAATAAAAGAGAACAGAGCACAAGTGGGAAAAAACAAATGAAAGGAGTTCTTACCAATCCATTCGCTGCATTCGCAGTGATTCATTCAGAAATAAGTTGCTTAACGCATGACAAACATTCCACTGGACCTAACAAAAAGATCCCATAGCAGTCAGGAAGATAGAAAGAAAATAACTACTCCCTCAGTCCCTCTCATTTTGCACCTAGTGCGAGGTGCGAAATGGGTGAAATTTACTGGAAAAAGATATTGGGTAGGAGAATGAGACAAAAAACAAGTGGAGGATAGAAATGTGCGGTTAAGATGGAGAGATAGTATAAGTTTGTGGATAAGATTAAAAGGAGAGTGACACCATTGCCAAAAAAGAAAGTGGTGCAAAATGAGAGGGACTAAGGGAGTATATACTAAATAGGTAATAACATATAGAGACACTTACCTTCACGTTTCCTGTTGTAATACATGAAAGAAAAGCTTGCACAATATCCTCCAACAAATGAAAACATCCCATGGAATTTGAAAAGCAAGTAGTATCCTTCTGAGTTAAACTGCACTTCCAAGAAAGGTTTCCCATTTTGCTGGTTAACGGGCTTGAGAATGCACATTTTCCTTGTTCAAGGGGATTTACAAAAGGGATCACTCTGGACAGATTACCTAGAGCTCTGACAGCATTTGACTTTATCTGAGGGTTAAAACGGTCCCTTAGTTAGCAGTAGCAGAAATGAGAGAAGTGGACAATGCAATAATGTATATAATTATCCTAGCAGCACTATGTGCAGTTGAAGGACTGAGACAAACTAAAAGAAGATAGCAGGATCCAACACCTAGAACTATCATAAAGCTGCAGATGTCATAAATGTGTAAGAAAACTTTTCAGAACACCGATGCAACTTACAGCTAATGCCATGGAAAAGTAGGGTTAGCACTTTAAGATAAAAAGTAGTCATGTGAGCAAACCCTGAACAACATGACAACTTGCCTTGGGATTTTACTAGATAGAAGGTGGTGAGAACATGCTTGCTAAAGATTAACAACCTCGCAAATCCTCAACCTATTCTGGGGCTTGTACATCATAACCTCAGTGATACATGTATCGCACCACCTCATTTTTGCACTATGAATCCTGTTGAATATGCTTACTACTTTGAAATGCGGACCAATGGCATTTGAAGCATCCACTTCGAGAGATTTTTAAAACAAAAAACATTTCCAACCCAAAAGAAATTCATTAAGATTAGGAAAAGACTCTAGCTGGAGTACTGGACTACTAGCATCAGAAGCAACCAACAAAAACATACCAAACGCAATTTTACCTCTAAGAAAAAAAGATTTGAAAGATAGAAAGAAAGAAGGTTGAAGAGAAAGGAGTACTCTGCCTTGCATCTGAAAGCAAATGTTCAAACTTGGCCAATAATGAGAACCAGAAATCATATAACAAGGTTATGCATAAAAAGAAAAAGAAAGAACCCCCTTCTCTTTTTTACCTTTTCATTAATAATGAAGATCATTGCCATGGCCTCACATAAATTATGACATAACGACTATCTGCAGCAAAATAAAAATAGAAACTGAAATCGTCTAAATAATTACCTTGTCTCCATCTGTTGTTAGCTTTAACGAACATTCTAACAAAAACATCAACAGCCGGAAATTTGCTTCAGATGCTGCATTGAAAATACATATTACAAATTGCGATAGAAATTGTTTATACAAAAAGCTGTAGACAAATAACATTTAGCTGAAATTATTCACATGAAATTGTACAAACGTCTGATCTTAACTTCAAGCTACAATGTTCCATCACACCAAATCCATTATCTGGGTCCCATGGAGAGGTGTC
Organism: Amaranthus cruentus; assembly: GCA_019425755.1. Taxonomy (NCBI): domain Eukaryota; kingdom Viridiplantae; phylum Streptophyta; class Magnoliopsida; order Caryophyllales; family Amaranthaceae; genus Amaranthus; species Amaranthus cruentus. The sequence goes on from CM033460.1 coordinate 12,842,059, forward strand.
AAATCAAGCAACCTTGTCCTTACCCTTGTTAGTTATAACAAAGAGGTTATTTCCTATTGACCCTAGGTGGTAGCAAACATCAGTTGTAACTTTACATAAATAAGAATTATATTATAGACTGAATCGCTCTTAGGTCTCCAATTTAAACTGAAAAATGCTCACCTACCTAAATCAGTACCAGAAAATGAATGCCGGAAAGAGTCGCATATGTTTGCCACTGCCCAAGATGCAGTGACTCGCACCTGAAGCAGAAATATAATATTATAGACTGAATCGCTAGAATAAGAAACTTTTCAATGCAAAAATGACACAAATTGAGGAGCTACCGGGACAGGTTGATCACGTGTATTGACCTCAACGGCATCAATAAACTTGTTAATGATATCTGCACTATAGTACAGGTTGCACCATTGCAGTTAGAAAATTATTGAACTTGTTTCATATACAATTCACTACAGAAAAAAAAAGGAAAAAAAAGTAATCATCAGATTACCTCCTTAGAATATCTGGAAAACATGCAATAACACCAATGGCTCGGCATGCAGCAGCCCTAACTGAAGGGATTGAATCATTTGCAGCATGTATCTGAAAAGAATTTGGAGTAACAAATAAATAACACTATGCAGCTAATATGACCGAGATCAGAAACATATATGTACTCACACAGGAAGAAAGGATGAACTGTTGCTGCTGCTTCTTCAGAGAAAAAAAGACCATGCAGGTGATGCCAGCAAAACAAGTGATCGATGCAGCTCTTACCTTCCAAACAGCGAGAACAAATTGTTAAAAAGCAAAGCTGAATTGCTTACTATAGCAATCCTCGATTTCTATTGTAAATAAACACCTCAAAGGAAATTGATTCATAGAGAGGAGACTGGACAGCATGCACATAAGGTGGAAAGATGAACAAAAAAGTTGAGGAAAAGACAACCCTAAATTTGACCCACCTTGCCAAAGAAAATATATATACAAAAAACAAAGACAAGATCTATCTAACACCAGCCTTTTGATTTTCATCCTCAACGGCACCGTTCCACAAGGCTTAAGAGATTAATTTTTATGAAAAGTTCACATTAAGAAATTAATCAGGTTTTCTTAAGGGTAACACAATATTTCAAACTCGAACAGGTTGTTTGTAAAGCCTCCTTCCTTCCTCCTGACTATATGAAGAACAGTCGGGCGCGTCAGCTAATATCACTCGTCATTTTTATTTCTTTTGCGAAACAATGGATTGAAGTTTAAATTAATGATCTTCTAAGAGTCCCATTAAGAGAATGAATACGAGAATTATGTGATTGGATTATGCTAATAAGCAGATTATTTTAAGCAATTCATAGGTTGAGTGTTTATCAAAAGGGAGAGCAATTCAGGCGAAAACCAGACCGACTGAAGTGCTGGAGCCAAGAAAATAGCAAAACCAAGATAATGGTGCCAGCAGTTATGCGTGTGGATTTTAAGGGCTACAGAGCCTATACAGATTACAGCCAAGTATTGATTCACTCTTTAATTCAGTGACCTGCCCTTTACACTATGATTATTTGTATAGAATGCAACAGAGGAAAGGTACATAACAACATGGTAAGCTAGAGGATTCAATGAACCCTTCCCCCACGAACAGGGAGAGAATTACATAGAGCTAAAAATTGCACAAAGCGAAGAATCTATGAGACTGTTCTCGGCCAATGCCTTCACTAATTCAGAGGTCATATCCAACAGTTAGTCTAATGAAGCAAAACAAATGTTCTAATGAGTCAGAAAATGGTATTAAGAAAAACAAAAGGTGATCCCCAAACACCGATGATAATGACATACAATCCCACAAAAAGGAGCCCTCCATCACCATTATCTATGCAAATGGGCAAGACAAACAAGCTTGAACCAAGAATAACAATAGCTTCTTATGGTCTCTCACTACCACAGAGTTACTCTCCACTAGAACATGCAGATCATAATGTCCTTTGTACAGAAATAGATAAAAACATATTCAAGAAAAGTATTTTGTACCTTAGAAATAATCTGACATACACAGCACTACAATAGTTCGGTTCTGACTCTCCTACAAGCCAGTGCTGTAGTACCAACACCCACGTCATAAAGTCACCCACTTCTAGCGTTCAAAGAGTACATATCAGCTATAATAGTCTCTTTAAACATGCCAAGATTTGTGCAATCTATAAACCAGCAGTTCAATGTTTTTCTCCTAAGTGCTACATTGCTAACTAAGTTACTGTATTATTTCAGGATTTCTACAATCTCACCTAAACAACTCTTTAAAAGAACTGGTTACGATCTACAGTTACAAAAATTATAATTCCAAAGTCTAAGCCCATCAAACGGGGGTGGGTATATGAATCCCAAACCCATTTCCTGTGGTCGTCCACTAAGATCGTCTTCTTCCATTCATTTTATCTACTGTAAGAAGCTTTTAAAACCCTCTATCCAAGTAAACGTTGGCCACCTCAACCTGTTAGAAAATCCCTGTATTCCAAAGTCTCCATCTACATTACCAGTGAATTTTGACATCAATGTTGTACATGCTCAGACGGATGCAACCAGTCCCTTTATCGTATAAGCAATAGTTGCAACTTCAAGCTTTCGATAAATATCATCATACTAAGTTTTGACTTACTTGTGGAGCAATTAAGAAACAGAACTATCACAGTTATAGCCAACCATACAAATCTCCCCTGCCTATTTATAAGGGAATGTGAACAAAGATAACACCTTGGAAGTTCCAACAACATGAACAAAGTACATGTGACCTAATCATCGTACCTGCAAGGAGGAGGTTGAAATTGATACGAAATATTCTCTTCTTTCTCTCTAAATAGATAAAATAGCAGTACAGCAAACTTTTTCTGTATATTCTATATGAACAGTATGCTTACCTTGCATGTACTCCAAGTCTCTAAAGTGACAATTAAAGCCCAACTTCACCACTTACTGAAAACAACCTCCTCAATTACTAACGATACTGGCAAAGGATAAATCTATACAAGTTAAGCTTATCACTTCACAGACACAAAAGATAACTTGCATAGCCAGACTCATCTTCACTAATAACCTCCTTAACTAATGAGAAAGCTCACAATAGATTAAAAAAAGTGCGAGTAAGTGTCTGTGCTTCAAAAACATGATACCGAGATCCATGAACACTTTACTTGAAGCAAATACTAAGTGTCGAATCCACCAGACAGAGCTCACATCGCAAGGCGATTTTTTAATTTTCAGTGATAGAAATACCATCAACAAACTCAAGAGGAAAAAAAATGCAAACAAAAATCCCTCCACATCCCGACTATTTTATAACGAACTGTTGAAAGGGAACAAATATATCACTAGAGTCTATAAAGGTTAAATCTCTATAAAATTAATAATCTGCTCAAACAGGTGCTCTGCTGTGCACACATTTACTTTGCCATATGCCACTTTTTCTGTAAATTTGTTTGGCTGTTGTGTCAAACAAACCATCAAAAACATGACATCACTTTACAAGTTTCTTTCCAGATAAAGTTAAACAAGAGATAAGATCAAAGAAATAAACACACCATTCCAGATGCATGGCATATAGATATGGCTATGTGCTTGTCAATGGCCTCAGACCACTCTGTGCTTCCCGATTGGTTATCTCCAGAAATTTCAGAAGTCTCCAAAACATATGAAGGGGCAGAAGAGACTTTCTTGTCACGCACAAAGTCTGACACAAAGGGAGCCTCGACAACTCTATCACCAAATAGATCCTCAGTTCCTTTGAATCCAGAAACAGCACGAAGACATTCATCTAAAACCTGGATGAAAAACGAGTTGAATTAACAGATAGAAAACCCCATTGCAACTCTAAATCACAAATCAATGTCGGTTATTGAACTTCGGATACGAATTTAGATTAGTAATCTTGGGGTGCAATAATCTGTCATATGATGATGCGAATTTCTTCATTCACTTGAATGAAAAGACAGAGAACATCGTACCTTGACAGCAGCAGACACAACCTTTTCCATAGTTGATCCAGTGTCAAGTCCAAAAACTCCTTTTCGATATGGTATCTCTGAAGTCTCTGGTTTCAAAATTTGATACACAATAGTTGAAATTTGTTTCCAACACGCAGCCATTATGTTAGGATAGTTGTGGCATACAGCTTTGAGAGCCTGGAACAAACTTGGAATAAGTAGAAGGAAATTATCATACTATACAACCACAAATTTGCATGCAGGCGGGCAGCAAATCCATCAGACTGATAATCAGTGTTCAAGTAAAATAAGTTCTTAATGACCACACTAACTGATTGCATCAAGTGAAATAATGACAGAAAACAGAAAGATTCTCAGTGGTCAAATCTTCTCTTACCAAGTAAAATAAACGTCTTGACAGGTATTCAGATTCCAAAGCATAATAAAATTCAGTCATTACCTGGAGAGCTTCGAAACATATTGCAGGATTTGTAACTTGCTCAGCGTGCTGAAATAGAGTAACCAAGAAACCCGATCTTTCTTTTCCCAACAATAAACCTGGAAACAAGCCTCATTTAATCAGATTCAAAGATGACATATTAGCAATGTATATCCTTATTAATTAACACAAAAAATAGAACCAAGATAAGTTTGAACAAGAAAAAGGAATATCTGGTACAAGTGTACAACCCTTACCCTTTCAGCTAAATCTCGTTACCTCAGGGAGGCAGGAATGGGATTCTTTAAGCTAGCTCATGAAAAAGAGAGAAACAACAGAGAAAGAGACAGAAAGAAAGAAATTACAAGTGTAGCACGAATCCTACTAGAGAGCCACATCTTTGAGCAATGCCCAAAAGAATCGAGATATAAACGTTAATAATAAGCCCAGCCAAAGAAGTCAAAATGTAGCAGCTATCAGTAAATTTACGATAACCTTGTATTGAATTATCTAAAGGACTGACTCATAGTCAACTAATTTGCTTTTGGAATTCACAATTCAACCAAAAACATAATATTTTGCTTGTCTCAATTCCTAATTTTCAGGGGATAGTAAATTAGGTGACACTGGACTAATCCATTGAAACATTTCATCAAATATTCACCAAACACCTAGAGGCTAGAAGGCAAGATGCCAGCTTCATGCCTTCATCAGGACAAAGGGCTTTGTCTAGCAAGAAACATTAAAAGATGTTGGGCTCGATTCATTAACTCAGCATGTTTTGACATTATCAGATAGTCTATATACAGCACAATAATTAATAGTTAAGAGTTTGTAAATAAACTTGGTGCATGAGAACTAATCTAACTGATGATGACAGATGACCTAAACAGAAGGGGTCAAGGGAGGAGGCCTGGCCATGGCTAAAGTTCAGGCCGTTCAGGTCTACAGTGGGCCTGCAGTCCAAAAAGCCGTTCAGGCTCCGGTAAGGAAGAGGACTACGAGCATCCTCAAAGTAGAAGCTGCTGCCGGTCTTTTTCTTTTAGTTTATGTTTTCAACACCTGTCATTTGATAATGCACGAAGGCCCTAACAAACTTAGGTTTCATGAAATGGTCATCTTCATTGATTGAAGTGAAGTGTGGAGATTTGATCTGAGATACTTGAGGAGAAGTCCTGACATGTACTCAAATTCTAATGAACAAATGACGGTTGATAAATACGTTCAAGAAGATAAGAAAGGAAATTAAGTTTTATGGACTCTTTAACTTGCAATGCTGCAAACCAACTTATAGGAGATACAGTTGCAATCATTTGGAGATTAGGCAAAAAACTGCTCACATTTCTTGTTCATTTGTTCAAAAGTCAGTCGTTCTTGAGTAAAGCAAACTCACAACCTGACTATTCAAGCCAGGAATAATATGGTTTGTTAAATTCTACTCTTCTATTGCAAAAAAGGCCAAAATAAAATAAAATAAATATAAAGAAAAGGTGTCTTAACTAACAAAAGTACCACCAATTAATTGGAGAAGGTATATGCCAACCTGCTGATATTTCAGCTTCAAACATTTCATTCACATTGGACGATGAAGGTGATGTGGATAAGGCTGCTGTCAGGCAACTGATAGCAACGGCCTGTTATAGAAATCAAATTAGTCTGTTCCAATTTTAACAGTTCATTGGATAGAAAATCAAAATATTCCGTCCCAAAGTATAAATTGAACAAGAAAAACCAGCAACCTAACCTGCAAACTGGTCTGATCACTTTTGAACGGAAATCCTCCCTCGATCCTCAATCTAAGAGATGAAAGAACTCTGGGCAACAACTCTCCAGGCATCCTCGAATACCTAGGGCAGACTTCACATGATTAAAAGATCCTCACAGAGGTTTAACTTTACAAAACGACTAGCTTTTAATAACTCGGCCAGCGGATAAAGACCTATTTTTCCAGTGTTCATGAGTGGAAAAAAAAAATAAATAATAATAATAATAATAATAATAGTAATAATAATAAAAAAAAATTAATAATAAAAAAAATAATAATAATAATAATAATAATAATAATAATAAATAAATAAATAAATAAATAATAATATAAAAAAAAACAGAAGTTGAACTCATTGAGTCTGCTAAGGTGAAAGATAGACCTGTACACACCGATATACTGTAAAATCACCCATCTCACGATCCCACAAACTCTTAAAATATAAAATACAGACATAGGAAAAATCACCTCTTCAATGACAAAATCAATGACTGCAGCAAGAAGAGCAAACAACATTTTTTTGCCCTAGCACTAAAGTGGATCCCCCTAATATCTTCAAAAAAAAAAAAAAAAAAAAGTGGATCCCCCTAATAAGAGGGGATCGAAAGTACACAACTTCGCTTTAGAAATTACAAAGAGACTATTTCCAGCGGACCCATGATTGCAAACACCATCTACTGCAATTGTGACTGCGATAACGACACTCAAATTCGCAAGTTTTGACTCATAAGTCATATCTAATCTCCTCTCTACAGCATGCAAAATGCACCTCACGCACCAATCAGAATGATAAAAAAATTCAAAAGAGCATAAGAATAAAGATAACAAGCACTTCAGGCACCAAAAAAATTTGACCCTTTTCCTTAACTGACAAGAAGCTCAGGATTCAAGAATGTAGAGGAGCAATGTGGCAAATGATAAAGAAGAGAACAAAATAGAAAAAAGAAATTTAAGGAATCATCAAATTTAACAGCAAAAATCAGACCGTATACTATTACACATTAGCATAACACATAATTGTCGAAGAAAGAAAAGTTACGGTGTGGATGATATCAAGAGCATGAGAATCTTGAACAAGGAAGTCAACAATCCAGTATGCCTCTCATGCTGAATCAAGTACAACACACCTGCACCATTGAAAGAAATTTTACCCAATAAAAAAGGATACGGAAAAGGAAGAAAAATCATTCATGACAAAGTATTAATTGTTAGCAAACTAAAGCAGAGTAGCAGACCAAAAACATTTCTGACATACCAGCATGAAGTTGCATAAGTATTTGACCCAGAGAGCTTGAAAGTGCTGTGAATGATCCACATTTAGTTGATTCCCTGTATTCTGCAACTTGCAGAGCAATGGAGGCTGGTTCCTCCAACATGGCTGCAATTGTTGCAGCAGATGCCAGGCGAACCTGGGAAGCACATGAAAATCATAGTTCAATATACAGAGGAAATAGTATAAGGTTCCAGTAAGCAATATGAGGCATGAGCTGGCAAACTGGTTTGAAGACATTCAAAAACAAGATTCTATAAATAGCTCTTAAGGCCCCTATTGACCAAAAATAATACAAAATAAAGTTGATATTAGATTGAAAAAGCAATACCTTCAAGAATGGATCATATAACAAGCAAGTCATCAAAGTCACCTCATACTTCCTATAATGAGCAAGCAATCAAAAGTATCAAAGTTACTTCATACTTCATTATCTGGCTACAAACAAGAGGCAGTGAAGAGGAATAAAAAAGCAAAATTTTCAAGTACATAAACAATTGAACAGCAAGATGTGCAACTACATATCAAAATATAAATAAACATTGGTAATCATGATAGCAAAGCTGACAAGTGGAAGATAATTACAAGGATTAATGGTATGTTCACCTTGGTTGAAGTATATCATTAGTTGGCAAAAGCATTGTCCACTGAGAAATAAATGCCTTTGGATCAGCTTCACAAAGATCCTATATCCCAAAAGAATAAACGGAGGAAAATCAACCTCTAAAAGTAAAAGCTAATCAATCTTAGGTCACGAATCAAGATTAAAAAATATACTGCAAGACACAAATCTTTTCGCAAATAGAATTCTAATTTCCACTGCTCATTGTAAGTTGTTCATTTAATCAAGTTCTGCCTAACAAAGTCAAAACTTTCCTTCACCTAATACTATAAAGCTGGGCAAGTTGTATGATTGTTTTCAGAAAATTAGCAGCGCAAAACAGCTATATTGTATGAAAGCAAACCACAGTTTTCACAGATGAAACTTTTATAGTAACGAGATAAAGGGCAAAAGAACACTAAACGGATTAATTTGAAGAAATGTAATAAACAATTTCACATTAAAGCAACCACTTCTATTAGTTAAACCAACTCCTATTTTGACTTGAACCTCAAAGGTATAATTTGATGTGTTGGTTCAAATGCGAAGTACTATGCATCAATTATATGTGAATCAATAACCAAAAACTTGAATCCTCAAAGATTTGATGTACTCATCTCGTAATCAACATAAAGCACATTACTTTTTCGTGTTTGAAGATAAATACCCATTACTTTGTGCTATCTGCAATTATTTTTTACAATCATCCATAGAAGACGAGACAATACTACACTTGAATTTTTCTACAACATCAGCAGGATCAAAGGCTACATAGTTTTCCTTTATGCAAACCGATCTAAGATTACCCTCAGGTACCTAGACTAAGCTACTTGTAAAGATAAAAAGAGCAAGCCTATTTCTCAAGGCATGCTATTCCTGTACAAAGGCTAAAAAATAACTAATCCATATCAAAAGGATGAACTGCCCTTGTTATATATTTAGTGGCATCTTCCTGGTGCTCACCTCATCTGTGAAAGAATGTAATCTGCTCACTAAGCTTCAAATTCTAAGCATCAACTGACAGAATACTAAAACCTATAGAATATAAGCACCCAATAGGCACTGTATTGTCATTAAGAAGAATGTTACTACGACAAAACCATTCCAAGTAACTGATCAAAACCGAATGTCTCTGAATTTAACTTTTAAGGGTCCTTATAAGTTTTTATATTTTTATTTTCTAAAAATGGAACTATAATTTCACTAGTTTTCTAAACCTTTAATACTGAAACAAAACCAATTTACTCCTCTGTCCCACTCATTTCGTATCATTTGAGTGAAAAACCTCTCACATCTTAATCAGAAATGATGCAAATTGATCAAGACTGAGGAGTACAATACTAGTATGTTAATACATTATAATGAGCTTAAATGAGACATATACATCAAAAAGGTACTACAAATTATTTATTGTTCAAAATTGTACAGCGAAAATCAATGTTTATAAGTTGAGTTAAATAAAAGGTACATTCTGCTCAGCAATGAAGCCTGATTTTTCAATTAAAAGGGGTGAGGACTGAAAAGAGAAAAAAGTCCCAGACCAACTGTAGCAGCAATAGCCTGTGATCACAATTTCAATTTCTATAAAAAATAAATTAGTAGCAAAAGAGGAGATGAAGAAGAAATAAGTGACCTAGTTGACGAAGAAATAAATTAGTACCAAGTGGCTCTGGCTCCTTAATTAGTTGAAGAGAGCAAGGTTTGATTTACAATACATTGATATCAATTCAATGATCTAAATCACCGGAAGGGTCAAAAACTCTAGACCACTATAACACTTCCAGATGACAAAACAGAGTACTTTTCACATCTTTGCTAAAAGATATCGATTGTCTTATAATTACATTTAAGCGAAACAGCTATGTTATATATAGCCAGAAAAGAGAACTTTCAGTAATGAATACTGAAATACATCAAGTTCGCAGAAAGTGATGTAATTTTGAATAAAGAGCCAAGTCATACGATAACATCCATACAAAATTAAAAGTACCAAGAAACAGATTTTGATTTCAAAATCTGATTTTTCAAAAGGGTATAAAAATTGCAATACAAAAAGAATGGTTAAGAAAATCAAATATCTCAACTTTTCACCTGTATACAATTTATTGCCGCTAATCTTGCCTTATTGCTGCGAACATTATCAAGATCTTTCAGTACACTATCGCTATCACTAAAATCAGAATCAGATGATGATAATTCATGAGAAGAGTCATGATCTGATAATGTTTGAGAAGTCCTAGTCAGTTTCTGCTGCAAAGAACTTGTCTTCCTACGCAGATGTGGAGGCCTGTATGCACCAATATCTTTTTTAAAGGTTTCCTTCGAAGTAAGTTTATTGTTTGAAGGGCCTGGATCCTTATCTCCACGACAGGATAGCATGTTTGAATTATTCAGGCCATAAGCTAGAAATATTCTTAACGCTGCAACAAAAGCTGTCAACTGGAAGATTGTTTCTTGTCAAAACGTAGACCAAGAGTAAGAGAATCAAGAAAAAACACAATCCCTCCAGAAGAAAACCAACTCACGTGATCTGAAAGCGAGCCTTTCCGATTTATAAGTACAAGATGAAGGCAATGCAAGACAGAGGAGTAAAACCTGCAAAAAATATAACCCCTCAACCAAATTTAAGACTTCCAAATAACATGCATTATAAGATATCCTACACCACTGAAATCTCCAACTTCACTTATGGGAATCCATCCTCGGCTCTTGCCAGTCTCCAAAACATTTCATCCAAAGCCACTAAAAAGGGCTATCATTAAATATTTCACATCGTGCAATTGTTTCCTATCCCTATCTTTTTGGAATATCTTTCCTCTAATATCAGATCTCAACTGTATAGAGATAAAACCACAGGAAAATGAACCTAGACAGATTCAAATGCACCATACATTCCATTTCCCTTGAGGACATCCCAAAAGAACATGTTTAGGAATAAGACAAACTTTTTCAAAGTAAGTGTTAATAAAACACCAACACAAAACAGACCGGAAAACCACCCAACTAGCTTAAAATACATCAAACGACACCAGGTATATTAGACTAAGATCACAATTAAGCAATCTTCCAAAAAGATACAACGGCCTAAATATTACAAGTAGATTAGTATAAGATAGGGCCAATTAGAGAAAATTTTGTTAGCAACAATTTTCCACATTGTTTGTTTTGGTTATTTAGCTGACACCACATTGTTGGGATTTAGGGCTTTGGCATTGTAGATATTGTAAGCATCTATAGCAGCCCTTCACCAACATACTTTAGTATTCACACACCATTTTTGGAGAAGTCAACTATAACAATCAAAATGAAAAGATAAAAATTAGGGAAATTCCACGTGGTGACCTGGCTTTTCCACGTGGTATACAGTAAATCCACGTGGTGACCCTGAGCTTCCAACTTTTCTATGTGGTAGACAAAATGTTAAACTTTTGATTAAATTAAGTACTCATTTCCACTGGATTACGAAACGTATGGCCGATTAAGGTGATCGCAATGTCTATTTAAAAAAAAAATTCATTATGTTCGGGAAAAATAGCGTAAAGTCAACAAAACACTTCCATTTTATCTACCATGTGGAAAATTTGGAAGCTTAAAGACACCACGTAGATTAAAAAAATGTTTGCCTACCACGTGGAAAATCCGATAATTCAAGATTACCACGTGGAGTTTCCCTAGAAATTATTATGTTAAAGATAGTACCTTGACAGGACACCATCCTCTATAGGAAGCATATTGGTTGCAAGCCCATCCATCACTTTCCTCAAAACCTAAAAATAGTGTAAGCATCTAAGTTTTCCACTTAGAAATACATTAAAAGAACTCAAAAAATAAGGCATTACTCACCTCAACAACTGACTGCCAAGTGTCTACAGGGAAAGAAGCTCCTAGTCTTGTAAATGATTCGCCAATCATAGAGAAGGCATTTGTTTGAACTTTCCACAAGCCAGCCTGTTGAGGTAATTTCTTCCCATGGTCACCCACACACCTCAAATCATCATTCGAATGACAGATTCTACTCATTTCAGAATGACAGCATACAACAATATGAAGTAGAAATTCCACGAGCCGGATGTTCTCAGCTATTGAGGACTTGCGAGAATCAATGCTAATTAAATGCCTAAATGATAGAAATAATAAAGAAAATTTTGAAATAATACATGAGAAATTTCATAGAATGTATGAGCATAGTCTTTTGACTGTGATGATACAACTATACAATAAAATTGCATCACACCAATAAAAGAACATGATTAAGAATACCAAAATATAAAAAATTTCTTGTCAAGTATGAAAGTAAATAATAAGATATAAATTAAAAGGAAAAAAGAAATAAACAATACATTCCTACCATTTTATCTTCAAAAAATACATTCCTACTATTTTTGTTTTATGGCAGATTTATTTGTACAATCAAGGTACAAAATTTGAACGACCTAATACAATACCATTATCACTCTTTCTTTCAAAGGAAGCCTATGGCATGCTCAAGCAGAAAAAAGGTTATATATGACTGTTGGAATTACTTCATATTTGAGTCTCACATCACTAAATAGTGTGTTGTAGACTTGTATGTAATGTTTGGTGGATAATCCTCCTAATACCTTATGGTATGAAGAAAGAGTGAACCTCACCAAGTGTGTATGCAAGTCAACGCTCATTACCCGTGGGTTTGTGGGTCCTATCCCACAAGTGTCCTATGGGTGTGTCCACGCGAGTGGGCCAACGGGGTGATTTGCGACGAAATTTCATGGCCTAACAATGACATATAAAGCCTTATCTCCTAAGGTTACAAACATGATTAGCCATTATTAGTAGATAGAAGAACCAAAAGAAAACATAACAATTCAATAAGAAAAAATCTAGAATGTTTGTCATGGCCACCACCTTTTAGGGAATTAGCTTTAACTGATAATATTTAGAAGGCAGCAGCAAGGATTTGAAACTGAAGGAGGAAACCACCTCAAGCAACTCTTATTTTTTCATGATCACTAAAACCCAATAGATTGCACAACAAACAAACAAACAGAATAAGAAAGAACCTTGTAGTCTCTAGACAATCCCTTGCAGCTATCATGCTAGCAGAGTTTTCAGAAAAGATTCTTCTTCTGGCGACATTTTCAATGAAAAACTTTGTTATCTGGGTGAAAGACCCAAGCATCTCCGACCAAGCAGACAAACTCAATTCAAGGGGCATATGAAGAGTAATTTTCTGAACCTGCAACAAATAAAAATTTCATATAATTCAGGCTAAACTCAATAAGAGAAATTGTAGTAAGAAATATGATAGCCGCATCAATCATGTTACCGCACCACTGTTTTATTACCGCATTTTTACACTATGATTGAAACACCTACTTTGGATCTTATAATACCTGGTTTACATATTATAATGCATACTTTATAACTTAAGACGTCTAATTTTGTATCTTAAAACAATTACTTTTGGGATATATAACACCTATTTTTGGGACTTACAATTATAACACCTACCTTTGGGTCTTATAAACACAAAATGTAAGTATTATAAACACCTACTTTGAATGCTGTAAATACCTACTTTGAATACTATAAACATCCACTTTAAATACTATAAACACCTACTTCAAATACCATAAACACCTATTTTAAATACTATAAGCAACTACTTTAAACACTAGAAACCTATTTAGCACATAAAATTTATATTTTAAATTTTTTAAAGGAAATAATTTTACTTGAAAAGCATTTCTTGTTAGGCCTTGACAATTCGTCACATAATCACCCCGTGAGCCCACTCGTGTGGACACACTCACGGGGCACCCATGGGCTCGGACCTACAAACCCACGGGTTAGACTTGCATACAATACATAATGAGTTTCACTCTGACCCAAAACCATATAGTATTAGGACTACACACCAAGCATTATATACAAGTCTACAACCACTATTTTAGTGATGTAGATCTTCCTCACACGTGAAGTATTTCCAACATTTCTTAGGTGCATTATCCTTTTGGGAAGCATAAGTTTTCGTTGATCTATCATCTATTGCATGAAATCATATCATCCTATGATGTTTATTTCACAATAAACTGCACACCTAGTTACAACTTTAAAAAAACATCGGCTACACAAACAAAATAGACTATCCACCATATCTAACAAACCTAGTTACACAAGTATGCCCTAAAACAAACTTCATCGTCATGCATAGCAGAACTTTCCAACATTAAGATGGATGAAAGTCATCCTATTCATCAAAACTCTAATGCTTGTAATGTAAGGCAAAAGCCCTCATTCAACATGCCATAACTCAAATATTAAAATTGGATCCTCAAACATGGAAAAAGCTTTTTGGACAAACAACCATCTTTGTGAGATGACATAAACTAAATGATTGATTTGTGCTTATAACATAATTGAAGTTGTTACCCTAGTTGTCTCATCCATTTCACAAAATTCAAACTTTCCAATCCTCGCTAGTGTCTTTAATTCAAGTTGGCACAAGAGGTTTGTGGATTTTCCCATTACAACTTTGATGCAACATTTCACCAAAAACAAGCAACATTCTCTACTTATGCTTATGAAGCCTAATCATTAAAATGTTACATTCTTACAGACAACATTGAAATGCATGTCCCTATTTATTTTGGCTGCAACCTTTTTCCTCATACGAAGCCCTAATCTATCATATAGACTTTCAAAACTGAGAAAAACTGAACCTATTTTCTGAAATCCCTACTTATCCGAGGTTGGTATAAATATTAGACGTAGAATTTGGCCAAATAAAGAAGTTACAATGACAAATTGACAATACCAGATGACAAATGAGAGATAAAGCTTTCTCTGTATCTTCATTCATGCAATGACTTGAAGCCGCCATATTAAGTAAATACATCAAATCAGACGTGACCTGAGACAAAACATTAAGATTAGCATCCCAAGCGATCTGACTCAAGTTAAAAAAAAACACAATTAGAGAGCACATTATACCTCATGAGGTGGAAGGGAATGCGCAGCGGCGACAAAGGAATGAAAGTTCGCCAAAATGAGTTCATCAATCAAAGGAAGAACAGTACTAAAAGTGTTTGTAGCATGGCTTTGAGTTTCATCCCTTAAAGTCAAGAATGCAGTCCTCCATGACCTCACCAACACAACCGAATTTGATTCGACTTCTCCCGACATTTAACCAAATTTATTTATGGATCATCCACAAAAGTTTTCAAGTTCCTAACATGTTCGTAATCAAAAAACCATCAAAATGATAAAAAAAAAATTTCATTTAATAATTAACATTTACAATTAACAGTTAAAGTTGCAAATTTCAAAAGCAATTGTTGAATGTGATTGCAACATTTAAGTAATCGGATGATTGAACTTAGTTCCATTTAATTACTGCAAAAAATGCAGACGAAATGGAGGACTGTAAACCTAAATTCATTAGAAAAAAAAAATCGCAGAGCTTACCGTTGATCGTAGAAGATTCGTCGAAGCTATGGTGATAGATAAATGATACGGTTTGTATCAACGAAATTCGGTAATTTTTGGAGGGAAACGGATGTTAGGGTTCTTTATGGTAAGCAACGTTCACCAGTTCAGCAGGATTCGCCTCTTTGCGTTTTGGTCTCTCTACTCTAGTGTACATGTAGCTTCTTTTTTGGCGTTTAAATTGATTTTTTGCTCATAATGTGAGCCAAATTCCAATCCAAACATAATACAATCCACCTAGGCCTCGATGGATAGTAACCGTCTCACGGTGAGACGACATCAATAAAGAAGCTTCTAAGCTAAAGAATCTATTATTGGACTATTTAGCTCAAGTATGAGATATATCTCACGGTGAAACCGTCTTATACAAGAATTTGCGGTAGAGTTTTTGACATTGGCGGTTTTACTATAAAAAATATTTAAAATTTCAACAATATTATCTCAATAAACCGCTGACATTGTGATAAAATTCTTTTTAAATACAATTTTTCACTTTAAATGTTTTCCAAATTCAAACATGTATAATAAGCAATATTTATTGCAAATAATATTACATAAAATACAAAAAATCAAAAAAAACATATCATGATAAATGTTTATTGCTAAAGTTGTGCCGGTGCACGGTTTAATGGGCTTGGTTCGTGAAAGATTAGAATGTGTAAAAGGCGAGATGGGTTGAAAGATTGTGCTCAAGCGGTGTATAGGCAAGCAAAATACAAAGGAAGAGAATAGAATCTCTAGAATGCATGTTGCTTTGGCGAGCAACATTATGCACAAGCTAACACTTTTACAAAGAAATTCTATCTTATATCCTTTTTTTGGTATCATAACTTGATCATATTTGTTTAGAGGACAACGATTCGTATAAATACATTCCATTAATATTTAGTTTACTTACCACAAAAATAAGATACAACACATTCCAGATTATTAAATATAGCGATCTTATAGGGATGGATGGAGTATATTGCAATAAAACCAATCCAGAAGATTAAAATGTGCATCAACCCCAAGGACAGCATGCTATATAAATTATCGAATAATGAACGATGTTACATTGTACAGGTTAAATTGTCAAATGCTACTTAAACCATGTGACCGGATGGCATGCCTTTTTGGCAATTGGTGTCGCAAACATAAGCTTCTGCTCTTTTTCCAAGGAAAGTAACACCAAGTACAAAGACTAAACTTTGATGTTAAGTCGCCCATTTTTTCTTTCTAAAATAAAAACATCAAATTGAACCACCAATGTATCCGACACTTCAACCATCTTCTCCTACAACGTCAAAGCCTTAAATACAAAAGAATAGTGCATCTTCTTCTACTAGTATAATCAAAATCATGTGCCGACATCAGTTACTAGACGCAGCCGAAACAATGTTGTCTGATAAATATTTGGTATCTGACGATTGCACCGTCTGTATACCGATTTTCACTTTCGTATATTGTCCCGGAATTGTTGAGATCTTATGTGCCATCAGCTACTAAAACATTGTTGACACGAATCCTGTGAGGCATAGGCCTAGCAATAAGACCATCAATGATCCAACCTGCTACTTCACTATCATGCTTCGCATGCTCAAACTCCCTTTGTGTATAACCAAGAGATATATGTAACTTGCCGCCAGGTTTACAGTCATCAAAAGCCGTTTTCGATTTTATTCCAGCATTTGTCTCCAACCAATATAGAAAGTTGATCTGGTACAAAGACTGAAGCATGTCTTGTGGTGAAGCACTTTCTTTAAGTATAACCTGCATTAGTAGAGCCCACATTGACGAATAAAATGTAGAAAGACACACTTGAGATAAGATAAAAGATAAAACACTCGAGGCATAAATCTGTATCCAATATTTCTTCAGCATTATGATTGAAGTGCGAGGAAATGCAATAAGAAAACAAAATCAGTATGCAAGTGGAGTTTCTCAGTTATCATCATATTGACTAACGGTCTGCAACAATTATCAAGAGCAACACATATTGACCAATATTTCAAATGAGTAGAAAAGGTAAGATAGTTCCTCCCCTTCCTCAATTTTCACCCTCATTCTTTTCAGCTTCATGCTATTGTCAATCATGAGTCTAACTAATAATAAAGCTTGAATGAGAAAGTACGCTACTTTAATAAAAGGCTTATATTCAAATACTTGTTTCCTCTCCTCACGTCACCATAAGTCAACTGAACCATGAATTTTTTTGCTATAATGCTCCCATAAATGGTGGATCGTTTCTACGCAATCACATTCAGGAAAGTAGAAATATGTCTGGTAAGGGAGTATGCAATACTACTAATTGCTAGTTGCTAATGACAAAGCGCCCATAGAGTATGTAGAGAAAATTGCAGCACTCAATTTTAGAACAGGTCTTCTTAGTGTCTACAGTCTACTATATGGAAGGTGCTGTAAGAATGAACAAACCAAAGGCTGAAAGCTCAGAAGCCCTAGATTCAATAAAATATAACAGCATAATCCAAATTTGCCGTCAGGAATCCAGGTGTAACAAGAATAGAGTTTATCTAGTGATCAATAAACAGGCAATACTTGGTTAAGCATGAAGCAATGACTACTACAGCAAACGGAGCACCCAGCTTCAAGTAAAATATGCAGAGTAGCTTACACAAAATCTTCCCTTGTACTCCGTTAAAATGTAGTTATCATTTCTATAGAGATTGATGAGGGCATCCACATCCTCCCTTTTCTCAATCACATCACTGAGCGCAGATCCTATCTCCAGCCGCCTCTCAATTTCAGCAGCTGCATTCTTGGCTTCAATAGACAGATTTGAAGAATCTGGCTGGAAACAGATAGGTGTGTTTGAACAAATTAGTGATAAACATCATGCGGCACATTGTCATGTATACTACACAACAAGAAAACTGATAGAAAGTATAATTAGCCAGCAAATTATGGTCAGTTTTGGACTATTATTTGGGCAAATTTGAGCGAATCACGAATTCAAAAAGTGAATCAGCTAGCGAATTATGTTACACTGGTGGAAAGTGTAGATCGTTAGTTGTTTCAGCAAGTCTAGTATGAGGCCATCTCACCATGAGGCGAGCCCATACAATTAGTCTATTTCTCTGGTTGATCACTTAAGATTGTAAGTGATCACTTTAGGCTTATAAGTGAACACTTTAAGAGTTAGACTATAAAAAGTGATCACTTTAAGATTGTAAGTGATCACCATTTGAGGTTGTATATAGAGTTGATCCATATGTAGCTGTAGAGAACTGGATTGAACTACCTAAGGGTAGCAAACAAGGGAGTAAAAGCAATATTGAAACTCCATAAACAAGTGAAGCACAATATTGAGGAAGCCTAAGAATTGGGCAAAAGGCATGTAAAAAAGTGTGGGCATAATTAAGCAATGCGAGTTTGGTTGATCTTGTTTGGGTGCATTTACATGAAAGGTTCACAGGCATACGCGCATAAACTGATGCGTTGAGCAAATGATCCATTTTTCATCTTCCTTTTGAAGGAGGGTGAACAAAGTTCAAGTGCAGACACTCGGAGTCTCGGACACTCAATTCAGGGCACGGACAAAGGTAGTGTTATTATGAGGACTATAATGCAACTATGGAGGATATGAGTTATATTGTCCTAGGCAAGATCATTATAACCTTCAACAGTAAAATTTATGAGCATGACAGATGGTCGTTCGTTGCTAGAACCGTTGAATGACTTCGCAAGCAGTGCAAGGACAGAGTAGACACAAAAATATAAGACGAAGCGTTGCAGGGTCTATCTTCTAGTAACATGAGACTTGGAAGCAATAAATAGACCGCAAGTCGAAGACAAGTCGGTGCACCATGGAGACTAATTAGTGTCAATTCTTTGCAATAATAAAATGAGACACAAGACTTACGTGATCAAGCAAATGAGACTCCTACTTTATGTAAGATTAAAGAATTGTGTAATTTGGGCTGCTTGTAGTTTACAGTAGTTTAAGCAATGTAAACTAGGTATAGTTTAAATTAAAGCTGTAAATACATACCCAAACTATTGTAACTTATATGGTTTCAAAATATGGATAAAATGAATATAATTCTGAAATTTTGTTCTAAGTTGTTCTTTTAATGAGTGCAAACCAATTGTAACAAAACCCAATTAACCTCAGTCGATTGAAGCATTAAAAGTACTGTCCAATTGCTAGGTGCTGGAATTGAAGAGACATCGTGAGTTAAGGAAAGAGCCTATACAAACGACCACTTAACTATGCTTTATGGTTTGACTCGAGAATCCTAGTGAGTGGGGAAGTTTTAGCCAAGCTATGGTTTGAGTCGAGTAATCATGAGGCAATTTTTCCGCTAATCAAGAATCCTAGTGGATGGTACAGTTTTACCTAAGCAATTGTTCAACCCCCTTGATAATACAACACAGTTACGAATACTACAACACTTCATTCAGGACTTCATTAACTTCATAAATAGCCGAAACTAAGATGTCAAAACCCCTGACTCCAAGCAAACTACATTTACATCATATTCCTCGAATAGCTAGTAATATGCAAAAAACAACCAACTTGTCACTTTAAGCTTAGAAGTAAAAGAGAAGGGAACACAACATACGACACTAGCCATGTAGCTTACAACATATCAAAATGAGGCAACAACATTACAATAACATTCCATAGTTCCAAAGCCAAAAAAGGGTTCCCAACTAGGCGAAGTTTGGGGGTTGGATGCACGTAATTTATCCAAGTAATAACTACAAGATCATTTTTTATTAACCCTTGGAAGCAAACATCATTGACAAATTCTCATAGATAAGAAGCAGACATGATCTAAAAGTCATTTCACTATTGTGCAATATATTTTAGGCTCCAAGAAAACAGAATGGGGAAGAAAAAAATGAAACTCACTTTATATGACGGCCTCAAATTCAAAAAAGGTAACACGGGAAATAGAGGTTCCTCATTATTGACATCTATAACCGAAGGCACCTGACCACACAGCAGATATTCACTAAACACTAAACCTGCAAAAAAAAGTTGGAGAAAACTAACTATTAACCATGTTTGAATGAAGTTGTGGCAAACCATATACTACATAACATCGCCCCAATACCACTGAATATAGCTATGTCCAACTATATTCAATTCAAATTTATTGATAACTGGACACCTAATTCCTAATTGTGGCTCCTTGTTTTCCTTCTAAATATAAGAATCAGTATGAAATACAATTCTTTAAGACAAAAGAATTAATGAAAAAAATGCTAGCAGAGAAAAAAATACTTGCTCGATAGGGATTCAAAGTCCTCAGTTGAATAGATTGATAAGACTTCAGATTGCAGTACATGTGCACCCAAGTTATTATACCAAAAGAAGCCAAGGCAAGTGGTGTTGAGGAGCCTACTTTACTAGCTAATGCTATCCCAAGCAAGATACCAATAGACTTGCTCACCATTCCTTGAGCTTCACCCTTTGCGATAACCTGGCACAATCCATTTCGTGAAGTCATACAATATCCTACAGCACCCCAAAAAGATCAAGAAAGGAAAATTCCTTCCACAACTAGATCAAGAATCTATTTACCTCTGCAAAATTCCTCTTTGCAGCAAAGCCCGCATAAAAACAACTTCTAGTGGCAGCCTGCAAAACCACATCATTAAGTTTTAGTACATATTGAACCCTAAACTGCTTCTACAAGAATTCATTAAGAGGGAGACTATGAGTTTACTACCAATCCAAACTCATTGCAAAGATCAAAAAATTGAAATACCGTAATGCATGTATCAGCGAAAATGTTCGGAAAATAATGGTAAAAACAGAACAAGAGCAATACAAATTTATAAGTGCATGAATATTCAGAAATCAAGGCATGAAATATAAAACAAATAGAAAGAAATCAGAAATGTAAATCAGTAAGAACTATAAGAGGTTATTTGTCTGAAGTACCAAGATAGATAGTATTCTGGAGAAAGGAAACAGTAAAATCCAAGAGATCGTTTGGTTGCCTCTTAATTCCCTTGTAATTTCTAATTCCTAGAATCACTACATTGAATAGTTGTTTAGTTCATTTTTCTGGGATGTATAGGAAATTAGAGATTCCCTTGAAAGTGAAAATCCCCACAAAGTGTAGGAATTTAATTACAAAGGGTGGTGTTGGTAACTTTATATTTTTGTGTCAACTATTCAACCAAACAAGAAAGATAATTTCCTTGGAATTTGACAAAAGTAACTTCAAAGGAATTAGATATTCCCAGTAATATTAAACCAGACAAGTTCTAAGAGATATGTCCTTGTCTCGGAACATATTCAAAAACATATGCAGCCTTTGAGAAGATGAATTTTAAAAAATACCAAAAGAAAAAATGTGAACATAGAATTTGCAAAGATAATATGTAGTAGAAGAGAGAGTGGTGCCAGTTAAAAAATACTCCTGCAATCATCATTCACCATCAATGCAAACTCAATTGACCAGTTTTAATACATAAAAATCTCATCATTTTGTCTTAGTCTTGCCTGCATATTTTGAGCGGAAAACTTCAAGATGAAAAATGGCAAAGACCCGTATGAAAGACTTTGGGACAGGCTAACAACACACAGATGATGAACAAGAATCCAATTTCCAACAGAGATGATGTAATCGGTACGCTTAATGAAACAGAAAGTCAGGGGCAAACATTCATTTGAAAAGCTATGGTCTAAACTAAATAACTACAGTAGTTCCCTTACTACTGGGTCATTAATTTATAGTGACATGTGCGTGATGTATAAGAAAATTATCAATTTTAAGACAATAGTCAAAGCATTTGAGAGACATCATCAGAGTAATGAGACTTTAGAGCTCATAAATGTCAAATATAGTATTTGAGTTGCGTGCAATGGGACGTTTTGGGACTCGAGCGGCTCAAAACATTCAAGCTCACTAAAACCATAGCGCTATAAGGGTATAAATGCCAGAGCATAGTTATATTGGCAAGCTTCAACAATGTTTTGAAACTGAAGCCTAGATTCTAAGAACTCATCAATACATGTTTACTAGAATCCTGAGTTTCACTTTTCTTAGATCTAAAGCACACACTGCAGCCAATAGCAGGAACTGAAAAACTTATATTGAAGTTTTTATCATACCCATAGAAAAAATCATGAATGTCATCGTGATTGCAATAATGATTCCAATGTCACAAACGCTACACGTCCCAAAAACAATGTATTTACATCAAAGCTTATAGTAGACATTTTAGGACTTTTAACACTAAAAAAGGATAATAATGGGTAATATGTTAGAATAACACTTATAATGGCAGTTACTACATGATTTTAAATCACAGTTTACGTGTGGACTGACTGTGGAGTTTTGTGGTCCGGTAAGTTCAATATCCATTCTTTATGTAACGTAATGGCCTCATTTTATTCCATGATCATACCTGGATCAATGTAGCAGCAGATCGCCCAGCCCCTGCTGCAGCACCAATGAAGACAAAAAGATGAGGAAAAGCAGGTGTTAGTATCTCCAATCCAAATGCAGTGTTCTCCAAAAGATCAGCAAACAACCTCCATCCTTTGGGATGCACATCAAAATGTCGCCCAAATTTTGATAACATGATTTTGCTGAGATATCCAATTCCATCCTTGAGAACCCAGTTTATTGCTGCTGCAGTTGGAATCGCCCCCTTTCCCAGCCCAACAGCAAAAAGCAAAGACTACAAGGATGAGCAACCAAAAACTAATTATGAAGAGGACAAATGGTCAGGAACATTATGTTTAGTTTGAAACCATTAACAAATACATTTTCCATAAATGTAGAAAAAAAGCATATTCACACCAACCTGTGTGGCAAGTACTCCGCTCATTTGGCTGGCAATGCCTTGAACCCCTCTCCACAAAGAATAATCCAAATAATCACTGCTCACACTTTCTGGAAAGCCATCAGGTAGCATCAAACGAAAAACTAAATCTTTACAAACCAACCACAAACTAGGAAGTCGTACCAAGGGATTAGGATTTCCATCATCCATATCCCCCTTAGCTGATGTTGATGAAGGCATTCGAGATGATGATGGAACCACCAAAAATTCATCGTTTGAAGGATTGGGGACAAGCTTTTTTCTCTGACTTCCCTTGATCTCCCATACAACCTCCTCATTTGTGGTCATCCCAACCAGATCATTTCCACTTAATGCACTAGCAGAATCCAAATTGAAAAGGCGGAAAAAAACCAAAACTGACAGCAAGCATAGCAAAAGCTGTCGAGCAGAAAATGTCCCCTCTCCCAATTTGAGGTAATTTCCCCGAGCTTGGTCACCAAAAAAAGAAGTCGAGTGATAGGTCCAAAACACTGCAAAGGCAGAGAGATACACACCATGACTTTCCTCATGGTCATTGTCACCATCATCATCATTCTTATCATTGTTATTTCCATTGCCATTGTTATTGTTGTTGCCATTATTCCCATAATTGCCACTATCCAACACGATTTCGGGTTTAAATGAAGGATAGGCATGTCTCAAGTCAAATGCTTTAGTAACAAATGTACGCTGCAACAGATTCACTTTAGCAATGAAAGTAAATTCATGAGCCTCCAAGTAAGCCTTGATGTTTTTATGAGGTAAAACAGTTTTCACTCGAGATGTGGATTGTCTCCAACTATCCAAAAAAAGTGCAGTAGAAGCACAAGTGCAGGCCATGTGTAACTAGTTTAACTTCTATCAATCGAAGTCAATGAATTCAATCCTACATACCTACACAAGCTTGAGTTGCAGACTCATTAGTAGAAACCGCAGCCCTCCTAATCAACATGATGACAACATAACACGGCCTGGCAAGGAAACGAGGGAGAAAAACTCAAATCACTTTTCTTCTCTCTGAAAAACTACTCATGTAATTCACTAACTAATACATGGAACACTATAACAAATTGGCATTATACACCAATAAACAGAGGCAAATCTTAGTCTACACCTAATGGAGCCCGGCCCACTGAAATTTTTTGGGGCATCATATTTAACCAAATAATGTATGGTTTTCAAATTAAGTATTAATAGTTTAAATTTCAGCTCCTCCTAGAATTTTGTTTGGAAAATAACCTAAATATCAGCCATGGCCCTCCCTGGGCGGAAGGACGGGTGGGCAGGGTATGCCATGGCCCTCCCTCAAAATTTTAATACTTCTACATTGTTAAATGTTTGTTAAATTTTAAAGTACAACCACATTATAGTATCTTTTAGGCGGTATCATCATAAACTATACTAAAACAATATGTTGATGGGACACATGTCACTACCACAATGATTTGTTTCCCGCCGAAAGCACTTCTCTAAAAAATTATTCGGCGCATTTATCACGATTATTACAATTGCCTTCAAATATGTTTATTGTTATATTACAATTACTACACGGATTAGTATTAGTATTTTGAGAAGTATTCTTGGTTGACTAGCTACAATTATTACAATTGCCCATAAATAAGTTTTTTGCTATATTACAATTATTACAATTACCCACAAATAAATAAATCATCTTACCTGACCAAAATCTTACCTGACCAAAATTATGCTTTTTTTCATCATTGTGTATTAATTAAATCTCATATTTAAATTAGATGTTTTCAAACTTTTGAGTATTAATTAAATCTCTTTATTCTTAAATTTCTATATATTAACATAACTCATATGACTATCTAAAACACACTTCATTAGCATAAAACAATGATAAACAATTTTTATTTGTTTTTGAGTATTAACAATGATAAACAATTTTTATTTTTTAGCAACCAAAAAACAAAAAGATAAAAGTGAACTTACTTATGATTTTCTGGATCAAAAAGGCAAAGAGTACTTCTTCTTCAAAAATATCTTCAAAAGTTTCAATCTTTAGGTTATACAGAGTGCATCTTCAATCAGATTATAAAACATTGAAAAAAAAACAATCTTAACCGATTTTGTTGTTTTTAAAAGAAATTGGTTTCAATTAACCGATTAGAATCAAATTAAAGACAAAACCATAAAATAACAAATTTAGAGAGAGATTATGTCAAAAACGGCTGGCAATTGGCATAGAGATGAAGATTTGATTGAGTTATCCCAATTCCCAAATAGACTAAAGACGAGAATAAGTAGAGTTTTCATTGGGTCTATTATATGATGGGCCAAGTTTTCCATACTTCATTTAGCCCATGCTAAAAAATGTAACACCTCTCTCAAGAGAGACCGTCTATAGTATAGACATCTCTCAAGATCTCAACACATATCTTTCTTTTAACTTACATAACCACCAATTAGTTTTTTTTTTAATTTATAAATTGGGTCAGCCCCAAAACTTGAAACGTCTATTGTATATACGGTCTCACGTAAGAATTTGTGAAAATGGAAAATGTAGACAATCAAAATAAAATAATTGTGTATCGAAAATAAAAAAAAAAATTCAAATGATATAGTTATGGTGAGATAAATTTTATTGGACTGATTGAATGTACATTTAAAGTTCTAAAGTGATTAATTATAAATTTAAAGTAATCACTCACAATTTAAAGTTTGACACCTCACTTCCTAGAGGATCTTTTTGGTAACAACAACAACAGTGTTCATACTTATCATTCAAATAGCTTTATTCCGGGTTCGCCAGACCATATAGGTAAGGCTGCAAATACTGGTGAGGATCAGGGATCTACGGAATCTAGGACCATTCCATTTCTTGAAAGCAAGTCTGTGTAGACCATGAGAGATTCGAATAGCTAGCTACTGCTCCATAAACTGCAAACAATGTATGCTGAAAGCACATTGAAAAAAGATATGATCATTGATCAATAGACTCGGGTGCAGCATTGCACATTGGGCAAACATACACCCATTTAAACCAATTTATCCCTGGTTCTGCCTGCACATCCACTCGCTTAATTGAAGCTTTACAGAGCAGAGCCTCTTTAGAGCCCAACTAACCGTTATGGAAGGGTTGAAGAGCATCCAATCAACACCTTTCGTGTAAACTTCGTGCACCCATTTGATCCATAGGGACTCCTGCATTGAACTGATATGTCAGGCAAGCTTGCCCACAGACACTAGATTCCATACATCAAGGTTTCGGATCCTTAGGTCACTACTCTTCGGTTGGCAGACCTTAGACCAACTGACGTTACCTCCAGAGCTTTTTGTAAAATCACCGTGCCATAAAAAAGATCGACAAGATACTATTATTATTATTATTATTATTATTATTATTTATTTTTTTTTTTATATTATTTTATTATTATTATTATTATTATTATTATTATTATTATTATTATTATTATTATTATTATTATTATTATTATTATTATTATTATTATATAAATTTTATCTTAATAGAAACTAAGGGGTAACCCGTTAATATCACAAAAAATTTTATTATTATTAAATATCCAAAAATAATTTAATCAAAAATTAACAGGATATTACAGAAGCAATAGAAGATTTGGATATATATCACTATAATAAGAAAAATTTTCTTTCCCAATTTTACTACTTAGTTTATTTCAATTAATTTTAATTTCAGACTGGATATTTATACACTAATGGCGATGAGAACATTTGCAAGGTGAAATATATTTTTTAATGATAATTTTGTTATTTATTTTATCTACTTATTTTTATTATAATGTATTTTTTTGTTTTTTATATTACCGAGCATCATATCGTTGTTATAAGACACTGATTTAAAATTCTTATAAATATATTATATTTTACAACAATAAATGATTTAAACACGTGTCACTGCAATGATAAGAGTTTTTTTATCCTAATTCTACTACTTATGTTTTTAATTTTAATTTTAGATTGAATATTTATACGTTAATGGTGGTGGGAATACTTGTAGGATCAAATATTTGTTAACTAATTAAGTTTTATTTATTATTACATGATTTCTTTTATCTATTTATTTTGATTAGAATGTTTTTTTATTTTTTTATTTTTTTATTTTTATATACCGAAAATTATACAATTTCTATAAAACAATAATTTAAAATTCATATAATAATTAATTACATATATAATATTAATAATTGTTTATTTAAATAATTAATAAACCGTGCTTAACACGGGAATCTATCTAGTATACTATATTGGAACGTGTTTTATACTGCTTTATACATATTCTGAATTAAATAATAAATAAAAATCATAACTAAAAGAAAAGTCGTTGTTGCAAACTTATATGCATACATACAACTATCCGACATTGATTTGTTCAAACAAAAGGAGTACCTAAATTTCAAGACTAGTCATCAAACTTCACAATTTTGCAATACTAGTTCATCAACAGAATTGAACATTAAACAACTTCTGAATACATGATAATTTAATAAGACAAAATAGGTTTAAATTACCGAACACAACAGCAAAAACTCAACAAAATATCCATATCATAAGCAACATTTACGGTTTAGATTATAGAAAAACATCAAAATGACACCTCTAAAGCGGAAGGAAAAATTTAGCGTCGGCGGAGGATGAGGAATAGTGGTGGCCACAGACTGACAATTCGCCGGCGGCTGGTGAGATCTTATAATTTTGTGCTTAGATATGAGATAATCATGGATAAAGAGTGGGTAAACACAATACAACGAGGTTTTTGGGTTCGGGTAGTATTTTTGGTGAGTTTGTTAAGGTAAATAACATTTATTTGCTAAGCTACGGCAAATGCTCTTATGTATGGGATTTTTAGAAAGGGGTTTAGGTTTTATCAAAATAAATCCATTTTGTTGGATATGCTAAAAATGAACTCAATTATTGTTTTTTTATAAATTTACTTATTTTGTATAATTGCGGTAAATAAACTTAATTGTTATTTATTTTAAATTGTTTGATAAATAAAAATGATCGTAAATAATAGATAAATGAAAAAATTGACATTAATAATCCAACATTTTGCTCATCTGATGTGGATAA
Source organism: Amaranthus cruentus (assembly GCA_019425755.1). Taxonomy (NCBI): domain Eukaryota; kingdom Viridiplantae; phylum Streptophyta; class Magnoliopsida; order Caryophyllales; family Amaranthaceae; genus Amaranthus; species Amaranthus cruentus. Next base: position 12,870,418 of record CM033460.1, read on the forward strand.
TTTAACCTTTTTATTATTTTTTAATAATCCAATGTTTGTCTTAGCTCGTTGTGAATAATCCAACCTTTATTTTAGTTTGTTAGCTGCATAACCTATTATTATTTATTATTAGTAATACGGTATGTTGTGGGCAAATTTATCACAAAGGTTGGATTATTAGGAAATAATCCAAATATGAGATTATTCATAGCGGATCACTGAAAGGTTGGATTATTAATGTCAATTTTTTTTAGATAAATTTATTTTTAGTCTATATATCTAAGGGTGGGTTTTTAAAATAAACATAAAGTAGTTGTATTTTCAAAGTATCAAGCAAAAATTGATTTATTATTTAAAATTTTCCCTAGTTATTACTGTTTCTTTTGTTAGAGACTAAATAGATTCCCATGTAAAATACGGATACTATAAATATTTACTAATATGATTATAATAATATTATTTTATAATATTAATTCATGTAGAATATAAACTTAATCATTAAATATTTTTGTTTGTTATAATAATATAATTATGAAAGTGAAGAAAATATTTATTATACAATTATATTAAAACATATATGTGAAAAAATAGACAAAAAATACTATAAATCAATAAAAATTTATCAAATTAATTATCTTAAGCTATATCAATGAAATCATTAAATCCAAGTAAATTAAGAAATATATGTCACTAGTTTTTATTAAATTTTAATTACTGCAATTTTAACATGCAGTAAATACTCTATTTATCATTTAAAAATTATTTTTTTTATTATTCCATCATTGAAAGATAATAGATTTTCACTCAATATATAATATTTTATTTTAATTTGTAGATTTTTGTCAAGTATGATTACTTATTAAAAAAAATTAAATGAATAATAAAATATATAAATCGAATATAAGATACTAATATAAATATATAAATCGAGTATAATTTTTGAGCTTGAGACTTAAAATTGGATATATACAAATAGAAAATTAATATTTAATTTTTGTCTTTTTTGGTTGCATCACTTAAGTTTTGATAATGGGTTAATAAACCAAGTTTTAATTTTCTTTACCATATTGGATAAAAAATTCTAGATTTACATAGGAAAAATACATTATATATTTTTATAGTGAATCAACAAATATTACATTTTTTGATATGTTAGTTGTTTCCTTACATATGAAGTCAAGTATCAAAAAATTTTCATATCAATGATAGAGAATAGGCTGAAATTTTTTTAATGAGAGTGTGATACGTGTTTAAAGACGTTTCGTCACTAATGTATTTTATATTTTATTGATTAAAAGCAATTAGTGAATAGTAACTAAAAACAAATAATAAAAATAGATTTAATAGGTGGGACTTGGGAGTAATATGGGGTTAGGGTTTTGTGTTGTGTTGCTTGACTCGCCTCCCTGAGTCCTATTCTTCCTGCTTGGTGCCTCCGTGGCTCCCTCCATTTTCAAAGACATTCATGTAGTGTTTGGGAAAAAGTATTTTTCAAATTATGGATTTCAATTATGAAATCATAAATGAAGAATTTGAGAATGACAAGAGTTAGGTTGTTATTCTCAAATTCTCAACTTTTACTACTTTAAAAACAATGATAGAATTTAATCCAAATTCAAATTTGAAAATTTTTAATTTGGCAAACAATAAATTTGAGTCAATTCTATTTGCAAATAAAATCATAGTTCCCAACATGACATCAGGTAATTTTGCATTTCTTCAATTCGATTAACACTCATTTTAATTAAAGTCATATACTAATGAAAGTGCTTCAATTAAGAATCCCATTTTAATTGGAATTCCCATTTTAATTCGAACTCCATATGAAAGAGCTTTTAAATTCAAGCTTTTCTTCATGGCTTCCACTGCGGGCGGATCGATGCTTGGGCCTCTCCGGGCACGTGCCCCAGACGAATTTAAAAGAATAAAAAATATAATTATAGTGAGAGACGGATTCTCCAAGAGACGCATTAGATATATTGTCTAAATAGCCACAATTATTAAAGAGAAAATAAGAATATAAGCTTCTTATTTTAAGGTCGTGTATTTGCGAGACAATATTTCACGAAAGTAGCTAAAATAAAATATTCGAATATTAGGAATTAGAAATCAGTTTCATGCGCCTATTACGATTTACAAACTCGTAATGTTTACTCTTTGCTCTCTCCTGTTAAAAAACCCCAAAACTCTACGCTCTACGGTACATCCACCGCTGCACCGCCGCCTGCCTGCCTGCCTCAAGCCATCACTGCCGCGGAGCCGCCACAGACGCTCACGGATGCTTCCTTCCTGCCGCTTCTGCTAGCCGCCTGCTATGGGCTATGGCTGCTCACAGTGTTTCTTCACAAGAGCCCTAAAAATAAAAGTTTTGATTTTTTTTAGGTATTTTCAATCTTTATTTTAGTCTTAATCTTTATGTTCTAATCTATAATCTTAATGTTAATCTTTATTCTTAATCTTGGTATTTGAATTTTGTTCGAATGTTGTTTCTTGCTTTTTTTGTTTATGTTCCTTGAGTAAATGTATATTTGTTAATGTTAATGTGTTTGTTTATCTTGAATAGTTAATTTGAATACAAATTTTAAGAAACTAAATAATGAGAAAAACCTAATTAAATTCTACAATTTTATTGAATTTTAGGAAGAAGTTGAGAGAAATAACATCAAGAACAACAAAATTCTGAAATTATAATCACCTAAAAGAATTAATTTTGTAGGAGAAAGAACAAAATTTGTATTAAATAGAAAACAAGATAATTCCGTAAAAAGGGGAGTGAAGAAGAAGCAGAGAGACAGCTGTAGAAACAAACAAATATGTAGACAAACTGCATTTTTTTCATCAATGGAATTTAAATACCACTAAATAAGATAAGAATCTAAATTAAGTTATAAAAAATCTTAAACAAGAAAGTTATAAAGAATCTAAATTGTTGTTTGTTATAATGGGTTTCTACAACGCATTTTGCCGAAATAGTTTTAGTTGTTAATTATACAAATGAAACTATGTCGAAATTTCGTTCGTTGGTGCCCCAGGGAACTCCGAACCCTGGATCCGCCACTCCCACACTTACTCCATTTTAATGAAGGTAATGTGATTAGGAGTTTAGGACACTTTGCTTGATTATGAAGTGTTAGTATTAGGAGAATTTGTTTAGGATTAGGACACCTGCTGCATTTTACGAAGGTCATGTAATTAGGGAAGGGTTGGACTTAGTCGTGGATATATGTTCATGTTAAATTCCAATTGTTTTTCCAGAATGTATTTGAAGTTGTAAAATGATGAGTTCTTTTATGGGTTTTATCATTTTGTTCTTTCCTTTGGATGACAATCTTTTATTATTTCTAATTAATGACTTTAGTAATGGTTAATTGTTTGAACTGATCTATTATCAAGGAGTTCTCATTAGACTTTGGTTTGCAGATATGGATGATTATAATGTTCATTGAATTTTGCTAATTTGTCCTCCATAATTGTTCAGCACAAGTTTTACCCCAAACCACTACAATTAAGATACCCCTTTTGATGATTTAGGTTTAATACTTTACTTTGCAATGAAAATGTCTGGTTTGAGCAATACTTTGCTACTGGGTAGTTTAGCAAAATATAAGAGAAGTTCATTACCAATTCCTCATGGAACGATTCCTCAACCTAAAGGTCAAGATCTTGATTTTGTGAATGTGGCATACAGTCATCTCATACATTCTGAGTGGGAAAAATTAGAGGATTTATCAAATGGGTTGAACCCATTTAGGTTTAAACATGTATTGTTAAAGCTTAAGAAGGATTATGTACTTTCATATGAGTTTTATAAGTGGGTTGATCTCAAAAACCCTAATTTACATAACCTTGAAACTCATTCCATGACTCTCCATGTTCTGACAAAGCACCGCAAATTTAAGTCTACTCAAGAAATTATGAAGAATATACTGAATTCGCGCTCAATTGAGTTGCATATTAAGCTGTTTGAGGCAATATTATACTCGTATCGATTGTGTGATTCATCCCCCTATGTTTTTGATGCACTTTTTAAGACTCTTGCCCATATGAAGAAGTTTAGATATGCTACTGATACCTTTTTCCTGATGAAAGATTATGGGTTTTTACCTACAATCGAGTCGTGCAATGCATTTATGAGTTCCTTGCATAGTTTGAATAGGGCGGATATAGTATTATCTTTTTATAGGGAAATCAGGAAATGTAGAATTTTGCCGAATGTGTATACTATGAACATGGTTATTTCGGGTTATTCTAAGTTAGGAAATTTAGAAAGGGCTTTGGAGGTGTTTCATGACATGACAAACATGGGAATCTTCCCTACTGTTGCATCATATAATACACTTATTGGAGGTTATTCTGATAAGGGCTTGATTTCCTCCGCCTTGAAGTTAAAATCCTCCATGGAAAAAAATGGTTTGAAGTCAAATGTTGTTACTTATAACACCCTTATCCATGGATATTGTAAAGAAGGGAAATTGCAGGACGCATACAAGCTCTTTAGTGAGATGAAATCAGTCAATATACCTCCAAATATAATAACATATAATTCTTTGATTAATGGATATAGCCAATTGGGTAATAGTGCGATGGGTTATGAGCTTTATGAAGATATGCTGAAATTCGGTGTAAAGGCCGACATTGTGACATATAATGCTTTGATCTTGGGGTTCTGCAACGAGGGTAAGACCAAGAAAGCCGCCTTTGTGGTTAAAGAACTTGACAAGCAGAATTTAGTTCCTAATTCCTCAACTTATTATGCTCTTATTTTGGGACAATGTATGAGAAAGAACTCAGAACGTGCGCTTCAGCTGTATAAAAGTATGATTAGAAGTGGTTGTCATCCAAACAGTAAAACATATGAGATTTTGATCTCTTGCTTCTGTCAGAATCATGATTTTAATGGAGCAATTTGGGTGTTGAGGGAAATGATAGGAAGAAGTGTGGTTCCTGATTCTGCAGTCGTTTCTGAGTTATGCAATGGCCTTTTCCGAAATGGAAATGCTGACTTAGCTGTAAAGCTGCGCGATGAGGTAGATGCTAGATTTCGTGGCTGATATAGTTCCCTTTTTCCAGGTTCGTCACAATGAGGTTGACATTGCAATAATGAAAAATATATACCTTGAAATCTCTTTTTGCTCGTTTACGCATTTTAGATACCAAAAGCACTTGTAGCTCAATGGATAAAGCATTTAAATGTGGAGCAAAAGGTTTGGAGTTCGACCCCTAATGAGTACATGTATCACTTGGGGGTTTCTTGACTGCGTACATCTCTCTTTACTCCCTCCTTGGGGAAACAGGTATGATTTCTCCGCATTTTTCAGGAAAAAGAAAAACCCCATCTAAACCCTGCTTTGTGCGGGATACTGGGAGTGTCTTTTACCTTTATGCATTTTAGATAGGAGCTTAGGATTACACGTATGACTTTTTAGTTTTTACATGTTTAACATTTATCATCATTTGGACTTCTTTACATGGCAGTCTTGTAGAAGAAGCTGCCCGAACTTTTCTCATGTTTTCGATGAACTTTTTGTTGGCAACAAAGCACTTTCTTTAATTACCATATTAATGAAATGTATATATTTTTCATGGCTGTGTTCTTACGAAGTAAAACATTTCAAATTTAATTTTTATTCATGAAGCTATGCGGCATGTTACTCTTTTCAAATGTATATATTTCCCCAATTTTCAGGGACAGAATGTATGATCAAGTAATGAAGAATTTGTTTTATTCTTATTACTTCATTGGTTATAATGCTACTTAAATTATCAATGTTTATATAGGAGTATATTTCTTGGCTAAAGGGATGTTTATCGGTACTAGTTGTGAGGCCGCATGCTATGCATACGGTTCCTCAAGTTACACTCAATCAAATCAAAACTCGTTTAAGAGACATTATAAGCCAAAATTTTGACTTAGATCCATTATAGATCCCGCTCTTAGACCCATAAGACCCAACGTCTGATAAGTTTGGATCTATGTCCAATTTTTAATGTCCCAATGAGTTCGCATTCGAGTATGAGCTCACACAAAATAATGGAGCTCTTACTTGTCAGTTACTCAATTGTGGTGACCAAGTATAAATAGAGTCTTAATTATCATAAATAACTAAGTCGTTTCTAGATTAGCTAATTTTTTATTGGATAAATTATCGTGAATAATACAATTTTTTACTTTTTTCCTAACAATAATATCAACTTTTGATTAACCATGAATAATACTAACTTTAGACCTTGTTTACCTCTAGCATTCATATATTCCAAACAGGTCACCTAACCTATAAATTTGGCCAAAAAAAAAAGTAAATTGAAATTTAAAAAAGAAAAAAAAGAGAAATTAAAATTAAAGCCTCCCTAACTCCTCTATCACTGTTACCCCATCCCTTCCCCCTCTTCCGGTGTCAGTCATCGTAATCCTCGCTTCGCGTGAATGGCACCTATTTGGGGTTTATTTTAATGTGTGGTAAACAAATTGAAAAGCAAATTAAAGAGTACTATTTTAGGGTGTAAAAATGTGAATAAACAACCAACACATTCGAAAAGTTGGCCTCTACAGAGCTTGTATGCATTAGGAGCAAGAAAAATTGGAGTGACTTCATTTCCTCCATTAGATTGTGTAACAGCAAGCATCACCTTGTTTGGGTTTCATCAAGAGGAAAAATGAGAATGGATTAAGGAGAGGCATATGGTTTTATTGGTGGGGAGGTGGTATGATGGGGTGCGAGTACGGTGGGAAGGAGAAGGATACTGGGGAAGGGCTGGCAAGGTGGTTGCTACTGCTGGGGTGGTGGCTGCTATGGTGGGGCACTGGTGGGAGAAAGAGGGAAGTATGATTTTGTTTTATTTTATTTTTTTTTCAATTATCTTTTCTTTTGCTAATTAACCTATTTAACAGGTTGCGAGTAATTTTGGATACTAGAGGAAAATATAACCTTTAGTTCGTATTATTATTCATGGTAAATCAAAAGTTCGTATTATTGTAGGGAAAAAGTTGAAAGGTTGTATTCACAGTAATTTTTTTCCTTTTTATTTCAATTATGTGTTACCATCTCCTCATCATCATCATCATATCCAGTGTTCCCGCACATAGATAAATCTATGGTCAGGGTCTGGGGAAGGAAGGTTGACGGCGTCTCATACCCATAAGGAGAGGGCGGTCAAAAGAGTCCTTTGGCTCGAGGGATTTTTAAACATAGGAACCTGCAAAAAACCAAACTCCTGCCTCTTATACCTATGTTAGCCAAGCATAAGAATCAATTAACTGCAAGCATAGTAAGTGACTTACGCAACTAAAAGGATACAAACAAATAACTAAGAAACGATACAGGTAAGAGAGACGGTAAAGAGCGATGACGAAAGACAAATAACAGTAACAAATAGGTCTAAAAATCTAGGACGTGGATAAGGCGCCGCCATTTGGCCCTATCACTGGTCAGGTCATTAGAGAGGTGAAGTTCGTGCAGGTCGATATTAATCTGCTCCTCCCGAGTCCTCCTAGGTCTTCCTCGGCTCCTCTTGCCCTCCACTATGATGCGCTCAATCCTTCTTACTGGGGCGTGGATAAGGCGTCGCCATGTGTTACCATCTCCTATTTTGGTCAAATGTCCTGCTTGTTTTTTTTTAATAGAAGTACTTTTTGACCTATAAGTTAAAAAATTAAACCGATAATAATGTTTGATACGTATCAATATACATTTATTATACTTTATAATTTTTTTTGTAATTTTCAACTAAACACGAGACATTTTAGATTGAAATAGTGCAACAACAATTATGTAAAATCCGATAAAATATGCATAATTTACTTATTTAGAAATAAACCAACTTCTTTATATCTCAAATTACATATTTCAATTTTCGTTTAATATCATCTACACAGTTTATTTTTTATCTTCACCCTATATCACATTTTAAATGTTTTTTTTACATTTTTCAAATCTACCTTTTTTGAAAATACTTCCTCTGTTCATACTCGCTACATTTTCATTATTGACACTATTCATCGTTCAAGCTTATTCTATATATTGCGGATAATTTATAAGAAAAAATATAATTAAGTAGGATTTTATTTGAATCGTCTGATCGCATACATTTATAACATTAATTTTTATAATTTTCAGATATGTATAATTTAATATATAAATATCAAAATAATGCATCGGATTACAAAAAAGCCAAGTGTAGCAAGTATAGTAAACCAATAAAGTATATAGCAAAATTAAAGAGATCTAGGGAGTATTTTGTAGTTTCCTTTGTCTCACTCCAATTTTTTCCTTTCTACTTAAGTTCCCACTTCCCACACTCTCATGGCTTGACTGAGATTGACACTTCCTAATTCTTAGTTCCGCCATTGCTAGATCTTCGTTTCTCTCAGATCCATTCCCCATCCCAAAATGCCACGATCATCATCTCCTCTTCTACCATCTTCCGACAATCAACCATATTCCAAATCCGAAAAAATCAAAAAACCCTTCACTTCATCTCCTCACTCTTCCCGCCTTCCTTTACCCTTTGTCGTCTTTTCCATTTTCTCTCTCCTCGTCGGAATTTCCGGCACCATTTTCTCTCTCATATCACTTTCCCGCAATCAATCTCCTCCTGTCTTCCGATGTGGTCGTGTCCAGGATTCCTTTCGTGGGCATTACTTATCTAAGGTTCAGAATCATAAGATCAGTAATGGCGGGAATTCTCTTGATCGACCTAAGTTTTTAGGGTTTGTTGGGATTTTGACTGGGTTTGATTCTGTTGATCGAAGAAATGCTTTGAGAAGTACCTGGTTTCCTTCTGATCCTGAAGGTCTATTAAGGTTTTAATTTGATTTCTTTTTGTTATTGAATTATATTTATGTGATTATTATTGTTTTTCTTACTATGGATTTATTGAATTATAATAACAACAGTAAGATTGCTTAACCTTTCAACCTTTCAAACCCCGTCTAGGTTGGAGCTATTAATGGCATTGGGGTTATATATACAGAATGAAAATATGAACAATGCTTGTAATTATGTATTATGTGCGAGATTAGGGAGTTTATTTATCACTATCATTGATTGATTTCACATTGGAATTTCAGATGTTTAATTTGATTTGTGAATTATTATGTGTTTTTAAAAATAAAGAATTGAAAATTGGGAAAGACAATAGTTGTTATTCTTTCTGGAGTGGTGTAGAATTGTAGAGATAATTAGTAGATGGAGAATCGTTGTTGGATCTCAAAAAGTTTGATGAGTAGAAATTCGGATTGATGTAATCTAATTGTTGTATTGTATGCATTAGTACTTTGCTATCTAGTTTTATTAAATTAGTCCAAAATGACCTAAAATTTGCATGTACTATCTATTAGTTTGCATTCTGTTAGGGGATTATGAATTGAGCAATGCTAGGTAGATAATGGAGTGATACTTCTTATTGGTTGTGTTTTGTAATTACTCATTTTGATGAACACCGATGGCCATTAGTCTGGTTAGATTATATTCTACTGATCAAGTTTGTAACAAGATCACAACAGTAGGTTTGGCTTCCTTTTAATTTAAAAGACCAATCATCTGTTCTCGAATTGGTATTGTCATGTACTGTTGGCTTGTCTCTTATCATGTCAGCCAGTTAATTGTGATCTTCATCTTATGTAGTTTGTAAATGTTCTTTCACAACTCACAGCTCTTTAATCATGATCATCATCTGAATTTTCAAGTGTGTTTTGGTGTTGCACTAGTAGTAATGTTGTGAATTCAGTTGTCCTAAACGTAACCTATATCTGTTGGTAGAATCCAAAAAAAGACAAGGAAAGAAAAGCTTTGAAAACAAGGTTGCAATGAAATATTTTATGTTTTTTAACAAATGTTTATGAATGAAAAAAGGGTAGAAAAGACATACGTAAAATATGGAGGACATCATTATGCAATTAGAGACATCTTCATGCAAGGGAACATGAAAAATTTGATATACAAGTTAAGAAATTTTGTGCGATGAGGAAGAAATGAGAAGATAGACTATGTGTATTATTTGTAGTCAGAAAGTGCTTTGTGAGCCGTTTTAGAGTTTTTGTCTCCCCAACTGTCATAAGGACATATGTTGGAAAAGTGAAGATTTACCTGATACAAGTTTTGAATTGTTTGAGACGATGAGATCTGCAGCTGTACATTTATTTATTAAATGAGCATTTGTAATCATCGTTTTGATATATTGCCTTTTCTAGGTTGGAGCAAGCTACTGGTTTGGCCTTTAGGTTTGTGATTGGGAGATCAAAAGATGCTAAAAAGATGGCTGAACTCAACCAAGAGGTCGATAAGTATAAAGATTTTATGCGTATAGACGTGGATGAAGAAAATGCTAGTCCTCCATACAAAACGTAGTGATATGCTTTGTGCTTTGATTATACTACATATACGTCACAGGAGAAATACATTAAGTTTTGTCCTTTGCTCTCTCTTTGCAGTCTGGCATTTTTAATTGCAGCATTTGAACTTTTTGAAGCAGACTACTTTGTTAAAGCTGGTGACGACATATATTTACGTCCAGGTATGCGAAATTGTATCTTCACGCTCTAAAGACTCGTTATGAACTTCATCTAAGCACAAACTTGATAAATATATATTGGAGGCTCCAATTTTTGTTCCAAATAACTTTGAAGGCCAGTCCAATCTAAATATAAAGTCATAAGTTTTTTTCATCCTTATAGAATTCGATAACATTGATTACTTGCCTTCATAATTCAAGAACGACAGATAGTGTATTAAGTTCTATAGATATGTTTAGCACCCCTAATTTTTATGGCAATGAAAATGAAGTATTATATTATACGCTTATACCACATAAATATTGTGAAAGACAGTGATTCAGTGAAAGATATAAATGGGGTGTTCGCCACACTCGAAGAGTGTCAGGCGCCAAAAACACATCCAAAACTAATGTAATCTTAATGGGGTGTTCTTTAGATACATGTCATAGTTAGATGCACCAAGGGTTGACATCTTTATGTTAATGGAGTATTAATATTATCTTCTTATTTAATGTACTTGATAAACATTTAGCTTTCAACGTAAATAACTTGCGTTCAAGTGATTTGATTTTATCTAAAAACAAACTAATTATAGTGAACAATTACTAATATTATATATATTAAATTATTAACTAACAATCACTTATTACACATTAATAACTATAATCGACATGTAATTTAGTCTATGTTTAGTATTAAGTATAGCTATAAGGCATAATATATTATAATATACCATACAAAAATAATAATAACAATATATAACAACAAAAACAACTAGAATAAACTAAAAAAATAGTAACAGCTAGATACTGTGAGGATTCCATCCATCTGCTGTTGAGAAGTTAGGGGTGTTTGTTTGGTGTTTTCTTTTTGTTGGTTGTCTTGGCTGTTGTGAGTTGTTGGCTGGCCCTTCCTTTTTTGGAGTTTGATTGTGGTGCCTTGTGTTTTGGGCACCTTGCTTGCGGGTCGTTAACCTCGCGCTTTGTAGTTGCTTTTTGGAGAAATAAAATCTCTTTTTTCCAAAAAATAAAAATAAAAATAATAACAATTGACTACAAAATAGCGGGGTATTAAATATGAATGTTGGTGCCTTGATAATTTTGTAAAAATGTATTGAAGTCTGTGGAGTCTAAGATGTATCAGTACAAGCAACTTATGATCATTTAGAATACGATAACGGCAACATCTTAACATACACATGTTAGGCTATTAGTTTTAAAAATTATTTTTGAATTGTTATTCAAGCATTTGTGAGTGTAATTTAGTGCTATTATTTTGGACTTTATTTTGATAATCTGCTCTCCATCCCTATTAATATATGCTTTATTTTTCTATAAATGAAACTCATTACACTCTGGTTAGTCCAATTTGATCAAAAGTTTTAACAATTCCTCTTGAAAGTCAATTTTTGGAATTTTTGTGAGCCTATCTATTTTTTTAGATTTTAATTTTGACACGTGAAGTAAGCTTTGAAACATTATCTTAATTCTGTCAGACAGGCTTGCTACACTTTTAGCTAAAGAGAGACCTCAATCTATGACATATATTGGCTGCATGAAGAAAGGACCTGTTATAACTGACCCTAAAATGAAGTGGTAAGTGAAATTCAAGTTGCTATTTACATTGAGATTACGACTGAATAACTTAAATGCTTCTTCTGTCTGTACTGCATTTATTTTTTAGGTACGAAAGTCAAGGACACCTTATTGGAAATGAATACTTCTTGCATGCTTATGCTCCATTATATGTTCTGTCCGCGGAGGTTGTTGCTTCCTTGGCTGCTTCCAGAAATAACAGGTATTGCTCCTCTGTTTTCATTTCTGCATCTCTTTATAATACATAAAAATAGTGGCTAGTTGTTAAAATTGGATATTACTAATTTTTAGGACTTTACTGGTGTCAAGTGGTAAAGCTTACTTTAAACGGTTCAGGGATTCTGTGGAAGGCTTTTAGCAGTTTTTTTGTTTACTGGTGAAAATTGGCTCCACATGTTGGGATCTTAGATATAGTAAGAATACAACAACTCTAAACCCTTAACTCCTACAATATGGGGTTGGCTACATGAACCAAAACCCTTAACTCCATGAGTTTGGTACTGGTATTGTGTGAGTTGTTCTGAGAGGTTAATGACCCATGTGATGAAATTGGTAGATCTTTTCTTTGTTAATTATGTGCCAGCCTTTTTGTATACTGCTGTTTATTATCTAAGCTCAACTTTTCTGGTCAAAACAACTTTTTATAAATCGTGATGAGTATAACTATCAGAATTGTAAACAGAACAACAGTTTCCACCATATCTATGAAAACCTCTGGAGACTTCATTGGTTGTACTTAACAAATTACTCGAAGTAATAAAGAAATTTAAGAATAAAATCTACTCTTATTCTCCGTACGAGTTGTTCGAGGATACTTTGAATTGTGGAGCTTAGTGTACTTTTGTATTTGAAATTCACTTTGGCTACTTATTCCTAGTCTTTTGCAATAAGCTCTGGTGTTATCATCATTGAAACAAAGTTTTTCCCTTGCAGTTTGAGAATATTTAGCAATGAGGATGTAACCATCGGCTCATGGATGCTTGCCATGAATGTTCATCATGAAGATAATCGAGCTATATGTGATTCTCATTGTAAACCAACATCGATTGGAGTGTGGGATATTCCAAAATGTTCTGGTGAGTATAATCCTTCCTCCTTCATTTTGCCTTGTGAAGTCAGATCAAATACGATGTATAAAAATCCTAAAGCTATTTTCAATTGTTTGATTGTTTTTTTGTTTAGAATCATTACTCCACAGCTTGTAAGAACTAGAGCTACTTCCGAAATTTTTGAGTTGCTGTAGTTCTGTGGGTTGTATGCTTGTCATTTGACACCTTGATGCATTCCAGAATTATTTAGGATTCTAAATTCGGAACTGTAGAACTATGACTCGATGAAGCTTAAGTCTACATTTTGGCCATGAACTTTCTGATAGTATATGAGCAATGACTTGCTGCATCATAGAGAACTATGCTTTTTGGACTTGTGTACCCATATCTGGCAGGATACACGTCAGGAGTCCCACATGGTTATTTATGACAAAATTTTATGATTTTGGCTTTGTCATATATCGAAGTGCCATAGTCATGTCTGGGTGTAGAGAATCCAACACAGGTGTGAGGTAAAATAAAGTGTTCAATGTCTTCTCATTTCATACTTTCTCTTGAAACTTCAGTCTTCTTGTCTCCTCCAGTTTATTACATGTGAGTGCTCTTGCATCCATTGCTGGTCCCAAGTCCAGATAAAAGAGGGGATTGTGGTGGGAGTGTAAAGTTGAGGAAGAATCAATGGTGGAACCTAACAAAGGAACACTAAAAGTTTTTCTGATAGTCATTGTGGAAGATTAGAAAGGTGGAGTATATCATTTGTGCGGCTAAGGACATCATAGAAGCAAAAAGTGGTATGGTAGTGAAAAGGGACACCATATGGTGAAATGACATAGTAAATGTCCCAATAAAAAAAAGAATCCTATATAGCTTTAGTAAAAAGGAGTGAAAAGAACCTTGTGAAACATACGGAAGCCAAAACCAAGACTAAGCAAGCGATATATGAGGCAAATTTTAAAGTGTATGAAGAGGTATACAATTTCGAAAGAAGGGGAGGAAATTTTTTATTGGATGTTTAAAAGAGATGAGTGGTGAAATGCTCTTAGCAAGGTGAATTGTGTCTAGGATAAACAAGACATTCTTGTCCAAACATTAACATATAAAGGATAGATGGAAGGAGTAATTTCCTGGATACCTAAGAAAATTGAACTGGATCATTGAGAAGTTTACTACTGTTGAACAAATGAATTCCAAGTATTTTAAGTTAGTATGCTCTTAATTCAAAAAAAAAAAAATAAATAAAAATAAAGCTAGCATGCCCTTGGGTAAGTGGGCCCAGGTATATGATGTCCTCTAGTTATGCTTCATACAGGTTGGGAACCTTTGAAATCTTTCATGCTTTGTTTGTCTGGAAGAAAATGAAGGAAAAGGAAGAGGAGGAAAATGGAAGGATATATTTTCCCATTGGATAGCAAAAGAGGAGAGGAGGGAGATGTAGGGAAAGAAATTGGTGGAAAGAAATTGTTAAATATTTTTTGTAAAGTAAATACCCCAACAATGAAAAGATTTTGAAGGAAAATACTCTACCACTTCATTCCCCTCACCTTCCCTCCTCTCCTTTTTTCCTTCCCTCCTTTCAAAAATGCTATCTGTTAGAGCAAGCACAAAATCTCTCCATGATCGAAGCATGGCTCGATGTGATGATGATAGATTGAGCAAGTAAGTTGTTGCTCAAAGCTATGTGGGTGCTGTAGCATGCTCGAGTAGGCGAGCCATGAAGAGGGAGTCGAGCCAAAGCTCGAGCAAAACAGCAAGAAGAACCCAGTAGGTTGGGTCAACTCGCTCGGGTGGTCGAGCCGAGCCTGCTCGGTCGAGCGGCTGCCCAGCACACGCGAGTTTTGCTTCTGTTTTGTCTTCGGTTTTTAATGGGCTTTAAGCCCTTTTGTGCTAGGTCTTTCTAATGGGTCTTGGGACTATATAAGGGTCCTTAGAACATTAGGAGAGGAAGTAGAGAGCCAAATACTAGGGTTTTACTAGGGCTTTGAACCAAAAGAGTATTATCCATTGTATTAGGGCTATTTGAGAGAGATTGAAGTCAAGCTTCAATCTTTGCTTTGGAAGAGTGTTCTAAAGCTTGTGAGGTGAGTCTTTAATGTAATATTGTTTATATTAATGACAAGATACTTGATTTGAGGGGGAGGTATCATTAGATACCTCATTAGATTGTTGTGTTTGCTTTCTCTTTGTTGTGCTCTGTTTTTGGTTCTTTCTTTGCATCATATTTTAGAGTTGTTTCTTCACCATTGCATTAGCCCATTCACAACACTATCCAAACATACCTTTTGCCATGAAATTTAGTTTGAAAAGTTTTTCCGAGAAGCTTGCTCATTTGGGCATAGAAAGCGTCCTTCAACATTATTTAGTCACTTTTGGGTGGTTGTGATTTGTGAATACTTGAGTTCTTGTGAATATGAGGCTCTATATATAAGCTTCATGATGTACTCTTCCCATGATACTAATTTTTTTTTTAATATTGAGTGTATTGTGTACACCATATAGGGCAGAAAATTTACAAAATCGACACTTTTTAACAGAAGTTTGGCATCCATCAATAGGGATAGCTGGTCCGTACCAATCTTTCTGTCTTTAAGATTCCGTCCTTTCTAGAGATTTTTATTTATAGCATTACGATGATCAAGGGAGTCCACCAATGATTCATACTGTGAGGTCAAACTATTCTGCAGAGTCCTACATCATCCAAAATGGAAATAAGGGTATATAAGTAGCTACTGTAACCATCTCAAAAAAAAAAAAAAAGTAGCTACTGTAATGGAGACTTGAAGTGTATCTCTTTTTCAAATTCATTTTTATAATCTGCAGATACCTTGAAGTAGTTTCCACCAAAAATGATGAGCTCCTCGAACTATTTCATACTACTAAATTTTTTTTATCTAATTTTTGTACGAATCTGTTTGTTACTTCCATGTTGGAATCGTATAATTCCATTACGAATATGCCTGACAAGACGGGTAAATTGCTGTTATAGTTTTCTTTATAATAACAGAAACCTTAGGATTAATTTCTGCTGTCGTAGAGCTCATTAACGATGTTGTATGTTCGAAGATCACTTACTATATCCGTGCCACTTTTATGATGCTAATGACAGAATTGTGGGGTTTCCTTTTCAGGTCTATGCAATCCAGCTGCAAGACTAAAAGAGCTTCATGAGATTAGTATGTGTTCTAAGAGCCCAACACTTCCGCCCGAGGAAGATGATGATAGATAAGTGTTTCTTGGAATCACATCTTTGCTTTTAACCTTTTCAGTATGAATACCGCCTTTCCCTATTACTCGAAATTTCGAAAACGGTCTAAGGGCGAGTTACTTTCCAGATAAATACAACCTTGAAGTCCTCAAGTTCTGTTTATGTACACTAGCCATTCTTTCCCCATGTGATCAGTGTATTTAGGGTATAGTCAAATTATCACTAAGATGTAGAATTACCCTTAAATCTATTAGAGGATATTATTCTGTTGTATGTAATATTCAATTATAGCATGAGCTCTTCCTGAAAACTAAGAGGATAACTTGCCAGTTTCAAGAACTAGAACTATTACCCCATAAATAAAAATATCATTATCATCTTTTTGTTTGATTTACCGAAACTCCAATCTTTGGTACAACCCCTTTAGAAAATAAAGATTGAGACTTGGAATTATCATTTTAAGCTTTGAAATTAACATTTTATTCCTTAGAATACACGTTAAAAACTTTAAATTAGGATCTTAAATTCCAGTCTTTAAAAAAAGGCAGGTTAAGGCTTTAAATGAGGGTTAGTTATTGAAATAAACATTTTAAATCTTAAAATAGAAATTTAAACTTTGAAGTAGAGTTGTTCATGGGTTGGCTTGGGTAGCAAACCAGATAATTTCCTGAAAATCTACCCGCATGTTTAAATATTCAAAATCTCATAATATTGTTCCTTGCATTAGTTGAGTGATGTCTCTAGCCGAATGATTATGTTGATCGACCATAACCCATTTTGAATCTCATATCTATTATTTATACAAACTATTATATGAGGGGATTTCATCATCAGACGTGTCTAACAGTCTAATTAATACATATAATCATATGAGGTATTTGTTTTGAGATTATTTTACCAAAAATATATCTCTTACAAGAGTATATTTATACTATTTAAGATGAATCACCACTATGTATCAATTTAATTCCAAATTATATAGAACTCAAACTAAGGTTTACGCAATCATACCCTGGTCCGGTTGCATGTTTTACGCGACTATATCCCGGTCTGGTCGCGCGTTTTACACGACTATACCGAGGTACGGTTGCGCCCGACTAATGTTAGAAATCACTGCAAATTTAAAACTGTCGTTATTTCTTGGACGATTGTTAGAATTTGGCATATAATATGTCGTTGGAAAGCTCTTGACGTCTAGTTTCTATGCCGCAAACCTTGCATTAAAACGATTTTCTATAAAAAGTTATGCTCAAAAGAATGAACATGTATCAAATTTCAGTACAAACAAGCTTTAAACGATCGTCATTTCTCGCTCGGTTATTGGAATTGAGCAAATAATATATCACTAGGTACTTACCCGTGTCATGCACGGAATCATAATTGTTTTTTTTGTCTATGAAATACAATCATTAAAAAAGAGGGTATATTAATATTATAAACTTAATTATTTTCTAAATAGTTAAGATATAAATATGAGAGATGAAACAATTGAAATAACCAACACTTCTTTATAATTGTCGACAAAGTATTAAAACCAAAGTAATTTACAACAACGCAAATCTACCGCATACTAAAAACAACAATAATCAGACTGCTTCGTTGCATTAGGTACATTAGCTTATTGAGCAAACAATAATAACCTACAAAAACTATAAGAAAGTAAATTCAGTAAGAGACCATTAAAGAGATCCAAAGCATAAAATTTCACATTTACAAAATACCTTATATGTTTAAAAAGACCTCCTTGAACACAACATTTTCCGTAGAATTGCTTGTGTAGATCTCATTGTCACATATTAAAATATTTATAAATTTAATACATTAATATTTATAAAGCATAAAAATTCACATTTATAAAATACCTTAAATGTTTGAAAAGACCTCCTTAAACACAACATTTTCCATAGAATTGCTTGTGGTTGTCATTGTCACATATTAAAATCTTCAATCCAGTTTTGTTTGTCACACGTGACACGACCACATAAAGACTTTTTCATCTGTAAGGTCTAGTGTTATCATTCTTTTCTGAGATTGCGTATCAACATCACCATACCCCACAACTTGGCCGGCAACATCGGTAAAAAATTGATTGTTAATTTTAGCATCGAATAATAATATTTAAATTAATATCCATTGAAATCATAATTAATGTAACGTGTAAAATTACCTACCACACAAAATAGTGTTGTCATGGATTTGTGAAATGATATCTTGAATAGGGACAAATTTGATATAATATTCAGGTATCTTAACATCACTCTAAATAGTTATGGTCGTGGTTGTCTGGAAGAAAATTTCATACTTGTGATTAGTTGATTTATAATCAACATCATTATTATACATCGAAAATCATTGCATCAAATATTGACCACCTTCGAAAACCTTGTGTGCATGAACATTGTAGGTAAATTTAATTGTTGCCTTGATAGTACTCGACTGGAAAAAACAATGAAATTTATTAAACAATTAGTTACGAAAAGTAAGTCATTTTTGTTATTAAATTGATAAAAATAAATAAATAAATAAAATATGAATGTATAAAAATATACTTATTCATCCATTAATATCATGTGTAGTGCTCGTCTCTTGATATCGGTCTCATTCTCCTTCCACAAATATATCACTTTGACCTTTATTTTCCAAAAACCTGTGTTGCCATTAATATCTTCAATAAAATGATATTTGCTAAAGGCCATGGATGGTTGTTAAGTTTAGAGAAGTATGAAATTCCTAGGTATAAAATAATGACGACCAAAAAAAATATTTCTGAGATATAAATTATTAGGTTTGGTTCTTATATATGGTGCTAAAGGAAATCAGATGTGCACAATATTTTTATTACTGAAGTGCACTGTGCATGCTTATATGAAGGCAATTATAATTGCCTAAGTACACCTTATTTGAAGGTAATATGTAATTTATAATTTTAGTAATTAGTAATTTATAATAATTGAATGTGCACAATACGTAATTAATAGTTAGTAATACAATATGGGAAGAAACTTATTTAAAGGCAATTGTAATAATTTTAGATAGTCAATCAAGAATACTTATCAAAATATTCTAGAAAATTATACTGATTGATTTATTCATTATTATGCAGAATTTTAGTTTGTAGATGAGAAAGTTATTTGAAGGCAATTTTAGAGAACCAGGTAATTAGTAATTTAATAATATGGCAAGAAACTTATTTGAAGACATTTGTAATAATTGTAGCTAGTCAATGCAACCAAGAATACTTCTCAAAATATTCTAAAAAATATTGATTCATAAATTCATTATTGTGCAGAATTTTAGTTTGTAGAAGGGCAAGTTATTTCAAGACAATATTAGAGATCCGAGTAATTAGTAATTTAATAATATGGCAAGAAACTTATTTGAAGGCAATTGTAATAAGTATAGCTAGTCAACCAAGAATACTTCTCAAAATACTCTAGATTCAATTTAATTGTTGACTTGAGAAAATAAATGTGCTAAATATTTTTTTAGAGAAGTGATTTCGGCGGGAAACGGATCATTGTGGTAGTGACACATGTCACATTAAGATCTTGCTTTAGTATAATTTATGATGATTGGAAAGATCTTGAAGTCTAGGTTTTAATGCCGGTGAACGTTGCAAACATATTGATACTCATTTTCGTTGGCCATTGTAATTTGATTTTCAGTTTTAGCTTGCTTTATTTCAATGAGTGTTCGGAGAGAGTTTTTAGAGAGATGTTAGAGATTGAAGGTCTGAAAAGTAACCAAGGGCAATCTTGAAATTTCAGTATATAAGGAATGACGATAAAATAAAAAGAATGACGAAATTTAATAATCGACTTTAGATATTTTACATCTTAAATCTGCTGTACTCTAACTTTTCCGGCATCCCATCAAACAATGTCCTTATTGATTGGAGACAATTTATGAGGAGGAAAATAGTGATAATACAAATGTGAAATAGAATCTGCCAACACATAATTCCATTAATAAATAAAAGTGATTTATAATTTTGATAAATAAATTACCCTTGTTTGGAAGAATTTTTATAGGATGAGCTTTTAGAATTTTAATTCATCTTTTTTCTTTTGTTTAATTTATTGATATTTATTTTTTCTTTTTGTCGTGATTTACGAATTACAATGATTGATTGAAAATTTATGCCTTTAAAAAAAGCATTTCACATAATATCAAACACAACTATACTTTAAACATCTCATCTAAAAATTCATCCACATATATATTATGAAAATTAGCAAAAAGAAATATAATTAATAGTAGTTGTAAAAAGCTAAGGTGCTCCTCTCTTTACCACTCACACAACAATATGATCCACTTATATCCAATCTCTCTTTTATAGAAGTGCAAATGAGCAATGACAAATTAAGTTTCACTGTTGCACCCATTTTCACTTATTTCCCTTTTTAATTTTTTGTTTTGTTTTCTTTCGGTAGAGATCTACCTCAAGTTCAGTCCATTAATAATTAATGACTACTTACATTAACCTTAATGTTTACTTATCGTATTCTAATGTCAACTTTCAATATCTTAGATGTCTACTTACATCATTATTAATGCCTAAATACAAATTTACAATATTTAAAATAATATATAATGGACCAAATTAATTAAAGACGGTCTTTCAAAGAAACAGTCTCTCACAAGAATCTGTCTCTTTCTTTTACCAATGATTTACCCAAAAAAAATTAATACTACATTTTTATGACACGTCGAATCTCAGCTACTAGTAGGGGTGTTCACAATAACCCGCTCCGAAAAACCCGATTCGGATTATCCGGTATCCAATCTCACACACCAAAATAAGTCTTTATAGTGCCCCTGGGAAAACTTACTAGGAGGTCATCAATCCTAAGACTGCTTCCCACCAAGCACGCTTAACTGCAGTGTTCTTAGCAAATGAGTTCCCTTTAAAAATATGCACCTTTTTTATATGGGTAGTCTATCAATCCATTTTAAAACTCAACTAGAGGTATCACATAGCGCCCTAAGGAAGCAGGGGTCTCGTACATTAAAAACTCCTTATAATTCTTCGATTAAGTGTAGTTCAGTTGGTAATGTCTTCTTGTGATAGTATGGTTAAGGGTTTAAAACTTATAGATAGTTTTTTTCAAAAATTGAAGAAGAAAGGCCTTAATTTTCTAATCATCAAATAATAAATAGGACCCCTATATTACAAACTTTTTACTCCCTCTATTCTTTTTTGTTTTTCTTGTTTACTTTTTACACAGTTTTAAAAGTAATTTTGAGCTTTAATATCTCAAATACGAATCATAAAAAATTATAAATAATATATATGATAAAAAAGTATGCATTAGACAAATTTAATGAGATGTCACATAGATATATTTTATCATTTATATATGTATTAAAAATTTGATCAAATTTTTCTCACTAAAATAGAATATTCTAAACAGGAATTATATTAGAAAACGAGTATAATTTATGGGTCAAGTATAGTTCATTTATTGCCCTTTTCAATTTTTTTTCTTTCTTTTACCAATTATTCACCTAAATTTCGACAAAATTTTTATTAAATACAAGACTTTTATGACACGTTGGATCACTTGGATGTCAACTACAGTACCGTCCTTATCGCATTGGTAGAACTCCCATGATTTTTTAAATAAGGCCGAAGAATTCCTTTCAAGCAAGAAAATACAAACATTAATCAGTCAAGTGCAGAGGCGTTCAACGGGGCGGATTGACCTAATGGGCTAAAAGTCAGGTCATTAGTCGATCGGGTCAATAATCGATCGGGTCATTAACATGGCTTGGTGTAAAGGGTCGGACCTGGTAGGGTCGGGTAATTATAAAATTGGTTCCGAATTTTTTTTGAATACTTTTTAAAATAATTTTTTATGGTATTATTATAATAGAAAATTATTTTTTAAACTTTTAAAAACGGCCATAAAGTATAATAGAAAATTACTTTTTGAACTTTTAAAAACGGGTCAAATTGGGTAGGATTTAAACGGACTTTGACCCGCCCCGGCCCGTTTTAACATTTGACATGATCCGTTCCGACCCACATTAATTTTGACCCGACCCGCCCCGTTGAGCACCTCTAGTCAAGTGTAGTTCAGTTGGTACCTCCTATGCATTTTATTATTAATCTATAAGTTAAAACATAGTCATGTTAGATCTTATTTGATTCATTTTGATCTAAAGATTATTAATATCAATTTTTTATAATTTTTAATTATACATAACTTGATATATTAAACATCGAATAAGTGCATTGGATAGAGTGCATAAAGTAAATGAGACATTTTAGATGAATATGAGGGAGTATTATATAACATGAAAAACTCATTAATCAATCAATATCAATAAAATATATTAATGAAGAAATGACTTGAGACACATATTATAATGTCATTAAAAATTTTTTCTCCTTTTTATATCATTGACAAGGAAACTTTTGATATATGATTTATTTATACATGTTCTTAAGATTCTATTATTTTAAGACTATATTTTTATCATTAAAGAAGCAATTAATTCAATAAAACATGTAATATTTTTTGATTGACTATAACTATATGTAATGATCTATTGAAATACTATATTTCCTCGTATAAACAAAAAAAAAACAATATACTATCAAATTTTTTTAACTTAGATAATTAATTATTACTCCTCAAATAGTGAATAAGCTAACTAATTTGGTTATTTTTTCTACTAAATCCTCCCACCTATCTATTATAGTTGAAAATTTTTAATTATTTCTTTTTTTATATCAATAATTACCATGAGTATATGTTTTAATATTTTTGTATACTAAATTATTTATTCACTTTGATAATGATAATATCAAAACAAATACAAATATTTAATAATTAAGTTTATGTCGTAAATAAATTAATTTTATAAAATAATTTCTTTATTTATTTCAATAAATATTTAGAATGTATCTATTATTAAAAATATAAAAAGTAAAACAAAAATGTACATTCATGTTTTCTAAATGGTTAACATTTTATAGTGGGCGCTGTGATGTAACATCACCATCTAAGATCACCTTTTACACACTTCAGATTTTTATCAATTTTGTTATCATTTCTAAATTTGATTTTTTTTATGCGGGTCTTTTTTAGGCTTACAACCTTGCAATAATTATCAATAAATATAAAATTAAATTTTTTGGGATTCATTTTGTATGAGTTCGTCTCATCGTAAGACTGCACCATTTAATTAATCTATTTTTCTAATTAATCACTTAGTGAGATTGTCTCCCGGCGAGACGACCTCAAAACAAAAAACTCATTAGCTGAAAGTTTCTATTATTAGGCTATTGAATCCAAGTACATATGTCTCAAGACTCACGGTAAGACCGTCTCATACAAAAATTTGGGATAATCAATTCAAAATTGTAAACACTAATTTTTAAATGAGACAATCTCATGGAGGATCATGGTGAGAGCTAGCCCAATATACACTTTTTATTTTAAAGTGATCACTTACAATTTTAAAATAAGCACTTTTCATAGTCTTCGAATGATTATTTATAACCTTAAAACGATCCCTTACAATGTTAAAGTAACCAATTAAAAAACAAGCTACTTATATGGGCCCGTTTCACAATGAAACGGTGTCCTATGAGACGAGCGGATTCTTTTAGAAGTTTTACATATAATAAACGTAAAGTAGCCTTTATAGTTTATGTCGATGGAATCCATAAATTTCTAAATTTTCTGCAACAAACAACTGCCCATTTCTCCTTTTGGCCTAAAGATTTCATCTTTTTTTGCTGAAAGATCAAATCTTTAGAAATGGAGCGTGCAAGAAAGGTTGCTAACAAAGCAATATTGAGGAAATTGCACCATCACCACCGCCCAAACACCATCAACAATGGCGGCCATTTTATTTCTTCAAGGTATGTCTCATCCATGGCATCATCTTCTTCAAGATTTTCATGGAAAAATGAATCAGGGATTGTGGGTTTTTGGCGACTACCCCAAACTCGATCCATTTCTATTGAAGCATTAAAACCAAGTGATACTTTTTCTAGAAGACATAACTCTTTAACTAATGAAGAACAAGTAAAAATGGCACAGTTTTGTGGGTTTGATAATCTCGATTCATTAATCGATGCAACTGTACCTAAATCTATAAGGATCCAATCTATGAAGTTTTCAAAATTTGATGAGGGTCTAACTGAATCTCAAATGATTGATCATATGAAGGATTTGGCATCTAAAAATAAGGCTTTTAAGTCATTTATTGGGATGGGATACTATGATACTTATGTACCCCCTGTGATTTTAAGGAATATAATGGAAAACCCAGCTTGGTATACTCAATATACTCCATATCAGGCTGAAATTTCTCAGGGTCGTTTAGAATCTTTGTTGAATTATCAAACTATGGTTACTGATCTTACTGGTTTACCCATGTCAAATGCTTCTTTACTTGATGAGGGAACTGCTGCTGCTGAGGCAATGGCTATGTGTAATAATATCTTGAAAGGGAAGAGGAGAACTTTCATTATAGCTAATAATTGTCACCCACAAACCATTGATGTGTGTAAGACTAGGGCTGAGGGATTCGATCTTAAGGTCGTGACATGTGATCTTAAGGATATCGATTACTCATGTGGTGACGTTTGTGGTGTGTTAGTTCAATATCCTGGTACTGAAGGTGAAGTTTTGGACTATGGGGAGTTTATAAAGAAGGCACATGCTAGTGGGGTTAAGGTGGTTATGGCTACTGATCTTTTGGCATTGACAATGTTGAAGCCACCAGGTGAATTAGGGGCTGATATTGTGGTGGGGTCGGCTCAAAGATTTGGGGTTCCAATGGGTTATGGAGGTCCTCATGCTGCTTTCCTGGCCACATCTCAGGAGTATAAGAGGTTGATGCCAGGAAGAGTTATTGGTGTTAGTGTTGATTCTTCTGGCAAGGCGGCGCTTCGTATGGCTATGCAGACTAGGGAGCAGCATATTAGGAGGGATAAGGCCACTAGCAACATCTGCACTGCTCAGGTATAGAGCTTGTCTTACATGTTTGTGACAGATTATGTTGTCTATTCATGAATTTTGAAGAATTTGATTCATTTGTGCTCTATGCATCATTGATTTTACTAGCACTATTTGTGACAAATTGCGTGAATGGTTCATTAAACATGTGAACTTATTTTTGTGAATTTACTGATGATGTTTGCTACCAAGGGTCAATCAGAATCAACCTCTTTGTGATCACTAACAAGGGTAAGGTTGCGTACATACGACCCCTTAAACCACACCTATGTTGGAGCCAATCAATGGCATCGAAGTAATGGAATGTTCTATATTTTGTTTTACTCTGGTTAAATGAGTGTGTGTCCTGTTTTGAAGGCTTTGCTGGCCAACATGGCTGCTATGTATTGTGTCTATCATGGACCTGAAGGTCTAAAAACCATTGCCCAAAGAGTGCATGGTCTTGCTGGCACATTTGCTGCTGGACTGAAGAAGCTCGGGACAGTGGAAGTGCAACAATTACCATTCTTTGACACTGTGAAAATCAAATGTGCTGATGCTAAACCTATTGCTGATGAAGCTTACAAACATGAGATGAATTTGCGTGTAGTGGATCAGAACACTGTGAGTTAGTTTGCTTTTAAAAATTGGCGTTGTTTGTTTGTTGGGTTGCTTGT
This sequence comes from Amaranthus cruentus, assembly GCA_019425755.1. Lineage (NCBI taxonomy): Eukaryota > Viridiplantae > Streptophyta > Magnoliopsida > Caryophyllales > Amaranthaceae > Amaranthus > Amaranthus cruentus. Next base: position 12,896,369 of record CM033460.1, read on the forward strand.
ATAACAATAACTTACCTTGGTTTTTAGATCACTGTTTCATTTGACGAAACAACTACTTTAGAAGATGTTGATAAGCTTTTCAAGGTTTTTGCGGGTGGCAAAGACGTGAGTTTCTCAAATCCTTCCATTTTAGATGACAATCATGATTGCACACAATACATACATGTTTGCTGATAGTTTTTCCACACAATTTTCATCAACTTTTAGGTACCGTTTGCTGCAACATCCATTGCTTCCGAAGTTGAGAATGCTATCCCTAGTTCACTTGTGAGGGAGAGCACATATTTGACACACCAAATTTTCAACTCGTATGATGTTCTTCTGTAAATTCATCAAGAAAAGGTTACTTGTTTATTGTTAAATTCTAAATGCAAATTTCTCTATTAGATACCACACGGAGCATGAGCTGCTGAGATACCTTTATAAATTACAATCGAGGGATCTTTCCCTCTGCCACAGTATGATTCCACTGGGATCTTGTACGATGAAGTTGAATGCCACAACTGAAATGATGCCAGTTACATGGCCTGAATTCGCAAGCATTCATCCTTTTGCCCCAGAAGAACAAGCACGAGGTTACCAGGTATAAGAAACAAATTGCATTTGATTTCTTCATAATTTTGTCTCACCGATATAGTCTTATGAATCTAACATATACATTCTTGTTGCGTTAGGAAATGTTCCATAATTTAGGTGACTTGTTGTGTACTATTACTGGATTTGACTCTTTCTCTCTACAACCAAATGCGGGTGCTTCTGGGGAGTATGCAGGATTGATGGTTATTCGAGCATACCATAAGGTAAGCTTATTTGAATCTTTGACAATCCGGAATTTCACTAGTATTACAAACAGGATAATATGTTGGATGCCGATACCATAATAAATTAAAATTCAATCCGTTGCATGTTCTTAGAAGGTGCTCTTAAAAGGTGCACATTTATACTTGCCCGTTAGGCTTTGCAGGACTACCAAATACCAATTATCTCACCTTTAAACTAGGGCAGGGCTTCATGATAACTATAACAACATTCCATTACCCCAATGTCATTAAGTGCTCCCAAGTCCCACGTAGATGTATGCAACCTTACCATGTTAATGATAAAACTAACAAAGAAGTTGTTTTTAATTGAGTTTTGGTAGCAAACTATATATTTATGATGATTACTGATTGAACTAAATAAATAAATAAATAAATAAATAAATATATATGAACATATCTTGGGTACTATGTATTTTCTTTAAATAACAGGAAAGAAAAAGGTTTAGTTCTTTGTTTTCCAAAATTCTAGGATCTTAATCTTGACTTTTCCTTTTTCCTTATTATCACCCGAAGCTCACTTAAACTATACTCTTACTTTTCAGAAATCCAATACAGAATCTTGAGCTTCTAGACTTCTGAAATCTGCCTTTATTGGTTTTTGAATTAGAATAATAAAATTGTCAATATGTGTACACTTTCCATTGTTTCAGATCTTAAAGGCATCTATTTTTCTTTCTTTTTTTTTTTGCCATCATTAAAACAAATAAGTTAAATTTGCGTCATAGAATTCGCTTTGAGTCGGATTTTAAAGGCATCAATAGTTTTGATTTATTAGCCTATCATGAAAGATAATAATAGTTTCGATCGCCGGTAGCAACCTTACGTTTTTTCGATCATACACACTTTTGTTTTGCAAGGCTTTAGATTGATATGAAATATGTTCTAAATGTAGTCACGAGGAGATCATCATCGCAATGTGTGCATTATTCCCGTATCAGCTCATGGAACAAATCCTGCTAGTGCAGCTATGTGTGGTATGAAGATTGTCTCTGTTGGAACAGATGCTAAGGGAAATATAAACAGTGAAGAAGTGAGAAAGGCTGCTGAAGCACACAAGGATAACTTGGCTGCACTTATGGTATGGTATTATTCGATTTAAAATAACTACCAAATCATGAGAATCATGGTTTGACGGACCTAGTGGTTGGAAGCTTTCCCTTATACCCTTGTGACAAGGGTTTGATTCTCACCACCTACGGAAAGTATCCCCCTTTCCACTTGCATGTAGGGGATTTTCTAGCCTTAACCCGCCGATCATTAAAAAATAAAAAAAAAAGAAGAAAACTACCAACCCATTGAAATATTCTAGAATAAGTTATGTGCCGGTTCTTGATCATTTTTCTTACAGGTTACATATCCTTCAACTCATGGTGTCTATGAAGAAGGAATTGATGAGATTTGCAAGATAGTTCATGACAATGGTGGTCAAGTATACATGGATGGTGCCAACATGAATGCACAGGTTCATTGATTTGATTTTTCCTTGAGACTAGTTGCTATGTTGACGCTAATTGAGGATTGCGTGTTTTTATTCTATATCTTCTGCTTTTTATTGCATTTAAATTTATGGTATCACTCCAGCCTTCGTCTTGTTTATATATTTTTCTTCCTTCGAAATTGCTTGAAGATTTGAATTGTGTAAGTTGGATGAAGGTATGATCATTTGTATATTGGATAAGTGCTAAGCTCTACTTCAAGCTCTATGTCAACAAACGACATTGTTAAATCGTACATTATAGACTGATTGTTCCGGTGAAAATAGTTTCTCGAGCCGAGGGTCTACCTGATCGCAATGTCCTAATCTCATTTAATAAGGGTATGGTTTGCCGTCTTCCAACCCTTCCAGACGCTACTATGAATGAGATATATTGTGTGAGATGATGATGCTCTAATGAAAATAATGGTGGTTTCACATTTGCTTTCTTGGATTTGATTGTAGAGGAGTACATATTTCCTGCTGCCCTTCTGATACAAAATGCAATTACTAATATTACACATATTTACCATTTCCTCTAGGTCGGTCTTACAAGTCCAGGATTCATCGGAGCAGATGTTTGTCATCTTAACCTGCACAAAACATTCTGCATTCCTCATGGTGGAGGTGGTCCTGGTATGGGTCCTATTGGTGTGAAGAAACATTTGGCACCATTTTTGCCATCGCACCCTGTGGTATGCACTTTTGTCTTTCCATTGCATAAAATTAAAATTTGTTCTTATAAATGTATAATTAAAGAAAATAAGCTTATAATTGGACTTGAAGTACAACAACTAATCTCATTTACTCTGTTAAAGGTGTCAACTGGAGGAATTCCTGCCCCGGAGAAATTACAGCCCTTAGGTACCATTTCTGCAGCACCTTGGGGATCTGCCTTAATTCTACCAATTTCATACACATACATTGCTATGATGGGCTCAAATGGCCTTACTGAGGCATCAAAACAAGCTATCTTGAATGCAAACTACATGGCTAAGCGTTTGGAGGTATGTCGCTTTGGAGCCTTTTGTTCACCTTTGAGTTCTCACGGAATGATAATCTCCACTTCATTGCACTCATCATACAGTGAATCATCAAATCTTACATGAACAAAATGATGTTTTAATGTTTTCATCATCAATGCTTCAATGTTGTAGAATACTCATGTACTGTCTTGCTGATGTTCAATTCTGAATCTCAATTAATATTGTAGAATTCATTTATTGGTGTGAATCCAGGATACTAGTTAGGGTTGACCGAATACTCATCTTTACGTGTGTTGAACCAATTTGGTTGTTCTTTTTAAATTAAATGACCGGGGCCATAGCCTAGGTAGGCTCTCCCCTGGGTTAGACTATGGTGATCTTGAGTTTTTCTTAAGCCTATATACATTGATCTTTGCAGAACCACTATCCAGTTCTTTTCCGTGGTGTCAATGGAACCTGCGCTCATGAATTTATTATTGATTTGAGAGGTTTCAAGGTAATTATAATGATGAAACTCCTTCAATGTTTCCGCTATGATTTATTTTCATGCCCCTAAAGCTAACAGTTTACTTCCCATTGCAGAACACTGCTGGCATTGAGGCTGAGGATGTTGCCAAGCGTCTTATGGACTATGGATTCCATGGTCCAACAATGTCATGGCCAGTTCCCGGCACACTCATGATCGAACCAACTGAAAGTGAAAGCAAGGTATTTCTTCTTAACTGATTATATTTCATCCTGGTCGTTACTCTTTCTTTGGAGTTTGAAGTTCACTTACTCGAGCATTGATCTTTGATGTTATCTCTTTAACAGGCAGAATTAGACAGGTTTTGTGATGCACTAATTTCCATTAGAGAAGAAATTGCCGAGATTGAGAATGGGAAAGCTGATATCAACAACAATGTCCTTAAGGTAAAAATTTAGATACTAACTTTGCACACTTTGTACATGTGTCTCGATTGTGCTTAGCTCAAATTTTTTCATGATTTTCAAAAAACAAAAATTGTTCCTTTCACTCCGAGTTCTTATATGTTGGTCTTAACTAGATTTTCTTTCGTCATTATTCAATTTAGTCAGGCTATATCGAAAGAATTGATTACAAAATATTGCTCATGTGGGCAATTTTGACTAACACAATCAATTTAGAAGCTATATCTGGTTCATCCTGTCTATGTAAGAGAGTGAAATGGCTGTTGTTTGTGTAGGGAGCACCTCATCCACCTTCCGTGCTCATGGCGAACTCATGGAGCAAACCTTACTCTCGGGAATATGCTGCATACCCTGCATCCTGGCTGCGTGCTGCCAAGTTTTGGCCAACTACAGGTATGCTTTTCAGACTTAATGTCCCACTTTATGCGTCTTGTTTTTCTGTTTTCGAATGCATTTGACTCCAACTTTTTCATGGTTGATTTCAGGACGTGTCGACAATGTGTATGGTGACCGGAACTTGATCTGCACCCTTCTCCCTGCAAATCACTATGAGGAAGAAAAGGCAGCCACTGCTTAAGACATTCTTCAACCATTTGGCTTAGTTGCCAAGAAATTTGTTTCTTGAAGTCTTGTTGTATATAAAATGCATTTGTGTCATTGGAATTATAATCTCCCACGTTCATCACTTAAAGGAATACATTCTCTTCCTCTCCCTCTCTTCCTCAAAGAAATAGAAATGTCATTTATATATTCTTCTTCCAGGGTCTCTCTTGAGAGACCGTCTTTTGTAAAGACGACTCTCAAAAGTCCAGCCCAAATCTAATAAGAATTTGTTCTTTATACTTTAGCAATTAGTTTTGTTTGTTTTTTCTTTTGCCTTCCTTTCAGGGTTATAAATTCAAAACTTGTGTAAGGATGTGTTTGGATAATATTTTAGGAAGAAAATGAAAGAAATATAGGAAATTGAATGGGATAAAATGGAAGATTAATATGTTTTCCTTTTTAAATCTTGTCAATGTTGAAAGAATTTGTTCATATAAAGTAAAAATGAATTCTCTCCTTCAGATTCCTCCCCCCATTTCTCTCCCTTTTCCTTTAGTTGTCCATCATCATCATTATATCGAGTGTACTCTCCCAATAGAAACTTTACAATTAGGGTCTAAAAAGAGATAAAAAAACGACTAATCATAACCATTTATGAGGATGTGGCTAAAAAATCCTTATATTTCTCTTCTCCTTCCTTTAGCGGTGAAAAAAAATACCATCCTTACATTTCTTTCCCTTTCTTTACATTGACTTCTCTCCATCCAAAAATTAACATAAATGTTTCTCTAAATGAAATTGGAGAAGAGGGGAGACCAGTAGATGAAAATGGATGATTTTTTTTCAATGGCATGAATTTTACACTTAAGAATCGATCTTAATGTATGGATTGTGAGTTTGTGACCTTTCTTTTTGAGGATCTTTCTCAAATTGAGAGACTTTCTGGTCGCATCCTCTTTTATGGGTATGGGTTGTCGTCCTTCTTCCAACCCATATCCTGATCATAGTTGTCCATAGACAAGACACGGGTACAATGATGATGAGTCAATCTTGATGTAGTTTTGTGTTAAACATTATCATATAGTGATCAACTTCAGAGCATCTAGTTAATTGATAAGGTGTTAAAATAAATACAATCAGTTTTGATAATCATTCACATAAAAGGATCGATTAACTTTAGATTGAGTCGATTTCAACCGTGTAATTTTTGAATATAGTCATTTCTTATTAAATAGGGTTTATATCTTTTATTTATTTTCTCTTATAATAAAAGGTTTTTTTTTTTTACAAAAGCATGTATATTGATTTTATTTCAAAAAACTATTGCACATACAACTTCTATCTCTTTAATGAGGAAATATTAACATAAATGATAAAATTGTCTAGAAACCTAAAGGAGATCTCAACTAAAAAATGTTGATGTAGAACTCTAAATTGACTTATTTTTCTATTTTTTTCGAACGTATCACTATAAATTAAAGTACTGTTTTTGGATTTTTATTCTTTTTAGGTTTAAGTTCGATTTCAGGTTCATTGAAATATACTTATATATATTTTCAAGTTTTGGAGTTATTATATATGTTCTTCCATTTCTATGCTCTTAAAAACCCTAAGCTTCCATGTTTCTAACTAGTATGTTTAAATAACATACACACAAACAACATCCATAAAAAAAAAATCAAATACACTAACGTAATAGTACTTAAACAATCCTAAGCTTACTTGAGGTACCCAAAATCCCTTAAACCCTACTTGAGGTACCTTAAACAACTACTTAAGGTAATTTTAATCACTGCTTTATGTATAATAAACCTCTTCTTGAAGTAACCTTAAATCCTACTTGAGGTACCTTAAACAACTACTTGATATAAACCTTAACCCTACTTGATGTATATTAAACCTCTACCTGAGATTCCCTAAAAACTAACTTGGTATACTTCAAACCCCAATTTAGCATATTGTAAACCCTACTGAACATGTTGTAAAATCCTCCACGACATACTCTTAACCACTACTTAAGATACATTAAACCCCCTACTTGAGGTAATCTTAACCCCTACTCGATATAGTCTAAACCCCTACTTGACACTCTCTAAACCCTTATATTGGCTATATTATATCCCTATTTGATGTTACCTAAACACCAACTTGGTATATTCTCAACCCCAACTTATCATGGTGTAAGAACCTATTGGACATGTTGTGAAACCCTTCTGGACATACTCATAATTCCTATCTCAAATACTCTAAATAACTACTTGATATACTCTAAAATCCTACTTGATATACTCTTATTTTCTACTTCACATGCCATGAACCACTACTTGAAATAGTAAACCCCTACTTGAGGTATTCTAAACACCTACTTGATGAGCCCTAAATTCAACTTTGCAAACACACAATAAACAAATTCACATACACAAAAAGATAAAAACCACATATTATACTTGCGTCCCTCATCACATTCTAATTTAACATAGCACAACTTAGCCCTCTTAACACAATACAAAAATACAATTGTAAGAGCATTAAAGGAAGTCTCCTTCCTCTTCCATGGATGCTGAGAAGTATATTGAGCAAAAGGAATAATTATTTTTTTTTGAAATACCAAAATATTAACTCGCATTCTTATTCGAAGAATCCATGTCTGTATACAATACCAAAATATTCAACACAAATTAAATAAAAAAACAAAACCTTAACATGCGAAATTCATTAAAAGAATAACGAAAATAAGCCTTTGGAAAAATTGCCCAAAATAATCCAACCTTTGTTCCATTTTCCTATATTAATCACATCTTTTGATTAATCATGAATAATACGAACTAATATGAATATTATCCTCTAATGATGTCCAAGCAGGTAAATAAACCTACTATTGTAGGTAATTTGATAAAAAAAGACTACCAAAATCAGCCATTTCCTACTGCCACCAACCCACCACCACCAACCTACCGCCACCACCCCTCCTTTTCTTTTCAACCACCACAGCTTCCGGCCCCTTCCCTTCTGACGCCAACCCCTCCTCCACTGTTAGCACCAATCTCACCTTTATCTTCATCTTCAACCTTTATAACCTTCTATGTCTTCATTGTTTTTATTCTCCCTCTCCTCTTCATCTTCAACCTAATAACATTACTTTTATGGCTTTATCTTAGCTCATCTTCAACCTTCATAAACCTTTAATAACTTCATCTTTATATTTTATTTCCTCATCATCTTCAACCTAATAAAAACAACACTTTACCTTCCACCTTCAAACCTTTTAAATAGATTTCACTAATGTTGCACTTTAATGGCCATGGTGAGAAATTGACTTGATCTTGAGAGGGATTTGGTGGGGTGGTCGGCAGAGCAAAGGGAGGAGGAGAAGAAGGCAGATGCTGGGTGGGGGTGGGGGTGGCAATGGTGGAGGAAACTTATCATAGGAAAATCGAACAAATGTTGAATTATTCTGGGCAATTTTTCCTATAAATTTTTAAATAAAGAAAAATAAATCAATGAAACATAGATGATGTATATTGCCCATAAAAGTTACCAAAATCAAAGAGAAATTGCAGATTATACATTCAAAAATCTTAGAAGATGAGAGAACAACAAAAATTGAAGGATTTTGCTACGAAAATAAATGAGATTTCATAAAAAGTTGAGTAAATCCGCAATTTATTACTTTTTTCTTTTCTTTATTGTTTTAAAAAATTCTAATAATTGTTAATTGGATCGACACCCATTAACAACGGGAATAAAACCACAAATTAAAAAATAAATTTTTTATTAAGACCGTGCACCAATTATACATCAAAAGAAAGGATGAAAGCAAGTCAAAGACCAATAAAGGGTCAAAATTAACTTCCAACTTCAGCTATAACGTGCGAAAATGATGAAGAAACATTATCTAATTTAAAATTAACTACTCCCTATTATAATTCGTTTTTACATTTTACTGATCCTACTCAGAAAACCAAAAAATAAAAAAAAGAACATCAACTCAAAAGTGGAACAGCAAAAACCTTTCGATTTCTCAATTCTCCAAATTTCTTCCCTTTCTCTCTCTTAAATCGCCATTGATGTAAAGCTTTAGGAACTAACAACACCATGTCGAAGATGAAACATCTATTGCGGAAACTTCACATCGGCAACGACCATCACAATCGCCATCATACTGCTCGTCGAATACCTAATAATCGAACGCAGTCTACGGAGAGTTCTTCTTCAGCGACGACTCCGCCTTCTTCGTCAAATTCCTCATCGCCGCCTTCAGTTTCGTCGTCTAGTGATCGAACTTCAATTGCTAGAGAATCGCAATCGCAGCCGCCGGCAACAACGATGACGACCACGGAAAGTGTTGGTGTCAATGTGATTAGTAGAAACAATAATAATAATAATAATAATGATCCCTCCGATTTTAATTTGATTGAAGAAGATTTTCAGCTTCAATTAGCAATGGCAATCAGTGCGTCGGATCCTGAAACTCGAAATGACGATGAATCCGATCATCAGATCATGGCCGCTAAACAATTGAGTCTTGCTTGTTCTCCTTCCGTGCCCGATAATGAAAAACTTAGTGAATTTTTGTCGCTTAAATATTGGGTGAGTGTTTCTTTTTGTGATTTTAGGGTTCTTCAAGTAGAGATACATAGTAAATTGATTGATTGATTGATTGATTTTGGAATGAATTACCCTGGAATGATGATGACTTTTTCGTTATTAAGGTTTAAATTGCATAAATCATTGGTATGATCTTTGTTTTATGAATAGGAGTATCTACATAATAATTATGTCTGGCTTAAAAACGGATTCAAATCTTTGCTTTACACGAGCTTCTTTTGCTATATTAATGGTATGCTTAAATCGTAGTTAATTAACAAGATATATTTCCTTACAAATCCATAATAAAACATGCAAAAAGTGAAAACATCAAAGTTAGCACTTTGTCTCTAACAGTTTAGGAGTATTTATTCTTATTATTTATTGGTAAAAAGAAAAATTTCATGAAAGAAGCATACCTCGGATTACAAACCTAAAGGCGAGGGAAGCTAATTATCTCTAATGGCCTAAAGGCTAAGAAAATCTATTTTGCAACACCAACAAGAGGCAAAATAACAACTAAAATGGTGCGCAACACCTTAGAAAACAAACACCCTATAAAAGGGCTAATATAGGGCTAATGGAGTACTATTTAGTTCTTTTGTCATCAATTTACAAATTCAAAAGATGATTTTTTCGACTATATACATGCATAGGGTTAGATTCATAAAAATGTTGTTTGTGGCTTTATAATGGGTGGAAGTCTTTAACTTCATGATTATCGATAGGTGTATCTCTTTCTATATCAATTTTAGGTTTTGTTAAGTGGAAAGATTGAGGTTAATAAAAAAATATTGATATGCAAATTCATTAGTAGGGCATGAGAACAATTATGTACCCTTTTAAGAGTATATGTACCTTTTTAGTAAATGTCTAATTATTTACAAAATTGCCATCCAAATATGTACTTCATTTAAGCTTTTATGTACCCCTGTTTTCAGTTTTCACCATTTTAATTGGTTTTCACATGATCCAAATCCTATATATATATATATATATATATATGTATGTATGTATGTATGTATATATATATAAAATATACTGTGGTTTTTATGAGTTATTATCATGGCATTTTGTTGGTGCTCACCTTTTGCTATTTGTAGAACTACAATGTCATTCAGTATGATGAGAAGGTAGTGGATGGATTTTATGATGTTTATGCAATTGCTTCGCATCCAACTGCACAAGGGGAAATGCCGTTGCTTGTGGATCTTCAAGCTATTTCCATTTTCAGCAATGTGGAGTATGAAGTTGTTTTGGTGAATAGGTCAATTGATACTCAATTACAGCAGCTTGAAAACAAAGTGTATGCTATATCAGTGGAATGTAAAGTTCTGGGACTAGAGATGTATTTGAATAATTTAATTCAAAGATTAGCTGATCTTGTTGTCGCTAGATTGGGTGGTCCTGTTGCTAATGCTGAAGAAATAACAACTAGGTGGCGAGTGAGAAGTAATCAGTTGAAGGCTTCTTACAACACCATTGTTCTTCCTCTTGGTTGTCTCAATGTTGGGCTTTCTCGCCATCGTGCATTGCTATTTAAGGTTTGTGCTCTTCATAATTTTTTATTATTTTCTTATGATATTCTGATATCTTGTTGCAGAATTGTTTTCCAATATTGTTTTTGAAAACAGCTGAAATATATGATTCCAATATTGATGGTGTAATTGCTTTGCAGTTCATGATTCGCAAATCGCTTTTTTTTTCTATTTTTTTTGTCAAATTTTTTGTGGATGATTAATTGGTCCTTTTTTGAAGATGTATTTTGTGCATGCAGTAGATTCTAGATACCCAGTGGTGCTGGTACTGTATTATTTCTGGTTTGCAGATGTTGATGTGAATGTGAGTCTTTTTATAGTTTTATGTGGCTTGTGACTTCTATACTCGACTAACGTTTTCATGTATAATCTAAGAGCATAAAGTAAGAAATTGTTTATTTAGCTTTCACTTGTTTGTACCTCTATGAATCCTTATTTGTTTTATAATTATATGTATGCTTTAATTCCTACGTGAAAAGTTCTATCATATTGTGACTGGGATTGAGAGGTGAATATTTGGATAAATAAATGTTGTTTAGTTATGGGAATTTACATGTACAGAGATCCCGGTTCATGTTTATAAATAGCCTATGAGCCTACTTTGTACCAAAAGCTTCATCGATGCTTGTATGATGTAGTTTGGGTTGATTTAAACAACCGGTTTTTAAAAATAATTCTTGATTCCTAGGATGACATTTATATTAAAAAAATGTATGCTTTTTTCCTCACTTGTTTTGCTTGGCATTTTGGAGAATGGTGTCAGTATGGTAGTATTTCCAGTGCTGGCTAAAGGCTTCAGAAGCTTTTGAGGATGATAAGTCCTAGGATTTCCCTTTGGTGTTATGAGAGGGTGGGCAGCAATGTCTTTATTGACCTTTCCAGTTCATTTGAGTTGTTTTCATGGTTTTATCTGGATTTATGTGACCGTAATGAACTCATTTTTAAGTGGTTCTCTCGCATTTTTTTGTATCTTTTTGTATCAGGCTGTGATGTAGTGATTAATTTATTTAGACTTGTATAAAACATTCTGAAAATATTTTTAACTTTTGTGCCAGGTACTAGCTGATAGGATTAATCTTCCATGTATGCTTGTGAAAGGGAGTCTGTACACTGGGACTGATGAGGGAGCTGTGAACTTGATTAAATTTGATGATGGAAGGTAAGGGCTGTTGGTTGTCATTTGAGGTTTCATATGGTAGGATTAGTTTTGATTCACTTGCATGCTTGAAGTCTCGTTTTACATCCCCTTGACACCAGAAGATAGTCCTATTTTCTTCTGTATGCAATCATTTCTGCTTGGGAAGGAGTGCCACCACTTTTGTATTTATAATGTTTGTTTATTTTGCAGCGAGTACATAATCGATTTGATGGGTGCTCCTGGGACACTAATTCCTTCTGAGGTGCCTAGTAGTCTTCTTCTGGACACTGCACTGGAAGCAAGAGGCTTGTCCGATTGTACTGCTGTCAACAATTTAAGTTTGGCTTTTGACAATGTGATTGGCTTTGATGGAAATATACGTGATATTGTTCTGGTTCCTGAAGTTTTTGGCTCCAATTTGGAAGGATCAGCCTTGGGTGCAGAAGCAAAACAAATAAATGAGATTAATGTTAAATCAGATTTGTGTGACATGTCCGATTATGCCTTTGTAAAGCCTGTGAGATCAGAATATAGTTCGTCTGAGTTCTCTCCAAGTTCTGTTGAAGAAGCTTCACTTGCACAAGAAAAGAAAGTCCAGGATGTTTCAAAATATGTAATTAGTGCGGCAAAAGATCCTGAATTTGCGCAGAAACTGCATGCAGTTTTGTTAGAAAGTGGAGCTTCTCCTCCTGCTGATTTATTTGTGGATATGAGTCCTAGCATTTTACGTGAAAAGACACTGATTGAAGTAGTCCAACCAACAGGACAAGAAACTCTCTGCTATGGAGATTCTTACAACCGTGATATGCCTGATCATAGCGCTGACTATGTGACAAGGCAGTGTTTGCAACTGGGTGCAAATCTTCCTTGTTTTCCTCGACCTAATGCCGAGAGTGTTCTTGCTGTTACTGAGTCTGACAAAACGACCACTAGTGGTTGTGCAGGTGTTCTTTTGTTTTCCGAATTTTCTTTGTAAACTATGGATCTCATATGACGGTATTGCTAATGAATGTTCTTTTTTCTGCAGATGAAGGATCAAGTGTGTTAGCTAGTCACGAGGGAAAAGTTTCTCGAGATTCTGGAGGAAAGATTTCGAACCGAACTGAATCAGGTGAAGAATCCGGTGTTCAGTTAGAGATTACAAAAAGAATGCACTATTCTAATGATGGCCTCAATGAGTACCTTAGCCCTGTTTCTAGTGAGGGAATCTGCCCTGTGCTTGGTGAGTTTGCAGAATGGGAGATACCATGGGAGGATCTCCAGATTGGAGAAAGAATTGGTATAGGTAAGTTATTCTATTCTTTTTTCTACATTTAGAAGTTATAACTGCCAATATATTGTTGAATTGTTGGGCTTTATCTTTTTGGAACATGGTTCTTTCACGTTTGTAAACTGAATGCTAGTGGTTTACAGAAACATGCTATTGTTTTCAGGGTTTGTAAAGTACTCTTTTTTTTAAGTCAAGCTACTGTTACCGTTCTTTTACATCTTTTTTGTCTGCCAATAGAATAATATATGCTATCATAGTTATATTTATATGTGATATATGTCTTATAGTAATATGAGGCTCGTGTGATATCATTTTTCTCAGGTTCCTATGGTGAAGTTTACCGTGCAGATTGGAACGGCACCGTAAGTTCTTTCTTTCACATACGAGAATGTTTAGTAACAATATCCTGCATAAAATTGCACAACTTCTTTATACTTTTCTATTGGCCGACTTCTTGAATTCTATGCCTTGTTGCTGTGATATAATGTTTATATTTTTGTTCATGTCAGAGGGCTTGTAAACTGTAGTTTGATTGGAGGTATCTTACTACTGTTATAAGCCTTTGATTCTTGAATGCTGACTTATTATCATTAAAAAATTTATGGTAGGAAGCAAAGCAAGTATAAAGCCAGTAAGAACGAAAGGGCTCAATGAACTTTTTCTCAAAAACATTGTGGAAACTTAAATGTGAAATGAACACATAAGTACATCATAAAGTCTTGGGTTGGTTGTTTGTCTACTATGTTATGTTGCGAGACTCTAATTTGAAGCATTATTGAATGTGTTTGCTAACTAACTAATTATGTGTTTCCTGAAGCGTAAATCTTATTTATTGGAGGATATCTTGTGTTCATAACTCCAAGAAGCGTGATAATATACTGATAAACTAGCATTTCTCTCTACCATTTTTCTTGCTCTATCATCAATTCACGTTGTTACCTCAACCTAGCCAAAAGATCTTGGGGTGACCAATTTGTTTGTATCTTGTCCATACCACCCCTCTTGTGCTTTTTCTCATACCCTTCTCTGGGTCATGCAGTTAACGTTCTGTTCTTGGTTCTAAATGATTAACTTTTACTCTATCTTTTCATTTTGCACCACTTGGGTCTTGTTTACTGTTTAAGAATATAAGGAAAATAGAAGAAAGAAAAGAAAATGGAGGAGAGAGATGGAGAGAGTAAATGCGGAAATTTGTGAAACAAGGAAATGAGGAAAATTGATGTCGACGTTTTAATATTGAACTTGGGGGAAATTGGGATGGACAGAGGGAGTACTTTCTTGTTCCCTTTGATACATTACCGCCTCTCTTTTTTCATTCTATCTGCCATGCATTCTTTATTTTTGTAGAACTAGCAGTTGTGCTCAATTTTTGGGCTTGTTGACCAGTTGGTGTTCTGTTTGTGGCAAACCCAAATAAGGAAGGTCAGAAATGCTTGTCATCCTAACAAACAAAAGTGAGATTTACCAGAAAGGGCTTATGGGTTTTTTTGGGGTGGGTTGTGGTGTTTTCTTTGTATGTTACATAATTAAGGGTTCAAATCTGTACCAATAAAGAATGATATTTAAAAATTAAACAGTTGATGAACGTTTTGCTTTCTAATTGTCGTTTCTTGTTACCTTACTATTTGTGGACAGTGCCATCGCCTCTTCCCGTTCTACTATTTTTGTTCCGGACTCTGTTTTTATTTCTACTGTTCTTTAGTCTAACATTTGGTAATAAGTACTGAATTTGGTGAACTTGTCCCATAAAAAGGAGGTTGGTGGAATACAATAAGCACATGCTTGTCATCTATTGTCATTTTCTTTTTTATGAATGATTTCATAGCAAGCAAGTTTGTTCTGATGAGTTAGTTCACGTTTTTAATTTGACCAGGAAAGTTAACCTCAATTTCTAACTCTCCATTGTCGTGTGGTATACTTGGGTAGAGGGTTTAGTCAAGTCATCAGCTGTCTTTCTCTGGAAATAATGTGATTACCATTTTGACAGGTTGTTTGAGATTCTGACAACTGAATGGGTTCTTGCTACTCTGTCTGAATTCTTACGCCTTCAATAAATTCTTTCCATTATGTCTCCTTTTAGGTTATGAGGTCACAACAATTCCCCATGTAATCATATTTTTGCATTAACATAGTCAATAGGAATCCTGTGGGGGGCCATGTGGAATTTTGATGACAAGCTATTGCCTATGTTACTTGGACTTGGGTACTGATGCCTGATGCCGGATACTGGTACGTGTCCAAGTGTCGGATATGTCTAAATATTCAATTTTACGCCTAAAATGAAGTGTCTAAGTGCCTTACCAATGTCCGAGTATTAAGGATCGGACATGGGTACGCGAAGCCAAATGTAAGAGTCCAAATAAAATAGGCTATTGCATTGTTTCACTTTCAATTATTGCTTATTTTTAGTTCTCATTCATTTGTCCGATTTACAAATATGTAGAGGATCTTGCTGAAATTAAAATAGTCAGTGGACAGAGGGAGTGATATGTTATGTAAATTGATGTCTCCACTTCACATATGAATTCTTCCCACACAATTTCCCTGATGTGAGCGACATTGATCATATAAGAATTCAATTTCGGGTAGAAGAAAAACATTACTCTTACCTACTTTCTATATTTGTGTGCTTTAGTTATACCCAATGGCTGCTGGTTTGTGAGTACATTGATTTTTATTTACAACCCATTCGTGTTTGTGCTCGTATGATGATTTGCATGATTTTGGTTTTTGGTGGCCTTGTCATGTCTTACGAATTTAGCTAATACGTGTATCGTATGCAGGAGGTTGCTGTAAAAAAGTTCTTGGTACAAGATTTGACTGGTGATGTACTTGTTCAGTTTAAATGTGAAGTAAGCATTAATTGCTGTATTTAGTCTTGTTAACCTTATAATCATTTGGATTTGTGTACTCATTTTGTTTGTACTGGCTGTTCTGTAGGCTGAAATGATGATAAGGCTAAGACATCCCAATGTTGTTCTCTTTATGGGTGCTGTTACTCGCCCTCCAAATCTCTCCATCCTTACAGAGTTCCTTCCCCGGTTAGTTCAACACTTATCCTCGAAAGATTTATGATAGATATTTGATTTGGTCCCCTTAAATTATTGGTTAAATTTTGGCCATAGATTGAGAATAGTACCGTCAAATCGACACATACTATCTACACTGACATATTATAAACTGCTGGTGTTTGGTGATCCCTCTCTCCTTGTTCCTCCCCTGTTCCCCGTTCCCTCTTGTCCGTGCCCTTCCCAACATCTAGTGGATTAAAGAGTTTCCACTGTCTTTTTCATTGTGGCTTATTGGGCTGTGCACTATGTTTCCTTGGTTATTTGGAGGCTTTTTTTCAGTTTTGCATCATAACTGCATCTAACTTAACCAATTTTTATTGAGAAAATCATCATATTGTAGTTGTCAGAGTATTTAGGGGCACAGAGCTGGTTCATGGATCTTTGGATCCGAACCATGGATCCGATTTATGGATCTAGTTCATGGATCCATGGATCTGGTCAATGGATCCGTTCAAAGGATCCATGGATCTGGTCAATGGATCCGTTCAAAGGATCCATTGATCTAGTTCATAGATCCATGTATCCTTTTCATGGATCTATGAATCCAATCAAAGGATCCATGGATCTGGTTGAAGGAACCATGGGTCCGGTTTATGGATCCATGGTTCTATGGTTCCGTTTCATAGATCCTTGCATCTCGTCAAAAGATCCATGGGTCCGGCCCATGTATCCAGTTCATGGATCTATGGATCCGATCAAAGGATCCATGGGTCCGGTCTATGGATCCATGGATCCAGTTCATGGATCTATGGATCTGGTCAAAGGATGTCGCGTACTCGGGTATGAGATTTTAGGTTAAATAATTTTCAGATTTGTGTGTTCTTAAGCAAGATGTCAATGAGGTTTGATTTTAATGTTTGAGTCAATTAGGTTCAATTTGAACAACTCAATTAAAGAAAGCTTGGGCAAAGAAGGCAAGTACCAAGCACTTAAGAAAGAAACCTTAGATCTCAAGATTCTCATATATAATATTGAATCATTAGCTAGCAAAGTTACGAAAACTAGCATTAACATAGATTAGAAAGGGAGGCAAATGGGGTTGCGTATGCTGTCTTTTTAGCTATCTTATAGACTCCCTCATCATAGCCTTTTAGTCTCACGGAATACTTTAAAAAATTATTTCCTTCGGGAGCATTTTGCAAAAAGGCTGCATTGCTTCACATAGGTCGTGGTGTAAAGGTTTTCATAAAAAATTAAACCGATATATCCTGTGTTGTAAAGGTGTAAAAAAACTGTGTTTTCTTCCTTTTTGAGGGATATCTCATGCTTTCTGATATTTGGCGTGTTGATAACTGCATCACAATGTGTTACTATGATCACGGCCGCCGCCACATTTTTGCACTTTCTCTGCTGTCAACTAATCATCCAAGCATAACTTGAATCCATTACGTGCATGTACTTTGTATGTTATTAGAAAATAATCAAGTAGAAAGATAGTGCTGTAAAATCAATAATTAGTATTGGCCTCAGTTTTACATTTTCACCTTTTCATTTCACCTGATGTGCTTCTGAATGTCATGCAGAGGGAGTTTGTACAGGTTGTTGCATCGATCTGGCTCTCAAATTGATGAAAAGAAAAGAATGAAAATGGCTCTGGATGTGGTATCATTTTATTATTCTACTTTGTGAATATCTTTTCTCATCACACAACTTAATATATTAAATTCTGAAGGCATTGTGCTTTATTTGTAGGCTAGGGGAATGAATTACTTGCACACAAGTCATCCAACTGTTGTCCATCGAGATTTGAAGTCCCCCAATCTTCTTGTTGACAAAAATTGGGTTGTTAAGGTTAGTTCTTACAGCTTCTAGTTTATGTTTGACTTGTGCTTATCGTATGATTATATCTCCTGTAGAAACCATTCTACCTGAATATGCTTTCCTTGTATTGGGTTTATAAATGAAAGTCAAGGTAAAAATAAGATAGAGTGGTGAAGAAGATGAGGTGGTGATACATGTAATAAGGTGGTCTTGTTGTTTAAAAAGAGGGAGGGTTGGTGGAAGTTTTACACTATTCTGGTAATAATAATTACCCAGCCATCGTCTAGGGTAACTATTACCTGCTTGTTATCTTTCTATATATCTAATTCTTTAAATAAGAAAAATAAGAATTCTTTCGAGTCTGGAATGATAATATAGTGATGCATGATGCATCAATATTAGCAATCATATTTGTCTAAATTCTAATACACATTATTGTGAACTCTTCGTAATTTATATTCTCATATAATATCATCTCTAGTGGCCATATTCATTATAAATTTTAGTGTGCATCACCTGTCACCACAAATGCAAAATCTAAAATAAGGGGAGGCTAGTGAGGGTAATAGTTTCCCGTTGTCCTCCCTCCTTTCCATTATCCTCTTTTTTTTTTTTTTTTGAACGAAAAGGTAAGCTAAGATCCTTTCCATATCCTCTTTACCAGAACCTTTACTTCCATTCTTTATTTGAATTGTTTTGCTCTCTTGACCCAAACTCCCAATCCAAACATGTTCTTGAGGTGATATATTTCTAATTAAGACATTTTCACGATATACATTCATGCTCTCATCTATCTCTTTGATTAAAGCTCTCTAATTAATATTTAGAATTAACATGATTGATTAATGTTGTCTGCAGGTCTGTGATTTCGGTTTATCACGCTTGAAGCACCACACCTTTTTGTCTTCAAACTCTACTGCTGGAACGGTATGTTTCTTTCTTTTTTGACTATATATTAAATGTGATATATGAAGTACAGTCTTCTCTTCAGCCTACTTGCAGTGTTTGTCACTGTTCTTTTATTAATATTCTTATGTCTATTTTGGATGTATGCCCTGCTGGAAGTTTTATTGTTCAACAAAAATGCCAAAACCTTATTCCCACAATAGGGTCGGCTATATGAACCAAAACAAATGAATGTGAGAAAGCATTGTTAGCAAAGATTGAACTTTATTTGGCCTTGAGGGGAGCATGTATGGTTTGTCTGCATCTTTTAGAAAAAAAAGAACCCCAACCAAAACAAAGATTGAACTTTATTTGGCCTTGAGAGGAACACGTATGGTTTGTCCGCATCTTTCAGGAAAAAAAAAAACCTCCCAACCGGACCTTGCCTTGTGCGGGATACTGAAAGTGTCCTTTACCTTTATCTTATACTATCTGCAACTAGGAAAAAATCAAATTCCAACTATCTGTATATATTCTTCTTTTTCATTTGATCTTTTGTTATATATATATATATAGGGGAGGGATCCATTGAGAAGGGGTCTCAAAATGAGAAGGATGAGAAAGATTTATCGCCATTGATCTTATGAAAATCTAACGGGTGAAAAAATTGGTTACTCTCTCTTGTTCTCTCTCTCCTATTCAAAGTCTTTTTCTCTTCGTGAAAACCACAATCACTGCTCCATCTTTCTCTTCGATCTTCTTCTCCATTTTATGTTATGATTTAAGGTTACTATGTTTTTAGAAAATGATACTATGTTATGATTAAAGATTACTATGTTTATTTTAAAAAGTTACTATGTTCTGTATAAGATTAAGAGAAGACAGTAACTATACATAATCATTGTAACCTTTATTCATAACATAATATCTTTTTCTAAGAACATAGTATCTTTAGAAAATGTTATATTGAACCGGTTCAGTATTAAAAAAACTGGTTCATATTACAAGAAAAAGCAAATTGAACCGCGTGCGACTAACAAAATTAACAAATTAAATTTGTCCATTGATCTAAAAAATGAACGCTTCAGATTACTTCTCATTTTGAGACCTCTTCTCATTTGATCCTAAATCTATATATATATATATATAGAGAGAGAGAGAGAGAGGAAGAAGTTCCAGCGAGAACCATCCTTATATGAGAACCGTGAGAACCAATCTGCCTTACAAAAAAGTGTTATTTTTTACTAGAAAGATGTTACTTTTAGGCGAAAAGGTGTTACTGTTTTTTATGATACTATTAGGCAAAAAAGTGTTACATTAAGAAAAAATTCTGAAAAAACTCATAAAAAGGTGATACTGTTTACATAAAAAGGTGTTACTTTTTGGAAAAAGCGTGTTACTTTGTAATATGTTTGTTTTTTTGAATTTTTTTTTTTTGAAAGTAACTTTTTTTTGCTAAAAAGTACCAGTTTTTTTTAAAACAAAAGTAACATTTTTTCATTTAAAAGTAACACATTTTCCGTAAAAAAGTAACACATTTTTATCAGGGAGATCGGTTCTCACGGTTCTCAACTTCTCATATAAGCTTGGTTCTCATTAGAACTTGACCCTATATATATATATATATATATATATATATAGGGGAAGTGAAAACACTTAAAGTGGTGAAAACTGAAAACTAGATAGAGGTATACATATTGTAACAAAAGGGGTCGTATTATGTTATAGGGTGTACATTATGTACCTTTTTAGCAAATGTCTAATTATTTACAAAACTGCCACTCAAATATGTACTCCATTTGAGCTTTTATGTATCCCTGTTTTCAGTTTTCACCATTTTAATTGGTTTTCACATAATCCAAATCATATATATATATATATATATATATATATATATATATATATATATATATATATATATATATATATATATATACACACACACTTTTTTGGGTTATGTTCAACATATGTATCTTAGCTATCCCCACCTCAAGTACCCTCATTTTTTCCATTAATCTCTTTAAAGTTCCAACATCTTAACTCATATAGTAGGGCTTGTCTAATGGCTATAATCATCCAAATAGAATTATATTTTTGGAGCAGTGAATAAGAGAATGTGGTTTTCTAGACGTCAGACAAAGAGGAAATAAGTAATCTGGATTTTTGTATCTAAACTATTGAAAATAGGAATGGAAATATATTATAAAAAAGTTTAGGCTAATGGAAATCACTCAATTTTCATATGAACATCAATTATTGCTCAGTATCTATAAAGTATAAACCATGGAATGGATCAAAAACTTAATCAAAAGTAGTCTATGTTAATTTCAAATTCCCGTTATATTAATTAATTAACTAATCGGATTAAGACCCTATTAGTTTATATCTCAAATTCCCACTATATTGACAAAGCTAATAAGAATCCAACTTAAATATGTTTAAAAATAAGTTATTCCTAGACTTAAATCTCATTATATTGATATGCTTAATAAAGCAAATTTAATCCAAGACTTATAAGCAATTTAATCTCAAATCCATAATGTATACACTTCCACAATAAAGTCTGGGATCAATCTCTTTATCTTATATGCTAATTCTACTCACTATTCATATTAAAAGACTTGAAATTTGCAATTAAAACCCTAAATATGCTTCTGCACATGCTTTATTGCTTTAATAAATAAATAACGACACATAGATGAAATAAGTGATAATACCTAAAATTAAACTACTAAAGATAATAAGTCAATGAAGGAATGAACAAGAATTAATCTGAAAGTGAACTTTAATTAAAATTATGAACAATGTCAAAAATTTAATACTTGAATCTAGTGTATCTAAATCAGGTTAAACCAAGTCCTTAAATAGATAAACGTGAGTTAAAAGTAACCTACTTAACCCCAGAAAAGTTTAAAGGAAAATTAAAAAATTAAATAAAACTATGAAATCCGACCAACATTGTGCTTTCAGAACATAACGCAGACTCGATGTTTCTTTAAAGCAGTAGGAATTCGGGTCAGCTTTTTCATGCGCGTCCAAACTATCAATTCCAGTCGCCGAGTTGGCTTTGATAAAAATCCACCTGTGTGACTCGATTTGACTTTCTTCGTTGGCTAAACTCTTCATCCCAGAAAGTAACGTCGCAGTCAGCGTTATGTCGTCATTTGTGCATGCCTATCTCCTTCGCTTTGAGTGAACGCATACTTGCCTTTTTGGTCATGACTTCCAAAAGCCAAGTAGGCTGGCTTTATCTTCTGGAGAATACTACTTGATGATTTTTCTAACTTCTTTGTTTTGGGACATTTTGAGCTTTTTCTTTTTGTAACCATTTTGATAGTGTCCTTGCATAAGTAATCAACCAAAACTTGCACCAAAAATACCATAAATAATTCAAAAATACTCAGATTGCCCATAAACCATCATAAATATACAAATGCAGCAACCTAAGCTATATTTTCCTAAAATACACCACTAATCACCCAAAAAGGAATGTAAAAGTATATGCTATTAAGTATAAATAATTGCACTTATCACTTAGTATTAATGTAAAAAATCTTTTTTTTTTGTTGACATTTTTGAACTTTGAAATCCCAATTAGAAGCCATCACTTTGGTTGTCCTAGCTTGGGAGATTGCGCTTCGTACTAAGATGCCCATGATGAATGTAATTGAATAAAATCTTCAATAGACAATTTATATTATAAAATCCGAAGTTTAATTGAAGGAAATAAAGTCATTTATAGATGCCCAAGAGAGATTGTCCAAATGCATCATAGCATCAGTGCACTTGATGCCTTTTCAATCTAGTATCTTTGTGATTAGTAGTTCCGAGTTCAGAGTTCAGAGTTCCTTTTGTCCAGTGAGTTTCTCTAAGATATGAAACATATCCAACATTAATGTCATTTGTAATTGTCAACCTACGGACTGTTACTATGAATATAAAGCTTGTGATTCGTACATAATCCATTGTGCCTGTGCAACTGAATGATTGCATTTTCTGAAAATATTTCGACAATAGAGCTAAAGCTCTTATTGTGGTTGTTTAAATCCATTGAGGTTTTGAACTTCTTTCATATGCTTCTACTCCTTCATTTTAGATTTTTAATATACGCTAATATTCTGCTGCTAGTCTGAATGGTGATGCTTTCTGTACAATAGTGACAGAGGAAAAATGATGTTAGTTGAGAATATTTCTGTGAGGGTACATGGTAGTTTAGTAAATTCAGGTTGGAGCAGTTACATCTTTTGGAATTGAGAATTTTGGTTTCCAGATATTGAAGTATTGTCTTAGACTTCAAGAATACTGATGCTCCCCACTGGAGCTTAGTTAGATTTAGTTTGAAGTTGAAATCTTATCTCTGACTTCTGCAAAGGTTTGTTGGAAATATGATTTTGAGTTGCAAACTTGCAATGACGTAGAGGATTTTTACCTAGAAGATGGTGTTCCTGTTCTCTACCTTGTTTTTGCTGAATTGAAAATATTTCAACTGAAGTGATTTTGTTTTTTTCTGAATTGAAATTGTTTTTACTAGATAAACGCCATTTACTCATTCCTTATTGTTTTTGTAATTTGCAATGGCTCTTTGGTTAAGATAGTTATCTTCAGTTTATAGATTAACATTACAGCAAGAACACCCCCTTGTGGAAAGAAAAACATTAGTTTGACTTGGTTCCAAATTTATGCTGCCTCTTACTCTATCTTTTTGCCAAATTGAAAGAAAGGCTAGTGTGAAGGTTTTGAATGCATGGAGTTGTTTTGCTAGTGTTAGAAAAGAGGTTTTGCTATTCATTCTGGACTTTTTTGTTTATTGCTTCCTTTTTTAACTTCTGGATTGGATACTTGTTAGTTAGGTGGGAATATAAAAAAACTGTTTGTATTCACTTCCTGTCTAAATTTTAGGCCTTTTTTTGGGATATTTTGATATTTTTCTTCCTGTTGTACTCTTCATACTACCTGTCTCTAAGTAACTTAATCTGTGAGAATAAACCAGGGTTGGGTAATTATAAAAGAATACCTCCCAAGTTTCATTTTGTGGAACAGAAGTCAATGAAATCTTTTACCTTTTTTTTTTTTTGAGGATGAAATCTTTTACCTTAAAAACTGACTATCTGCTATTTGTTGAGGTCTCACTCACTGCAACCTCATTATCTCTTTTGATAAGGGTACATTTTGCCGTCACCTAACCCTCCCTAGACCCTAATTATAGCTTCTATAAGTGTTTATAATGGGTAATGAATAATGATGATGATGAACTAACTATCTGCTATTGATTGCAGCCTGAATGGATGGCACCTGAAGTTCTAAGAAATGAGCCATCCAATGAAAAGTAAGTTCAGACGAGCCATAGTTCGACATATTGATAACTAACTACCTCATTAAATATTCCTAATGGAATTGCTTTCTTTAGGTGCGACATTTACAGCTTTGGCGTGATATTGTGGGAATTGGCTACATTATGTGTACCATGGACTGGGTTAAACCCAATGCAAGTTGTTGGAGCTGTTGGATTTCAGAACAGACGCCTCACAATCCCCGAAGAAGTAGATCCAATGGTTGCGCAGATCATACGGGAATGTTGGGAGAAGTAAGTTTTAAGTTTTTAAGTTTTTATTGTCTTATTCCGTTAGGCGGATCTCTGTTCTGTTGCTGACATGTTCTTTTTCCTTCACCCAGCGATCCTCGTTTGAGGCCCTCTTTCTCACAGCTTATCTACCGCCTTAAGGGTCTTGATCGCCTAATTGTACAGAATGATTAAACAAGTGTGATATATCCATTGTGTTCATAGTTAGAATTTTTTGCTTGGCTCGAAGAGCTGGAGTAACAGTAGCAGCTGAAGCATGGCTGCGTAAACCGATTTTTTTGTTGCAAAGAAACACACAGAACGCTGAGTTGTTAGATGAGTTCATTCGAAGCGGGAACTCCGCTCTACCAGTTCAGAAGTTCAATCTTGAGAACCTTGGACGTCCTCAAAAAATTGTTTCGGCTGTGCGAAGCGCAGTAGAGGCTGCCATGGGGATAATAGCTGTTGTAGGATTGCAAGTGTTAATATTAATTATATGTGCAAGTAAAATCTGACAAAAGAAAATTCCAAAGTGTACAAGTTTGATTGGGAAAAGAAAAAAAATGAAAAATAAAGTGAATAAAACCACAGTTTTGTGTCTTTTTTTTTTGTATAATATTGTTCTCAACATGCAATTGGAATGGTAAATACTTGGTTTATGAATTTATTTTGAAATGTAAAGGTCAAAAAGGGTAAAGCATAAAGTTATTCCCTTAATTTGTTTGTATCTCCCCGTTTCTTCATTTTCTTATTTTAATTGTTTCTTGGTTTATGAATTTCAATTGTTTACTTTTTTTTTAATTTCTTCTCTGCACGTGGAAATTTTGACATTAACTGTGGTTTTATGCTGTATGAAAATTTGGTTTATTGAAGCATTATTTGTGTTATTTGAGAACATATTTAAAATAAATGTAGTACTTCCTAATTTTTCCTGATTGTACATATTTAAAAAATTATAAAAATTGGTTATAAAAATGGGTTATTAATCATACATTATATTGAAAAATTTAGAAAATCTCAAGTGTCACAATTAGAGAGTTTGCAAATGAAACTCATTTATTGGCTAAAATATAACATGACATTTGATCTTAACCAATATCTCTACTATTAAAAAATATATTTGACTAGTATTTATTTGTGGTTAAATTGAGTAAATTAGAAAATATAATATATTGCATATGTTGTTGAGAGTTTCCAAACTACAAAGTTAATTTATACATATAACTGTTAATTGAGTATTTCTACTGCATAATATATATGTCTTTATTTTTTAAAAGTCATATGATTATATATGTTGATGTTAAAAAAATCGTACATTACACGAGTTTCTACACTAGTAAGTTTATATTGAGATGAATCAATTAAGATTGTAATTAGCATGTTTTAACTTATAAATTATGAATAAAATATAACTTTTAAATAAGACATTTAACAAATAAGAGGAAGTATACAAGTAGACAACTAAAACTATAGAGTAAATTTGGCAAATACATCAAAGAAAGTACTCCTATAGTCATTCTATCTCATTTAATATTATCTCATATTTTAGGTTGTATTATTTTAACACTCTTTTCTTTTCTTTCAATTATGCTATAAATTTATTTATTTTTTTAATTTCATTTATTCATATCATGACTGCACTTAATCTCACCTCTTATTTGTTGTTAAATTTTTTCACTATTACTGCTTTTTTTATAAATATTTCAAAAGATTTACTTCTCAACTCACTAGAAATTTCACTCTCAATGCCAATTGGAGATTCATGGTACAAGAATTTGGCTACGTATGGCAATTTACTTGTTGCAACTTTTAGAAGTGTCAAAGTCACTAATACTCCAAAATAAAGTGTGAATATGTTCTTCCATAGTTGCATCAATGGAGCTACAATTTTGGGTTTGGATAAGGGGCCTTTAAGCCATGGCAAAAACCCTTCTCTCTACAAAACAATTCCTCCTTCTTTCACCCCCAATACTCTTCCCCTCCTCAACTCCTTCCCCATCTTTCACTTTTCCACCTTCATCAAAAATCCTCCATTACAATCCCTACCAAAAAAGATTCAATCTTTCCTCAAAACCCACCAATTTCTCCAGAAATTTTAGCACCCCATCAGGAACTGAGTGCCCTGTTCCCTTAGATCAACAACCCATTAATGAATACCAAAATCTCTCAACTTCCTTTCCTTTTTCTTGGGCTTCAGGTGATTTTGTTGAATACTCTTGCAGATTGTTGGCTACTGGCCTTGCTTTTGCCCTTCTTGTGGGATTACCAGTTTCATGGTTCGGGTCTATTGGGTCGGATCATGACCCGATTAATCTCTTTTTGGGTTCTGTTTCTAGTGGTCTATTTGTGGTTACTTTATCTGTTTTGAGGATGTATTTGGGTTGGGCTTATGTGGGTAACAGATTGCTCAGTGCCACTGTTGAATGTAATTTGCTCTTCTCTTGTTCCTTCTTTTGTTTTATGAATTTTTTTTTGGTTGTTTGATGATTTTGTCATTGATTTCAGATGAAGAAACTGGATGGTATGATGGTCAGGTAATCTCTTTCCTTAATGAATTATAAGTATATTAGTCAATTCCTTGTGTATTTGAGTTGATTATACCTGTCAAATACTCCCTCCTGTTCAATCAGTTAGTCCCATTTATATTTTATCACTATTCACTTTATCACGTGGGGGATGTTGTTTGATTTGTCTCAATACAAAGATTAGATATCAATATTATTTTTTTTGATATCAATTTTTTACTATAATTTTTAATTAAGAACAACTAAAATGTTGTCTCGCAAAATATAAAAAACTAAATGGGACTAATCGGAAAGTATGAAAAACTAAATGGGACTAATGAGTATAAAAGGGAGTATATCAGTAGCTTCTTAGGGAAATAAATTTGAAGTACCTTTTGACCCTAATATGGAGTAGAAGTTTGTTTTTTGTCACATTTTGGGATCAATTTAGAGTATTGTACTAGATTAGTAAATTGATTTGGTGTTATTTTTGTCCATGTATGATCATGGTTTGCATAAGTTTATAGGGAATTTGTGCTGTATGTGTGAGCATATGATGTTGTAAGCTGATCAATATTTTGAACTATACATGAGAATATTGGGAAATTTTGAAAAGGTACATTTTTTAGTGGAGTTTAAGTTATGAATGGTGATTATGAGCTATTGTCTTTTTGGATCCATCAATTGAGGAGGTTAAGGTGTGTGAGATATCAAAGGAGATTTCAAAGTGGAAGAGATTTAAAAGAAATGTTAATAGTGAAGAAAAACAGTGAAGACCTACATGATTAGCAATATAAGTTGATGTGTTTCTGTAATTCACTCCTAGGTAGCTTGTTTTAAGACCTGTGCAATGGGCTGGATACGGGCTGAGCTCAACTTTAAACGGGCCGGGTCGAGCCGGAGCTTCAGTTTTTGTGTTTGGGGTAGGAAACATCACAATTATGTAACTCTAAAGTCATGCAAATATGTGCAGATTTTTTTCAATCAACAATTAACATCACATTTTCCTATCACCTTACATTTCTAATGGAAAATGTTCTCCCCTTGTTCAATTAAATTTCATCAATTCGAGCATGCAATGCCATTCTCGTTATATAAATTAGATTATTTGTGATAGTTGTCACCCCAACTTCTTCCTCCGCAAACTCATGCGCAACTTCCTCAACCTCCAAACTAGAAACCTCACTTTGAGTACTCCTCTTTACTTTTTATAAGCTTCAAAGGATCCTCATGATGATCTTCATTTGAGTAACAATGGTCTTGCATAAACCTTATGTAGTTCCATCAATGTTGATGCGTGTGAATTGGGATATTCATGAGCATAGTGGGCCGTGAACATTGCAACTATGATGCCTTTGAGGGGTGTTGGTTCTAGTTTCTTGGCTATATTAGGTGGTGTTCCTCTCCCATCTTCAAATTATGCCCACCTTCTCCACTCATTCCTTTACTAAATTGTCTATTCTCTTTGATACCAAATGCACCTATTTGAATTTGCTAAACCCACAAAATTTGTGTTACAATCTTTGCATCAAACAACTCACTAAAAATAAGTCAATAAGATATGAAACCTTTATTATATAATAGTAAGTTTCTTCCTTTTTTTCTTTCGGTTTTAGAAATTTTGGTTAATGTTTTTCTAAATTATGTGCACTTTTTATTTATGTAAAATTACAAATGACATTTGCTCATTGTTATAGGTACATTTGGTAATAAGATTGTAATTAGTTATAAGTAAGTGTTTGTGATAGTCTTAGTAGTATAAAAGGGACATAATGTTGTATTAGAATTTATCAAACAAAATGAAATGAAACAATCTTCTTCTCCTCTTTTAAATTTCTTCTCTTCTCCCTCTCTTCCCAATTCACATGGTTGATTGAGACTCAACAACCATAACAGTCAATTGCAAACAACCGTATTTTTTATCACTATAGGAGTAAGGTTGTATACATTCGACCTTCAGACCCTACCTAGAGCCAATAATAGTATTTAGGGTAATTGAATGTTCATCTACAACAAATATCTTAAATATGTCTTATTCTACATATGGTAATTGAGAAATGTTAAGTACTCAGGGATTGTTCTTGGAAAAATTCACCTTTAGTTTCCTAAAGAGTCTTTTTCTATATTAGAAAATGTCCATTGGTGAATAAAACAACTTTTTTCGGTTCTTGCAGATTTGGGTCAAGACAGCGGAAGTTTTGGCTCGTGATCGTCTTTTAGGCTCGTTTCAGGTTAGTGTATTTTCTAAATAGTCCTTCCGTTCTCTTTACCTTTTTCTTGGATGAAAGAGAACCGGACACACTAAAACGATAACTAGTATCAATAATTGGCTTGGCCTTATAAATTTATGTCGTAGCCTAAAAAAGGAAACTATAAAATAAAATAAAATAAAAAAGCCTTGCTTTCTTGTTGTCTACTCCTATGATTCTCGACCAAATATCTATTCCTTATATAGTCGGAAAGGCATAACAAAAAATCGATAAGGAACAAGATGTTCAAGTCAAGGTAGGCTTTTATAATCGTTGTGATAGTGGTGTTCTACTATATTTATCCGAAATTGTCCCGATATTTTTCAGGTAAAGCCAGTTCTAAGTAGGTTGAAAAACTCGCTCGTTATACTTGCAATATCTTTATTCGTGTGTGTTGCCCTTCTAATAAATTATGAAGGCAGCCAAAAGGAGACCCGGAAACTGTACAGTGGAACTGGGGATCGGGTTGTACCTGGAGTTTACAATGACGATTCTGCTCGATCGTTTGAGCCTGATGCATTCTGCGGTGAACCTGGTCTGGTTCCTGAATGACTGTAAACTTGTAACATAGTTGTCCGAAACTTGTTGTGTACATGCCCAATATTCCTTATATATTCTTGTAAATCAATTGTCGAGACTTCTGTATAGCAAGTTATGACATCGGCTTTTAGGTTAAACGTGCCCTGCCCTTCTCCGTTATACTACTAACCTGTCTAAATATAGCTTATATGGTTCAATTGGTTCTTCGTTACGTAAATTTTTTAGTGCAAAAATGTGATATTAATTGTATAGTTGAAAGTGTCCGAAAAATTTGCTGATCTAATGGAAGTAGTGAATGATGCGACGATTGTTGCTGTGGTTGTGGATACGACTTCTTTACAATAATTATCAATTAATGGTCTGTTTCCTTAAGCGGGATTTACTGGGTATGATATAATTAATTATAATCGGCTTACGCTTGAGTGCACCATGAGAAAACTTTTAACGTCACAAGACAGTCGTGGGAATAAACATCACTAAGTGAGCCTCCCAGCCTGCCAGCAAGTGGGCAAATTAAAATTAGTTGTAAGTTGTAATGTAGACTTGTTAAAACGGTTGGCCGGATGAACGGGTTTTGAATTGAGTCAAATTTCAATTGGGTCGGTCAGATAGAAAGATTTTAACAATTCTTTTAATTTCACGTTTTTAAATATATAGAGAAATGTTAAATCAAGGTTTTAAAAAAATGACGATCCTAACTTAAAATGATGATGTGGAATTGCAAACAAGTCAAAACAATCAAGTTAAGGTTTTAGTCGGGCTTAATCCAATCTTTTCCGGTTTTTTTGGGTCAGATTTGTAGATTTTGAGTCAGAATTGACTAATTATAATTTTACATTTGGTATGTTGAAGTGGTTAATTATAAAATTTGATTAATTATACATAGGGGTGCACATGGTTCGATCTAGTCTGATTTGACACTAAAATTAGTCCAGATTAGAATTTTCGGTTTGGAATTTTTCGCACTGACGTTGAAACACCGTGACGTCGAACTGCCGTTTGATTTGGTCTCATGTTTTTTCTTTATAAAGCATTTTAAAATTACTAACATATACCCATTATTAATTACTAACTGTTGATGAATCGTCTACTAGAGCGTCCATATAATAGTTCATTTAAAAGAATTAATTGTAATTACTGCCTGATGTTTATGCTTTGCAATTACTACTGATTTTTTTTCTAATTACGAAAGTTTTGAAAGTGACACCATTCTAAAATGCCTATATGCTATGACGCATTTTACCTTTACTTTCTTTTTTTTTTTGAGTTTTTTTTCTTTTTTTCTTTTTTTAATTTAATTTCTTCATCCCCAATCATCTTTGTCTCTCCTCCACCTTGTTCTTCCTCATCTTCATCCTCTTCATCCCTAATAAACTTCAAACACTCTATTAATTTTCAAAGTCACCATTAATCTTCAAAGACACAATTTCTCTCCAAAGTCCAAACCCTAGATTTCTCTCCAAAATCCCCATTAATCTTCTTCTTCCCAATAAATTGAAATTGAATTGATTATATAAATCTGGAACACCCAGAAAAAAAAATTTTAAAATTTCCAAAAATGGTATAAACATTAGAAAATTGATTGGGAACTTACAAATTCAAAGCTTTCTGCTTCAAAATTAAGTGAATATTATTGACCACTTTTCTTCATGTGAATCAATATATTCAAAGCTTTCTCCACTAATCCTGGGTTTTTTTAGCAAATTCAAAGCTTCTGCTTCAAAATTAAGTGAATCAATATATTCTTTAACCCAGAACTCAAAAGAAAGTGGAAAAACAAGAAACAGTAATATTATTGACCACTTTTCTCCATGTGGAGAGATTAACCCAGAATTTTAATGGAGATTAACCCAAAATTTTAACCTAGAATTTTAAAGAAAATCAAGAAACAGTAATATTCTTTAATGAGGAGATTAACCCAGAATTTTAATGGAGAGAAACAGTAAAATCAAAAGCAAGCGGAAATCAAGAATTAATGGAGTGTTTGAAGAATTACATAAATCCAAAACTAAGTATACATACATCCCAAAAATCGTGCTGCAATGGTGAAATAAACCCAAAAATCAGTAAGAATTACATAACCCCATTTGGGATGGAAACTCAAGATTTTAAGCATTATGGTGGAAAGAAATCTAGGGTTTGGACTTTTGAGAGAAATTGGGTCTTTGAAGATTAATGGAGTGTTTGAAGTTTATTAGGGATGAAGAGGATGAAAATGATGAAGAAGAAGGAGGAGGAGAGAGAAAGATGGAATTAAATAAAAAAAAACTCAAAAAAAAAGTTAAAATAAAAAAAGAAAAGTCAAAGGTAAAATGTCTGGTCAACAGTCATAATCGGTCATTTGGCCGTAGTGGTGGTTACTTTAATTTTTTTTTTTTTTTTTTTTTTAATTAAAATTAACCCTTTCCCTTCATCTATTAATCAAAAAAGAAAGAAAAAAGTGAAAAATTTACATGTTGCAGCCGTTTAAAAGGGAGGTGGGTATGTTTTCAACAAATTATGAGAATAGTTGGGATTATTAAAAAATAATTGATAGTTGGGATTATTTTTGGCCAACGGGTGATAATTGGGATTATTTTGAGCAAATTTTCCAAAAACATTATGGTAGAATTGAAAGCATAAATATCAAGATCAGATTCAAATTAATTCTTAAAAATGTATATTGGTCAGCATATGAAATGGTCTCACCATGAGACCATCTCATTTAAATTAGTGTATTAATTAAAAGAAAATTATTATTAAACTAATAAACTCACAGTTAACAAATTATTCAAATAGAAAAACCTTGAGGTTGTGTTTGGGAACCATCATTTCATTTCAAATTAATGATTTCAATTATGAAATCATGAAGTAGAATTTGAGAATGACAAGGTTTGGGAGGTCATTCTCAAATCCTCATCTTTAAACCATTTTGGAAATTCTAGTATTTACCAAACACTACTTTTGAGTAAAATCTATATTTTCAAATGAAATCCCTATTTTCAAACATAACATTACCATGTAAGATCAAGGAAAATTTTGTAAACAAATTCTAAATAATGAAAGTGGAGAGGAGAAGAAAATGTGTATGCACAGAACTAATCAAATGAAAGTTAAAGAAAATTAAAATTTAGAAAATTGAATCGATGTTTAGAAATTGATAAAAATTGATTATGGTGCATACCAGCGGCAGCAACATATTTTCTAAAGTGAATTAAAAGTTATTAATCTGGTTCAGTCAAAACCAGAAATCGTAATTTTAAAAATAAAAAATTAAACCAGACCATTTAAATCGTATGTCAGACTAGATATTTAAATTACGGTTTGGTCTGATTTAGTTTTCAGTTTTGACTAAACTTTATTCAATTCTAATTATATGAGTTTGTCTCAGCAGGTAAGACGGTCTCATACAGGAAAGTTAATAGTGCATCATTGTATTATTGGATAAACAAATCCATATTTGGATAATCCATTACTAATTGTAGTCCGATCAGCAAATTAGCTACCTTTAGTCAATTTAATATTCCAAGTCTTTTCCTAGTTGTACACCTACTCCTAGATATTTTTCACTACGTCACAGTTACAGAAACTGACTTGGATTCTAAAATATTTCATCCTTTTGAAACACATGTTCTGGTATAGTTATTAACAATATATATTGTTTAAGAGAAATCTTATTTGATTCGTCGAATCAAAAATTCAAAACAACGTACTTTGTTTAAGTCTTTTTTATTGTTATATTTTTTTATTTGACAAATTCATATCAATTGTCATATTTTCTTTTAGAATTTTTTTTACTTAAATGCCCCATATTCACACAAATAAAGACCAAATACCTCATTTTTACTACTTACAAATTACAACACCCCAACTACTATCTTTACAATTACTTTAATCAATTAAATGACCAAACTAACACCTTTTTAGTGGACCCTATATTATCCTTAATCATCGTGCCCATCTAAATAGACAATGAAAAAGACCTAAAAAGAGTATTAAATTGCGTAAAAGGTCAAATAATAATAGAACGGAGGGAGTAGATTGACAATTGATTGTGGGCCCTCAACATTAAAAACTCTCTTACGACTAACAACACATTTAATCTCCTATCATTAATCACTAACCCTTCATCTACAAAACATTAACACGTGTCAAAAGATCTATGTTACGTTCCACCTACTGCAGTACACTCTACTTCACATGATCCATCACCCTTCATAAAAAAAAGTAAAAAAGTTAAAGTGGGACCCATCTTGAAGGGTGGGCATTGTGAAGAAAGAGAAGCAGGTTCATGCACCTTTCCTGTTTTCTGATTTTCAATCTATTTTCTTGAAGAAAATAAAAACCCATCTGTTTTTTTTTTTTTGTTTTTTTTTGTTTTTTTTTTGCTTTTTTTTAAGGGGGGAAATTTGTTGGCTGATGAACAAATCTGGGGATATAAAAAGAGGCAGGTGGTTTTTGCAACATGAAAAAAGAAGCAAAGAAAGCTATATCTACCAGAAAACAGACCATTTTTTGATGTGTTCTTCCTTATTCGCTCTTCTGCCTGGTAAATTTTTATTTTTTGCTGCATTTTTTTACTCATCTTTTTATTTGGTTTATTGATTTTATAGCAATAATGTATTTTTTATTATTGTTTTGAGTTTTAATTGAAATTGAGATTTGATAAAGTTGATTGTTTTGCGGGGTTTTGAATAAATTTGAATTATTTTGTGTGTAAATTTAAGTTCTTTTGTGGGTTTGTGAGTAAATTTGAAATCCTTTTGTGGGTTTGTGTGTAAATTTGAAAAATAGGTGCAATTCTGCTTATTTTGTTGTTTTTTAAAATTACTTTTATTTAGAAATTTGATTTATTGTTGAAATTTCTTGTTAATTTTGAGATGGTGGGTTTGGTGTCTTGGTGAATTTGGTACTTATTGTCTGTTTGAAATTAAAAGAAGATTTTTCATTGTGTGCTAGTGATTGGGTGGTTAGGGGATGAGGGATTGAATTTCAAAATGGAGATGTTTCTTTGGGGTAAGTTGCATGCTTTCGGATTTCGGATAGTTGCAGGTTGCTCTACTTGAACAGCTTTTTGGGCCGAGGGACTCTCTGACCGCACTCTCCTAATGGGTATGAGATGCCGATGATGATGATGATGAGATGTTTCTTTGGTGTTTTATATGTTATTTTTTTCCCTTTGCTTCTGAATTTATTTGCACTGTATATAATTTTTTTAATTCAGGTACTTAAAGTATATACTTCATCTTTTTAGTTGGCGAGGAAGATTTAAGATGACTAAAAAAGTTGGAGTGGAGAGGAATGGATTTAGACTTACAGATTAAGATCGTAGAAAATGGAAGTTAATAGAGAAGAAAAATCTATATGAACGATTACCACTTGACTTTAATATTTTGGGTTTAAACTTTAGCATTCTTGTGGGTGTAAATTGATCTAAAATTAAAAAATCCCACTTTTACTCTTGGATAATAAAATCTCTCTTTTTGATTAATAATATAAAAAATTTCACATTTATGTCATTTGTTCATTTAAAGTACTTTCCGGATGTATTTTGTTGCATCTTTAAGCTTGAATAGATGCATCTAAACTCCTTATTATTGTATGGCGTATCTATATCTATGGAGGATCACAAAAACGTACTTTAAATTAATTAATGATATAAAGGTAGAATTTTTATATATTAATTAAATGTGAGATTTTGATTATCGGATAGAGTAAAGATGAGGTTTTGTCGGGTCGGGTCCCGAGTTCATTTTCGGGTTGGATCAAATTTTCCCAAGTCTAAGCCAAACCCATAGTTGGTATTAAGGTTTTTGCATTGGAATTTTGTTGTTAGTGCTTTTAGATATGTAAGTTCGTACTTGGTTTATACTTGAAGGCTCAAATACCGGGGTATTTGGCTATTAGCTTTTGTATTGGCGTTTTGTTGATTTTTGGTTTTTTGGTTGGTTATACAATAAAAAATATTTGGGAAATGACTTTTAACCTAGCTTTTAGGTTAAAAACAACAAGCTACTCATAGTTGCTTTTGTCATTGGCCAATGATTGTGGATATTAGAAGAGAGGCAATGATATTATATGGAAATAAAGACCAAAGAGACACCTTAAGTTCGACATTGTACGAGCATTACTACGGTTAAGTGGCCATTGACATGAAACTTCCTTGCATATTTAATGTCATCATCATTTCGTTTCGTGTCCATGACGAATGCGATATTGAACCGTTGCTATGTACTGCAGCCTTCCCCCAAATGATGGTTTTTACACTTTTCATGTTAAACTCGTCTGTTCCATGTACCGTGTGCACGGCCTAGGGACACGAACACCCATTGGTCTCTTGCCTCTTGAGCATTCTTATCTATACAATTGGTGTGGCCTGTGGCTGTGGCCTTACATATTTATTACTATACATTGCATCCACAAGTCTATATACACATCTTTATCTTTTAGACTTCAATCAGTATAAATGTGTATCAACTGGGGTTTGTGCATATCTTTAAAGATTGCCGTCAACTGCAAGGTGATCCTCTTTAAAGGAAATAAGAGCCGGGAAAACATATATCCCAAGATTGAAAACGGAAAACCCACCAAAATCACCCCACCTTCTGTTGAAATTTTGATGATTATCTTTGCCGCGGCTTTGCAATGTGATATTGGATGACTATCTATCGTCTTACCCGCTCTATTCTTTGAAAATTTCACCTTCATGCACAACTCTTTAACCTTAACTTTAATTTATATACTTTTATCAATTATAATTGATTGATGTTAAGATGTTTGGGGGCTAAAGAGGTCTCTAACATACGGTAAAAATGTGGTAACGGACATTCCCTTTAACCAATCTAAAATACAGTTTTTTACAACACGGATAATATCGGTTCAATAGATCTAAGAACCTTTACGACGTGGATACGACGTTGCCTTGTTTTTAGAGTGTGGTCTTAAATAAAGCAGTTAAGCAGATCTACTTTAATCTCTCTCATGCTGTCTTTTACTTTTATTTTTTTCTTTTCAGGATTCTGTACTGCAATGTGCATGTGGTAATGCTGAACAAAACTGGGAGCAACGGAATATGTCTAAAATCAATATTTGATATGTTATACATCTCGAAACATCCAAGAACGCATAATGATACCTGCAACGATTTCAGTAATGGGTTTAGAAGCAGGTAGCATTGCTGAAACTGCTAGCATGCTCGACGAGCTGTGGCCTCTCGGTGATATTGATCCGAAAAAGTCTAAGTTCCCGTGTTGCTTAGTTTGGACTCCACTTCCAGTCGTCTCATGGCTAGCACCTTTTATTGGACATGTCGGTATATGTAGGGAGGATGGTTCAATTTTGGACTTTTCTGGGTCTAATCTAGTTAATGTTGATCATTTTGCATTTGGTGCAGCAGCCAAATACTACCAACTTGACAGAAAACAGGTATTTTTCTAATGATACTTTGAATTATGGAATGTTGTACTGAACCGCTCTCGTCCACCAAAAGTGTCAGATGATGGAGGTGGTCATTTATTTCGTACCAAGTTTATCGAGGATTTGGTTTGAGTCATATGGTTGCTTGTAGTGTTATCGATTTAAGTAAAATGCACGTACTGGGTTTTAATCTTAGTCACACATATAGAAGACAATACACTAACCAACTCATCTGGAGTATGTGTACATATAATATTTGATTTTATTTTGGATTTAAGTGATATCAACCGACATCAATGACATCATACTGGATCTGCTGCTTCTTCCTAGATATTATGGCAGGTTATAGCTTAAAGGTGGACGTAGTTTATATAACTTTTCAAATGATTATACATAATTCACAGATTCTTGTGACAGACGGTCTCTTTGAGAGACCATCTCTAATTGGGTCAGCCTATTATCATTTTTTTGGTTCAATTAAGCTTTAATGGGTTGTGCCTGAGACATGTCTCTCTGAGAGACGGTCTGTCAGGAGACCAGCTGTACATAATTTGACTCTTATCGATATTGTATTTCGCAGTGCTGCTTTCCTCCGAACCTTTCAGGGCACATATGCAAGCATCGCTACAAGCATCACGAGTTTGGAACCGCAATAACTTGGGACGACGCTCTAGACTTAAGTAAGCGCCACTACGAGAACAAATCGTACAATCTCTTCACATGCAACTGTCACTCGTATGCTGCAAACTGTCTGAATCGTCTCTGCTATGGCGGGTCTATGAACTGGAACATGATTGACATCGCGGCTATGGTACTATTGAAGGGACAATGGGTCGATGCGAAATCAGTCTTGAGATCATTTCTGCCGTTTTTAGCAGTGCTATGCCTCGGCATTTACATGGTTGGTTGGCCCTTCTTGGTCGCACTGCTATCCTTCTCTCTATTGCTTGTCGCGTGGTTTGTGTCAACTACCTATTTTGTCAAGGGCGTACTAGAGTGCTAAAACGCATGGCGATTTTAATTTCTTCGTTTTAAGAGAGAACGAAATAATTTTATAGAATTACTCTTGATTTTGTCGTCATCGTGTAAGCGGTTCTTTTGCGGTGTGTTTAGGCATAAGGCATTATCGTCGAGCCCTCTGCAGTAACCAGAAAATGCAAATGGTGTTTTGAGCTTGGGTGCTTCCTGAAATTACTCCATGGAATTTTTACTTCTATATATTTTTTTGCAAAGAAATACCTAAATTTTATTTACTACTAATCTACTATAATACAAATATCTCATAGTGGGGGTATTACTCCATCCTTTGTTTTTGCCCCATTTAACCAAACTTTGCAAAAGGAAACGACCTACTTAGTTAAGCTTTGTATAGTTCACTTAATTCTCATTTAACTAATTTTTATTGATTGAAATTGGTTTTTAGTAATTGAAATTAATTTTTACTAAATAAAACTATTTTTACATATAACTGATTTTTGGTTATATATTATAAGTTTATGACTAAGTTTTACTGATAAAACTGATTAAAGCTAATTTTTACCAACTACTTTTTGCTGATTAAAACTGATTTTTTACTATTACTTAGTTTTCTAAGGTGAACTAATCAAACCCTTAATCGGTTTAAAGAAAGAATCAGACATTGAATTTGCTACATACCTCTTAAAAAGCTTTAAAGAAATTAAAATATTACAAACTTAATAAAATGAAGAGGGATTAAAATGTGTAGTTAGTAGCTTTTGTTGGGTCAAGACATATTAAATTGCTTCATTCTCATATTAAAACTTGTTAGAAATCAAAATACATAAGGGTTCGCCTCCATATTGCTAGTATAGCGTATTTACTATGTTTCTGTACAAGACCACCTATAATTTTGCCTCATGTTGATTGTATGCAGCTCCTACAAATGAGCAAATAGTAGACTCCTAAAATTTAAAAACAATATATCATCATCATTCTACCCAGTGTATCCCGCTCATAGAAAACTAGGAACAAGGTCTGGAGATAAAATTTAAAAACAATACAAATTTCATATATTCTCCCACAAAATAGGAGGGTAAATCCCTCAACTTCATTATGTGATGAATCCAGCCATCACGTCCCGTAATCTAGCCCTACATACTTCCTCAACAATTTGAACAATATGGATCTATATTTGCCCACGATGTCGTTTCTCCTCCACAAAGCTACCTAAACCAGAATCTGACTTCTGTCGAACTGTTCACTCGAACGGAGAATGCATGAATATTAGAATGGCTGTCGACTTTTTGACTATACACTCTCAGCAAAACAAGACTATTCGTAAGAAGAAAGAACATAATATGCATAACTCTTCTTTGTCCTTCACATAAATTTCTCATTTTCTTTCTTTGATCATCGTCTTACAAATGCAAGAAAACTTGAACATTCCACAACATTTCAGTCACTGAATCGAGTGCGATTCAAACACAAAATCATTTAAAACTCCTACAGTTATTACAACCGATCCTTTAGTTAATTAAAGGATTCTAGCTTCCCGTCTATCTAAAGGTGTTGTTAAACAATGATACAAGGCAAAAGACCAAAGGCTAATTCAAGGTGTATAGCTCAAGAGTTTCGTATCATAAGAAGTTAATTTGAGCTCGACCTCACATTTTTATGCTCCATACTTGGGTGCCTTCCATAACTTAAAGGCTATCTCATAGAAAAATCTATCAGCTGCTATTGCAAGGTTTCCACAGTTCTGAAATCAAGTCATATCATGTTAGGATTTAGGAATGTTCTTTCTTGTGAAAATGAACACAAAAGAAATTACACAAGTGACTTTTCGAAATAGACCCTTCATACACATCTCACAATGTAGACGTACCTTTTTGAATTCATTGAAAGAAAACTCTTGCGCCATATCCTTACGAGTTACAGCATCCTGCCACTGGGCTATCAAAATCGGGCAGTGGTGCCTGTTAACAATAAAATACGAATCCATGAAGTAGTTCAATATGTAAACTGCTTGATCTCTCACATACTCTCTTTACAAGCCCCTGAACCAATGACCGGGGTTTATGAAACTACACGCAGTGACAAAACACGAGCCAAATCAGACCAATATGTGAACCTATGCTACTCGGACTCTCCTTTCATTTTAAGTGCCCATGTCAAATCCTCAAAAAAACAACATCAAAATGATATTTGACACTTCATTTTTAGACCAAAAACGTATTCAGCTCCTCTTGTATGAGATCGTCTCATCATGAAGCGAGC
Organism: Amaranthus cruentus; assembly: GCA_019425755.1. Lineage (NCBI taxonomy): Eukaryota > Viridiplantae > Streptophyta > Magnoliopsida > Caryophyllales > Amaranthaceae > Amaranthus > Amaranthus cruentus. The sequence goes on from CM033460.1 coordinate 12,936,858, forward strand.
AAATTTAATCAGCCCATTTTTCTAATTGATTACTTTATAAATGTAAGTGATCACTTTAACCCACTAAATAATCATGGGCTAGTCCAATTGAGATGGTCTCACTATAAGACCGTCTCATTTAAGAATTTGTAAAATGTATTTTTATGTATAGCATAGTTTGACACTTAAATTGTACCTGTGTCCAACATGAATATGTGAGTCCGAGAAGCATAGGTATCAGCTAGATAGCTATCTTAAACAATAACCAACACTTTTAGTACCTAATGCCATTTCTTGGAGCTACTCCTTTCAGGGTATAGCTTTGCCGTGGGAAGATCGACTGAAGGTTAGTGTTGTTTCCACCATATAAGGAAATAAGTGATTGATTTGGATGGTCCGCTACAACAGCTCCATAACTCATAATTAGCGTTAAGTGTAAACGGGATGCAATTTCTGACCCTGGTTGGGCTGCTTCCAATATCCTCCCTACCACACTGTTCGCATAGTCGAGATCATTTTGCGAACTTTCTTTCACAAGTGCACCGATATGCACAAAGACTAAATCAAAATAATCGGTATCAACTGCCTTCCCATATTGAAATCCTAGCAGTTTCAGCAACTCATCTGCAGCAACATCAGCAGATAGAATATCCAACACAGTGAAACCAAGTTTCTCCCCGAAGCATTTGACAGTAGGACTATGAGTGACTAGAGCAGCTTTCATTCCCATGAACCTGTTAGAACAATCAATTAGGTTTTTACATAGCTATATATTCAAAAATAGGAGTATTTCCCTCATAAATACTTAAGAACAGAAGTCATTTGTACCTTTCTTTCATGGTGGAAACTTGCATCGAAGATTCTGATGCTTCATTTGCATCCAAAAGCTGCTGCAATTCTCTTATAATCTTCTCATCTTCTATGTCTACCAGAAAAGGGAAGTAATCTGATAAGCCTCTACTTAAAGACACAATGTTCCACTCTCACTTGCACTACTCCCAATCAGGATTTCGCAAAAACAAGTAAAAAGATAAATGGCGGTGTAGCCTAATTTGCTATTATCCCACAAACTGCGGTACACAATTTGTGAAGGGGTGCAGCTGGTACACTCTTGGGCTAATTTGGTGTTAATTTCTATCCCATACCTTGTTTGCTTATCAAAGAAAATCATAAACTAGGTGATTATGCTCCATCCATTAAGAATTAGTTCACAACATTCCAATCCCATCCTCCATATTCAAGGATATGACATATTAGTATGGTTAAATTCTTGATCGTCTTCCCGTCATTAATTCAACCATATAAGTATCACAAATTCTTAAGTGACACAGTACCATGGTGAAACTATCTCTATTGGGCTGACTCATGTATATTTTAGTCTACTAAAATGATCAATTACAATTTTAAAGTGTCAACTAGAGAAATGGGCTAAGTATATGGACCCGTCTCATGGTAAGATGGTCTACGAGTTGTTTAAGTATTGGCATATTAGAATATTTAATTATAATTACTACATCAAAAAACAGTGACAACTTCTACACATCTTTAGAGTTTTAAGACTTCTGCTGAGGATACAGAACATAACTCTATGTCTTCCTTGATCAAAGAAAGCAGGACAGAAACCCTAAGAAATAGTGTATGCACACAAAATTTATTGTCAAAAGAATGAAATTAAAAGTATTAGCCTTGAAATCAATCTCATAATTATTTTCATCCACAAATCAAATATGAACCATAAACAGAATTTGTGATGAATCATGATCATTTTGATAAATGGACTTAATTGAGCGTTTTAATCAATACAAATAGTGAATAATAGACATTGCAAAATCACCAGAATCAAACAATTAGCAACTAACTATACAAATATTGACCATAATACCTACTTTTATAAATCAAATCCAAAAATATAATACCAAATCTCAGTTATTAAACATTTTCGATAATACACAGAATATTAATCACATAAATGATCGAAAAATCAAAGCGAAAATTGGAAAATTGAAATAAGAAAGTGGAAATGGGGAAAATAACCTGGAGTAGGAGAGGAATCATGAAGGGCTAAGAAGCCGCACGAACCTTTGGAAGCAACAGCGTGAATATGATCATGCGAAGGTGTAATTAGAGGTGCTAAGCCATAACCATAAAGCACCAAAGCTCTGCTTGGTTTGTCCGCCATTAATGCTTTTCTTTCTAACAAACGCACTTAGACAGATAAGAGTAATCGGAACAAAATCGAGTAAACGAATAAGAAAATAAGTATGATTTAGTGTAAATTTGATTTGAATTGAATTAAAATTAGTAAATCGAAAAATAACTAGGTTTGAATTCGGATTTAGTTAACCAAAAACAGAAAATTGAATATTTCACCTGTATACAAGTTTCTTTAAAAAAAAAATTTTAATTAAGTTTGAATTAATTTTCAAAATAATCAAGCTTGTTCATCGCTACTAAAAGCGAACAAAAGAATAACATGTAAAAAGTCAAAAGAAAATTATGACAATTTTATTCGTTGATAATAGTAACTAACGGTGAATACAAAAAAACAAATAATAATTTTTAACATAAAAAAATAAAATAAATAAGGGTAATTCGCTGTTTATAACAACAAACCAAGCTATGTGAAGCGATTTTTTTTTGTTAAAAATATGGTTGTATCTTTTTTTGGGTTTTAACACGTTCTTTTCATGTTCGTCGTAAGTAATAGTAAACAATCCTAACTTTAGATTTGGACATATTAACGCTTTTTTTGGGAATTATTTTAGGACCAAACAAATTTTTAAAATTTTTATCAAAAAATAATTTATTTCAAATATTCTATCTTTATGTATTAATGAGATTATTTCAAATGGGGATCCAAAGTATACTTATTATCTTACGGTGATTATTTATAACCTTAAAATGATAACTTATAATTTTAAATTGATTAATTAAAAAAATAGACTAATCATATATGTTGGTTTCATAAAGATTTTTTGCATACTTTGATTTTCTCTTCGAATACCAAGGACTTTGACACAACCATTCAACTTCCCTAAAAACAAACTTCGAACCGACAATACCCGAATCGAAGTTGTACCCGAACCGATTGATAACCGAAAATGAGAAAGCTGAACCCCAATCAGAATGCATACCATAACGTTAACCGAGATTACCCGAACCAAAATGACCATGAAGTCATATCGGCCCGAATCATGCTCAAAACTAACTCGATCCGCAAAACCACTAAACCCTAATAAATTTTAGATCGAATTGCTTTAAACCTGAACCAATTTTTAACATAGAAGTATGATAGACTCATATTCAATCATCTTATTATTTAATCTAATAAAGTGATAGATATTTTAATAAATTAAATTTTATAAATACATGGTTTCATATATTTAGAGTTAATAATCAGTGGTCAATGTATATAACCGTATTAGATGAAAATTGATAGAACTTTATAATTCTAATTTCCCGTTAAACAAGTAAAAGTAACTAAGTAATAATGATCACTAGTTGATTTACATTTTAACTATTTTTGCTTTAAGTAAAGGAAATCTTGTCATCAATTAAAAAATGACTAATAACTTAATTTAATATTGACTCGATCGATAGTAATTAGTAGTACGTAGCCGATAGTAATTAAAACCCGAACCCGATCTGTATTCGACAAAACCGAACCAATTATTAACCGATGACAACCCGACACCAATTAACAACACCAACCGATGCTAACCCGATAGCTCGAATAACCGATCTTCAACCGAACCGCGACTAACCGACCCGACCCGTCGTAACACGCAACCGAAAATAGCCGATTAGGAATACAACCGAACCGAAAGACACTCGTCCGAAACCGACCCGATCACCCGAATGAACACCTCTACTAACAATGCAAAAATACATCAAACTACTGACCAATATATGCAAATTTTTATTCCCAAACGTAATCTTAAAAAATAGATTTAAGAAAAATTTTAATTCTAATCAATGTGTTTCTAAGACTTAAAGGAGAATACTCCTTGATTTCATTCATTAATTAAGATGGGTATATATACACAACACAATACCTAGAGTTTCGCATACGTAATTACACAATTATTCCTAATACACAACATAAATACATGTTCATTAGTACACCCCTCAATCGAAGCGGAAGGAGAACGAACACTAAGATTGTAGCAAAATTCATCAAAAAGAATACGAAGAAGCTCTTTAGAGAAGATATCAGCAATATTGAACTGGGAGCAAACATGAGTATTTAGTGTGCTGATGTTGGATAGAATTGCCGAATAAATAAATCGCACTAAAGCTCACGATATCTTAACCATAATAATTTGACTCATCAATTTCAAGAAACACTTAAAATTTTACAATGATGCAAACTCAATTGAACGATTACAACAAACTTAAACCCAAGAATAACTAATGGTCCGTTTGGTTAGTGGTACTAAATGATGGTAATGAGAATGGTTTATACTTTATAGTGTAAAATTTCATCAAAAGTTTCATATCATTCCCATGTTATGAAACTTTGATCACAAAAAAATTGTTTACAAATTTTCATTACCATCTAATACCACATTTCCCAATGACAATGCATTGGAATGAATTTTATGAAGAAAATGATATGATTGGAGTTGGACAAGCATGACCATCAAGGTAACCAAGAGATTTTTCAACTAAAATTACACTAATTTTTCATTCCCTTTACCACCGTTTATTACTACCTACCAAACGGACCGTAAATAAAGGTAAAGGTAAAGAACACTCCCAGTATCCCGCACAAGGCAGAGCCCCGATGAGGGTTTTCTTTTTCTTGAAAGATGCGGACAAATCATACTCAGTTCCACCAAGGAGGGGACAAAGAGAAATATGAGATGTCAAGAAATCCCCAACAAATATCTGCGCCACATGCAGATGTTTTATCTATTGAGCCACAAATATATTTTTTTTTATAACTGAAAACTAAAGTTGAGTGAAATTTGATTATTTAAAAATAATGATTGTCCATTTGTCCTTGAAAGAATATGATGGAAGTGGCCATCCATGGAACCAAAGATTGTCCACATGGACGTGAACAATTTGTAGTGAACATGAGGGTCCATTCATGCGGGCCCACCCTACTTTAGACCCACCAAAATGTTTTTCTTATCTTTAAACGCGTTTCGGTGCCAATTGCTAAGTCCTTTCACAACTTGACAAGCATATACCTCGCCAATGGTAAAAGTAAACAGTAAAAAAGTTGTCTTGCCAGTTGTAAGGAGTAACACACTGGCCGAATCTTGATTTTTTAGTTGACTTGTTTCACTAGTTAAAAATTTTAATTTTAATGGATATTATTGGCTTTTGAAGTAGTTAGATAAGCTTACTTTTTATTTATGTTTTTTTGGAATAATATATGATTTATTAATAAGCAGTCATACGACATTTATATCAAAAGGTTGATGATAGCTCCAAACCAACTATAAAGATTAGGGTTTTTTTAAAGAGAGAAGAGAGAAAAGCAGAGGGAGGCAGTTAATATATTCTGACTGTTTATTTGATTGTTAATTGTTGGTTGTTTATTAACTTAGAAGTAGAGGTCTGTATTCAACTCTCTTCACATATTAAAAAAACTTGTTCTCTTTATCTATTAACGTAGCTAACATATTATTAGTGTTACACTTAACATTTATGTCTGATATTTTATTTGGTCCAACTCTCGGCCCTGTAAGGTAATGTTATGCACATATTCTAGCAAAGGGACCGTCTAAATAGGCATGCATGGCTTGATAATGCTTCTTTATCAAGCCAAACATGCTTCTTTAATACTTCTATGTTGTCCAAAACACAACTATAAGGTAGAAATCTATAATCATTCTATGGCTCAAGACTGATATTCCAAACTTATGTTCGTTCTCCGTATAGAATAATCGGAACTCTTATACGAATTCATTGATTTATTTTCTTTCAAAAGATTAGTAATACTTAGCAATACACTTCAATACAATGCAACACCAATTGAATGTATAAAATTGATATTTTTTTTGGATAATCCAGAAAAACCTACGGATAAGAAAAATAAAAATAAGTAATCATTCATATTAGTTGTGGTATCAAATCTCTATTATCACAAATATAAAATATAAAAACTCATAATCACTCGACTAATCCAAAACTCTCATATAATTATCCAAGATTGAAAATTTGATGTTTGCTTTTGAATGGTGTAATTAAACAATGATTTAAAATTTTCATCCAATGGAAATTAGCATTAGCTTATAGCCATAATAGCCAAACCGTATAAACCAGAAAAAACTGTCCCTGTTACTTTCCCATGTCCAAACTGCACGTGCAGAAAACTACGGCGGCTTTTTTACTACTAAATTCATACTTAGCGGCTATTTGCATTCCATTTAGTAAAACTCCTACTATCCTACATCTAGAATATAGAGTATTCTCTTTTAATAAGATTAAATTTGATTTAAGAATAGTTCCTTTTCGATATTCCGCACAAGGCAGGGTCTGAGTGAAGAGTTTTCTTTTTCTTGAAACATGCGAACAAATTATGCCCGTACCTCCAAGGAGAGAGTCAAAAGAGATGCGTGCAATTAAGAATCTCTCCAATTGATACTTGCACCCAGTAAAAGTCGAATCCCAAACTCCACATGCAGATGCTTTATCTAATTAATGCTCTAATATAAATAAATATTGAAATAACATAGAAAATGATAAATATATTAATAGAAATAAAATTATATTGAATTGAACCGATAAAATAAAACTCATTCAACACTTTTTAATTTTCTATAACTTGATTAGTTTTCATATTCCAGTTTAAGTCTAAGCACCAACTTCAAATTAAAACTATTCTTTCAATTTGTAGTATTTATTTTACTATCCATAGTTTCAAAGTATAAAACATATTTCAATCAAAAGTTTAAGCCAATGATTAAGAATTTAAAATATATTATATACTTTAATATATAACTATTAAAGATTAAGATAAATACAATAGGAAATGATTTATAGGTGTGTGGTTTGTGTGGGAGACTTTTTACAAAGGAGATTAATAACGGTGATGGAAATTTATTTTTAAAATGGTGAAAATGAAATTGTGTACGATAAATAATAATGCCATTTTAATGTATGAAGTAATAGAAATCTATTTACTATACATAAATATGATCCTCAACAAAGTTCACAATTCTCTTATTTGATGGTTTGCGTCCAATTTAATTAATTTAAACATCAATTTTCATATTTAAATCTAAGTACTTAATTTTTAGTTGTTTAATATTTATTAATTCATTTTTATGCAAATAATAACACTTTAGAACTTAAAACACCCACTCTAATTTGTAGAGGTGTTCAAAACTGATTGGACAACTCAAAATTTATCCAATCTTATAATCGAACTTGATTTGACTCGACTTCAAAAAAGATTTACAATTATGCAAATATCTCGATGGACACAAAACTCGATTTCAACATGAAACATCTAACCCAAAACTAACCCGATAACCCGAATGAACACCTCTACTACTTAGTTAGCCTAAAAGAGTTAGTTTTGGTTTGTCATCTCGATGGACACAAAAACCGATTTCATTCTGAAACATCTAACCCGAAATTAACCCGAATGAACACCTCTACTACTTAGTTAGCCTAAAAGAGTTAGTTTTGGATTGTCATCTCAATGGACACAAAAACCGATTTCATTCTGAAACATCTAACCTGAAATTAACCCGATAACCCAAATGAACACATGTGCTACTTGGTTAGCCTAAAAGAGTTAGTTTTGGTTTGTCATCTGTCTTACAGTGAAACGATCTGATGTTGCTCAAAAAGTTAGTTGTTGAATAAAGCCATTAGGTCAAGTAGGGATGAGATTGATGATAAATAAATTAGTACAAAAAGCTGGAGCAAAGAGGAAAGTCACATTTGTGTCTTTGCATGCTTTAAGCTTTTGAGTCTTTCTCCAACCAAATGTCCCATGAATCCTAAAAAGCAATCAACCCAAATATACCAAAAGCAAATAAAGCAAATAGTGGGTGCTACTCTATAATCTATACTTGTAAGGAGACAAACAATCCACCCCACAAATATTTCTTCACTTCCACTTCTAAAGCAGAGCAAACCAGAAACTTCTCTGCATTCACTTGCTTTGCTTACTAACTACTAATAATCAACATTCAAATGGAGCAATGCATTCCCCCTTTTGGCTTGTTTTACTACAATGAAGATGAGGTAAGAATAAAAAATAGTTATTCTTTTATATTCTCGTTAGAGTATATAACATATTTTGGGCTCAATCATCAACTTAAGTTTTTGGGTGAGTTGGTTTCATGACATGGTATCAGTAGCTAACGTGATAAAAGTCCACCCCTCGTTTTAAGCAGCGATGGGTATAAGAAGTGCTTGTGTTGCATCCACACTTTAAGCCTAAAGACTCTTATGTGAGCAGGTGTACTGTTAGAGTATATAACATATCTTGGTATTAAAAGTGGACTTCAACAACCATCAACTTAAGCTGCTTTTTGTTGAATTGGGATAATAATATCATTTTCTTTAGCTTGCATTTAGTGCTTTGCATATTTTAAATTGGGTAAGGCTTGAAAATTCTCAAATGAAAGGGGAAGAAATATTAATCATTTCAAACCTTTGGAGTAAAAGAGAAAGTCTTTTAACTATTAGACTGACTCATAATTTAACTTGTTTGAACATTTTTAGCACTCATGAAGTGACTAGTATTTTACTTGAATTGTTTTAACAGGGAATGATGGCTGAAATGAGACAATACATATTGCAATCAAGAATGGAGTTAGAGGCAACTATTATGGCTGCTCAAGAAGAGATGATGAAGAAAGAGGAGGAAATAATTCACATCAAAGATCTTTTGATGATGACTATTAAGGAAAGGGATGAAGCTCTGTCTAAATCTGATAAGTTAATGGTCGAAAAGCTGCTTTTGCAGCAGAAGTTACTGCAGCAAAAGCAGCAACAATCACTTCCAGAAATCCAGCAGCAGCGGCAGCAAAAAGTTACCGTTGCTGCTACTTTATCTAACACGAATACTACAACTAACTGTTTTTCCTCATCCTCTTCGGAGTGTGAGGAAAGCAGTATAATCTCCTCACCCCAAGGTGGTGGTGCTAATTCACCATCTAGCATACAACCACCATCTTTGCCACCACAAATAGTGGCACAATTGGCAAGTAACCACCACCCATTGCCGGAAAAAGGGAAGCTCTTGAAGGCGGTGATGGAGGCGGGCCCACTTCTTCAAACACTCCTCTTAGCGGGTCCTCTTCCTCAGTGGCAACACCCACCACCGCGGCTAAACTCCATTGACATTCCACCCGTGACTATTACTACTTCTAACTCCCCTAGGAAAAGGGGGTTAGATAATTTTGATTGCTCTATAATGTCTTCTCCCAAGTACCAAAGGGTTGTTTAGTAGTATGTTTTCGATGGGATAAGAATGGAGAATCCCCGACAAGGAAGGGGAATTACAGTAGATAGTGAGAATCAAAACCTTATTACAAGGATAAAAGGATAAGTCTTTAATTACCAGACTAACCCATGATTCTCTGTTTAGCAGTATTGACTTTACTATTATTAGTAGGTAGATATAGTAATGCTTGTCAAAGTTTGATGTTAATTTTAGCAAGAAAATCTAGCTATCTTTTTCATACTAGTGAACATGTAAAGAAAAACTAGTGATGGAAATAGATGGTTACCCTTTACCTTACTAACCTATCATTTAGTTGGGTTAGTTATGGTTCTTGTAAAATATAGTTTGTCTTAGGCAAAATTAGGAGAAACATATCCTAACTTCTCCCTTGAAAGGGAATGAAAGGGAGATTAAGAGATCAAACAAAGACTATTTTCAAAGTCATACATTGTTTAATGGTGAAGGTGGTGACTTTTACCCTTTTTTATTTTTTAAAAAATTATTAATATTTTTTTTTTCTAATTTTGGATGGTAATGTAATATTGTTGATAGTGATACTCCCATACAAAGGAGATATGGGTGGGTCCAACTTGGATTTATAACCAAGATATGGCTTTTGGCTTTTTTTTTCATTTTCTAATTTTATGTATGTCATTATGTTAAACACATAGTGATGTAAATTATGATTTGATGTTTAAATGAGAAGAATTAGCAAAAAAGAATTTCATATAATTATATAATTAAGGTAATTGTCACTTTTTCCTATTTTCTCGAGTCGGGATTCCTTTTGGCCGCGCTCTCCTTTATGGGTATGAGTTGTCGTCGTCCTTTCCTCTCCAGACCATGTTCATAGTTTATATAAGCGGGATATACCGTGTAGAATGATGATGATGTTACTTTTTACAATTGGTTGTTGCTTTTTTATTGCATAGAAATGATGGGTTTTAAAGTAACCCTAATGATTTATAAAGAAAACTAAGACTGACCAACAACAATCATGGGATGCCCTCCAACACCCTGGTGATCCCTTTAGTTATTTATGAAGTATCTTATGTTGTGTGTGTGTCTCCCATAAAGTTGAATCTAATTAGCCCCCTATTATTATGTATTTTTATGCAACAATAATATAAGCATGCTAAACAACCAATGATTTTGCATGTTTACTTATGTCAAGTGTGCTATTGTAGGATTCTCTTGTCTAGTTTGTTTAATTAATTAATGAGAGGATAATTAGTTTTTAAGTCTTGAAAAAATTTATATTTCATTATTTCAATTGTCTCCCATTTCACATAAACTATTCCATCCCATTTTATTTATTTTTTTCATTTGGAATATGTGAACACTGGTTCATTAACGGTCTGTTTGGTTATTAACACTATAATGTTTAAGTTTTTGTGAAATATATATAAGGTTTTGTAAAATATACCTAGTCATTCCCATAATAATAAAAAATTAATCATAAGAAAATTTTATTCACAAATTTTCATTACCATAATATAAATTAACTAATGCCTATTTATATTCTAAGGTTGCTTGGGGAACTATCTCCCCCAAAATAACTGATTTCTAACAATAGAATAAAGCTAGAACCACTAAAGAAGTGAAAGAAAACTGTCAGTATGTGGATATCAGCAGCTGGAGACAAGTCGTAGCAGTCAGGCGATGACTTGTTGCTTTGCTACTGACTGGCGAACTTTAAACAACTGTCATTTCTTGCTCGGTTGTCAGATCGGACATATGGTATACCATTGGAAAGCTCTTGAAATCTACTTTTCCAATGCAACAAACTTTGCATTAATACAATCTTTCTATCAAAAGTTATGACCAAAATAGTGAGCATATATCAAATTTCACCTCAAAACTTTTGCATTTTAAACAATTTTCTACTCTTTTGCCCATCTTCATTGTAAAACATCTTTAACCGAGCAATAACCTCCTTAGCAAACTTCGTCATCGTTAAAATCTAAGAACTATACTTAAAACAATCAAAACCGCTCAAAATCAGCATGAATAACCAAAATGGGTAAAGTAACATAAATTTTCAAACTAAGCACGGAATTACTAAAAATAACCATCATTAAAGAGTATAAAATGATATAAATAAATGCAAATAATTTCACTTATCAACCATCAATACCTTAAATTATTAAAGAGTAGCTCTTGATACGAATTATGCGACACTCACTCCATCTCTTCAAGTTTGCACCATATAATTCAAAAAGCTAAATGTAACTTAGCATATCACATAGAAATAGATGGGAAAAAAGTTGCTTATGATTGTTGTTATCTTTAGAATTAATACCTTAGTAACTCTTAATTAGGTATAACATCATAATACTAAATTTGTAAACATTAGATGAGACAAGAAAGAGATCAAATTAAGCAAGCAACTTTGGGTGGGGGAATCAAATTTGGATTACGATGTTTCAAGCAAGGTTGGTCCTTACACTTTCACTATGAAGTTAAAAGAGTCTCTAAAGACTTTAGGTAATTAGTAGATATTGAGTATTTATTACTCTTTCTATCTTAAATAATTAATTGTCGAATTTATATCATTATCAATACCGGATATCTTGCTCAGGGTAAGGTCTGGATGAGGTAAGATGACAAACAATCCATATCCGTACTTTTTTTAAAGGAGGACTAGAGGAAAGTGGTCCAATTTATATGAATATATATATATAAATAATTTTGATAAATGAACTATTCCCTCCGTTCTTTTATGTTTGTTCACCTTACTATAACGGATGATTTCAAATGTTTGTCTACTTTAGAATATTTTCCATTTTTGAAAATCTTTTTTCCCAAATATAACCTCATAATCCCTCTCATCTTCCCTAAATATACTCTCTTTATATTTTTTTTTTGAATAATACCTAATTCATTAATAAAGAGTCATGCGAAATCTACATCAGAGATAAAAATTAGCAAGTACATAGCAACTAAAACCAAATATAATTCAAAAATAACAAAACTACGATCGTTGTGTATGAGATCTGACAATTGTGAATATCCTCTTCCACATCGCTGTTTGATACAGCCTTCTACGAGGGGGTCTTTCGATCTGTTGTAGTCTTGAGATAGAATTGAATTTGATGTAGTTGATGATAATTGCAATTTTGGTGTCTGCTGCATCGTCACATTAATCTCTACCAACAAATCAACTAAAGACCAAAATTCATAACTCCAAACTCTCACAAGGAGAGACTAAAACTTAAAAGGAAGAAATTAGGGGCTTACCATCAATCTTTAAAGATTAATGATAGCCCCAAACTAACTATAGATATTAGAGTTTTTTTAGAGAGAGAATCAGAGAAGAGAGAAAAAATTGGGGCGGCTAGGGCATACTCTCTTTATATTAATGACAATGATTATTTTCTTTGTTTTTCTTTATTTTTTATTTAATTTAAATGTTTTTTCTCTCTCATAATACCAATACAATTATTAAAATAATACTCACTTAATACAAAGATTCTAATTTTCTTAATTTGTGTGAACTCATAGTGGCCGATTTTTTAAGAAGGAAAGTAGTATTGATTAACATTTGTTAAAGAAAAAACAAAATGAGACACACGTTATATTTTTTGATTAAATATTTTTCAACTTTAGCTTCTGGACATATGTCATTTTCTTATTTGTTTGAATGATTTAAAATTGCTTAGGCATATTAAATGGCAGTGACATCTTATTATTTGTGGTACATAATTATTTAGTTGAATAGGAGGTAGTAGTATTTATAATTTTGTCTAGTCATATAAAATCACAATTTATAAAACTTCTAGATGTGTCGCCCTAGCCTTTTTTTTTATTTGTTAAAATGATACCCTTCATTCCTTTCATGTTCCTACAAATAATATTCAATTTAAGTGGAGAGAAACTTGTATATGATTTTTCATTAATATCTACAAGATTAAATTATATTCACGTTATAATTTTATAATTTTTTATGAAATGTATTAATTGATGTTAAGCTTGAACACATGCTTTGAAGACTATAAAAAAGCAAATTAAAACAAAAAAAATGAGTATGAACTTGCTTGGTCATATGAATTATTATTTTATATAAATAGAATTACATTTGAGTCAAAAAGTTTAGATTGTATTCTCTCTTTAGTTTTTAGTTTCTGATATAACTAAAGTTAAACTTTTATATGATTTTCAAGCCAAAAACAATAAAACAAAAATTAAAATATGCTATATACTTTTATTGTAGTAGGTAATTCTTTGTCTAATAGAGATTGCTATATTTGATTTTAAAAAACTTTCACAGTAACATGTTTAATATCTCTTTAAAATAATAGAAAAATTACCGTAAATAATACAACTTTTTGTTAATTTCCAATACAATAATACGAATTTTTGATTGACTATGAATAATACCAACTTTGGGGGGTTTTTTCCTAGAATAATACCAACTTTAGTTTATTAACTAATTTACTAAATTTTTTTGTCAAATAATCACTTATAATTTGATTTTAACATGTTAGATATATTCTAGGGAAACACCCCCATAATTTGGTATTATTCATGGTTAATCAAAAGTTGATATTATTGTAGGAAAATAAGCAAAAGATTGTATTATTTCTGAAAATCTATCTATAACTATCAGTAGCAAGTATTATGAAACGAAGAAAGTATAATTGAATGTGTTATTTAATCCATATTAGTCGCAGTGTATAAAATAATCTTGAACAATAAATGTTTGAATAACCATAACGTAGCAAATATTTCAAAATGAAAAAGATATCAAATTAATTACTAATACTTCTATTAATTACTAAAAGAAATTTGTTCCTTTTTTCTTTTTTTATTTCTACTCCTTTTAATCGTTGTGAGTTTGCACATCATAATGACATCTTGTAACCACAATCTATCCATAACTATTACTAAAACAATACACGCTTACATCATCACCTTTCAAAATTGTTGACGTGTCGCTTCCACATTAAAGATTTTCCCTCCTAAATTAAATGATGATGTCATTGTTATTATGATATTTGACTTTCCACTTTTTTATTTTGAATATATTATTTTTCTTATTCATTATTTTTTTTTTTTACTTTTTGGGTCAAATCATATTTAATGTATTAGCAAACTATATATTATATTTTATTTATTTTAATTATTTATAAAATCTTTTTCAATTTTTTTTGTTAAATGAATATTATTTAGTGCATTGGATATTTTGAGATAGTTAAAACATAATATACTTTTACTAGGATTTGTTTTTGTTATTTATACTCAAAAAATTTGATAAAATCGTGCATCGCACGGGCACTATCTAGTTTTTCCTAAAATAAAGTAGAGTAGAATATGATGCCTATAATTTGTGTCTTATATTTGCATACAAAAAGCCACATGATTTTTTTTTCCAATCAAAACCAAACGTGTTAGGACTTGTGAGTCCATTAGGTAAATCTTGGCGCCAAATTCACCCTTTAATTTTTTTTATATTTATTATACCCATGAAAATGACCTTATAAATTTGTCAAAAATTAATAATAATGAGTGAGAATAGAGATCCAATCTTTTTTATTAAGAGTTGCTTTCATTGAACGGTGTGGCATATGTATAGTATTATATAATGCATTGCACATGCAAAAGAGAAAAAGAATAGTTACACCTAAAACTAAACAACAATCAAATGTCCCACAAAAATAACAAAGTACATAATATAAAAATGACCCTACAAGGGAGAAACTCAAACTATCACTATTCACATGATCACATCTATTAGGCATTCTTAGGGCTTTGTTGAAATGTACCAAAAAGTTACAACTAAAAAGTAATCCCTACCGCTCACTATAAGTTTCGACTTTTTTTTTTGGTAAATTCACTTTATTTGTCCACTTTTCTTTTTTGAAATGGAAGTTTTACCTAAATATTATATGTTCACAGAAGTAAATACCATAATACCCCCACTTACATAACTTAAAATACCTCAATTACCACATTTACAAATTATTATAATAACTCAAAATATCTCAACTATCACTTTTACAATTATTATAATCACTTAAAATACTCCAAATACCCATTTTTAAATAGTCCCTATCACACTCATAAAATGCGTATTCAGAAAAAGTGGATATTTATAGTGAGTTGGAAGGAGTACTATTCTTGTTCTCATCTTCGGACAAAACCTTGCTCAATATCCTTCACAAGTCATAACCCACATTAGGTTGGTGTTCAAAATGGTTTCTAGCTAGCTCTTTGTGATGGAATTATTCTCATTCTAACTATGATTTTAGGTATTTGATAAATGATTGATGGTTATTGTTGGTTATTGGCTATTTTTGGTTGATTTATTTGATTAATTAAGAATGTTATTGATTTTTAATTTATTAGAGTAAAAGAGAATAAAAATTACTTTTTTTTTGAACTTTTGACCAATCAGCTAGTTAAAATTCAAAATTCGACCAAAAACCAACACAAAAGTCAGTATTAAACAAAAAGATTGTCATTCCCTTATTCTCCTAACTACATTGGAGCCCATATCGTTAATAACAATAGATTTTCAACCGTTCTTGTATGAGACAATTTCACCATAAGACAAGTTCATATAAAAGGTTCATTATGCTAAATGTTCCTATTATTGGGCTATTTAACTCAAATATGGGGCACGTCTCATAGTGACATCGTCTAATATAAGAATTTGTGATAGATTTTAGAGTAGGTGATTTAACAATTTATTTTTTTTTGACATAAATGGATTTGGCGAAAAGATAAACTTGCATAAATGGTGTCAAGTAGTTTATTTAGCTAAATTATACCTCCTCCTATTCAGCTCAGGTGTCCCATTTCTATTTTGGGTCAAGTCACACTAAATGTCCCATTTCCTTTTTTAGTATGGTTTTTTTACCTTTATGCCCTTATAAGTCCTTCCTACTTACAATTATAAACTCAATTACCCTCACTAATTTACCCATCATATAATTAATCAACTTATTATTAAACTAATTAATACTCCCTCATTTCCCTTCCTTTTATTAACCCACCCTACCCTTTCTGTTTGCTTTGAAAACCCTAGATCTACTCCTTCTTCATCTTCTTCGTCTTCGACCTGTTCTTCAACCTGTTCTTCTGTCTTTTCCTTTTCTTGTTCGTCTTCTCCTTCTCCTGTGTTTTCCTTTTCTTGTATCTGCTCTCATGGAAAACCCTAACTCACCCATTAAGAACCCTAACTCGCCTGTGAAATCACCCCTGAAGAAGAAAAAGTTGCCATTCAAGTCACCCCTGAAAAACCCTAACTCGCCTAGTTCTTCAAATTTGGGTATCTCCAAATTCCGTTACAAATCGTCTTCTAAGCTTGAGTTTAGGGGTTTTAATGATGGAAACCCTAGATGTGGGTCTTTAAAGTTTGAGGATGTTTTTTTCGAGTATTATGATGATTCAACCTCTGTTGAGACTGATCCTAAATGGGGAAGAGAGCTTGACTCTGAAGGTGAGCCCATTTACACACCTGACCCTTATGATTGGGATAATCATCAATATACCTCCGTTGATGCTGTATTTTCGAATAGTGATTGTGAAGAAGAAGAGTGGCTTGATAAGCTTGGTCCTTTCTCAAGTGAGTTTCTGTTCTTGTGGGTGCATGTGGTTTTTTGACTGATGATGATTTTCTTTGAGTCGTTTTTTGATGCATTTTTTATAGTTGCTCTATGAACTTTTAAGTGAGAGCATGATTTAGCCACCTAAAATCGAATCTATGGGGTTTGGATAATTTTTTGACTTTCAAGTGCAAAGAGGTTCGATTTTTCACTCAATGATTTGAAAATATAATTGCAAGATTTACCTGAGAGTAATGCAAACAACCAACTTTTTCATTTATCTGTATAAAATTACAAATGTTTCATTTTAACAACACAAAATTTTTACATTGTTGTTTACATCTGAAACACCCACTGTTTAAGATCCCAAAAGTATGTCCAAAAATAAAAGGATTGTCATTTGAGATGTTTGATGATGTTTGCTGGTTCCTGGTTAGCTGGTTTTTGATGATGTTTGATGTATGTTTGCTGGTTTACTGATTTTCTTGTTTCTGATGTTTGCTGGTTTTTGTTGCACCCAAAATGTAAATTTGTTTTCCGATTTCAACTAACTGATTCATTGTTTCTGTGCTTATTTTTGAGAATAAGTGTTGAAGTGAATCAACAACCAATTGTTTTTCTATGCTCAAGTAATCTGGCAATGTGCCCTCTCTTGCTGCTTTTGTCTTGTTCATGTGAGGAATGTGATAATCAAAACCTCCTTGTTTTTTCATGACCTCTATCATACATGCTTGTAAAGTGATAAACACAAACCTAAGACATTGTGGACTTAGGCTGTCAAAAGCAGTGTTTACAGCCCTAAGTAGTTGTGTAACATTGTAGGCCGCTTTTTGATACTGTAAAGCTTGAATTGACCTAAAAAAACCTAAATTTAAACATTCATATCAGGGGAATTGGGTGGTTGTTGCACAAGTTGAATGTAAAAGCCATCTTTCATTGATTCTTGTAAAAACTCAGTGTCATTAGGTGCAATATGTGGCTTGGCATTGTCTTGTTGAATATAAATGTTCTTAGACAATCCTTCTGGCCATTTAGCTCTAATTGTTGGAAGTACATTTGTGATTAACATGGCCCTAATGTGTTCTTTCATGATGGACTGTATTGGTTTTGTTTCCAACTCCCCCCTCTTCCTGTTCTTGGAGCTTCTTTTTGCTGGCTCCTGTGTGATAAACGGCCATATGCCTATCTTACCATCAAAAAAACACTCACCATCAGTTGTATAAATAGGCTTTGCAACAGCACACATAAACATAATTTTAGGAATAAACCTCTTTGATTGACACTCTCTATGGGGTTCTACTTCACCCGGCGCCAAATAATAAGTTTGCGTCTCTCGGGTTAGATAAAAGTGTTTTTCATCAATGTGAACTACGTTAGTGTATGACTTAAACTTGAATGCATCACTATTTTCATCATATTCACATTTTGATAACGCAAAACTTAACCTGTGTAGCTTGTTATTTTCGGTCAACGCTGGCTTGATTGCATTGGTGTGTTTGCTTATGACCTTGTTCTTCTTCCATCTACAAACTGTGGTTTGTGAGACCCCCATCTGCTTAGCCACTGAATGTTGGGTACTTTTTAGTTCGTACTTGATGGCCTTGAATTTGTGTTCATCAAAGCTGATTTTGTTTGATGCTTCTCTTCCTACTCTCTTGTTGTTGAGGTTTATGACAGTGTCTCTATTGCTGATTTGGCTCTTTACTTCTTTCCACAACCTTGTGATTGTCTTCCTACAAACTTGGAATTTAGTTGCTAATGCATTGATGGTCCCAAGTTGTGGTTTCCCCTTCTTATTTAATGATGCCAGTAACTTTTGCATAATTTGTACTCTTTGTTGTTTTGTTAAATTCTTAAAAAGTGTCATTTTGGTTTATGTGAAGTTAATGCAATTAATGATATTGGATGTTTATTTATATGTTGAAGTTTCTGTTTTATTGCTTGATTGTGGATACTGGCGCCTAAAGTTTTGGTGAATTGTGGATACTGGCGCCATTTTTGATCTCCTTCTTAATTTTTGATCTCCTGTGTTGACCTTCTGATTTTTTAAATGTTTCTGTTTTAATGATGATTGTGGATACTGGCACCATTTTTGATTTCCTTCTTAATTTTGGACAATTTAATTTTGGGTTTTTTACGTTTTGTGGGTACTATGATGAAAATTGGTTTTGAAAATATGGTTGTTTGCAATCGGTGGCTATTTGAGAAATTAACAATGCATTATTTTGGTAATTTATAAAAACTGAAGTCAATGATCGCAAGAAAATCCGCACTCACATGATCAGTAACGACTGCAAGTACTCCACGGCTGTCGAAGAATTGAGAAGGCTAGGCGAGATACCGTAATGGATTTATGTAATTTTATTTAGTACTCGGCTCAAGTTGATGTAATTTAAGACAATTATTGTAATTGTAGGATTTATTTATGTAATTTTCGTATTTAATTGGCGGAACGATGTAAAATCGGTGTTGTAATGAAAAATATTCCGACTTTTGGGTTTTGAAATTATCAATTTTAAGTTTTCATTAAAAATTCCTCAAAATTGGTGGGAATCATTAACTATTAATCTCTACAATTAAAAACCCATAATAACACTCTCTCTCCTACCCATAGGGTCCCATTTTGACTCTCCTTAAAAACCGTGAAAAGTCAAATGAAACTCCTATGGTGAATAGGAGGGAGTATTAAATTTTAATTTACTAATCTTGTGAGAGATTGTCTCTCAATGAAACCTGCTCAAAACAAAGAGCTTATATTCTCACAATGTTTTAGTTGGGTTATGTAAGCCATGAATAATATTAGTTGGGTTATGTAACCATGTATAGAGATCGAGTGTCTCCAACTAAAATCGTGTCAGTTGTCACACAACAATTTGTAAATTATTATTGTCATTTTCATCACTTAATAGTTAATACTAATAATTATACGGGCAGTGACGTATCTTGGAAAAAAACCTTTCATCTCAATTTAAGTAAAATGCGCCTATTATTGTATTTTGATTTCTAGTTGCATATGTGGAAGACAATATACTAATCAACTCATCTAATGTATATATTTACATGGAAAAAACATGTCTCATTTTGTTTTTTTCCAGTGATTTTTTTTACCTAAATACCCCTGTTCACACAAGTAATGACCAAAATACTCCTACTTTCACTACTTACAATACCTCAATAACCACCTTTACAATTAATTTAATCAATTAAAATTCCCCAACTATAACCTTTTGGTGGACTCCATCTCACTTTTAATATTAGTGCCAATCAAATGGGACAATTAAAAAGAATTGGAGGGAGTATGATTTAAAGTGGCACGTGGTAAATAATTAAAATTCTTCAACTTTCATTCTACATCTGCCACGTGTCAAAATAGTTTCTGAATTAGTATATTTATGATGATATGATGATTAATTTGGAATCACAATTATAGGAGGATTATATATGCTACTCACATATAGGTAGTAAAAGTTAGGAAAAATTATCTAAAATAATCCAACCTATTCATGATTTTTCTACTATAATCTTACCTATTGATTAACCATGAATAATCCCAACTTTGAGGGGGTGTTTTCCTAGAGTTAACCCGGTGACTGGATGACTTGCTATAGTAAGTTTAATTTATTAAAAAAAGATAAATTAAAATAAAATGTCGAAAAAAATGTTAAAAAATTGTTCAAAAAAATTATGAATTTTTTTACACAAATTCTTACTTGAGACCGTATTTTGTAAAGACGGCTCTCAAAAGCCCAATCCGATTCTAAATATGTATTGTTACAACTCTAAATATAGATTTGTGCTGGACTTTTGAGAGTCGTCTTTACAAAAGACGGTCTTTCAAGAGAGCACCTGTCTATCTATTTTTACAATTGCATCTCTCATTATTTTTTCTTACTTAATAAACTGTTAAAATTTTTTTTATATAATACTGTAAAATAGTAAAATAATAGTTTTTAGGAAAATTTACCTAGAATAATTCAATCTATTCGTGATTTTCCTACAATAATCCCACATAAAAGATTCTAAATAATAAAAAAATCAGGTGTTCTCTTGAAAGATCGTCTTTAGTAAAGACGATTGAACTTGGCTTTTAAGAGCAAAATTTATATATATGAATATGGGCTTTTAATTTTCATCGAGAGACGGTTACATAAATGGTTAAGCAATTTATGGGCGATCCATACGTGAAACCCAACAAAGGCCTGCTATTAAAGCCAATTATGACAATAAGGATCGTTCTTGGACTCGTCTGAATTTTTTTCTCTTTATTAATAAATCACAAATTGTTGTGAAAACGATGTTTCAAAGAATCACATTAGATATATGGGCTAAAAATTTCAAATAATATAAATAAAAGAAAAAAACTAAAAATATGAGCTTCTTGTTTTGAAGTCGTCTCTTTGAGAGACGGTCTCTCACAAAAGTTGTTGAATATAAATTCACGAATTCTTATATGACACAGTTTCACTGTGAAACGTGCTTCATATATGAACTGAATGGTATAACTAATATAAATTATTAGCATATAAACTTCTTATTTTGAAGGTCAGTTCATCGATAGACGGTCTTTTACAAAAATAGCTTGGAGTCACGATCCAAAACACCAAGCCAAGTGAAATTCAAAAATGCACCTTTTTGGTTTTTGTTTATGCGTCCATTTTTTATTTATTGGACATTGTTCATCAATCACTCTTGATTTATTTTTACTTTATCTACATAAGTTAAAACATAAGCAAACAGTATATTTATGCGTCCATTTTTTATTTATTGGACATTGTTCATCAATCACTCTTGATTTATTTTTACTTCATCTACATAAGTTAAAACATAACGACAGGATTATGTTAGTTAGGATAGTAGTGGGAGAAGAGGTCGTAGCGATCGTTTGTGCCTATGGGCCCCAAGTTGGATTGGATGAGCAAGCGAAGCGAGAGTTTTGGGATAACCTAGGAGAGCTTCTGGGATCTATCCCGGAAGAGGAGAAAATTTTCTTAGGAGGTGACTTTAACGGACATATAGGTAGAGAGGCGGGCGCATATACCGCGGTTCACGGAGGGTTTGGTTTTGGGGCGAGAAATGAGAGCGGGGAGTACCTGCTGGAGTTTGCGCTAGCCAAAGATTTGGTGGTAGCGAACTCAATCTTTAGGAAGAAAGATGAGCATTTGATAACATACAAGAGCGGCAGACATGCAACCCAAGTAGACTATTTCTTAGTGCGCAGGGGAGATCGGGCCTCGTGCTTGGATTGTAAAGTAGTGTTGGGTACAGAGATGCCTACCCAACACAGGCTCCTAGTTCTGGTTTTTAGGATGAAGAGGAATATTGTAGAGAAGAGGGTCGAGGCCAAGGGAAAGATCATGTGGGGGAGACTTAAAGGGGATATGGTCACAACTTTGGCAAACAAGATTAGTTCGTTAGGTTTTCCATTTACGTCAGAGGTTGCGAATGATATGTGGGTGAGTATGGCGAATACCATTCGAAAAGTGGCGAAGGAGACGTTAGGTGTGTCATCGGGAAGACAAAAGGTGTACAAAGAGACGTGGTGGTGGAACGACGAGGTGGAGAAGAAGATTAAGGACAAAAACAAGAGTTTTAGGGAGCTTATGTCATGCACAGAGGAGGAGGCTAGGACAGAAAAGAGGGAAGCCTACAAAGAAGCAAAGCGGGCGGCAAAGAAAGCGGTCATAGAGGCAAAAAATCGTGCGTATGAGGACTTCTATCGAAAGCTCGATACAAAAGAGGGGGAAAAGGATATTTTTAAGTTGGCTAGAACTCGGTCAAAGCTGCGGCAAGATCTAGAGGCTATGAAATACATCAAAGATGAGAGAGGTCGAGTTCTCTTGAGACAAGAGGACATTAAAACCAGATGGCGTCAGTATTTTTTGCTCCTGCTTAATGAGTCTAGGGGGCCAAGGGAGGATGATAGCCCTTTTCTAGATGCCCGAAGACCAAGCGATGGTAGGTCAACGTGTGTAATCACCCCCGAGGAAGTAAAAGAAGCTCTCAAAAAGATGGGGAGAGCAAAAGCAGTCGGACCAGATAACATCCCAATAGAGGTGTGGAGAGGTCTGGGAGAAGGGGGCATTCGCTGGCATACTAACCTCTTCAACGTTATCCTGAGGACACATAAGATGCCAGAAGAATGGAGGAGCAGTACACTAAGACCTCTGTATAAGAACAAAGGAGATGCGCAGATATGTGAAAACTATAGAGGTATCAAACTCCTAAGCCACACCATGAAATTGTGGGAAAGAGTGATAGAGAAGAGAATTAGGCAAGAAGCAGTGATTAGGGAGAACCAATTTGGTTTTATGCCAGGGCGGTCGACCATCGAGGCAATACATATTTTGAGGAGGCTGATGGAAAAATATAGAGAGCGGAAGAAGGATCTACATATGGTGTTTATAGACTTGGAGAAAGCATATGATAGCATACCAAGGGGCATCATTTGGGATAGCCTTAAGACTAAGGGTGTTTCTCAAATGTACATTGAGGCTACAAAGGATATGTACGACAATGTATCGACTAACATCCAAACACCGGTAGGGTTAACAGAGCCTGTTCCGGTTAAAGTAGGACTCCACCAGGGATCGGCTCTAAGTCCCTTTATTTTCGCGGTCATGATGGATGAGATCTCCAAATCTATCTGGGAGACGGTACCGTGGTGCATGCTTTTCGCGGACGATATCGTGCTAGTAGCAGAAAGTAAAGAAGAGATAAATAACAAATTGGATGAGTGGAGGGAAGTTCTAGAAGGTAAAGGTTTGCGCATTAGTCGTACAGAGACCGAGTATTTGCGGTGTGACTTTAGTGGGACACCGCAGATAGAGGAGCCAGAGGTGTCCATCGGGGAAGAAACCATCAAGTCTACGGCGAAGTTCAAGTATTTGGGGTCGATTATTCAAAGGGATGGGGAGATTGACGGAGATGTAGATCACCGTATACAGGCGGGATGGCTCAAATGGCGAGCGACCACCGCGGTGATGTGCGATAGGAAGATCCCTGGGAAGCTAAAGGGAAAATTTTACCGGGTGGCGATCAAACCTGCTTTGCTATATGGGACAGAATGTTGGCCTGTTAAGAAGATCTTCGAACATAAGATGGAAGTCACAGAAATGCGTATGCTAAGGTGGATGAGCGGACACACTTTGATGGATCGGATTAGGAACCAAGAGATTCGAGGACCTGACTAGGGATAGGGGTTGTTGGACATGTGAAGAGAAAAACTTTCGACACCCCTGTGAGGAGAGTCGAAAGCATTATAGTAGAGGGTAAAAGGAGTCGTGGAAGACCTAAGAGAACATGGGAAGAGCAAATTAAAGCGGACATGCATGAGTTAAACCTCTCTGAGGACCTGACTAGGGATAGGGGTTGTTGGAGGCGTCGCATACAGGTCTCAGACCATGGTTTTACTTCGTAGAGTCGTTTCTGGCTCTTGAGTTCTTGCTTGACCACGTCTTCTGTTGTTTTAATTTCCCTTTGTTTCTATGTCCTAATTTTGTTTTCTGCCTTTGTTGTGGATTTGTTTATGCGTTGTTTTTATCTCTCAAGTGGCTGGCACATTATCTCTATCTTAGGTGAGCCGGGGGACTCCGTTTGGTCGCGCTCTCCTGTATGGGTATGAGTGGCCGCCGTCTTTCCCTCCCCAGACTCTGCCCATAGTTTTCTATGAGCGGGATACACCGGGTTGGATGATGATGATGATGATCAATGCAAAAATTATTAATATTAACTTTTATAATTTTTTTCATTATATTAAATTGAGATATTAAAACTTAAATACGCTCATTGACATGAGTGTCAAATTGAATAAGACAAATAGACTGCGACCTAGGCATTAATGAACATAACGTGAAAGCTAAAGATTTAGGGGTTATTCGACAATCAGCTTATCTTTATAAAATCTTTCTCGAGTCAGGGGGACTCCTTTTGGCTGCGCTCTCCTTTTGGGTATGAGTTCTCGTCGTCCTTCCCTCTCCAAACCCTGTTCATAGTTTTCTATGAGCGGGATACACTGGGTAAGATAATGATAACGAGGACCCAAAATTAGGTAAGCAATTTGCAAAAAGTTGTGAATTGCATTGTGAGAACCATTTGGATAATCATTTTTAGGCAATTGGTCATGCTCTTAAACAAAATAGTGCACAAAGGACCCAATACAACGCATAGAGTGAACATAAAATGGTTATGCAACTACCCAACTAGCTAGGTTGTCACATGTAAACCAAAACAAACTTGAACCCAAAAGCCAAACAATAAGGTGTGGTAGGAAGTATGGGAGTTTGTTAAGCTTCTCACAAGATGCACGCATTTACCAACCCTTTTTCTCATATGCCCTTACTTTTGTTTTGGTGATGCAATAATGTGTTCCTTTTTGTTTCGAGTTCAATCCTTAGGTCATACGCTTTTTGTTTCTAATGTTACATTTATTATAATTGTTCATTCGTTTTCTACTAACTCTATGTGTAAATTGCAGGTTTTTCTCTCTTGGAAGGCTTTTCTCGAGTCGGGGGACTCTTTGACCACACTCTCCTCTATGGGTATGAGCTATCGTCGTTCTTCCCTCCCCAGATATTGATCATAGTTTTCTATGAGCGGGGTACACTGGGTATGATGATGATGATGTTCATTCGTTTAACTTTGTAACGTTTCTTTTTTATGGGAACGTCTCTTATACGCA
The DNA here is from genome assembly GCA_019425755.1 of Amaranthus cruentus. Lineage (NCBI taxonomy): Eukaryota > Viridiplantae > Streptophyta > Magnoliopsida > Caryophyllales > Amaranthaceae > Amaranthus > Amaranthus cruentus. Next base: position 12,962,485 of record CM033460.1, read on the forward strand.
TTTTCTCTCCCTTAAATGATATCCAAACAATTTTCAATTAGGTAGGTAGGTATATGTAATTGTTTTAATAGTTGGAAAAATAGATTTATAATAAAAGATAGAGTAGAAAACTTCATTTATTTCTTTTTTAGAAAGGATCAAATCTAAAATTCTTAAGGACTTGTGAAAAATGTCAACCTTACAAAGTCTAACTACTTGTTCATAAGCTTTCATTTGGTGCCAAGAGTATTATAGATTCATCAATCCAACATGCTATTTTAAGTTTGACTTTTGTGAATTTGTTGTTGGGCTTTTTAATTAGTAACTGAAAATATTGATTTTTTTAAGTTTTAAGTCAAATGTATAAAATAATTGCTATGAAGATGTTTGGTAAAGGTTGACGTCTATATGTTAGTTATTTTATAGAAAAAAGTAGGTATAAAAGAAAAAATAATGTAAAGTTATGATGAACAACTTTTTAGTTTCGGTTTAAAGTCTAATTTTGCATCTTATTTAAACTCGATCTTTGACTATTTGACAGATAAAAAAATTTTTTTTAAAAAAAGTCATCATCATCATCATACCAATATCTCGCCCGTAGAAAACTATGATAAAAGTCTGAAAAGGAAAGGACAGCGACAACTCATAAGTCATACCCATAAAGCAAAATATTACTCATTACTAAATAGTTTGAACAAAATGAGTCGAAATTAAGGCTTAAGCTCGAGTTCAAAATATGTCATTCCAATTTTGACCTCTTTATTGCTAGGCTCGATAAAAGTATTCCTAAAATAGCATATTGAAGGATCTAGATTAGTATATTCTGGTTTTGATTTTGAATCATGTTACTTCCTCATGTTAGAATTGCAACAAGAGTATTTGACACAAAATTTATAAAATAGATAAAATTATTTAAATTAAGCGGATAAGATAAATTATAAAAAAAAAAAAAAATAAGACAATTACAGAGAGATAGAAAAAGTATTGTCAAAGCCCACTAGCTAATACGGTAGTCAGTATTCAGTAATATCTTTACTCCGACCAAAGGACATCTACTCACTACTCTCCTCCGTCCCATTTAATTTGCTGTATTTTCCATTTTGATTCGTTCCACTTAATTTGCATCAATTCTATCCACACAATTCATTCTCACTGTTCATTTATTATCACTTTCTTTAAAATATATCATTTCCTTTTTGATGCAAATTAAAGAGGACGGAGTAGTATTACATATCACGTACCAGCAATATAGAGCTCCTCATCCCAAATGTATTTTTTTGGCAAATAAAAAACCTTTTCATTCACAAAAAAAAAACCAAATATACATCAAGGTATAAAAACTCGATCATTCTTATTTGCATCAGTGCGGAAACGAAGCCCACCTTCTATGAAAGATTTCTTCATCCCACTCTTCATAAAATGTATTGTTTAAAAAATAAGTTAAATATATGTAATTATGTATGAGATTTAAAAAAACATAAGTAATGACCAAAAATAAAAAAAATGTAACAAATTCAATAGAACCGATTAAACCAAAAATTAAGCTAATTCTTTAGAATGTAGATAGAAGAGTGCACAAATGCCAAAACAAGAAATTAGCAAACATTAAAGAAAAGATGAATTTGTGGCCTTAACGAAGAATAAATTACATACTAATTAAATTTTGGAAAAAACAATTAGATCATTGTCAAGATGGATTGACACTTTCCTCAATTAGTCACAAAGTGGTCCTCATAAGCATGTATTCCCAATTTAGCCATTTTAAAATAGGGAGTACATAATTAGGCATACTAACCCCAAAACAACCCCATATTATAAAATGTACTATAAATTAATTATTAATTATATAATCTATATTCATCAATCATCATTAACAATTCAAGTGGAATTATTAGTCTCAAGTATAAAGAAAACTTGTATTACGTTTATAATACTTTTAATCTAAATTAAAGGACTCTCAGATGAATTGCGATATAAATTTAAGTATTTAATTGAATTTATTTCATTCACAATATAGGAAAAAATCAAAATTGTTATCAAAGGTTAGAAAATATAATTATTATGTCAATACTATTTAGATATTAATTTCTCACACTTACAAATACAAGATTAGCACTTTTTTTATTCAAAGGAAGGCAAGAGAATCATTACAACAATCCTTTATGTAGGTGGTGAGAATCAAACTCTTGTCACAAAGGATGAAAAAGAAAATTTTAAACAAGTACGATAATCTATAATTCACATCAATACAGCAGTTTTAAGTTCTAGCATACAACATTAAAATTATGAATTAATCTACTAATCGAATGATATTACACAAGTTCAATTCGCCTACAAAAAAACTTAATTCTCTCACTATGCCTTTATGTATCAATGTATGAAAGTATAATTCTAGTCAAAGGTCAAAGTCTTTTGATCTATAACAAAGTCAAAGGTAGCTTAAATTTGAAGACAAAGTAATAGTACCCCATTAAAATATATAAAAAGTTTATTTAATTTCTTTTTTTTATATATATAAAAAACAACAACCTTGTAAGAAGGTTTTCTTACCTTTCTCCTTATAAATAGCAAATTATACTCGTGAATGAATCTAAAATGCACGTATAACATTTACTTTCTTTTATAAGTACCTACATAAAAAAGAGCTATGTCAACATCTAACACAACCATTATTCATTTCACACATCATAAACCTTATTAAAAAGCTCTTTACCTCCCTTAGTTTTCTTTCATTTCTCATTTCTCATTTCTCATTTTTTATTTTTCATTTTTTTAAATTTTCGCCTTCATGAACACCAAAAAATCACCAGCACCAGCACCAGCATCGGCACCTTCGTCCACCTCGTCCCCGCAAGGGCTAACAAAAGAAGAATACACCACCTTACAACCCTTAATCCAATCTTATCATACCTTCCACCCTACCCCACCAAACACCACCACCTCCCTTATAACTCAACGTATCGACGCCCCGGCGGCCGTCATATGGCCGTACGTCCGCCGTTTCGACAACCCACAACGCTACAAACACTTCATCAAGAGTTGTCGTCTCACCTCCGGAGACGGATCCTCCGTAGGAAGTGTTCGAGAAGTTAGCGTTGTTTCCGGACTCCCCGCCTCCACCAGCACGGAGCGACTTGAGTTACTCGATGATCAACATCGAGTACTCAGCTTCCGTGTTGTTGGAGGTCAACACCGACTTCGAAACTATAAATCAGTAACCTCGGTTAACGAGTTTACTGATGTTTCGAATAACAATAACAATAACAACAACAATACCGACGATAAAGTTTATACGATCGTGGTAGAATCGTATATAGTGGATATTCCGGAAGGTAATTCAGCTGAAGATACTAAGATGTTTGTTGATACAGTTGTTAAGCTAAATCTTCAAAAACTTGGAGTTATTGCTATGTCGGATTTGCAAGGCACTGAATTGAGTGATTGATTGGATACTTCTCGTAACGACAGAAGTATATAAACATATTATGAGATTTCAACCATCAGCTTAATAAGCTTTTTAATAATTTAGTTTATTGACATAATATGAGAAGCGAACATGATCGATATATTTTTTTGTCCATGTAAGTTGGCATGGATATGGTGATGGCTTTCATTTGAACTAGTAAGTTACTCCTATCTAGGTTTTTTTCCCTCCAAAATAATTGGATTTATATTATTGAGGGTTATTTTTTATTTTAATTTTTGTACTATTTCATTGACATTTTGTTTGGATTTTTTTGGTGGGATAGTTCCTACCATTTGATGATTGCAAACCAAAAAGGTAGATGATCTACATACATAATCTCTTGTGCTCCAAAATTAATGTCAATCTTTATATAGATTTTCTTGTTGTAGTTGTTTATTTATCATTAATTCCTAAATGGATGAAAATGTCATCCATTTTCAAATATATAAAATGTAATATTGTTACTTTTTAAATAATATTATTTCTTATTTATATATGATTAATAATCAATTTTTGAATTATTCTTCAAAAAAAAAATTTGAAACTTTTTCCATGCCATAAATTCAAATTAAAGAAGAACAAAATTAATTTACAAGTAGAAAAGCTAAATTAGATTTTCTTACTAACAAAAAAACCCTAATGTCATGTGTACTAGTTTGCTTTTGATAAAAAAAGCAACTGAAAAGTAAACCATAACCCATGACTTGTTATTATTTACTCTATCTAATATTAGAATTAATATATGAAAGTTTCGATATAAAGGAAGAGAAAGCCACTTTAACTTAATATAAATATGAAAGGATAAGGGAAATAATAGTGAAGATGGATGGTAAAATCAAAGAAATATTATATGTATAAAATATTTTTGTTTATACATGCATGTATTCGAAAGCGTTGAAGTGCCATGTGTTACCCACATGTGAGTTGTCCCACATCGGAGAAAGAGAAGAGTATACATCACTTTATATACTCAAGGAATAACTCTTACTATTACCAATTGGTTTTAATAGTGAACCTTCTTTGGATTTATGAGTGGACTACTTCTTCTCCTCCTTTCATGGTTTCAAAATTTAGAAAAACAAAAAAACAAAACAAAAAATATATGTCCAAATTAAAGAAGGGAGAAAAAGTGTGGAAGATGCATATGTCAAGTTCTTAGAGTAAACGATAAGAGATCATTATTTATTTTTAAAAAAAGATCTAAATTACTTATCATACAAGGAATATTGGAATATTAAATAGGACATCAATAAATGTATGGGCAAAATAATTGAAAATTAATATAGTTTGTTTTTAGGTGTAAAATTGTTAATTTTTAAATGTTTATTCAATTTGTTAAAATTTTTTTTTTTTTTTTTAATGAAAATATATTTTTAAATAACTTAATATAAAAAACCAAAATCAAATTATATATATATATATATATATATATATATATATATATATATATATAGTTGAAGTTTTTTCCTTTTCAAACTTTAGTTATTTAGTGTTTCTATAAAGTCGAAAATTAACTGAATATGATGATGATTTATATATATAAAAAAATTAAAATTAACCCGAATCAAAACCAACACTCAAAACGACAACTATAATAATCCTCATGATGAACAATCGTATGATCTATAATTCTACATCGGTAGCCGCAATACTTTGGCATTGGTTCAAATTGTGGTGGTTGGATTCGATTGGTCGTATATGGAGGACTGCACTTTGCAGTTGCCAAAATAAACTTCGACGTTAAAATATGAAAACGTAATAGTGTGTTTTGCGGTTATTTAGACTCATTTGCTTTTAGCAAAAAACAATAAAAAGTTTATTGGTGAAGTTAAGGTTATTAGGATTGAAATTCTACTTAGGATCGTTGAAGAGGTAGAATTAAAATCGGTGGAATTAAATTGTAGGATCGTGTGATTCTTCAAATATGCTTTAATGTGATTTGGATTAGTGAATATCAAGTATATTTGTTCTCTTTTTAAGTTTTAAGTATGCAAGTAAAAATATATTTGACTTTATCTATTAAGTTTTGAAAAAAAAAAACACTCTTAATAATTATTTTATTAAACTGTAAATCAAGAAAAGTTTGAATTTTATAAAAGTACTGATATAAATATTTTAAATATATTTATACGTAAGTGAAATATGTATTATATGAAAATATTTTACGATTAAAACTACCCATGTAGGATAGGATTGTTGGATCGTAAAATTGTAGAACCGTGTGTCTGTCAAGGAACCAACTCAACCAAAACCTTAAGCTCATGGTTGAGGCCCTAGAATATGTTATATACTCTAACACGCCCCCTCACACGAGAGACCATTGGACTAGAAGTATGGATGCGCACAAGGGTTGAATATTCCACTTAAATGAGGGGTGGTTGAGTTTCGAACTCGTAACCTCTTGTCACGTTGGCTTTGATACCATATCAAGGAACCAACTCAACCAAAAGCTTAAGCTCATGGTTGAGGCCCCAAGATATGTTATATACTCGAACAGTGTCATGATCCTACCACCTAAGTTCTTGAGTCAAGTAGGATCGCACAATTCTACTACATTAAGATCCTTCCTACGATCATAATCGATCACCTATTTTTAGATCATAAGATCGTAGAATCGTAGATTAGAATCGAGATTTTGAAAACTATGTGAAGTATTTAAACATAAAAAACTATATAAAAATTTATTATATTAAAAAATAAAATATAAAATAAATTTATTAGAATAGACCAAAAGCGTTTGTGGCTCAATGAATAGAGCATCTATATGTTGACCAAAAAGTTTGGGGTTCAACCCTTACTTGGCGCAGGTATCAGCTAGAAGGTTTCTTGATTGCGCGCATCCGTTTTACTCTCTCCTTGAAAGGAACAAGTAAGTTGTCCGAATTTTTAAGAAAAGTAGCCCCATCTGAACCCTACTCATATGCAGGAATACTAAGAGTGTGCTTTACTTTTGTATATTATTCATTATATTGAATTATCTATATGACTATATATATATATGCTGTATCAAACAAGAAAGTAGGTTTATATCTGTTTAAAATATATTGGGCCCTAAAAATTATGACCAAGCAAATCATTCGATGCTTAAAATATAATTACTTTGGGCTAAATATTAAAGTAATTAACCAATAAAGGAGAGAAATACAGATTGTGGGCGTAGATCACGTGATTAAGAACTCCCTAGAAACATGATTATCAAATTCCAACATTTTTTAGTCTCTTTTGACTCAGTTTCCATCGTTTACTTTAAACAAATTATTACTTGAGACCGTCTATACAATAGACGTCTCAAAACGGTCTCAATTTTTGGGGCTGACCCAATTGATAAATTAAAAAAAACTAATTGGTAGTTTTGTAAGTTAAAAGGGAGATATGGGCTGGGCTCTTGAGAGACGTCTATAGTATAGACGGTTTCTCAAGAGAGGGTTTGCTTTACTTTATGTAGTGTTTGGAAATAAGTAGTTTTTATTTTAAATTGTAAATTTCAATTATAAAATTATAAGTGAAAAATTTGAGAATGATAAGGTTTAGGTAGTTATTCTCAAATCCTCAACTTTAACTACTTTAAAAATAATAGTGAAATTTGATCAAAATTCAAATTTAAATTTTTTTATTTGCCAAACAATAAATTTAAGTCAATTTCAAATTTCTAAATGAAATCATCATTCTAAACCAGACTTCAAAAAATTTTTACTTACTAATTTGTAAACCAATATGATACAACATAATTATATGAATAATAGAGATGAATATATAATTTTATATATTACTCTCTGAATTTTTATCAAATTACATTTTTTTTCCTATTTAAGTTTATCTCATTTACTTAATTATTTGGCACTACTTTTTTTAGCAAAAGTCTTGTTCCCTTTTTTTTAATTGTATACATAACTCTCTTTATGCATGTTATCCACTCTTCTATTGGCTCTACTTATTTTTTTTATCTTGTTCTATAATTATTTACTATTTCTAGAAATTTGCAACACCATAGTTAAGACTTAAGTATTAAGAAAGAAGTAGTAAATTTAAATTGTGTAGATCAGTAACTAATGTCAAAAAGAATAATATTATATAAATGAAATAAAATAAAGAAATTAAAGTGATATGAATATTTTTGTAAGAAGAAACATTGTAAAGTTAAAAGCTAAAAAGTATTACAAATCATAACAAAAAACAAAATATAATTCATTATTAAAACTTAAAATAAATACAAGTTTATAAGACAAAGGAGTTACCTTTTTCGAGAAAATCAATGTTACAACTAAAACCCTAAGAAAGTTAAAAATAAAACTTTCTACGTTTTAATTTATTTTGTTACATTTGCTTTTCGCACATTTTTTAGTATAATTCGATTCTCAATATCTAAAAATATGTTTAATACTTTCAAAAAAAATTTCAAAAAAATTATAAAATTCTATATTAAATGACTTTACATGAACATATTTTAGCCTTTATATATCTATGTTAAATATCTTTCTTCTTATATATCATCATCATAGTACCCGCTATATATCCCTCTATAAAAACTATAATGATTCTAAGAGTTTGCACTTTCAAGTTTCAATATCGTGTTTTTAGAATGTAAACTCAAATTGGACATTTGGAGTACTAGACCAATTAAAATTTCTTGTTTAAAAGACTTGCCAACACCATTACGGTTCTTTTAGTTAGGATGAGAAGCAATAAAAGAACAAGTTATAAATAGTGCATGAAATGAAGACTCCCTCTACCCCTGCCCACTGCCCAAACAAGTTAAATACGTGGATGAGAATTCTGGAAAAAATTTAAAAAGTTATTAAAATTTTAGATTAAACGTTCGAGATTATGTGAGTTGGCATGAATGTTATAGACATTGATACTTTTTCGTTGTACGCAAAAAAATCATTGGGATAGTAGTTTACAAAAAGCCTTAATTTTAAGGCTGAAATTTGCGAAAACGAGCAGCTCTGTTTTTAGATGTTTTATTTGTGTTTCTTTGCTTGTTTTGAGCAATGAATATGTTAACTTATGGATAATATATGTACGATCCGTTTGGTTAATGGTACTAATTGACAGTAATGAAAAGAATTTGTAATGTAATGTTCATGAGTAACATGTATCATGTCATTACCACCTAGTACCATATGTTCCAATGATAATACATTCGATTGAATTTATGAAGAAAGATAAAATTGTTGAAGGAGAATAAATTCATCACATACATCCTATTAAAAAGTACATAATGGATGAAGAAGGACCAATCAAGCATGAGTTAAACACTCACACATAATAAATAATAATAATAATAATAATAATAATAATAATAATAATATAGTGAGAAAGATGTAGCGGTAGCCACCGTTTTAAAGGATCAATGAAATAGCACCAATTAGGCTTTTTGATATGCAACCTAAATTTTCAGAAATAAATCTAAAACCATGTGAAGCAATAAATTTGGTGGATCAAACTGTCAAACATGTACTACTCCCTATGAAAATACTAATACTCCTTACTTTTGCTACAAGAAATTGTACACATTAAGAAATAGAAGTAGAAGAAAAGAGGATATATATAATATACTCATCCGTCCCTTTTGATTTGCATCAAAAAGAAAACACAAATTTTTACTTGAGACCGTCTTTTGTAAAGACGGCTCTCAAAAGCCCAATCCAATTCTAAATATACATTGTTACAACTCTATATTTAAAATTGGATTGGGCTTTTGAGAGTCGTCTTTACAAAAGACGGTCTCTCAAGAGAGCACCTGGAAAGAAAAAGGGTAGTTTTTAAAAATGCAGTAATAAATGAAGACAGAGAATAAATTGTGTGGATGGAACTAAAATAGAGTAAAAATGTGGATGAGATTAAAAGAAAGTGGTGGGCCATCACCCATAAGTGAGACGAATCAAAATAAAAAATGTTGCAAATTAAATGAGACGGAGGGAGTAATTATGTTTTTGGAGGAGTGTGAGAAAATAGCTACTTCTTTTTCCAATTTAATTTAAGAGAAATTGTCAATAATAAATTTTTTTTTTGTTTCGCTGAAAATAAACTCAACTACTATTTATTTTTAAATTAATTCATTTTTTAGATATATTTGCTAAAAATAGAAAAGGTAAATGACACTTCTAGTATCCCGCACAAGGCAGCGTCCGGGTGGGGTGTTTTTGTCTTAAAGATGCGAACAAACCATACATGTTCCCCTCAAGGAGGGTGTAAATAGGATACGCGCAGTCAAGAAACCCCCCAACTGATATCTGATCCCAGTAAGGGTCGAGGCCTGCTCAATATGCAGATGCTTTATTCATTGAGCCACAAACGCTTTTGGTAAATGTACCTATTGAGTTTATTTGCTAAAAATAAACCACATATTGTTTATAACCATTTAAAAATATTATTTGTAAGTCAGACAATTAAAAATAAATAATAATTGAATTTACTTTCAGAGTTTCAGCATATATACCGAATATGTGGATTTACTTAAAAAAACAATTACTCCCTCCGTTCTTTATGTTCTTCCACCTTACTATAACGGTTAGTTTTAAAAGTTCTTCCACTTTAGAATACTTTTTATTTTTGGAAAGTTTTCAACTCACTTTTACCCCTTAAAACTCTATTTAGGGCTATCTCACTCACTTGCATTTTTCTTCTTTTGATAGTGGTCCTCACATTTCCATTATTATTATTTACTTGTATAGAAACGTGTATAATGCACGAATTTATTAGTTTGCAATATATAAAAATATAACTTCAAAAAAATGCAAGTATATATATATAATAAATCAAATAATAATTTTTTTAAAAATTAGTTATCGAATGTATTACTTTTTCATTCAATTAAACATATTATATTTTAGGTTAGGTATATAGAATTGCTATAATAAATTATATAAATACTTTACCTAATTTAGCTCCAATGATAAAAAAAATTGAATTATAAATTAGGTAAATATTTTCATGTAATCAACTATTATCCACTAAAATAAGTTCATCTGTCAAATCTTCATAAGGATGACATTGGTCATATTCCAACATTTTTATTAGTATGTATAGAGTATATAAAATAACTTGGAGCTTCACCATCAACTTAATTTCTTGGTTGAATTGGTTCCTTAACACCGTTCAGAGTCTGCGTGACAAGAGGTCATGAATTTGAATCTCAACCACAAAACACTCGTTCAAAGTGGAATACTTAGTACTAGATATGAGGAGGGTTTTGCTACATTCACACTTCTAGTTTAAAAGGAGCTCTCGTGCGAGTAGCATGTAACATGTTAGAATATATAACATACTCTAGAGCCTATATCATCTGTATAAGCTTTTGAATAATGAAAAAATTACCGTGAATAATATAATTTTTTGTTAATTTCCTATAATAATATCAACTATTGATTAATCATGAATAATACGAATTTAAAGGGGCGCTTTCCTAGAATATTCCTAACATTTAAAATCAAATTATAGGTGCTTATAAGACGACAAAAAATTGGTAAATTAGTTAATAAACTAAAGTTAGTATTATTCTAAGAAAATGTCCCCTAAGTTGGTATTATTTCTGGTTAATCAATAGTTGATGTTATTGTAGGAAAATCAACAAAAGGTTAGGTCAATTGTTTCCTTATATTTATAATTTACAAATTTATATCATTTATTCCAAAAAAAATTTATATCATTTATAAGTTTATTCGGCCTTTTATTTTCACACATTCAAATTGTATACTCCACTTGTAGCCCCACATACAAATCAATATTTACATTTTTATAAAAGATTGCAAATCAAATCCGACATAGAGCGAGATTATATTAATATGATAGGTGAATAATATTGTAACTGTTAAGTAATCAACTCAAACAAAAGATTAAGTTGATGATTGAGGCCCCATGATATGCTATATATTCTAACACGCTTATTCACACAAATGCCTTTTGAATTAGAATTGTAAATACAACACAGACCCTCCTCATATTTAGTGCAAACATTTCAGTTGAATTTAAAAGGTAATTAAATATTCAAACTCGTAGCTTTTTATCACACTGACTTATAATATCATGTCAACAAACAATTTGTTTTAAAGTTACATTTTGTGCATGTAAAAGTGTTTGGAGACTTGTAAACTACCCTTGAGAAACATGTGATCCATCACTTGAATTTTCTCTTTGGTGCACCAAAATCATTTAGGCGTACTTTCGTAAATATTAATTGTCAACCACATATTAATGTGAATTATAAGTTTCCAGCATTACACTAATCATAATTACAAGGTGAATAAATGTGTTAATTTTAACAAAATTATAATCAAAATCTATCTGTACATAAAAAAATAACTTATATATAAAAACGTAATAAAATTTATATATCGATCAAACAATCAATTCACGTTCAAAATTCAAAATGTAAATTTTATATCACAAATTCTTGTGAGAGACGGTCTATTTGAAAGACCATCTTTAATTGGGTTGGCCCTTTAGGAAAAATGTAGAATAATATTAGTAAGTTTATTTATCCTCATTTACCCATCGTGACAAGCGTGAACTCCACCTCTCCAAGGACCCGACTAGGGATAGGAGCAGTTGGCGGTGCCTTATCCACGTTTTAGATTACTAAATCTGTCCTTTTTACCTATCGTTTGGTAGTGTTATTTGCCTTTAATTATCGCTCTTTAATTCCTTATTTACTTTTGTCTTTATTAAGTTATTTGTACGTATTCTACTAACTCTATTTGTAAGTTGCAGATTTCGCGCTCTTTGAAGACCTTTCTCGAGCCTACACATAGTTTTTATGAGCGGGATACACTGAGTATAATGATGATGATTTATCCTCATTTATTCACTCAAACTACACTCAATTATAAATTAATTCAAAATACACCCGACTATTTGAGCTGGGACATAACTTTGAGTAAATCTAGTTTAACTTTAATTATAAAAATAAGGGCGTTATTTTGAATACATAAAGAATATTTGAGTATATTTTGAGTTAAAATACTCTAAGACTCGTTCGGTTATTAATTTGTATGCTAAAGAAAAGATAATAAAATAATTTTTCAGTAACATTTCTACTGTTTAATATCAACTATCAAATAACCATAATGATTCAGTATATTTCGAGTTTTCGACCATCTCATCTAACTTCTTTTATTAGACATTGACCTTTAATCACGAGGAATGCATCTTCAAAGTACAAATTGATTGTACTCAAATTTTTGGCCCTTCGCTAATCAAATGGTTGCTTCTTTATGTTGGAATTCATTAATTGAAGCAAGTAAAATGAGAAGAGCTTTAATTTATTTGGACTAGTAACAAATATTCGAAATATAAACAGAAAAAGGCCACTGTTTCAAGCGTACAGACCTCTGTTTTGAAATGGAAAATTATCAATGGTATCCTTGAGTTTTGGCACTTTATCAATAGTACGCTAAATGTTTTTATTATTAATGATACCCTTGTATTATTGAGCGTTTTACAATTGTAATCTTTTTTTAACTTTTTCCGTCCAAAATTGTTTAAAACCGTAAACTTGAAAAAAAGTTAATACCATCATCTCTAGTGGCAATGAGCAATGATGAAATATATGAACAAAAAACATATATTAGAGTACAAAAAGCATCACATAAATGTCAACTAATTTTTTCCTAAATATATTACATTGAATTTTCACTTTAATTCTCATTATTTAATATTTAGTACAGATTTCATCAAAAAAAAATTTACATATGAAGTGAATACATACCTTAGGGCCCTTCAAATTGCTACTGTTTTTATAGCTTTACATTCTCACAGTTTCTTTTGAATTTAGTTATGCACTAATAGTTCAAATTAGGAGCATAGACTAATTGGTTGTTGGAATGTCCCACTAAGAATGCACTAAGAATCTTAGCCCGTTTTGTATAAGACCTTCTCATAATAAATTGGCCTCAAAAACAGAAACTTATAAGCTAAACACAAATTCTTACTTGAGACCGTCTTTTATAAAGACGGCTCTTAAAAGCCCAGTCCAATTCTAAATATATATTGTTACAACTTTAAATATAGATTCGGGCTGGACTTTTGAGAGTTGTCTTTACAAAAGACGGTCTCTCAAGAGAGCACCTATAAGCTAAAAGTTTCTGTTATTGGGCTATGTGAGACCGTCTCATAAAAGAATTTGTGTAAGAATCTGCCTATCACTAGTAGAATTAATTAAATTTGCTGCTATCTATTTGCTGCTTAAATTTCAAACATAGCAAAAAAATTAATTAATGCTACTGTTTTAACAAATTCACAGCAAATTAATTTCTTTTTGCTGTTTTTTTAAGTAACCACATCAAAAAATCTAATCCCTCACAAAATAAATTAATTATAGCCCTCACTCTTTTACACCTCACGGCTAAAGCAAAAACAAATATGGTATAGTTTTTCTAATTTAATATTAAAGCAAAATTAGAGAATTCTCAAAGAAATCGGAATACTGTTTGCTTGACATTCTTATTTGACCATCTTCTAAATTCACTCTTTTCTTTCCTTCAATTACCCAAACATGCCAAACTACCCTCTCTCACCTTTCGAAAATTCTCAAAGAAATTTTTGTTTACTCTTTCTCCCTAAACTTAATCTGCTTCCTTCATTCTCCCTTCGATTCCAATTTCAAGATCTGCTTTCTTCATTCTCCCTTAGATTTCAATTTCTACAAAAAACAAAGTCTGTTGCCACTAAATATGTGAGTATTATAAAATTTGTTGTGTCTAATGTAGGCAGGAACATAGATGACAAAAATTTCTTTCCATTTTTTATTGTCTAGCTTGAATTTAAAGATAAGGAGACCCAAGGTACATTCAAACCTAATAAAAACAAAGATGCATTGTATATGGCTTTCGGGGAGAAGTTAGATCGTCCTGGTTGTGCATTCGGGTATGGAGGTGTTAATATAGGAATAAGAAAGGCTTTTGGATATAATCCCAAAATCGTATCCGAATCTGGACTCCATGGAAGGGACACTACATTTGAAGATCAAGAGGTCTTGAAAGCGCAAATTCGAGATGAGTTAAAAGAAGAGTTTAATGCTACTCTAAAGAAAAAATTGACATCTATACTACACGATATGGGCATAACTAATTTGAGGATGCTCAATGATCCATCGACTCCTCCTCACATTGTTAACTCTAATCACTCAAATTCTTCAAGTGCCCAGTTCATGGTAAGTGCATGTTTATACCATTGATCTTATAAATCTGATTTGAGTTAACTATCAATTCTCATTATAATAATATTTGAATGTATTATGTTTAGGTGAACAATGAGGTTAACAAAGAAAATGATGAAATGTCAGGCATTGAGCCTTCCGCAAAAGACTCCACCTCTCAAAGAAGTCCCATGTGTGTTGAGTCACTAGTGCCCTTCCTAAGTGTTGAATGCCAATGGCTTCTCACTAATGTCAAGGAACTTCCCACTGGCCAAACAGTAGATGTCCTCTTTGAAGCTAGTATATTTCGATACACCGAGGATAGAAATATTCGGGTTAACAAGAAAGACATCAAGCAATTCTTGGAGTCAAAAAAATTGAACATATCCATAATTATGGTCTTTGTGAGGTAGGTCTTGAGTCTTTATACAAATTTTATTCTTGTTGGTAAATGACTAGATTGTCAAAATATTCTTGTGATCTTATTACTACAATGATTGAAATCACATAACTTAAATTCTTATGCGTTTACAATATCCAGGTCACTTGTTGATGACATCTTATCATTCAATTTTATTTCAAAGATTGGTTGGCTATGTCCAGAGTGCACTTCAGATACTAGAATCAATATTAATCTCAATGAAGTGAAGGACTATGTCTTTCGTGTGTTTGAAGAATCGGTGAAGGCTGGAGAAAACTTTATATTGGCTCCAATTATCGAAAAGTAGGTAAAATATTTCTTTATCTTCTCGAATGTTATAATGTATCAAATCATTTATAAACTTTGTTTTTCTGCAATATCAGTGATCACTGGATACTTCTAGCTATAAGCGTTACAAAAGGCATTGTCTACCACTTTGATTCCATCTCTTTAACTGGTCGAATGTTGAAGATGAAATTAATAATAAATAGGTAACATGTCTAACTATTGTTATCTTATTCCTTTGATATCATTAAATAGTTGAATTCTTCCTTTTATGTGTTAAGTCAGCTAAGAAGGTATAAAATAAGTGGTGGTGAAATGCATAGAGACAAGCCAATGTGGAAAGACATGAAGGTTTGTTAGTTTTGATGAACTTTTTCTTATTAAGTATATGTGCTTGTTTTTTATTAATTTCATTTAACATGTAGTGTGCTCGACAACCCGGGAGCGTAGAGTGTGGTTTCTATATCATGAAATACATGCAGTACATTATTTCCAACTGCATTTCTATAGACGACATAGATAAGGTAGTGCCTCACTGATTATTACATGTAGTTTGACATTGCTAGTACAATTAATTCTTATTTGTTATACTAGATCAATAATGCGCCAAGACTGGAAGCATATACAAACTATGAGATTGATGAAGTGCGGAACAAGTGGGCTAAGTACCTCACTGATTATTACATGTGAGATGGTGTGGAAGCTGATAGATGATGATTTTTGTAATCACGGTGAAAGTATACTGAATTATCGAAGACGAATTGTGTTTTTGTACATGAACACGTTGTCAATTATATATAAATGAGTTTGTTCGTAGATTTTTGTATACTTATTCTGACATTTAGTGTGGTTGTTGCTTAGTTAAATATTTGAAGCTAGTCTTTCAGTTATTCAACCACGGGATTATGACTGTTATTGCTTTTTGCTGTGGTAGTATAAGGAAAAAAGATCATTATTTGTTGTAGTTTATAACTTATAAAAAACACATCTATTAGTTTATAAGTATTTGCTATAATTTTTTTAAAAAGTAGCAAATAAGCAATTTTTATTTGACGTGTTTCTTTAAATAACAACAAATGTTTTTGGTTATTTGCTGCCCCTTCATTTGCCGCAATTCCAAAATAAGCAGCAAATAAGCTTATTTCTACAGCAGCAAATAACATTAATTGTACTAGTGTATGCCTTAAACTTTTGAAATATAGTTAATTACCAAAAAGTGCATTTCTTCTCTTAGAACTATGTTACCTAGACTCTTGTTCTCATATTCAACTTAGATATGTGTCCAAGTGTTAATTATGGCTATTTTATGAAAACACAAAGGTTTAAATTTTGACAAAAATTGAATTGTTCACATGTCAATCCATGTCTGAGTGTCAAAGGTCGAACATGTGTACTAGAGGTAGTGATGGTCACGGTTTGGATTGGGTTGATTTCGGTTCATTCAGCTTTGTCGGTCTGTTTAGACATCGATTTTGCGCGGTTTGGTCAGATTTTTTGGGACCCTTAACAAACCACCGGGCCAGACCGGTTTGGAACCTGTCATAGACGGTTCCGTTTCGAGACTGACTCAGTTCCGGATAACCCGACCCGTGACAATCAAGGTATTATGTGAAGAGTCCGGTTTTGCAAATGGTATTGATAATATTTCAAATGGGCTTAATTTTCAGGTCCATTAAGTTTCAAGTAATCTCCAAAGAATTCAGCAAATATTTGGTGATGAAAATTGACTAACTTGATTGTGGCATGTTTCTGAATTCTTTGAAATACTTCCTATATACTTGCAAGTTGCAACATTTGTTTTTTCATGCAGTACAATGCACTAATTTAATCCTTAATATTTTTAATTATATATAATTAAAAATTATAAAAATTTGATGTTAATAATCTTTGCAATGAGACGAATCAAATAAGATTTCACTTGACTATGTTTTAACTTATAGATTAAAAACTAATCACAAATTAAGAATGATGAATGAATAGTGTCATTAATATCGCAACTAATATGGAACGGAGGAAGTATTTAATGATGCAACTTCACAGATCATAGAAAGTGCATCACATATAGGGATGGCAATTCAGTCCGAATCCAACCCTAGTCCGACTCGATCCGAGGGAAATAATTCGATTCGAGTCCGAGGAAAAAGTCATCCGACTCCAACTCCGACTTTACGAACCGAGTCCGAGTTATAGACGGACCGGAGTTGGACCTTATTAAAAATCCGAGACTCCGACCCTGAAGGACATTCGACTTTGAATTTGACTTTTACACTAATATTTTGTTTCCTTTAAAACTCTAAATGTGACTAATTCAAGCTCTCTCTCATACTAATTGTAATTTTCGATTTTGAAAAATTACTTGGTATTTTTATTTAGATTAATGAATCAAGATAAGACAAATTAAATCAAGAGAAATTAAATACGCCAAATTAAAATACGAGAAAATTTTGTTAAATTTTAGTAGGAATATTTCTCTTGTTAAAATTGAATT
The DNA here is from genome assembly GCA_019425755.1 of Amaranthus cruentus. Lineage (NCBI taxonomy): Eukaryota > Viridiplantae > Streptophyta > Magnoliopsida > Caryophyllales > Amaranthaceae > Amaranthus > Amaranthus cruentus. Next base: position 12,980,261 of record CM033460.1, read on the forward strand.
CAAATTAAAGTACAATTTTTTTTGTTAAATTGTATTTGAAAAATATATTTTGTAATTTTATATGCTTTAAAATCATTACTACAATATCGCAACGATATTGTTTGATAATAATCCGACTCTACATCCGACTCCGTTGGAGATCCGAGAGTCCGAGTCGGGGCAAACTTGGAGTATGCATAATCCGACTCCGAGTGGAGGTGGACTGAAAACAAAAGTCCGACTATTATCCGGAGCAAAGTCGGAGTATGTATAATCCGAGCCGAGTTCAACCCATTGCCATCCCTAATCACATATGCAACTAGATCTTCCTAGCTGTATGCCTATAGTAGTCATACACGGAATCCCTTCTCAATAACAGTCGAAATCTGATCTCTGATCTAGTTACTTTCAGCTAGGCGTGTGCAATGGGCTGGATACGGGTCGGGTCGGGCTCTAGTAGAAACGGGCCGAACCGGGCCTTATTAAATATAAGATGGACTTTAAATGGGTCAGGCCCACAAGACCCGGCCCAATTCGGCCCGTTTATCGTATTGAACATATAAATACATGCCACGATTTGAAAACTAATAATAATAATATACTAGGTTCTTCTTGCTGTTTTGTTGCACATATTGTTACTGATTTTGTGCCTCTATAGCTACTGATCTGCACACATTGCGGTTTTTTTTTTGGTTCTTTCTCGTTGTCTGAGTATAGGTATCATTGTATTAGCTTGACTTTTTCTATGTCGGCTTATTTTGGGTCTCGTTTTTCTCGTATGCACATGAACAGTGGGGTGGGGAAATCCTCCTAGAAGGTGGACTTCGTTTCCACACTGATGCAAATAAAAAAAACTGAGTTATTTCTTGCTTTGGTGTATTATGATTTTTCTGGTGAATGAAAAAAATGTTTTATTTGCGAAAAAAAATAATAATCGGTTGGCTAATTATGCCACGCCCACCTTTTGATTTGGTGAGTGCTGTATGGAAATCAAGACATGGCCGACATAATTTGTGCAATAATAATAATAATAATAATAATAAATTTTTTGGCTAATAAAGATCTTTAACAAATTGAAATATTAGATATTTTTTTTGTCTAAAAAAAGTTGTAGATATTAGTGCCATAGAGCAAATTGTAATGTATTTATGAATTTAATAAGGATTATGGAAGATATAAGCAGTAGATAATTGGCTAATAACAATTATGAAAGATAAATTAGTGCTAAAATATAAGAGTACAATGAAAGGTTCAGTAAGTTTCAATTTTCAAGCAGTAGATTATTGTGGTAGGAGTTTCATTCTAGTTAGTTAATAATTTATATATAATTAATTGGTAAAAAAATGAAGGAAGTGGGCTTTGGTTCAAAGCCCATTTACAACCCTTATAAAACCCTTATCCAACCCTTATATTTTAATTTTTGTAAATCAAAGTTTAAGCTCAACCCTTTTCAACCCTCCCCCACATACAACCCTCACAATAAAGGGCTGGATCAGGGACCCCAATTAAGATCCAGTCCATTGCACAGGTCTACTTTCAGCATACCACCCCAAAATGATAAGTGGGACGCGAACAGATTCCTGATGCAGCACCGGAAAGACTCAACATCTCGGTTTGCACCAAGACATTCAACAATAGTGCAGACCCGAACAACAAGATTAGGCTCACAACTCAGCTCTCACTGCAGCAAGAAGCAAATCTAACAGCAAGCTGTTCACTTGACAGTTGACAGTGTGGACTAGACTGTTTATAACAGCTTTATGAACTCGAGTACGCACTCAGTGTCGAGGAGCTAACTCAAACCAGAATGTTAAGCTGATGATTGAGGCCATAGAATGTTTTATATACTCTAACACGCCCCCTCACACGAGAGTCCTTTGGGCTAGAAATGTGGAAGTACATGCCCTTCTTATGCCTAACGCGGAATATATGATCTAGGTGTTCGTTCGAGGAAACTACTGGTTATGATGATGATGCATTGTTAGAAATTCCTTCTAGACGTTGAAACAAGTCGCCGATGTTAGCTTTGCTACAAAAGGTATGTCTAGAAGTTCAAAGGAAGTATTGTGACCAACCATTTAGGGAAAACCCTGATGTGTATCTGTGCTTGCATTCATCCTAAATAATCATTCTTATTTAGAGGTGGAGCAAAGATTTTAGAGGCCCTATTTATATTTGCATATCTTTTGATATGGAGCCTTTATTATATTAAAAGATTAAAAATTTTCCACTTCAAGAAAAATAATTCAAGTCGAGATGTATTGCATTATTATATTACTTTAAATATGAAAAAAGTTTACAAACAAATCACTTAAAAAATGTTGCCCAGAACTGAGCCTGAATAGCATCATTTAATATTTGAGGCCCCTTATTTCGGGGGTCCTAGGCATTCGGCTACCCGAGATACCCCAAGAACCGCCCATGTAATCTTATTTCATATTCCTTAATCCTTTTGAGCTTGGCACATAATTTAAAGGGGCGGGGAGAGTAAATTATACTTTGCTAGCAAGAGTGCTTCTGGGCATGTGTAATTTGCTTGAATCACACGTTTGTAGGCCCTTATATTTTCAAAGAATGTAAAATTAAAAGGGCCTCCAACATATTTGTGTATTTTTACTCGACCCACATAGATGATGTTAGAAAGAAATGACTCACATTTGATCTCACATTAAAAAATTAAAGAGAAGTTAACTAACATATAAGCTTGATAAGTTACTCCTCCTATTAGCAATTAATTTTAGAATGAATCCTTATCGGACTTATGTGCATAACTCTCCTCTTGCATACTGGTGCTTAGATGAGATGCACAGGGTGAATATATACTTCCATATATAAAGGATAGACAAAAATAATAAATGTAGAAAACTCATAGGACGGAATAAGTATTACATGTAATTAATCATTAAGTGTTGTTGATAATGACTCAAAACAGCAATTTGTCGGCAACACAAACATATGCACGTTGTAATTAGTTTTTTGTTTGATCATATTATAGCTATTAAAGGGTTGGTTTACTGGTATATCATCATCATCATCCTATCCAGTGTATCCCGCTCATAGAAAACTATTGATAGAATCTGAAAAGGGAAGGATGGAGACAACTCATACCCATAAAGAAGAGCACGGCCAAAAGGAGTCCCCCACGGTTGATTTACTAGTATATGATTAATTGTTAATGGAACTTTATTGTAATGAACTTGTTTTTTAATCGAGAACTTCATGAATGAAGTTAAATGTTTATTTTTGTATCTTATAGTTAGGTACTTACGACTCGTTTGGTAGGTAGTAATAAACGGTGGTAATGCAAAGAAAAATTAGTGTAATTTTTGTTGAAAAATCTTTTAGTTACCTTGATGGTCATGCTTGTCCAACTCTAATTATCTCATTTTCTTCACAAAATTCATTCTTATGCATTACTATTGGAAGAGGTGGTAATGAAAATTTTTGCAAAAAAAACTTTTTTGTGATCAAAGTTTCATTACCGTAGTAATGATATAGAACTTTTAATGAAATTTTACACTATAAATTATTCTCATTACCACTATTTAGCACCATTAACCAAACGAGTCGTTAAGTTATGATTATTTGAATCAACCTTAACTCATTGACTCTTATATGAATTTATTAGTCTTATTTGAGTTTTTTTATTAATTACTAGTACAAAAATTTGTATAATGCACAAAGTTTTTAGTCTTAAAAGTGTTGTATATGTTCAAACGACATTTCTAATCGGTATCAACGCAATCAAACATTACTTGATTAGAAAACAAAAGGAGCCAAAGAATTAATTTTTGTTGCAATACCAACATGTATTATAGCTTGTTTCTTTATTAGTATATTGAATCGATAAACTTAACGATGCAAATACGCATTAACCGTTGATGAACTTTTTCTATGTTCATTGTTGAGTTACACTATCGCTCAACTCGAACCCATTGTAATTTCAAATATAACATGCCAATATTTTTTGTTTCCTTTCTCAAACGTTTCCTAACAAAAACCATGAGTCAGCACAATGATTGAGAGTTTTTACTTTCACACCGGTAAACCATTAATTTTCTCTCCTCTTGTATGAATTCTCTAATCTTACTCCGAATAAGTAAAAAGAAAGTTTCCAAATTTTGGCCAAACACAACACATCTTTGATCATCATCATCATACCCAGTGTATCCCGCTCATAGACAACTATGGTCAGGGTCTGAGGAGGGAAGATAGACGGCTGCTCATACCCATATAAGAGAGTGCGGTCACAGAGTCCCCCGGCTCTAAAGGGTCTTCAAGAGAGACACCCGCAATTATCTTAAAGTCTGCTCATATACATCTTTTATGTACAACCAATTTCAAATATCAATAGTATCTCCAAAGCAACAAGTGGGCATTGGCATTGCTAAAGTCAAAACATGTTGATGTACACTGTTTGAAGCTTAAAGAAAATGTAGAAATTGTTTGTATCAAAAGAAAGATAATTATTATTCCAGCCCAAAGAATTCCATTTATTATTTCTTTCCTTTATCATAATCATTATTCCAAACATTTACACACAACTCAACTCCCCCTCCCCCCAAAATAAATTCTATGCTTACAAAATTAATAAAATTTTTGAATCTCTCAACCTTTCCAGACTAATTATAATTCTTGTCCTGTCTTCTATAGTTTTATATTTGTCTTCTTTCATATCTACAACCCTCCTATACCCCCCAACTTCATTCCTACTAGACAAAAAACGGTCTAACATAATTCCTTAGAGCGTATATATCACGATCACAACCATAATCGACTTCTATGGATATTACACCTTGATTCATACCTCTAGTGAGACACGAGTCTTGATCGGTTTTAACTTTAGGCCCATGCTCTCAGGTGAAAGGAGCTCCGGGGAAATGCAACATGGACTTAATGGGCTTCTTGGGCTTACACTTATGTGTGATTGCCGGTAGAAACCATAGCCCATGAGAAAATATTCTAAAGGGATCAACATGGCATGTGGTTGCTCCTCCGTTACCAACGACCCGCACGTTTGAACCTGCAATGTTTTTACTTAAATGAATTAATGAGAAGATTACAGTGAATGATATTTAATTTTCTGATAATGATATCAACATCGTCGACAAGTGAGCCCATTAGATACCTCCACTAAGGCACTAAATCTTCTATCTAGTTTTGTGGCCATGTGCACTGCTTCTGAGTGGAAAGTTGAGTCCTCTCCAACGAATATTAGTGATCGACATCGTAGTTTCTTCAATCCTTCACTTATATCAGGCCTCCTGTGTAGGGGCAAGAGGAATAGTTGAGAATCTAAACTATCAAGTTTAAAAGCAATTAAGATTTACAGTAATTTGGATGGACTGAATGAGACAGACACAAGAATATTGCTCACTCTGTACCTAAGTATCCATACTTTGATCAAGAATTTACCTAAAATCAAAAAACAAAGCTCTTCCATGTTCGAACATTTACAATTTTTAACTTGCCAGGGTAACAATGATTTGGAAATCTTGTCCGGTTTTGTTATTAGTAATATAGAAGTCCAAACTTTAACTTGCTAATTTTTTGAATGTGACCTATTTCGTCAAAGAATATTGGGTGTTTTAAATGGACAAATAAAGTACCAGAAGTAGAATCATGCATTGGTCTAATGGTTGAAGACTCTCCCTATCATTCCCATGCCACGAGTATAATTCTCACCACCTATAAGGATGATGCCCTGATATCCCCTTTGTAATGGAATTATCCTTGCCCAAAAAAAAGTAAAATAAAAATAAAAATGAAGGATCGGAAAGGGAAGCATGAAGCATGGAAGAGTTTGAAATTAAGAGACATGAGTAAAAAGACAATAACTTGGTTTACACAGTTGAAGGATAGATGACACTAAGTACAATTATTTGCTGTTCACTAGTATGTAAAGCTACGTTCGAGTCGGTATCAATCTATCAGATCCTAACCCCTAGCTTTAATAATACTTTAACAACCATTGTCAAGGGTTAAAAAGTAAAGGAGCAGTAGAACAAGAGGAAAAAGAGATTCTATCCAAGAGATTCTTATTTTGTAGATAACATGTCAAAATCAAGTAAAAATAAAAGTGGAAGACAATAATACCTGTTAATTGCCTCCAGAAAATGCATTACATTAGTACTTTCTCTATCGTCCAACCACTGATTAAGACAAAGAAAAAGCCGAAAAATCAGTGCTACCACACAAACGCCATTGTCTCACTTACATAGCAAAACACAAGTAAAAGGTATCGAGGCAACAAGACTCACTTTTCGACATGCCTGGACTATATCTGATTCTGGTACAAGAGCATTACCCCGAAGTTCCTGCTATTATTATTTACAGTGCAACAATAAACAACTTCGTGTAAGTAACTAGTTTCAATAGGAAAAACAAAGTGAGATTAAGTAATAACTATAAGCAGGAGAGTGTAATATACCTTACTAAAATACCGTTTAACCAACATCTCTTTTACAACACTACACATGCCATAGAAGTAAAGTAGATTTGACATAACCTACAAGAAAAACAACGCTTTATCAGGCAAAGATTCTTTACTTTGAAGAATTGGTAGGCAAGTTCAGAAAAAGGGACCTTATTGTACAACCATTCGGTCCAAGAAGGTGCTCTACATAGAGGAGAGATTAGTATCAAACCAAGAACACGCTGTTTATATTTCGTCTGGATGCAAAAAAGGCAACAGAGCAACAATGAGTACATAATACAAACTTACTTTAGACACTTTTTGTCACAAAAGGGCAATGGGTATCAATTAAAGTTCAACTTACAGCAAACAAAGTTAAAATGTATGCTCCAGCAGTCACTCCCATACACATAACTTCACCGAGTCTGCAACAAACAACAGTTTAGAACATAAGTTTCTTCAATTGCTATAGTCACTGTTAATCATTTTAGTTAAATATTACAACCATATGGCAATGTCGTAATCATTTCCGCACTCACAAAATAGATCAGCAACGGGTGTCAAATAACACAGGAATTCTATTACCCCAATGCTATTAAGTGGTTCCCACCTGGGAGGGATAGAAAACTTATAAATTTGTAACAGATAAATTACCCAAAATAGTCAAGAACATCGAGTATTTGATCCGCCAAATCATCAACTGAAGGCTCGGAAGCATCATAATTAATTGCAGCCGCTCCCCACTGTAACAATTAATAAACAAAAGTCCATATTAGATTTACAAAAACCAATGAAAGATCCTTCAACAATAGTCAAACAAGAAGCCAACCATGATCATTAATATTAATTATGATAACAAAGTACTATAATTAAATCAAAATTACAAACCTCATGACCTGGAGGGCTGATGTGGTATATACAAAAGTTGTGTAGAAGCAAAGATAAAGCCTCAGGGCACATAAATAATCCTTGAAAACAAGATGCATCTGCTTAACATAAGGCGGGAATCAATAATACAAATTCTACATTATTATATTATAATACTATAAAGAAAAATAACCATGTTATACATAATTAATGATCAACATTTAACACTCAACTTGCATAAAACGCAATCATCTAATCATTTTATTTCTATTTTTTTCCTTTCTTGTATTGCTTCTTTATCATCCTTAAATAAAATTATTTGAAGTCATCAAGAAGTAAGCACTACTACCTACCACAGACCCTAACACATAGTATAAACAAATGCTAATAAAGTACCAAGTAAAACCATATACAAGCTACTCTTAATATGTACTCCCTAGTCCCCTGAGTTTGCTACAAATTATATTGTCCAAAAATTCAATTTGCGGTTTGGTTTTCCGGAAAACAAAACAAAAAAATTTAAATTGCAATTAAGATATTCAAATTTCAAAATAATAAAATTTTGTATCATATAAAATGTAAGTTGAATCGGTTGCATACACATGTAGACACGAGTGTTCAGCTCACCATATAATACTCCGTATTTAGTATTTAAAAATCCTCTCTGGTGGAAGTGGCCGAATTGGTAAATGTGGCAAACTCCTTTTGTTCCAATTTAATGATAACATTACTAATTCACCAAATTTCAATAAGAGAGCTGAGTATAAAAATAACTCACAATTTAAAGCTAAATCTGGGTAGGTAATAAGTGCTGGCTTATCTTGATCACCATAAACAGCTACCCAAACCGGACCCGAACCCGTTTTTACATAATACTCCTGGAAAAATTCAAACCAAACAATTCCATAAACACAATGCACTTAAACAAAATTAATGCACCATTCTAATAAAATCAACAAAATCAAAATCATAACAAAACATTTCCAAATTGAGAAATGATTCAATTTCAGCAAATAAAAGGCAAAAATATCATCAACGTTGGTCCCCCCAATCTAAAATTTAGCAATACGAAATCATTGCCACTTTCAAGACAAAAAAAGATCAATATACTACATATATTACCTAATTACCAATTTCATAATCAAGCAAAATTGCAAACTGAAGAAATAATTTCTCAACAAACTAATTACTAAAATTGGTTCATATATTCAACGAACAACTAAAATTAACACCTACAGAAAAATTTTATTTACAATATAAAAATAATCAATCTAATCTTTTATGGAGTATTATAGAAAAAATAAAAGTCAAATGATTATTTTTTAAAAAAAGGTAAACTAAAATGCACCTTGCTATCAATGGAGATCGGCTCAATATTGACAGAAACAGAATCACTAGAATCCGCCATTGTTGTTTTGTGTAATTTCTCTCTCTAGAAAGAGATTTTATTAATTTTTGGGGATTTTTAGTTCGGTGAAGGGGTTTAATTTATACGAGTAAATTAAATTTTCTCTCTCCTCTGCCAGTGAAGGAGTGCAGTGAGTCACCGACGCTTAGAATAAGATGATGAGGTCAGTGAAGGGAGTTAACCATGGTTAAGGATTTAGACTAGAGATGAGTACCGACAGTTTTATTGGAATTACTATTTTAGCCTTGTCTTTATATGGTAGGTTTTGGATGTTGATGGGTAATTTTTGGAAATTAAAGAAAATTATTTTTAATTTTTGGGTGTGAAATTGTAGGAGATGGAAACTTCTTTTTTAATGGGTATTAATTATTGGTGGTCAAATAGTCATGTGGATCTTGAGGTTTAAACACTAAATCTACTTTTAAAGAAAATAAATAAATTATTGATTGAATGACAAGTAAAGAATGAAAAAAAGAAGGAAAAAAGAAAAGGTGGAAAAGTGCTCAATCTATCATTTTTGGTTGATATTTGGAGTTTTTTGTTTTTTCCTTATGTGATTTTCTTTTTCTTTTTCTTTTTATAAGGTATGAAATAAAAAATGTATAAGTCAAGGAACCAACCTAACCAAAAACTTAAGCTGATATGTTATATACTCTAACACGTCCCCTCACACGAGAACCCTTTACGGTTGAAGTGTCGATGCGACACAAGCCCTCCTCATACCTAACGCTGAATATTCCATTTTAAATGATTTCACTGGCTTCTGATATCATGTTAAGGAACCAACTCAACCAAAACTTAAGTTGATGGTTGAGGCCCAAGAATATGTTATATACTATAACAAAAAGTAATAAGGAAAAAAATAGTGATTGACAAACATTTTCCGTTACTTTAATTTTACATCATATACGATAATTTTTTGAGTCAGATGGGGTAAATATAAAAGACGGAGGGGGAGTGTTAAACAGTTAAATTATATACTATTTCTTTAGTTTCTTTTATTTTTCACAAGTTGTAAAATGTGCAAAATTTAGTGGGAAAAAAAAATTAGATTGGAGAATGAGACAAAGAACTAAGTGGATAATAGAAAATAATAAGTTTGCGGATAAAGTTAAAAGAAAGAAGGTGGGTGCATTGTCATAAAAGAAAACGATACAAAATCTATGGGACAAATTATAATAAAAAATAATACAAATTAAATAGGACAACTAGTGTATATATTTATTTTATAGTAATAATTAGTGATGTCAATGAACCCAATCTACAATCTATCTATCTTAACTATTACTAAAACAAAACACTGCTGAAATCATCACTATTTAAAATCGCTTATGTGTCACAACCTCAATAAAAATTTTCCCTCCAACCCTTAACGATGATGTCATCGCTTTTATGACTATTTTTTATCTTTGACTTTATTACTCATAGAATGTAATGTATTAGAAAATCATACTATTTATTATTTATTTTTTTCAATTATTTTTAAAATCTTTATTATTCTATTTATGAAATGAGTATTATTTGGTGTATTGGATATTTGGAGATGGTTAATACGTAATATACTCTTATTCAGTTTTTTATTATTCATATTTTATTTATACAATTGGCTACTTAAATGCAATGTTTAATTCTAAAATGGTTCAAATTATGACAATTTTTATATAAGTCAATTATATTTTTTCATGACAAAAACTATTTTTTTCGTTTGAACTTTTATAAAATTATTTTAAATATTTTTGTGTTAAACTTGATTTTGAAATGTGTTATTAATAGTTATAATTAGAGGTGTTCAACGGGGCGGGCGGGTCAAAATTTAAATGGGCCAGGTCGGGTCGGGTCGTGTCAAATGTTAAACGGGGCGGGGTGGGTCAAGCCCGTTTAAATCCGACCCACTTTGACCCATTTTTTAAAAGTTAATAAAAACAATTTTTTTATTATATTTTATGACCCGTTGGGTCGATCCACTTATGTTTATAATAAAATCATTTAAAAATAAAATAAAAAGTGGCAAGTTTTTTTTTCCAATTAATTCTTGTAATTATCCGACCCGACCCTTTACACCAAGGCCCGCTAATGACCCGCCCTGTTATAGATCCGACCCGCTAATGACCCGTTAAAATGTAATCCGACCCTTGACCTGCTGGGTCGACCCGCCTCGTTGAACACCTCTAGTTATAATACTTCATATAAATTAATATAATTTATATCGAAAAATTTAATAAAACCTTGCATTACACGGGCACTATCTAGTACAGTCATTAACACAAAGTTGAAATGAACATATGATCTAAGAGTGCATGTTTAAAAAAAATTAATTGTAGCTGTTCATGTTATCTTTATATTTTACCCTTTGTTAATTTTTTCATTTTTAGAGAATGTCCTTTGAGGACATATTTATATATATCATTATTAGTTGAACAATAGAATAAAATGATATATATTGCTATTTATACTCATTTTTTTGTGTTGATTTCTAATTAGATAATGCCCGTGCTTTCATTAAATTTTTTGACATATTTGGGTAAACAAAAAAATATAAAATTTATGGCTTTATATTTAACCATCTCAAAATATCATATACTTATTTAATAAATAATATTATAAAGATTTTATAAATAATTGAAAGAAAATAAAATAAAATATATGATCTTCTAATATATTCTATTAAATTATATGACTTACAAAGTAAAAAATTAATCAATATTGATAACATTATAGTCATAATTAGAAAATATAAACGTCAAAGATATAAAAATTAGTAATAAATACAATGACATCATCATTGAGTTTTAGAGGGAAAATCCTTATTGAAAAAATGACACGTAAAAAATTTTAAAAAGTGATGACATCAAAAATAGATGCCAAAAGGGATAAGATTAGAGTTTAGACAATGTTGTATTTAGTAGTCAAAAATCAAAATAGTAATTATGAAGTATTTTTATTATTTTGATTTGATTTTGCTAAGTCTTAGGTTCCAATAATCTTGCCTACGTCGGTAATATCAAAAGTAATGTAACGTACTATAGGTTAATTTATTTTTTTTGATGTACACTATATAGGTTAATTCTAAGTTTGAGTATTTTGAGAATTGATTTATTTCGATTAGAATAAATATTATTTTCTTATGTAACGTTATAAAATCGAATTTCACATATTCGTCTCATTCCTTTAATTTATTCTATAATTCCGATCCAAAAAAATTGAGTCTTCAGAAATCTGCACCATCTAAATCTAATAGTACGTCCTTGTCATATCAAAATTCATCCTTTTCTTTTACTCTTTTATGTTCCTCTAGAATAGTTTTAAAGAGAAAGTTAATTGTTTTTTTAAGAAAAGGCCATAAATATTTGATAATAAATAAAGGTAGGTACTAAATTCGATTTATAAAACTAAAAGAGATTTAGAACGTAAAGATGAGATTACAGAAAATCGTAAACCACTATCTAAAAATAAAAGTAATATAAAATGAGAGGGGCAATTCAATATAAAAATTAATGCTAAATGAGATAAACGGAGTATATATCTTTTACTAGTATAGAATTTGATTTTAATGATTTTTTTCGAATATTATTTTATCCTTTAATTTACTTTTGTACAATAAATATATCTTTAATCAACAATTAATAATAAATTTTTAGTGAATAAGCTTATGAATTTGTTGCGAGTACTGAAATTTTAATAACCCAGGTCATACAATTTCAAGAGTGATAGTGTGTGTGCGGAAAAGCATTAAACTCGTTTCATAATTAACGTTCTAACTAATATTAATTTAATTCCATTTCATCAAGACACGGTCTAGTTAAATTTAATCCGCTCCTCTCTTGAGAGACCGTTTTTATAAGAGATAGTTTTTCAGGCCCAGGCCTAATAATTTTTAAAAAAATTATCCATCAATTATGTTATTTATAAAAACCCATTTTCGACCCTTATTAAGTCCTTTAGCCGGCTTCATTTTAATTGTAGTAGAGTCAATTATCCCCTCGACCCATTTTTAACCCCCTTATAAAACGGGCCAGATAAGGACTCAAAATGGAATCCGGCCGTTGAACACAACTAATCACTATTCACGACTAATAAACTTTCAGAGTTTTGATCAACTTAAACTAAACTGAGACTCTGAGAAATAACCATGGAATTCAGTTTACGCGAATACAATGCATTAATTCAAAAATGTAGCCAAAAATATTAACTTTAAACCAGAACTTTTTGACTTGCTCTCAAATTTGTTGAAATTCATAATGTGGAAAACTTATCTTGTCTAAAATGGAAAATAAAAATTAAAGACGTACAAGTAAAAATTAATAAATGTACGTGGTTTTTTAAAAAAGTGAAAAAAAAGGGATAAATGTCATGAAACACATTACTCCTACTTATTAAATGCAACCCTTGAGAAAGATAAAGCTTGAGAAAACTGCATGGAATAGTAATGATTGTAATTTGTAACAAGAGGACTACACCATATTCAGATTTTGTCTCAATTAGAATAAATATTATTAAATATTATTTTCATCAAATAAAATTTTAAATTTGATTTTCACTACCATTCTTCTTTTTTCACCTTATGGGCACCTGGTGCTTCTTTAGCCAATACGGTAGAACGAAAGAGGAGGAAATACGATGCGAAGTGTGAAGAGAATGGCTACAACTTCATCCCGTTCGCGTTTTCCACCTTTGGAGAATTGGGTGAAGATGCTCTCGATCTATTAGCAAGGATTAGTTCTTTTCTGTGAGTAACTCGGATAACACTAAGTCTAGGGCATACATTTTTCAGAGACTAGCTTTTTGCATTCAAAAGGGTGTGGGTGCTCAGCTTGTTGCTCGGCTGCCCACCAACTTCTTGTAAAGTCTCTTTTTATGAAATGAAATATGTTTTCTCCATAAAAAAAAAATAATAATCCTAATAATAATAATAATAATAATAATAATAATAATAATATTTTTATTATTAATTAGTCAAGGCTGGCCTATAAAGGAAACAAAAGGGTTTTGTGCCCTATTCAAAAATCAGACCCTCTTTTGAGAGACCGTCTAATGTATAAACATCTCTCAAGAGCCCAGTCTATATCTCCCTTTTAACTTACAAAATTATTATTCGATTTTTTTTTTAAATTTATAAATTGGGCTAGCCCAAAACTTGAGACGTCTATTGTATAGACAATCTCAAGTAAGAATTTGTGTTCAAAAAATTAGAAAACAATGCTTTAGTATTTAATAGGAGTAGTTAGAGCATAACATACTCCCTCCATTTTCTAATGTTTTTCCCAATTACTTTTTCACAATTTTTAAAGTAAACTTTAAGTCTTAATATCTCTAAATAAGCATCATAAAAAATTATAAAAAATATACTTTAAGACGAATCTAATAAGATCTCACATGGATATATTTTATCAGCTATATATAAGTCTTAAAAATCTTAATCAAATTTCTCTCTCCAGAAAAACATTAAAAAATAAAAAGAGTAATTAATAATTAGAAGCCCATAATTAATATTTGGCGATAACCAGAATCCGCCTTGTAAGTGAGTAGTACACCATATAAGAGTTGCTTGGTTAGTTTTCAGTCCAAATTTTCTGTTGAAACATCACAAATGTTGAGGTTCATAGTGCTTTATCATCCATACAAATTTGAATTTCCATCCCTTTTTACATGATTCAATATTGGGATGAAGTTGGTATATGTCATTGCCATTAAATTTATTTTTTTGACTCAAGGGTAAGTTGATAGAAGAAATAAGAAAAATACAGAAAATTAAATTTTAAAGTTAAAATATAGAATTTGAGATAAATATATATTATATATATTTGAATTTTTTCTTTCAAGGAGAAATTAAGTTAATTCTATATGCTATTAGTCAATTACAATGAAACTATTGTCATCCTTGTCAAATTTAATTAAATTTATCTTTTAATAATTTTGTTTTAAAATCCTTTTAAGGGTAATTGTTTTATGAAAAACTAATAATAAGTGAACAGATTTTAAGTAATAAACATAAATAGTAAAATGAACTAAAATATATATATACTAGATAGTGCCCGTGCGATGCATGGCTTTATCAAATTGTTTGACATATTTGTATATATTAAGAAATTATGATTTTTTTTAATTAAAAATAACATACAATGTTTGCTAACAAAAATAACTACTCCTATTACATTAATTTATAGAAGTATATAATATTACTACTATTATTTAAAAAAAAAAAATTTTTTTTTAAACGACAAAAAAATTTTCTCAATATAAATGACTTATCGAAAAATAGTCACAACCTAAATCGTATTAAAATAAAGCATTGCATTTAAGTAACCAATAGTATGAATAACAAAAACAAATCCTAATAAAAGTAGATTATGTTTTAATCGTCTCAAAATATCCAATGCACTAAATAACATTCATTTAATTTTAGAGGAAAATTTTTTAATGTAGAAGTGACACGTAAGCAAATTTAAAAATAAGAATTAATAATAATATAGGAGTACTCAAAATAAGAAAATAGTAAGTCAAAGATATATATATATATATATATATATATATATATACACACACACTACAATAAATTTAACTTTTTGCAATATTGGATTTAGTTGCATTGAAAAAATATCACTGATTTATATTTTTAGCGTAACAATTATTGGTTTTAGTTTTAAGTTCAATTATAAAGTGATTTAGTGACACTTTATTTGGTCTTTAGTGGCATATGTAATTATTACTATAATCTATAGTGGGCTTTATGAAAAATGTCACTAGATTTTATGTCGCAAAAAACTTTAGTGTGATTTTTTTATTATGCTGTTAAAGAGTCTAATAAAATGTCACTAAATCCTCTATATATACTAGTAGAAATTTAAAGTAGCGACATTTCTCACTAAAAGCAAATTATGTTGTTGATAATCTTTATTAGTTGTTTTAAAATTTTTACTACAAAATCCGTGTTCAATTAACAAAATCAAACAATCTACACAAATTTCTTTATTATAAAGAGATCAACATTTTTCCAAAAATTATAGTATTAGTCAAACTCACAAAATGATTTCGAAATTTCCAAGCAAAATCTTAAAATTTTCTATCAAATTAAATTCTCTTAAATGTTATTAATTTCGTCAACTATAAAAGAATAATGGTTTATTATAACTTTCTTAATATGTTATAAATTAATTAATTATTAGAACATACTCAATTTAAGTGATAGTAAGGAGAATAACTATTAAAAGATTTTATGCTTGGTAAGTTCTCATCTAGCCTCAATTTTAAATATTCCCTTCTATTCTTATCAAATATGCCATTTATTTTTTTGCCCTACAAACCAACCACTTTTAGTTGTTTAATCAACTAAAAAATTTTAAAAAAAATTCGAAAAATTGACAAATAAAAAATTATTTACTGGCTAATAGGATTTCTAAAGTTAATTTGAAATTAAAAGGCCTAAGCTTCTATTCTATATAGCCTTTAGGGCATATCCTAATTACTCCTATATCATATGAAAAGTTGATATTTGACTCAAAAAGTTCTCACTTATAGTAACGATGTTTCATAGAGACGAAGGGAGTAGTAATTACCAATAAGACAATACTCCAACAATATTTGCATTTATTTAGTATTATAGTTTTTGATTTTTAATTATTTGTACTTATTTATTTTATCTATTTGCATTTAATTTATCTTTTTCGTGTAGACATTTCTCTTTTCTTTCTGGAGTCGGTGGACTTCTTTGGTCGCGCTCTCCTTTATGGATATGAGTTGTCGCCGTCCTTCCCTTAAACTCTTGTTATAGTTTTTTATGAGCGGAATATAATGGATAGAAATGATGATGACAGACGACAATACTCCAACAATATATATTTTAAATTTGCATTTAAATCCTTGCTTACAAGGTTAGTTATGAATTATGGTCGTGCGTTGTGGATATTAAATTATTAATGTTATTATACCTTGAAGATCAAAATGATATTTATCTATTACTCCCTTCCTTCCTTTATGTTCTTCCACCTTACTATAATGGGTAGTTTCAAAAGTTCTTCCACTTTAAAATACTTTCTATTTTTGGAAAGTTTTCATCTCACTTTTACCCCTTAAAACCCCACTTTCCTTACTTCACACTGCTATATAATTATTTTCTCTCTCATACTTTCAATACAATCATTACTTCACACTACTATTTAATTATTTTTTCTCTCATAATTCCAATACAATCATTACTTCCCACTACTATATAATTAAAATAATACCCTCTGTCACCAAAGATTCCTTCTTTCTTAATATTTGTAAAAAATACAAAGTGAAAGATAAAAAAGGAACGGAGGGAGTATAATACGCAATATTTATTCGAAAACAAAACAAAAAACGCAATATTAATTATATATCTACCATTAAAAGTTAAATATAGTACTTGGATGGATGGACAACTAAGATGAAAGTATACACCACTATATTCATAATCATTACGGTTTTATATTGGTAATCATTTTATTTGGATATGTTCATTTCATTTACTACTAGTAGTCACTAGTCCAAATCTATCCTTTTCTCTTAAGGCAATCTATCAGGAGTACTATACACCTATTTAGTAAATGGCTTTTGAGAGGTAGTCTAATTAAATAACGACCTCAAGGAACCAACTTAACCAAAAGCTTAAGCTGATGGTTGAAGTCCCAGAATATGTTATATATTCTAACAGACAATTTGTAATATTGACAAATCATTCTTATGTGGAAGAATTTAATATGGTGGGGCTTAAGAATTTTAATTAATCTTTTTCTGTTTTGTTAACCTTATTGGTATTCATTTTGTTATTTTGTGGTGATTTATTACGGTAATTGATTAGGAATTTTTCTGAATGGCTTTTAGTTAAGGTTTTTGACTAATTTAACTATTTTAAAGTATTACTTCTTGACAACAAAAAAAACTATCTAAAAGTATTAGTTGATAATTTAGTTGTTTAAGTCAATTAATAAAAGAATGTTTAATGAAAATTATTTGTTATTATAAACATACATACCATAGTGTTTTTTCTTTATTGATTTTGTTCTTTAGTTCCTTGCATATATGGTTGAATTTTTTTGGTTTGAATTTTTGAAGCATTCACTTAGAGTGGTTTTGTTCTCTTCAATAAACTTATCTCATACTTCCTCCGTTCTGAAATACTTGCTACATTTTGTTTTGGGGCATTATTCATCGTTTAAGCTTATTTTATATATTACGGCTAATATGTAAGTAATAATATAGTCAAGTGGGATCTTGTTTGAATCGTCTAATCACGTACTTTCATAATATAAACTTTTTATAATTTTTAAATGTGTATAATTCGACATATAAATGAACAAAATAGTACATTGAATTGCGTAAAAAAGTTAAATGTAGCAAGTATTATGGAACGGAGAAAGAAATATGTGCTAATGTGATACTTAATATACTACGTATTACTCCGACTTAATTTCAACTCCCATAGCTCAAAATCTTGTATTTATTGTTCTAATTTAGTATTTACCCACGTAAACAACGATCAAAATATCTCCTCTAGAAGTTTAGGATCAAAACTTGAAGTGATCAATCGTAAATAGAGCCCTATATTGACCCTCTAATTTTCCTAAATTTGTCTTTTAGCTTTGAAATTTTTAGTTAATTTAAATATACGCCTTTAAGGTTGTATATAAAAAATTAATTTAAGAGGATATTCATAAAAAATAAACTTTACTACTTTAGAAACATAAATGACTAGTGTAGAACCCCGTGCAATGCACGATTTTTTTTTACATCGACACATATAAACATATGATATTAAAAAAACTAGAAATATTGTGCAGTAGAAATATCAATTTTGACAGTTATATGTATGAATTAACTTTGTAATTTTGAAAATTATCAACAATATATTAAACAGTATATTATATTCTTTAATTTACTCAAATTAACTATTAGTCAAAAGATACTTTAATACTCCCTCCACTACTTTCTTATTATTCACTTTCTAGTGGGCACGTAAATTAAGAAAATGATAGTGGGGTATTTTAAGTAATTATAATAATTGTAAAGGTGGTAGTTGAGGTATTTAAGTGATTATAATAATTGAAAAGGTGGTAGGTGGGTATTTTAAATAATATAAGTTGAGGTAGTTGGGGGTATTTAGGTAAAAAATCTTTGCCAAAAATAGGCTAAAAGAAAAATATAACCATTAATAATAAGGGACAGAGTATAAGTTTGTATAAATTTCTTACTTCTATTATAGTCAAATACTAGATAGTGCCCGTGCGATGCACGGTTTTATCAAATTTTTTGAATATAAATAACAAAAACAAATCCTAGTAAAAGTATATTATGTTTTAACTATCTCAAAATATCCAATACACTAAATTCATTTAACAAAAAAAATTGAAAAAACTTTTATAAATAATTAAAATAAATATAATATATAATATATAGTTTGCTAATACATTAAATATGATTTGATCCAAAAAGTAAAAAAAAAAATTAATAAGAAAAATAATATATTTAAAATAAAAAAGTAGAAAGTCAAAGATCATAATAAAAATGACATCATCATTTAATTTAGATGGGAAAATTTTTAATGTGAAAGCGACACGTAAGCAATTTTGAAAGGGGATGATGTAAGCGTGTTTTGTTTTAATAATAGTTATAGATTCTCGTTACAAGATGTCATTATGATGTGCAAACTCACAACGATTAAAAGGAGTAGAAACAAAAAAAGAAAAAAAGGAACAAATTTCGTTTAGTAATTAATAGAAGTATTAGTAATTAATTTGATATCTTTTTCATTCAGAAATATTTGCTACGTTATGGTTATTATAAATATTTATTGTTCAAGATTATTTTATACACTGCGACTAATATGTATTAAATAACACATTTAATTATACTTTCTTCGTTTCATAATACTTGCTACTCATAGTGACATTTTTCCACAGAATATGTCACACTCAGTAGCAAGTCTATGTAACGGAGGAAGTATAAAAATTCAAATATAACAAGTATTGTTATTGGGTCAACTGGCCCCAATGATTATGGGCCAAGTCAAAAGGCCCAATTGTTCCAGTCAATGTCAAACTTAACCTACCCTAGGACGAAGTTACTAAAAGGCCCTTGAAGCTGTCTCATCAAACCTACCTAGCATTATAAATACTCTTGTTCAAACCTTAAATGGTATGTTTTTTCTCTCTCCAACTTACCATTTCTAGTCATTATTATTCATACTCATACCGATCAACTGACTTGAGCGTCGGAGGGGCTGTCTGGGAACAACCCTCGGACAAGTAACTCTGTTCGTTTTGCAGGTAATCTGCCTACAATTAAGTATTCGGACCTTCTAAACCTCCGAAGATTCCACCTTCCGGTCAAGGAGATATTGACTCGATTTCTACGCAGAAACAAGTATAATAGATAATAGAGTAAAATAAGTATAGGATAAGTATATACGTTGAATATAGAAGAAGTAGAGTATATTAATGGGGGTACACATGGCAAATGGCAATGTATCCTTAATCATTTAATGTCATCTCACCTGCCACCAACCCTATTACTTTAAGAATTTAGATTTGCCACATCTCCAGCCTCCAGGGCATATAATTCAGTTTTTATTTATTTATTTATTTATGTTTATCATTTCACTTTTCACCTAAACTTAATGCTTTTCCTCAAAAAAAAATAAAAAATTAATGCTTTTCCTCTACCTTTTTAAACTTAATGCTTTTCCTCAAAAAAAAATAAAATTAATGCTTTTCCTCTACCTTTTTACGTATTAAATATTAATACTTTTTAGTACCAAATTAGTTGTAATATTAAATTTTTACACTTATTTATCATTTATAATTTATAATTAATTTTTAATCTATAGATTATAAGTTAAGACACAGTTAAGTTAAATTTTGTTTAATTCGTTTCAATTCAATGCAAATATTATTAATATTTAATTTCTATAATTTTTTTATTATAAAGTGCAAAACTAAAGAGTTAAGAATTGAATTAATGCAATAGAATGCGTGAAAAGACAAACATCGTAATATTTTAAAACGAAAAAGTATTATTCATTGTAGATTAGTACTAGTAGAATTTTTTTTTACTTCAATAATAAAAGTACTTGCATTTCTAGACGGAGCAACAATACATGATTTTAAACTTTAGTGGTATTTTTGTTTTACTATTTTTTTAAAAAAAATTGAATCCCTAAAAACAACTAATTAAACTAAAATAAAATCAATATAAATGAATATCAATTAATATTTGAGACTCCTAAATTTAAGAGGTCATGTGCAGTCAGACATCTTACACATGCACAGAACCAACACCATGTTTGATGCTTGCATTCCACGTGCTTTCGAACACTATAAGTCTATACTTATTATTATTATAATAATAATAATAATAATTATTATTAGTAGTAGTTTAATTATGAATATTTATATTTCTCCGTCTCACATAAATTGTTATATTTGACTTAAAAACTTTCAAATAATCTTCTTGTCCCTAAGAGGTTATCATTCTTTCTTTTTAACAAGTATCTTTTACTTTGCAACAATTTTATTTTTTGAAAATATTTCAATCACTTTTTTATTCTCATTGATACATTTCAACTCTATTTTAATATCATCCATATAATTCAAATGAACTTAGCAATTTTAATTTTCGTACAACATGCAACTGTGGTTTTTTTTTAAGACCCGAGAAATACGTTAAATATAGTAATAGAAATAAGTATTATTGATGATTGATTTACTCACAATAAATTAATACTACTTCCTCCGTTCTCTAATGTTTTTCCTATAATTTGGAATATTTCACCTTAAGGAGAGAGAAGTTTGATTAATATCTTTGACATATATTTGGGAGATAAAATATATTTATGTGAGATATCTTTAGATTCGCCTTAATATATACTTTTTTATTATGTATTTATAATTTTTTATCATGTGTATTTAGATATATATTGAAATTTAAAATTTTCTTTGAAAATTGTGCAAAACATAAACGTAAAAAAGCAAAAGAATAGTACTCCCTCTGTTCCTTTTTGTTTGTCCAATTTACCTTTTGCACGCATTTTTTAGCAAATTTTAAGCCTTAATATCTCTTGGTACACATTATAAAAAATTATAAAAATTATATATTAAAAAACTTTACATCAAGACAAATCTAAAAAGATCTTACATGAATTCTAAAATCTAATTTAAATTTCTCTCTTAAAGTGGACAAACAAAAAGCCCAGAAGTATTTAATAGTTGTAATAAGTATGAGAGGCTCATACATGTCTAAATTTTGCTTTAAGATTCACGTCATGTGCAATGTCAACCATCTGTCAAGACAAAAGGAGATCTAGGAGTAACTTCTAGTTCCAAATTAGTAATAAAGTATACATACTTCATAATATAGATTATATGTTTATAAGTATAACAAACAGTCGTGCGGCTAAATACTACATTTGTTTACCATTGTGGAGTACCTTTTGTGTGGACTTGGTCCACACTAGGAATGACAATGGGTGTTGAACCCGATCCAAATTCGTATTCATTTTTGCGAATCTGGGTCCTAAAAATAGACCCATTGAATTCGAATCCATTTATATTTCACGGGTCCGGATCCGGGTCTAAGAAAAATACCCGAACCCATTTATTTTTTCACATATTAAATATATTTCTTGTTAATGAATCACTGGTCACTAATAACTTTAATAAAGTATAAGTCACACACTCACCAACTATACACTACTCTAAGTTCCTCCCACTCCTCACTGTACACTACTCCTATTCACTCCAATCACTGTACGCTACTCACATCACACTCACACACTCACAGTATACGTTTTTTTTTTTTATTTTAAGTTGTATAAAATTTTTTGGTTATCTATTGTGAAATTATATATATATTATTATCATTAATTTATAAATATAGCTTTATGGCATTTCAACACGATTCAAAAATACAAAAAAAAAAGCAAAATTAAGTCAGACCCGTTTTGGACCCGGATCCGGTACTGGATCCACAATATCCACGGATCCGGAAATGGGTCTTGCAAAACAGGACCCGTGGATCCGGGTTCAAATCTGGATCTTGCTCTTGAAAACGGATCTGGATCCGAGTCCAACTGGACCCGATCTAGATCCGACCCGTTGTCATCCCTAGTCCACACTAAAATAGCGTGGATCAAGTTTTAAGACTCATATTCCTACTCTTTTCATTCTTCATTACATACTCTGAAATAAATGGAAATTTTTTTTTTGAAAAAAAAATATTATTTTTTTTTTAATTTTTAATTTTTTGATTTAAATTTTTAATTTTATTTTTTTGTTTGTTTTTATTTTTAATTTTAATTTATTTTACAATTTTTAATTGTTTTTAGTTTTTAAATTTTATTTTTTTTTTAAATTTTGATTTTTTGAATTTTAGTTTTAATTTTTAGTTTTCAAAATTTTAATTTTAATTTTTAGTTTTTAATTTTTTTTAAGTATAAGAGTGGAATGGATGAAGTGTGAGAATGTAAAGTGGAAGTGTGGAGTGAAAGAGTGGAGAGGGGAGTGAAGTGGAGTGAAGTAGAGTGTAAGACTTGGTCCACACTAATGTTAGAGTGGATCAAGTTCATACTAGACTTTTTCTACCATTGTATTAGGTAACGAGTTTCAACAGTTAACTTGTTGGCTTTTTTTATTGATTACTGGTTTGTTGAGCTATTGTTTTTCTATTGGCTATTGGATAGTCAACATCAAATGTCTAATTTTAATAAATATTTTTTTAAACAATTGACTTATAATAACAGAAAAT
This sequence comes from Amaranthus cruentus, assembly GCA_019425755.1. Classification (NCBI taxonomy): domain Eukaryota; kingdom Viridiplantae; phylum Streptophyta; class Magnoliopsida; order Caryophyllales; family Amaranthaceae; genus Amaranthus; species Amaranthus cruentus. The sequence goes on from CM033460.1 coordinate 13,003,687, forward strand.
TTTTAATATTTTCAGTTAGTCAAATTAACAAGCTGCCCACAAATATTTTCCAAACACTCCTAGATCTTTCAATCTTTAAAGGGAAATGAATTTTTTTATATGAAAATAATGAGATAAATAGTGTGAACATTTGTTTTATTGACTACTCCTTTAGAATCTTTTTGATATTTTCATTTGTCATTTTAGACAATTCCAAATAATGTTCAAATAAAAGAATATTCTTATTAATTTTTATCCAACTTTTTGTTATAATTAGTCTTGATCATTCCAATTTTAATTTTAATATTTTCTAATGCTTATGGTATGCATATATTTTCCACAAACTTTATTTTGCCATTTTTATAATTCTTATGACCTCACAAATCATATGTTTTCCACTAATTTTATTTTAAAAATTTTCAATGCTTGTGTTATCCATGTTTTTTCGACTAATTTTATTATATTATTTTTTAAATGTTTATGATCTCCACTTTTTCTCGATTAATTTTATAATTCAATAAAATAACATTTAACTATCTACTTATTATTACTTTCATTTAAATGATTTCATCTCTCTTAATTCAAAAAACATTCCTTCAGGAAACATCAATTGAAAATAATGATAGTATTAAAGTTACTTGAAAAAGTGGAGACATAAACATTGAAAATTATGAATACTTCTATAGAGTTAGTGGGAAACCTATAGATACTCTAAACACTAAAAATGTTTAAATTAAAGGAAAAATTACCTACAGGCTAGAATAATCCAAACTATTTATGATTTTCCTACAATAATCTCACCTATTGATTAACCATGAATAATCCCAACTTTGAGGGGTGTTTTCCTAGAGTAAACTTGGATAACCTGATGATCTGCTATAGTAGGTAATTGAGACAACCCCTATATTAGCGGCTTAATTAATAGTAATTAATTAAGTTAATCTGGGTTATTAAATTTTAAGTATGTTATTTTATTAGGACTTAAAATAATATTTTATTATTTAAGAATATCAGTTGTATTAATGTTGGGATCAAAATAAATTATACGACGGAAAATATGGGTGTATTACCCACCTCATACTTCAATGAGTATGAGTATGAAGTTGAGTCGCCCATAATTTTTGCCACGTAAATTATGATTCATCAAGCTAACTCCCTTTTATAAACCTGTATTCATTTTCCTTTCTCCTTCACTATGAATTATAAACCTACAATCTTCATTTCTCTTTCTTCTTCACTATGAACTAGAGTAAAATTCTGAATACTCATTCTCTTCCAAAACATAAACTAAAAGTCTGAAAAATTGATGTCTACTTCTCCATTGTACAAGAAGCAGAACACACCTAGTGGCTAGTGCTATCACCATCTCCCTCCCTTTTGTGTTTGAAATTGGATCTTGAGTTTTGATTGAAGAATTTCTCATCAAGGTAATCCACAAACTATTTAATTAAGTATAAATTGAATGATTTAAAGTAGTTTTATGTTCTTAAGTATAAATAATGATTGTTGAATTTTGGTAGTAGCTTAGTGTTTATGGTTTAATTTAGGGTTTTGATTCAAATTTAAGAATCAACTTGAATAAAGATGAGTATATGGATTCAATTAGTAATTAGGTTGTTTTTAGTGTTGATTAGTATTGGTTACTTGAGTTATTTGGTTTCTAGTATAGAATTTAGTATTTTAGATATGGAAATTTCAGTCCATGATCTGTACGTTCTGTTTTTGCTATTTTAGTGGCAGTTCTGATCGTTTCTAGGTTCTGGTTTCTTCATACAAATTGTAGAGCCTCGAGTCGCGGTCGCGTGGGCACTTGAATCGCCCCAAAATGAGTTCGTACGTGGGAGTTATGTCCAAAATACTAGTAGACTGTCATGAAAATCGACAATGAGGTTTCTGTTTTGTTCTGTCCGAACCTGTGCTGCTGTTTTTGTGATAGTTAGAGTCGTTTTGGGGTCATGGTGTCTTCATGAGATTTGTAGAGCTCTGAGTTGCGATCGCATAGACACTTGAATCGCCTCTATACGAGTTCGTATGAGGAAGTTATGACCAAAATACTACCAGGTGTCCTGATATGGTACTAATACTTGATTTTTAATGTGGGATTAGATGCTATGACACAAATTGGGTATTTGAGATCAAATTATGGTTATTATTCTTTCTTTATTGATAGATATTGTTGAGTTATAGTTCTTATTTGATTAATAAGAGTGTTTGGTTCAAGTATAGATTTGAGAACATAAATATCAATTGGGTATTGCTTAGTTGATGTTAATTGGATATAATCTAAGTTGGATTTTGGGATTTAAGATTTGTATAAAATTAGTTAGACTCCATTGATAGTAACTCAAGTTCTTACATGTTGAAGGTTGATGATGAATTGCTTGGTATTTTAATTATTGATTGCTATTCATGGCGTAGAAAGGTAATCCTACAAACACTATTATCTTTTAAATTTAATTTAAGTATTTCAAAGTTCAAGTCATGTGTTATAAGGTGTGATATTACTACTATTTATAATTGAGCAAAATCGTATATTTTTGGTGTTCGAAATTTTGGAATTTGACTTTATTTGACCTTGCTTTTAATATTTGATCAAGAATTATGTTTTGTATGAGCTTTTGAAATTGTACTATGAAAATGAGTTATGATTATTGATCTTAAAGCAAATCAAGTGATTTATTGATTCGTTTTATATTGAAATGTTTGACATTGAAAAATGTCCGTTTTTGGGAATTGGCAACGGATATTTATATCCGGATTATTATGAAATCCTATAGCTTGATAATAGGTAATGGTTATTCGGATCGGTCTCGAGCCCCCGGTCCCGTTTCGTTCTTGCAAGAACCGTATATTCGGTGATGACGATCACCCGTATTCTCAGGATTTAGATCAAGCCTACTTCCTGACGGTCCATATATTCCCACGTTTTAAAGTGCTATTATATTATTGTTTTCACATAAGCTTTGAATAAATACGTTTGGTATATAAAGTTTTGTTTGTTTTGCAAATGAAATTCATATGTTCCATTTGTCGTATTTTGACTTTCGCTATTTACTTGTAAAGTAATAGCCGTATTTTGATTTCGCTATTAACTTGTAAAGTTATAGCCGTGTTTTGATTTGCTTTGAACTAAAGGTTCTTAGCCGTATTTATGTCGATACAAAATGGTGTTTTTAAAAGAGTTTGAGTTTTGATAAATTATATATTGTATTACAAGAAAATATCAAATGATTGAATTGGAATTGTTTGTTAATGATTTGTATATAAATGTAATAGTTTGTTAGATTACTCAACAATCCAATTGTTGATAGTCTTTGATGGGGCCTATCCCTTACGGGGGATAGATCCATTTTCAGGTTGAATCTGATGTGGAGAGATGTCTACATGTGTTATGTGATACGTGTGAGGCGAGGACTTCTTTTTGAAACACATTTTGTAAATTAGATTTTGTAAATTAAATTGTAATATTTTATAATGTTTTGTAAATAGCATTCACTTATTTAATGTAAAAGTTTTAAATACTCTGATATTAGTTGTTGTGGCTATCGAGCCACAGGTCGGATTCAGCCCAGACTTTTATAAGTCTTCCGTTGTGCTTTGTATACAGTATTATAATATTGTTTACGCCGGTTTGGGCTGTTTCAGTAATTCACCAAAAAATATAAATTACATATTAATTTAAAATTAGAAAATATTTTTGAAAATTTGCATAAAAAATTCTAAATAAAAAAAAATCATAAATTTTTTATGAATATTTTTTAAACATTTTTTTCGACATTTTATTTTAATTTATCTTTTTTTTTTAAATAAAACTTGTTATAGCAAGTCATCCGGTCACCGAGTTTACTCTAGGAAAATGCCCCTCAAAGTTGGGATTATTTATAGTTAATCAATAATTGAAATTATTGTAAGAAAATCATGAATAGTTTGGATTATTCTAGGTAATTTTTCCTAAATTAAATTAGTACAAAACAAGAAAATCATAAGCATTAAAAATGTTTAAGCTTGAACTATAAATACAATGCTAGCTTATTTTGACATAATGGTCATGGTCATGGACTCATGGTCATCAAGCCAGCATCCCGCACAAAGTCGGGGTTCGGGGAAGAGGTAGTGGGCAAATCATACGCGTACCCATTCAAGGGAGAGAGCAGGAGAAATGCGCCCAGTCAAATATAACCCCCAGGTAGAAAGAATCCTGCAACATGAGATGAAAGCATCAAGATAAAAAGGCAAAACTACAAATACAAAACAAGTTGGTCTGGGATAGGATCTTAATAAGAAAGAAAGAAAATAAATAGGCAAAACTACATAGACCCAAAGAGTTTAATGAAAATAAATAGAGCCAAAGCACCTAATGCTAGTATTTGGTAAATTAGGTGCTTAAAAAATTTGAATAAGTTGTTTTTGACCGAGCTACTCCATAGCATTGGATTCAAAATCTGTTAGCCAAACCAATTTATAAACGTAGCCGATTAAAGCAGTCACTTCAATTAGCTATCAACTATCAATTATTTGTAAAAACTTCACATATTTTAATTCCCCTCAATTATATTGCTTTTTGATCATGTATATACCGGTGCCTTGTATTTGCCTCTGTAATGCATATGAAGAGTGAGGTATTGACACCTTTTTTAGAAGGTGGACACCAAATTTCACACTATATGAAGTTGGGAAGGTTACTTATTTGGCCGTCTTGTTTATGTTTAGGCTTCAAAGCAAGATAAAACTTAATGCGTGATAAATTATATAATCGTCTTTTCATTTTGTATCATTTATGTTTTAACTATTTTATAAAAACAATCATAATAACTCACATTACATAGAAAAAAAAAATTATATTTAAATTTAATTCAAATTAATATCAACCTTGTATATGAAAAAAAAAATTTAGACCCAAGACGATAGTCCGCTTTGCCTTTACTAATTGAGTGCTATGCTTATTTTTAATTTGTTGTATATGTTTTGGCTTGAATTTATGAAACATTTTCATTTTCAATAACACTTATTAACATAATATGTACTTCTAATTATTATAAATAATATGCATGTTAAATTTTTGCTGAAAGCCTAAAAAAATTAAGGACAACTTTCCTCAAAAAAAAAAATAAATTAAGGACAACTGTGATAGTAACAATTCTATTTTTTGTGGCCCGAGAGTTCAATGTGAAACAGAGGTAACAATTTTTAAGGTGATTCCGTCCTATTTAATTTGCACCATTTTTTATTTTGATCTGTCCCACTTAATTTTTATTAATTCTATTTTTTGGACTTGACCCACCACTTTCTTTTAATCTTATTCATTCTTCTTCTCTTTTTATTACTATTATCTATTTTTTTCTTAAAAAACAATAACTTTCTCATTGCTTATATTTCTATTGTTGAGTGTATTATGAAAAAAAATTGCACAGCTATCTCATCATACAATTATGTAAACATCTATATTTTTGTTTTTATATTATTTCGGAGATTTCCCAACAAAATGGCATGCAAAGTTTTTTTTAAAAATTATTATTCTTTTTTTATATGCACATGGTTTAAAATATAATATGATAAAAAAATTTCAGATAGTTACAAATATGTAATAATTTTTTTTGAAAAACCTGCTTATTAAAAGCTTAACGCTAATATAATTATAATACACTTTTTATTTTGATAATATTTAAACTACTTTATATTAAAAGCACTAAGAACTCATATTACTTAGTAAAAAATATTAGTTATATATAAATTTAATTCAAATTATTATCATTTATATACTTAAAAATAAGTTTTTGGTAAAATTCGGGACCTGTAGTTGGACTTTCTTACTTGTCCGTACATTATTCTATTAAGATTTTATCATGGGATTATAAATTTGACGAAAGTATACATTTTTTATTTCTTTTATTTGCATATAAATCACGTGCTTACTTGAAATAAGTCTATACCGTGAGATTGTGAAATCAATAATGTCGTTGCATTTGACAAAACCTATAAGATTGTGATTTATCATTTAGCAAATTTATTATTATATTATATAATATTATATTTTATATTTATTTTATTTTCATATTAATCACGTCCTTGAAATAAGTATATCATGCAAGATTGAGATAACCAATAATATTGTATTTGGTAAAGCCTATAAAAAAGCCATTTATCAAGAGTAAAATTATTAAAGTTTATAATTAAACTCAATATTTTCCTCTAAACTAAGGAATCTAATATTTTCATTTCCTCCCAATAATTTAATGCCGCCTAATTATTTTGTATTAAAATGGCGCTATTGTTAGGAATAGTAGCAAAGTCGAGTTTTGTTAAGTGGTGATTAAGGATTTTCAGTGGGCCGGACCTTCATTTTGAGTCCTTATCCGGCCCATTTTTAGAAGGGTTTTGTAAGGGTCGGGCCAAAAATGGGTTGGGCTGAAAACGAGCTATACTATAATTAAAATAAAGCGGGCTATAAAACGGCTTAACAAGAGCCGAAAACGGGCCTTTGTAAATAGTATAATTAATGTATAATTTAAATATTATAAATGACGATGTCAATGAAATTATTAATTTTTTTTCAATCTAATTATTATAAATGATAATTTAATTGTTATAAATTGATAAGTGGGGATTAAAATATTTTTTAGTAGTAAAAATGGCCGGGTTGAGCCGGACCGGACTTTAAAAGCCCGACCCATTTAAATCCCATATTAATTTCAAAGATCCCTTATCCGACCCGACCCATATTTACTTCACCCGGCCCGACCCTTATCCAGTCCATTGAACACCCCTAGTGGTGATGTTAAGCTAGTGATGTTAAAAAAGCATTTGGTGGGACGCAAGTCACAACTTTGCTTCACCGATGTTCTTCTGTGTTTGATCCAACTTCGCTACACTATATACCCTTGTGAGTTGTGAAATTGAACATATAAATGCAATAAATAGGCAAAGAATACAAAATTTATCAATTTTGTTTACATACAAAACACCCAACTAATTCTAATTGATTTAACCATACTTGAATCACAAATTCGTACTTGAGACCGTCTTTTGTAAAGACGGTTCTTAAAAGTCCAGTCAAATTCTAAATATATATTGTTACAACTTTAAATATAGATTTGGGCTGGACTTTTGAGAGTCGTCTTTACAAAAAACGGTCTCTCAAGAAAGCACCTGTACTTGAATTAGGTAGTTGAATGGAGGGAGGGCCTAGGTTGGGCCTAAATTTGAAGATTTAAACTCAGTTTCAGACCTAAAATTCAGCTGCATTTATTTTTTGGACCCAAAATCAAACTCGAATCTGATTAGTCTCACAAAATTAAACCCATACCTCAGGTCCAATAGGGTATTGAACCCATTTTCATCCATACACTCAAGTATCTCGAAAATCTATTCACAAATTCTTACTTGAGACTGTCTTTTGTAAAAACGGCTCTCAAAAGCCCAGTCCAATTCTAAATATATATTGTTACAACTCTAAATATAAATTTAGGCTGGACTTTTGAGAATCGTCTTTACAAAAGAGGTCTCTCAAGAGCACCTAGATCTATTTCTCTTGTATGTAGCCTCCCCTTATATTCTCTTTCTAATACTAATTTGGGCCTAACCTAAACATACTTTTGGATTTCATTATATATGGAGTATTTTCTATCTACACAAATTTATCTAGAAAAGCACATATCAACTTGAATCATTAATAACCTAGCTGAAAACTAGTCTAAGTTAAAACTCTCATGATAGGCCTAACCTAAACATACTTTTGGATTTCAATAAATAGTTCACCCTTGTTATCAAATTAAAATAAGGTTAAACACAAACATAATGATACACATGTTATGAGAATTGACCGTATACATATTCGATGAGGTTTATTTTAAAATCAATTAGTAATACAAGTAATTTATCAGACTTATATCTCAGTCAACCTCTATAATTATTCACTGTGAGATCACATACAAATCCAATACATGATTCTAAAAAGTCAAATTATCTATAAAATCTTCACCACTAAATTTATTTTCTATTGTCACATCAAAATTCTAATGAATTCATTTCTATTTCTAAAGTTTAGTCTCGTGGTCTCTTGAGAGACCGTTTCTTTGAAAAACGTCTCTCAAATCCAGCCCACTAAAGCTTAATTAAATTAAAAAATGATAATGAGCTGACCAAATTAGAATGGTCTCTCGTAAAAACCGTCTCTTACATGAATGTCATTATCATCATCACCATACCCAGTGTATCCCGCTCATAAAAAACTAGCATCAGGGTCTGAAGAGGAAAGAACGACGACAACTCATACCATATAGGGGAGTGCGATCAAAGAGTCCCGACTCGAGTCTCTCACAAGAATGTGTGATGTTTAATTGCCATAGTTTGAGATGAGACATGAATAAAACAATCATATAGACTTTGTGGAATCTCATCGAGGCCATCATATTACCTTGAAGTTCAATCTTACAAGGTTACACTTACCAAATCTTGGCAATAGCACTACTCATCAACAAAGACCTCACAACATACTTATATTTAGAGAGAGAGATTGTCTCTATCTATCTATGTGTGTTTTTAGCTTTGGGAATCTTTCATCTTTTGGGGATCAATCATCATTGAGATTGTGAAAAACCCACAAATATAAAATTAGAAAAACCATACCTCTTTGATTATGTTCAAATTAAGAAATTTGCATTTCATTTTAGTTCATAGGTGATCTCTTTTAGACTATTGAATTGGATTGGGTATCTAATTTTTGTACCCATTTGAGCGAAAAAGAAAAACGATTGGAACTTTAATGGAAGAAGATTCTATTTTACCCAGAAATCCTTAAATTTGATCGTTTTATTCATGCAATACCCTTTATATAATTGGTTGATATTGATCGTAAATCTGATCAGAAACTTCAATTGGGAAAATGAAGGGTGGTGATGGAGGAATGGGTCCGCCACAGCCGTGGGATTGGAAGTTCTCTCAAGTTTTTGGGGAAAGAACTGCTGGCGAAGAGATTCAAGAAGGTATATTCTAGGTTAAATCTTTGATTTTGTCATTTGATGGTAAATTAAGAATTGGGTTTTTGTTTCTTTTTGATTTTTTTTTTGACTTTTCAGAAATTTGTGTTTTATGTGATTTCAATGCTGTAAAGTTGAATGTAGTCATGAAATTGTCTTTAGATTGAATAAGTCTGGAACTTGAGACATAATTTTAATATGTGATATATTGGGTCAGCAATCAGCATTCATTTCAATGGACTATGGTATGTTTTGGGTTGCAGTTTTGGTGTTTTTATTGCTGTATTGTAAATTGGGAATTTAGGATTTTGGAGCTAGAATTTGTTTTGTTTGTTACAGTCCAGGATGCCCGTTTTTGTTGGAAACTGCTTCTAATAAATGTTGTATAGTCACAGCCAGTGTCACAATGATTCACTGCTATATTCTCGTGAATAAGAAAAGGCGAATTATGGACGGATTTGGGCTGTTTTTGGGAGAATTGCGAATTCAAAACCACTGATCACGGCTTTGTTAGTTGTTACTTTGTAGTTTGTACAGAATTGCAATTGCAAAATTGTACATATGGAAGTGTGGATCTCGTATGTTCATTGGGGTAAAGTCCCATGTTCACATTTTACTCTAAAATTGGATAGTGCCTTTTGTATTCCAAAAAAACGGGGAAGAGCTATGCAGATAGATGCTTGATGGCGTATTAATGGGATTAACTGCCATTTTGGGGGATGTGGTAAGAGCCCCGAGGGTCTCTTATTTTCATTTTTATTACCTATTAATCTGTTATCAATCTGATATAACTGTATATAATAACATAGATTGCTTTCTTGGCTATTCTATAAATGACTTGTATTTTCTAGTAATAAAGGATTTGAACTAGTACATCCTTTTGCTGATCTATGAAGTATTCTGAGGTATATGGCGGGATGGGGCTTAGACTTAAGAACATGGACACCACTAACCTTAGATTTAATTTGAAGCGTAGTTCATAAAAATGAAAATATCGAGTTTTGTGTGTTTGCTATGAACCTGGCATGGCTGGCCACACAGGCATGCTGCTAATTTAGAGTCGTTATTTCCAAATTTCATGCTTACGATACTTGGCATCTGTTGACAACATTTAATTAGCACTATCAAAGGTGCATAAGAAAATGATCTTGTAAATGTCAATTACCTGGGATTTGGGATTTTATTCCCATGAGCTTGAACTTGATGGCTTGACTAGTGTATTGATGAGTCTCAAGTCAAAAAATCATAAACTCTGGTATGTTTCTGTGCAAGATTTAATGCCTTCAACATTTTTTATTGATATTGCTATTGTGATCTCTATGCTTTCAGCAAAGTCCATTCATTTATAACCATTTTTCTTCTTTGCAGTTGATATAATATCAGCTATTGAATTTGATAAAAACGGGGACCACCTTGCTACCGGAGACCGTGGGGGTCGGGTGGTTTTGTTTGAGAGAACCGATAGAAAGGGTGTAAGTTCGATCTTGCTCGGTTGATTTTGTCTTGTAGTAACTATGTTGTTTTTTTATCACTTATTGTCCATCATGATCATATGATATGTAGCATGGTGGACCTAGAAGAGATCTTGAAAAGATGGATAGTGCTCCTAGTAGGCATCCTGAGTTTCGCTATCAGACCGAATTTCAGAGCCATGAGCCTGAGGTATGTATTCTTCATTATTTCAGCCATTACGTTTAGTGATTTGATTCCTGCAATGAGTGGTTCTTAATGTATTCTCTCTAATGAGCCATATTTTTACTGCTGTGTCTCAGTTTGACTATCTCAAGAGTTTAGAGATTGAGGAGAAAATCAATAAGATCAAATGGTGTCAGATGGCTAACGGTGCACTATTCCTTCTTTCCACAAATGACAAAACCATCAAATTCTGGAAGGTGATGAAATACGTACTTTCAACATCTGTCATACAGTTTTTCAATGACCTAATTACAACTAGATTCAACTGTAGTTTATCTTGTCGATGGAGGATTTACCCGTAGTTTGCTTATTGTCTACCTTTACCTTTTTGCTATGCTAGCTTTGAGTTCAGTGAAGATTATATTATTCTTAAAGAGGAAAGTGTATCCAACTTTATCACTGTTGAAAAAACCCACATGTGATCCCACGTTGAAGAACTTAGAGAGAGGTGGATTAACATATAAACTTGATGAGCTACTCCTCCTCTCGTGTGGGTTTTGTTGTATACAAGTCCATTAACAAATTTATCAGAGTTCCAGAGTTCACAATTTGGTTTTAGTAGTGAACTTCCTTTGAGTTTGTATATGTTACCTCTTCACCTCCTTGTTTGGGTTGTCTAGACCCATTTTTTAAATTTTATCAATTATGCTTATGCAAAGTCTAATTGTTGTTTAGATCATGCTATTGTTTGAAAACTGATGGATGCTGAATTCTTTTTGGTAATGTTGTTTATTATGTATTGACTAAGTTATGTCAAAAACAGACTTTAGTATACTGCACAAGTTGTATTTAAATGATGACTTGGAAGACTAACTAGCTTCCAGACGAATTCATGATTGATCCAGTTGTTTGGTTCAACTACGATGTTGAAGGGATAACAAAATGAACGATGAAAAATATTATTATCTAGGAGGAACTTTTACACTTTGTTTGGATTGAGGGAATTGGAAGGAAAGGAAAGGGATGTATTTGAAGGGATACCATTTCCTTTGTGTAGATATTTGGAAGAAAGAGATTTGGAAATAAGAGATTTGAAAATAAGAGATTTGAAGTGATTATTTCTCTTAATTTTGTTGATGACCAAATCTCTTCAGATGTGGAAAGATTTGGAAAAAAATGGTTTTCTTCTTACTCTTCTTTCCTTTTCCTCTTAAATAAACAAGAGAAACTTTTCTTATCAATATTTCCCCTTGTTTTCCCTTCCCTGTTCTTCCTTTTTCTTATCCTCTTAAATTCTTATCCAAACATAGTTTTAGAGAAGAGGGAATGCTCTAGCCTTCAAATCTAGAGGAGAGAGGATGCAATAAGTGTTTGTTTAGAAGGAAAGGGGAGTGAAAAAAGGGTTTCATCATTTGCTGTTTTTGTATTTGTGTTGATTTGCTAACTTCTGATTGAACTCTCAGATCAAACTCATTTTTTCTGTAGTTCCTTTGTTCGTGAAAAACTATGTATCTCCTAACCAAGCTTAGTTGTCGCTCGAAAGTCGATCATGTGTTCTGCAACTTTACCCAATATCTTTTGGCTACAACAGTCAACATCTGAGGTTCTGCGTAGAAAATTTGCATTGGATACAAGTGTAATATTTCTTCCGCTCTGGATAATTACGTGGCATGATTGATGGAATGAATAGAAGATCCTTAATTTCATAACACAAAATGAATTTGTTCGGAATCAAAGATTCATTAGTGTATACCTAGTAAGTTTGATGAATTAGAAGGAGATGAAGGCACCAACAGTTTTATATTTCAGGAAAAATAAAATTTTACTGTCATAAACAACACTATAGAAGTGAAGTTACTATCTTGCATCTTTAATCATATTGACTGTCTTCCTCTAATTCAATTCCAATAACCAAATACTAGGCTGGTCCATTTTCCGTATAGTTGAAACACGAGCCTTGTGTTACAGAGCTATTGCTTGAAGTAAATCAAGTTCACATCTAACAGGTCTCCTGAAGAACTTATGAGACAAAGTTTTGCCACTCAAGGGATTTTGATTCCTCAAGGCTCAATAGTTTCAGCCATTGGGGCCTCTATTGAATTATCGGATTGATGGTCTTGTTTGAGGAAGAGCAATATCTTGGGAGAATGATGAAGTCTCCCAGTAATGGATCTGCGGTGGAACTAATACTGACCAATTAGTTTATAATGTGCCGATCATTCTGAGGATTTTTGTGGTACATGAAATTGTAGTGCTAGAATAGTCTACCAAGCATAAATTGTTCTTGTAACGTAAGCAACTCTATCAAGGAGTTTCTGAAGTATAAGCTGGGTTTAGATGATGTAAGCAGGTTTATCCCTTCTGGAATCTGTTGAGCGTTGATCTCATAACCAAAGTTCCACTTTGTGATTGTGAGTGAAACATGTTCACCATTTTTGTATCGTGTCGATCATGGATTTGAGCAGTCCTTGTAAAGATTAACTTGAATTTTGTGGTAGTATGCTAACATAATTAGCACATGATCCCTCTATTTTTACCTGTCGTTATGTTTTTGCTGGGGCAGGTTCAGGAGAAGAAAATTAAGAAAGTGTGCAATGTGAATTTAGATTCATCGAAGATCAATCCAAGTTCTTCCAATGGTTCAAGCATATTGACAAGCTCTAAACGCATTCCAAACGGAGGATGCGAGGTGAAGCCTGCTAATTGTTTGAGCACTGACTTTTCATTCCCGCCTGGAGGCATTGCATCACTACATCTACCCACGGTAATTGTGTTCAACTATTCAAAACGAGTGTGGTTCTAATATTGAAGAAACTGATTGTGAATCACGGGATTTTGTTCTAAAACTTACGAATTTCTAAATATTGGCTCTCATAAATTTTAAAATTAATATATAAGGAGTAACTATGAGCAAATTAACGTGGTAGCCATTATTTAATTTGCATTACTAATTTCCAAGTTTGATTTTCAGGTAACTAGTCACGAAACAAATCTTATGGCAAGTTGTAGAAGAGTATACACTCATGCCCATGACTATCATATTAACTCTATTTCAAACAACAGGTTTCTTTCTTTCCTTTTAAGTGCACTTCCTTGTCTTTCCATCTGCAGTTTGATGTGTTTTGTCCAATGTCACATGATTCGCTAATTATGTCGCGAATTGTGAATCGCAAGAACGAATTATGGTCGGTTTTGGGTTACTTTTGGGTCATTTTGAGCGAATCGGTAATTCAAAAAGCGAATTATGTAACACTGGTTTTGTCAATTTTTATTTCGTTCGCTTTATATTGGTGAACTGATCAAACTATCATTGTATTTTTCATAAAAAGCATAAATACCAGAAACATTTTATTCTTTCCAGTTCATATATTGTAGTGAATTTCAAAGGTATAGGATTATACTTCAGCATGGATTTTCAAATTTACAAGCAACTGAGTTTATATGCTGCTGATCTACTATCTTGTTTTTTGTTATGAACATAATGTCAAAATGCGGTAACGGTCGCGATCGCAACGTTGATGCGGTGACGGGACAGGAGTGATGAGGTTATCGTAACGCCTAAATACCGGTCGAAACATAAGATATTCTTTGAAACGGCGCAAAATGCGGTGTTTTTCACAATGTGGGAAATGTGGGTTCGTTTGTATTGAAAACCTAACACGGCTGATGTGATCGATGCGACCTTGTTTTTACACTATGGTTATGAATCAGTAGTGTGGTTAGTTGCCTTTTTTTGATTAAGATTCTACTAGGAATTGCATTGCTGCAATCACAGTGAGTTAGGCGTGGATGCCAGCTCCCCTTATATTGTCCTAGTCACAAACAAGCAGCAATTAATGACAACTTTTATGTGGCTGTATCCAGCTCTCAGATATTCTTGAACACATGCTAGATTGAAATATTATGGAAAATTTTCAACGCAATGACTCCTACTAAGGTGATATGGTTACATATGATTAATCCTCCCTGATAATCCTCATGAGAGTCTAATGAGATTTTCCACGTTGATGTTAACCTTACTTTACTGATGCATATATTAGACCTCTGTTGACCTATAAGATCATGGATCTACTCAAGTTGTTTCATTGCTGACTAGATTCACTGCACGACAAGGATAGGTGAAAATCTTGTCCTTGTGGTTCACTAAGCCTCATTTCTCTCAAAGTTGGAATTATGAGACATGCATTATTTATTATACCTTATAAGTGGAAGGTGGTTGAGAAATGCTGTTTTGGGCTGTCTTTGTATGGGAAGTGGGTAATAGTTGAGTAAATTGTTAAAGAATAAAGGACAATTGATTGCGAACATGAGTGTAGCTTTACAGTACACTATACATTATACATATTGCAGTCTACTCCGGGTTTTCCTGAAAAATAGTTATGTTTTACACTTTTGTTGGTTACTGATATCTACTCACATACCGCTGTTTGAATCATATGATCGTTTTTGCTGGTCTTTACAAGTCTAGTTTTATGCATGCCAGTTGTCATAACCTGTATAGGTTTATACTTGTTTACTTTGGTGATCTACCTATATGATAGCGTCATTTTTTTGTTTCATTTATAGTGATGGAGAGACCTTTATTTCGGCTGATGACCTGCGTATAAATCTCTGGAACTTGGAAATTAGCAGTCAAAGTTTCAATATTGTTGATGTTAAGCCTACAAACATGGAGGATCTGACTGGTAAACTCCCAACATTTTCCATGCATTGTTACATGGCTTAATTACTGTTTTCTATAAATGCAGCCTTTCCCCCCTGGTTATACTAATAAGTGGTTAGGCTGTGTAAATCTGATTTTCCATAGACCTTGGATGTACCATGATTCACACTAAATATTTTTGTTTACATATTTTTTCAAAATTTTTAAATAAATAATTTCTTCATGGTTAAACCTATGTTGTCCTTAAAATTTAAAGAGAAACTAGTTATTCAAACCAAAAAATTTATAAAAGATGGAAAAGCTAATTGAGCAAGAGACTGCGAAGGTACAATCGCCTATATATTACTATGGGAAATCTGAAATTTCGCATGTATGTGAATTCATGTATAACATTGAGATACTAACCTACCCTATTTACCCATCCTATGGATTGTGAATCAATTCGGCTTGAATATAAAACTTTTTCTTATTTTGAATAGAGTATAGACACTGCCTTGAATACTGTGGTTTGGAACTGACATGCTTGAGCTTGGTCTTGTAGAGGTGATAACTTCGGCTGAATTTCATCCTATCCACTGCAACATGCTAGCATATAGTAGTTCAAAGGGTTCTATTCGGTTACTTGACCTACGGCAGTCTGCTCTTTGTGATAGACATAGCAAATTGTGTGAGATCTTTCTATATTTGAGTTCCTTTCTCTGTCAAATTAGTCGCTGACCATCATTATTCTCTATATATTTTTATATATGTTAGATTAAAATCATGCCAATTTTTACAGGTACGAGGTGCCGGAAGCTCCTGGTTCTAGAGCTTTTTTCACCGAGATAATTGCTTCAATTTCGGATGTCAAATTTGCAAAAGATGGTAGATATATGCTCAGTCGTGACTTTATGACTCTTAAGGTCTGTCATTCTTTAGTTTTCCATAGCTTGAGGTTGGCAAGTTTGTAACTTAGGATCCGCCCGAGTTGCATTTATGATTATCTGTATCTACTATATTATGCCTTGTGAAATATTCATATGCATTATTTTACATGCTCTAATATGTTGAAAAGGAAAATCTACTTACCGGAATAGGCTGATAAATGCATTTTGCATTATTTAATATCGGGCTGTTTTGTAAGCAAATTTATAGCTTTGATAATCATTGTAAAGCACGCAATTAGAAAATAGGTAGTGTAAGATCTATTTTAGATCAACTTTTGAGGTGTATGCTATTTTTCTTGAAATTATGCAACGAAACGTAAAAAGTTAGTCTTTTTGAAGGTTGAATTGCTAATAGAATGAGGTTGAAAGATGAGATTTGTCCAGCAGTCTCTTTGAGGAGTTTCTACGCGATTTGTGTAGTGAGATTTTTTTAGGACTCGTGTCTCTTTGTTGCAAACTATTTCCTCAGCTCTATTATATTTTTCCTTTTTTAATAAAATATTGTTTATTCCTATTATTTGCAAATTCTCTCATTTGTTTTACCCTTGTTTCATACCTTTTTGTATAGTGATGTTTCTGCACCAATTTTCAAAAAGCTTAACCCTTGTTTCATACTTTTTTCGTTCTTTCAGCTATGGGATATCAATATGGATTCTGGACCAGTTGCAACTTTCCAGGTTCATGAACATTTGAAGCCTAGGGTCAGTTTTTGTACCTGCCTTGCTGCGCTGTATACTACTATGCTTCCTAACTCTATGCTTTTTATTTCTTGTTTGCTAATCATGCTGCTTACGTTGATGTTGTTAGCTTATTGATCTGTATGAAAATGATTCGATTTTCGACAAATTTGAGTGCTGTTTGAGTGGTGATGGTCTGCGAGCCGCTACTGGCTCCTACAGGTAATTATTTATCTCGCACATTATGATTATCATAATTAAATTAAGGTGGTAATTGATATTTTGTATTTGCTACCAAATTAATGTCTGATGACAATCTCCATTCCCAGTAATCTGTTTCGTGTTTTTGGTTGCTCGTCTGCAAGCACAGAAGCCATGACCTTGGAAGCTAGCAAAAACCCCATGAGGTGAAATTCTGCCTCCCTGAATGTTGCTGTTTTAATTCATCAGATAAATGATAAAGTTCTTCCGATTTGCGTCATTTAGCAAATCCAGCTAATCTTATCTGTTGCTTTTCATGCTTCATCTTAACTGTTTCTTTCAGGAAGCAATTTCCAGCAACAACAAATCATCGACCTTCAAGGCCTGGAACCTTTACACGTGGTGATAGGCAAGGTATGTATAAAATGTTTAATACATACTATTCCTAGAACTCGAACTATCAAACCTTGTGAATTTCTTAGTTATATGAAACTGTTAATGGTGTTTATAAATTAACGGTCAATCAAAGCTAACCTCTTTGTTTAACAAGAAATTTGCCGAGTATGCCCGACCCCTCCCTTGTCCTACCTTATTAGGAACCATTTTTTCGGCGCTATATAATGTATGATCGTAGAACTAGATTTAGAATATTAACTGATTGAAATTTGGGCTTGTACACAACAAGACCCACATAAGAGGAAAGCTGACTGCATACAAACCGATGAGGTTCAATTAGAGAATGATCATTGTAATTTGTATGCTTCTTCACTTTCATAAGTTACAAAAATAGTTCTTACGATTTCTCAGTTGTCAATGAAACTCTTCTTTTGTAAGTGCGTGTGTGTGTACATGTCGATTGCTCTACTAGCCTATTAAAAATGTTTACTCATTGTTATCCTTTATTATATCTGGTTACATAAAGGATCGGAGAGCCCCGGAAGCGATGCAAATGGAAATGCTTTTGATTTCAACATGAAGTTGCTTCACCTAGCTTGGCACCCAACTGAAAACTCCATTGCTTGTGCTGCCGCAAACAGCCTGTATATGTATTACGCCTAGAGGTACTCATGGCCGCATGTTTCTACTGAATAACACTGATCGTCTTGAACCAAAATGATTTTTACTACAAATCCTTTAGCATTTTAACGAAGAATTTCATATATTATAGTATACAAGAAGGATGACCGGAAATGGTTTTCTTCTGCTGTTTTAGGTCAGGTGAAAAGAACATAACTCACAGGAAACTTTTTCTAACAGTAAATACGAGGGTGTCTCACTTTCAATCCCATCTCATCCCAGACCCTGATCATAAATTTTTATGAGCGGGATATACTGAGTATGATGATGATGATAACGAGGGTGTCTCACAGTTGGCAGTGATGATGCGTGTGGACATGAGATTAAACTATGACTACTTAATCGCTATAAATATCATCCGCGCCTTGTATTATTATTTGAATGATTAGCAAATTTATGAGTTGTGCCGATTTACCATCTAACCAATTCTTTTGCTTTTTTGTTCCCAAATTTTTTTGTTGTACAATGATAATTGTTTTCACTTGTAGTTTTATGATAATTCTTGCTTTTCTTTATGTCATTTCCACTCTTTTCTTTATGATAGTTCTTGAAAGTTGACATGAAATTTGTGGTTACAAGAATTTTAACGTGGTCTAAATTTATGTGGCTCTTTGTCCTTTGTGCATGCTTTAAAGGTATGCCAACTTCTTTAGACTTTAGGACTAGTACATCTAACTACTTTCATTGATACATATGGCGGAGATAGAACCGTCAAAACGGTTAGGTGATAGGTTACGGGTTATTGTTTTCGGTTGGGTCAATTTTGGGTCTGGTAATGCGTCAAAAGAAAAAATATCGTGAGAGACAATCTCGGATAATGGTGATTAGTTGGTGTTGTGAATACTTTCTTTCTTCCTCAAAGAAAAATAATGATCAAAGTCAAGTGTAATTATCAAAACTCAGGCCCTAACATAGAAGAACCAAGTCCCATTCAAAATGCTTATTAACCTAGGGCTCTAAAAATAAGAAATTAGACATATTGCTTTACAATAGCAAGGTAGAGCAGTTGGTTTAAATTCCATATGTCAATCTTCAGTCCTCGTGTTCAAGTCACTTCAATTAAATTCGGCACTATTCATCGTTTAATTTTATTTTATTTATGTATTGCAGTTAATGCCTAATATGTAAGTAATAATATAGTCAAATGGAATCTTGTTGAATCGTCTAATCGCATACTTTCATAATATAAACTTTTTATAATTTTTAAATGTGGATAATTCGACGTATAAATGAACAAAATATTAAACAATTTAATCATTCATCTTTGATTCATTTTCTGTACTTTTACAAATCACTTCAAATTGCCCTACTTTTCCTTCCTCTCAAGTCTCCTCCAATTTACCATGTATTTTACTCTTACCTAAAACTAAAGTAGTGAAAAAGAATCTGGGTTTTTAAGGAGTTAGTACAACATGTTTGGTTAAAATGATGTTTTATTGAACATAATTAAACTATTGACGTTTAAAATTTTATCGATGTATCATAATTCAAGCAAAAAATAACACTATAAATTAGTTTTTAACTCATCGGATTAATTTAAAGTCCGAACCATTTAAAATACTCCATTTAAAACACAAATATTTAAGGTTGTTTATTGGACAAATCTATGATCATACACTATATTAATTTTAATGTATAGTGAAGAAAAATGTGAGTGAAGGATAGAGTGTCATTTGTAATTATTCTATTGGCCAATATTTATCGCAGAAGTGTTTATGGAAGGAATTTATGGGCAGGAGGTGCAGTATAGTAATTCTTTTAATATATGGCAATAATAACAATGAGATCAGAGATTTTGATCAGTAATTATTTTATTTATGGGCAATAATAGTATAGTGATTATTTTATTTATATTTATGACCAGGGATTTTGACAACTGAGACAAAATTTCTACAATTTTAAAACGGCATGATTACTTAAAACGGCTTGATTATTATATGACATAAAATCAGCAGGATTATTTAAAACAACATGATTATTATATGGCAGGGATTTTCCATGATTTTCGTTAATACTAAATAATATACTAAATATAATATAGTACTAAATTATAACAATACCTTTTTTGCAAAATTTGCAAAATCCAACCATGATTATTATATTTAGTATACTAAATAATAATATACTAAATATAATATACTAAATAATAATAATAACAAAATTTCTACAATTTCGTTAATACATTTTTGCAAAATTTGGTGTTAATCCAACAATAACAATAACAATACCTTAAATGAAGAATCGAAGAATTTGCAAAATCAATGAAAGAGTTATTATGATATTGCAGTATGCCAAAATGAAGAATTGAAGTGGTATGCAATAACAATACCTTAACACATATTTCAAAAACTCATTACACGGAAATTGGTAATTAATAAAATAACTATATCATTAGTCTTGGATTAAGAAGAGGTATTTCAAACAAGAGGTGAAATATGTATCGTACTGAGAATGTAGTACATAAAGAGGTGTTTCAAAACCTATAAACTCTTTATCAACAACCTATTTTGTGTTTTTTTATATTTAATTCTTTTTTAATTACAATATATCTATATAAATACTTTATTACGCACCTTCATTTAATATTTTTGTTCGTCTAAAATTTTATTAAGATATAAACGTATTAAAAAATTATTTCTATCCTAGTTACTTATAATTTTAAAATAAATTCTTAAATAAGATGATACACGATCATCTCTATTGGACTGATCAAAATAATTTCTTATAATTTTAAAGTAATTAACTAAAAAAAATACACTAATTATATAAGTATGTTTCTTGGAACGCCCCCAAATTCCCAGGTTACAGGGGCCAGGGCGAAAAGACCACCTCCAAAAATAAACCGACCCATTCTCCATTTCTCATATAAAACAAAAAAAAATTAACTCTACCTTGCAAATCCTTCTCTCTCCTCTCATCTTCGGCAACAATGGCGCTCTTAGCTCGAGCCGCAACACGAAACACCGCCATTAAAGCCCTTCAACCTATTTCCTCAACCATCACATCTTCCTTCCACACTACTCTTCCTTCTTCTTCGTCCGCAACAACAACGCAACCAACTACCTATGGAAAAGCCCCTCCTCCGGCGTTGCCTAAGGCGGCGGAGTACGTTATCTCCAAAGTTGATGATCTTATGAATTGGGCTCGTCGCGGGTCTATTTGGCCCATGACTTTTGGGCTTGCTTGCTGTGCTGTTGAGATGATGCACACCGGTGCTGCCCGTTACGATCTGGATCGATTCGGTATCATTTTTAGGCCCAGTCCTCGTCAGTCTGATTGTATGATTGTTGCTGGTACTCTTACTAATAAGATGGCTCCTGCTCTTCGCAAGTATGTCTATTTCTTTCTCTTTTGATTATTTGATTTGACTTTTTCCAATCTGCTTTGATTTGAGGATTTAGGGTTTGATTAATTTTTGGGATTTAGGGTTCGGGATTTTCTAGGTTGCTTTGAAGAATAAGGGTTTATGGATTAATTTGGTAATTGTGATGTTGTAAAGTTGTGTATTTTATTAGGACTTGCACATTTATTCATGTTACAAAAGTTGAAATTTTTGAAGACTTGGGGTCATAATGGTTGGTAAAGTCGAAGTTACAGGTAAAATTGATAAGTCAAGATCAGATACAGGAATAGTGAAAACAATATGAAGTATGTGTTCAATAACCATGGTGAGGGAGAAAAAATTTGATACTCTATTATGTTTTGTTAGTGAAAAAAGTATTCTAAGTTAAGCTAATTAGTTGATTCTCAGAAATAATCTAGTTTTGGTGCGATTTATTGGATGGCTAGTTAGAATATATATCAGGGATGAAGTTCTGTATGCTATATAGTATACACTTGTATATATCATAAAATAGATTTGAGCTTGATAAGTTATCTGATTGAATCCAAACTTGAAGAAGGATTACAAACTCGAGGAACGATGATAAAAAAAACTCAGTTTGTTATCATTTCCGACATCGTCTGGATAATCTCTTTTGCAGTATGAGGGTGTACTGCCTTTTGTTATTCTCTCTTAATCTCCTTGCTGTCCTAAAGTAATTAGAAGGTGTTGGTTGTAGACATTATGATTTTTTTTTGAATTGACAGAATGTTCAAGTGTAAATTCTGTATGATGATACAGAGTCTTTTTTTGAAGAAAATGAATTGAAATAGGACTACATGATTTGGAACTCTAGTCTTTCAGAATAAGACCGATGATTTAACCATTGTGCGCTCTGCTTATATTTTGGCAGGTTCTGGTTTTCATTTTTTGGTTTATTTTCTTTCTTTTGGCTTTTCGATATTTTTTAGGGGAGCTTAATGTGTAGGTTTGTGCAATTGGTAATGTCAGGGTATGCTTAATGGTTCTTGGACAGGTCAATTTACGGTTAAGTTTGTAGGGGCTGAATGCTGATAAAGGGTCGTTCACATGACATTGAGTGGTGTGGAGTAAAAAATGTCGCGTCAATAGATGGGAAAATCACTGTTGGGAATTGCAATGAAAATTGTACAGGTATAAATGCTGTAGAGAGTGATCGCACCCCGTACATGTCTCATAGTTGTTCTCCACTGGACCATCTTTTGACATTTTTATTTTCCTTCAAGCTGCTATGGTAGAAAAAATTCCCTTGTTTTTTTTTCCATAAAAACTCTTCTTTCTAAAGTGAAGACACAGCCTTAGTAGAAGAATTTGTTCTAAAATCCAAGGTCTTCACTCCTTCAGGGAGTTATTTGAAGTCTTAATTATGCATTAGAAGTAGCCCTAAACAGTGGAAATCGAAATTAAAAGGAAAAGAACCCTTTAATAATCATCATAGTCGAGAACAAGGAAAAATATCGCGGTCGCGGATGCGTTTGCGAAAACGGTCGCGGTGTCGCGAAAAACGGCTATAACGGAGAAATAACGCGAATCGCAGCCGATGCGGTGTGATTTTTGGAAAAAAAATCACATAAGGGGTTTTGAATTTATAATTGCACTTTTGTTGATGGACTACTATTATTATGCAATAATATGCAACTATCTATTATAATTGCCATATTTGATTCTTTTAGTGTATAGTTAATTAAATTATTAGTTATCACTTATCAGTTAATTATTTTTGTTTTTGAACTACTATAAATTAAGTAATCGTAATAATTAAAGTTAATGGGTATTAATAGAATTTTAACGGGAAGACAAATAACGTTGTAACGGTGAAATATACAACGGTAAATAACGGGCGTTACACGTTATATAACGGTCAACACGGCATTTTGACCGTGAAATTTCGTGAACCGTTATATAACTGGATTTAACGTCGCGGCAACTTTCAAACAGGTTATATAACAGAAAAGAAAGTCATAACCATGGTGTGAAAATGTGGTTCACATCAATGGTCGCAAAATGATTCTCTGTCAATGTGGATGGCGTTGCAGTTATCTAGCTATCAAAAAATTTCAAGGCAGTCTCAATGCACTGTGGTTAGAGCCCAACAAAGCTCACACAATCACACTTGCTCATTTTTTAAAAATATAGAAAAATCAAAATCTTAATAATTTCCTTGTCAATATTTCAAAATTTTGTAGTTTCTGTTTGAAGAAAATCTGCTCAATTTTGATTTTATCATATTCATTATTATTTTAGTTTGTCTATGTTTCTTCATCAAATTTTGTTCTATTTCTCATCTCATTTATTATTTTTTGAATCTCTTTTTCGAGTTTTGTCATCTTTGTCTCATTTTCGTATGTTAACCACAAGCAAATATTAGTATTCAAACTCTTGTTTCCTAGAGTGTCGGTACAATAACATTCGATTTACCCCAATGGCATTAAGTGGGTTGTAGGTGTTTGGGAGCATGTATACGCACAATCTTACCCTTGTTAGTGATAACCAAGAGGTTGTTTTTGATTGACTCTTAGAAGTGCACAAGATATGAGTCATTTTTATGCAGTCCGTCTTATTTGAAACCAAAGATCTGTAAATCCTTGGCTCATCAAAGTAAGGTTCATGTCTTAAGAGTCCTAGTATACTTAAATTTGTCAAAATGTTTTTTCGTTCACTTTGAAGATGGTCGCAAGGGCAAGTTAGCTATCAGGAGTCAATTACAAGAAAAAATGATTGTTATTACTAAGTTACTGATTGCATATGTCCTATCTTTTAAACTCGAGCCACTTAATGACATTGAAGTAATATATTGTGGTGTTGTCGAAGGGCCTACAAGGGATACAAATGTACAATGCATACAATGTACCACAAAACTAAAAAACTTTGAATCCCACTTATCAATGACCCGAGCCCACTTTGCATTCCGCATGGCCATAGCCCCAACGGTCACCTAAGATTTTAAGCTGACCTACAAATGTACAATACATACAATGTACCACAAAACAAAAAAAATTTGAATGTCGCTCATCAATGACCCGAGCCCACTTTGCATTCCGCATGGCCATAGCTCTAACGGTCACCTGAGATTTTAAGTTGACTTACTATCAGGTTACCCTGTTAATGACCTGCATCGGCCAACCTGACCTTCCAAATCCCGATATCCAGGTGTAGGCATTTCGTCAGTCCTTTGGATGGTGTTTAAAGTTTACAGAAAGTTGTATTCTAATTTTTTAGGTGATGGGTCAAGTTAAGCTGTTTCGAACACTATATGAATTTGTGTAAGGTATGTCCTTGCACTATAGGATGAGTCATCATATTTGGTCTACCATTCTTGATTATAATAAATAAATTGTAGCTTTCTTTGATAATGGACTGATGGGGTTGGTGTTTGTTGTGAGGTTTCGATGGTTTCAAGAAACTAAAAATTATATTATATGAAAAGCTTGCTTTGTGTTGCTGATAAAAAATTATGTGGGTTAATTAATTCTTATTGTGCTGATTAAATGTA
Source organism: Amaranthus cruentus (assembly GCA_019425755.1). Taxonomy (NCBI): domain Eukaryota; kingdom Viridiplantae; phylum Streptophyta; class Magnoliopsida; order Caryophyllales; family Amaranthaceae; genus Amaranthus; species Amaranthus cruentus. Next base: position 13,028,674 of record CM033460.1, read on the forward strand.
GCTTAGTACTTGGGATGTGGGACATAACCCCATTCCATCAATCTGAGACGCCCATCCTAACGAAATGCGTCTCAAATCGCTCATTCAACTAATATTATTTTTTTGCCTCCATTTACATATTAAAGGAGAGTAGGAAGGAAATTGAAGTGATAATGTCTTAAATTGCATGTTTAAAAACAAGTTTTAAAGCACAAAAGTTTTTTTAAGCACGCAATTAATTTTATTATTTTTGATATTAATTTTACTTTCTCTACATATTGTTTCTAGTACGTAGTCTTTCTCCACTCTTGATTGCGTTCCACTTTCCCGATCTTTTCTCGTCTCACATGCCAAAATGAATTGTGTTTCGGCCTTCGGGTAACCACGGGATGTAGTATTTACCTTTCTTTATCTGTAGAATTCTAAAGGTGGTTTTTATTCTAAGGCATATTTGTACTATATTATGAGTTTACATTGTGATTTATGTGTAACACAATGTTTCTCAATGCTTGCTTTGGTGATCATGTTGAGCATTATGGCTTTGAATATGTGGTCCAAGCCTTAGAGTATAATTTGCGGACTCTTTTTTCCATTTATCAAAAGTTTGAACGAGGTCCTAGTACTATTGTGTTAAGAGTTATTAAAAAAAAATAGAAGACTGGCCTATATGATTTATTATAAAGAGTATGTATTCTTTCCGCGTCATTCATATAAAGTTAATTGCGAAGATATGTTATTATTTATATCTGGAAGCTTGTCACTTATGCTTATAATATGTCTACTTATCCTACTAGATGTTGGAGGGCTGACTATACTGTTTTTTTCTCGATTAATTGAAAAAATTATTAGAAAAAAGTTCGTGGAAACAATAACAACTGTTGATGCAAGCTTAAGCCCCAAAGACTCCCTTAGTTTCTGATTTGACCTTTGTCACCTTCGATCTAGTAGAGCAAATTACCTGTCAAAATAATCAAGGTGCACAGCAGGCTCCCCAAATTACTCTTGGTTTCACCCTTATCTCAACATGCTTTCAACCTAACAGTAATTGTTGATACAAACCCTTACAGATAACTCTTTTGTGAGTTGTGTTTATTAAGTAGGCAACGCTTTTGCTACCTTGTACCATTTTTCTCATCCTTCAGTATTTAGTTCTCTGTTAACAATTGTTTCATCAGTGAGATCATAATTTGCTTCATGCTGCTTGTTTAGTTTATACAAATGATCGACATTGTGATTGAAAGCAGGACTGTGAACCTAGCTTTGTATCGAGTAGTTCTAAGTTCTAACTCGTCCAACAAATGTCCTGAATTCATGTCTATACTTTTCAGGGTTTATGATCAGATGCCTGAGCCTAGGTGGGTTATATCTATGGGAAGTTGTGCAAATGGAGGTGGATACTACCACTATTCATACTCTGTTGTCCGAGGTTGTGATCGGATTGTTCCAGTGGATATCTATGTCCCTGGTTGCCCACCAACAGCTGAGGCTTTGCTTTATGGACTTCTGCAGCTACAGAAGAAGATCAACAGACGCAAGGATTTCCTTCATTGGTGGACTAAGTGAGCAGATTCAGCTTCTATTTCTTTGCGCGGCCAGTATGAACCGAGAATAATTTGTGTAGTAAGCTGGCTTGTTATGACCAAGGTTTGATCAATACATCTAAAAAAGTCCCTTGAAATTGCTGTAAAGTTTCAAGCTCAGTTGTGTTTTATTTTGTATCTGATGACTGATTATTTGATCTTTTATAGTTTCCTTCAGTTCCAACAGATTCTTGAATGAGATCCTATAATGTTTTTTGTGTTTTGGCTGAAGAGAAGTTATCTTTTAGTTATCTATTTTGCGAACATTGAAGAGAACTTCTGAAGAAATCGATGTTGATCTCTTCCAACTTGAATAAAGATTATTTAGCTTTGTACTTTGTTTGTTGTTCGGGTATTATTCTGAAGAATTATTGAATGTTGGCGTTCACGAGTTCGAAGCATGGGATGTATGAATTGATTACTTATTGTGTACAATTCATGCTAGTAATGAGAGCCTCAAAGCTATTTTTGAACCATTCCTAGCCACTTTCTATGATTTTCTATCTCAGACGTATTTGGAAGTGATGATCTTTATCAAAGTTCGTAGTATAGGTCGAGTTTATGCCCGAAAGCCTAATCTCATTAATCAAAATTGATAACCGTAAATTGCTTACGCTCGGAAGTTATGGTGATAAACCTGAATTACTTGTGATGATAATGGCCTAAAATCTGGTATTCAACCTATTCGTAAATCCCTAGTCCGAAGTTAAATTGACCTTGTACTTATAAATCGTTGATAGAAAATCAAACAATCGATTTGACCCGATTTCAAAAATAATGTACAATTATACAAAATACAATGTGAATTAAAAATCGATTTCAAATCGACCTAAAATACATAATTCGAAATTAATGCAATGACCTGAATTAACACCTCCATTCAGACGTCATTTATATAGAAAATTTTATGATTTTGAATTTTAAAGTAAACAATATCTTGACAAGTCTTAACAAAGAAAATATTTGATTAAGCATTAGGATTAGTTTGATTTATATAAGGAGAAAAGTTGGTAAATGGGTTTGCATGTTTAAAGAACTAGTCTTATGTAAGATGATATAAGAGAATCGGAGAAAAGAGAATTGAGGTTGAGAGACAAAGAATTTATGGATAAATTGATTGATGCTAAATGAAAACTATTTACTTCATATATTGACGAATGGAGGAAAATAAAGCTATTTGTGGTCTATTTTATCGTGATATTTTCTATGTAAGATTTTTATTTTCTCTAAATTGAATTGTTTTTGTAGTGTTATTAGGGTGGAATCTTCATTTTGAGTATTAGTATAATATTTAACTAGTTTATTTTGTCGGAGTATAAAAATTATACTGAATAAATAAGATGAGTGCAATTAAAAATAAAAAGTATTTTGCATGTAGCATAAGAATTTAAATTTCTTAAAAAAAATTAAATAAATTGTGTTTAATTGTTATTTAAAATTTTTATGGTCAACCAAATAGGAGTAATAAATTTTGATTTATATAAAATTACAAGGGAAAATAAATTGAAAAAATTAAATAATACAATATTTTGTTATTTTTCCTGCAATAAAAATTGAATAACATCAATAAAGACGGTTTTTCATAGAATAATATGAACTTTAGTCTAAATAGCTAATTAATCATTTTTTGTCATATTATCTCATATAGTTTGATTTTTAACATGTTAGAGATATTTTAGAGAAACACCCTCTAAGTTGTATTATTCATAATTGATTAAAAATTGTTATTATTATAGAGAATAAGCAAAAATTAAATTATTTCTGATAATTTTTCCATTTAAATTTTAATACACTTTATATTCACACAAATATATAATTTCAATGACAACTCCAAGTCTTCCCCGAAAAAATCACGACTTAAGTATATTGAGTTTTTTGATTGTACCTAAAAAAATAAAAATATTTCCTCCTATCCAACTTATTAGGCTCATTTACATTTTTCACATTTACCGAAATAACATTTTAACCCTTAATATCTTTAATTATACTTAATTAAAAATTATAAAAATTTGATATTAATTATCCTTGCATTGAGAGTTTGAGACGAATCAAATAAAATTACTCTTGACTATGTTTTAACTTATAAATTAAGAATAAAATCCATATAAAAAGTGATAAATAAACAGTAACCTTAAAGTAAATGGGACTAATAGGAGGTATATGGGTCAGTATTATGAAAAACAACGGGGCTTTATATTCTCCCCCAAATAACCTATCTTTTCTGGCTTAGGGTTTTTGTTTCCTCTCGTGTTCTCTTCCCATATCCACCCTTTTTCATTCCCTCTCTTCTTCCCTCCATCACTTTAAACCTCCTGATTTTTCTCAAAAATGGCGGAAGAAGCTCAATACGATTCGCACAAGAGAAAGTACGATGAAGAAACTACTCCACCTCGTCCGCGACGCCCTTCAGGATTTTCAGACGGTCCTCCTCCATCAGCAGCGCCTTACGGCAACGTTCCTCCTCCTTTGGAAGATTTTGAACTTGCTAAGCAGAAGATTCAAGAGCTTGCAAATCTTGCTAAGCGTTCCAAGTTCGAGAATGGCGCTTATCCTTCCAATCTTAACGCTTTATCATCAGGTGAATCTTGCGTTTTTATTCCATCATGTAATTTTTGTTCTAATTTTTCGTTCTGCGCTAGTCTTGTGTCGTGAATGATTATATGTTTTACCGCTAGAATTAATGGATATTTAGTAGGTTTTTGAACCTGATTGCGGGAATTATGTCTATGTTTGGTCCTGCTAGTGGTGAAGCCAATCGGAAGGATAAATCTTCTTGTTGTGATTCTTTCTGAACGTTACTGTATTAATTTTGAATAATTTATCGTTTCAGTATCAACGCATCCTTAATAATGCATGGTTTCTGAAATATCAAGAGTATTTGCATCAATTATTTAATATAACTCAATCACTGAACATTGCTATGTTTTTAATGGCTGATCTTTGAGTAATAGAACTCTTAAACTTTATCAAACAAAAAGAACTCTTACACTATATTTGGATAAAACTTTAGGAGGGAAAGGAAAAGAAGAGAAGGGGGAGGGAAGGAAAAGGAAGGGGAGAGAATGATAGGAAAATCTTCTGTTGTTTGTTTAAGAGGGAAACAAAGGGAGAGGAAGAGAAAAACTACTTTCCTTCCAAATCTTTCCACTTTTGGATAGATTTGGTCTCCCTTCAACTCCGTTCCTTCTGAATCTCTACCCTCCGTATTTGTCATCCAAACAAAGGAATTTGTATCCCTCTAAATCCCTCCTTTCTTTTTCCTTCGCATTTCTCCAATCCAAACCTTTCCTTTCAATTCCTTCTATCCAAATTAAGTGTTATCTTCTATGGGTTTGTTAAATTTTGCATGTTTTTGTCCTTTTGTTCCGAACACTTTAAGAACTCTTCTTTCCAGGTGTGTGAACGACATTCAAAAAACTATTGAATTGTGATCTCTTATTGGTAATTGAAACAAAAAATTAAGGAGGAAAATTGATGTATATAGTGTTAGCCATGACTTACTAAGTTCTGAGTCTGGAGCATAGAGCTCATTTTTTCTTCCAGGACTATTCTTTCTTTGCACTAGATAGAGAAGTTGCAACTAAATAATAATTTGTTTTTAATTTCCAACCAACATATGATATACATGCATCAGTTTTTCAAATCTATACCAGGTTGATAGAGATAATCTAATTAAAGACATTTTGACATTCAAAGTCTGTTGATGAAAGAGGAGACCAGGGTTGGAGTAGGCCGGATTCAAATGGATTAGGTGTGTAGTTTGAGCAAGAGGGATCTCATGGTGAGATGGCAACTGATATGAATATTATATTGAGTGTAGTTCTTGACCTTTGCTTTAGGGAGGTGGAGAGGGGGTAAATGTAAACTGTACATAATGGAGATGTTGAGGTCTTCCAAGCATTAGTTTAAGGTTCTGTTATTATGCTATGTAGGTCTGCTATCTGTAATTATTGTGCCTTTCCATGAAAGGAAGAGCATATTGGACAAAGAAGCTTATTATTCCCATCACTGCAACTTTATGTTTGTTTTTTTATTTTTGGTTTTTTGTTTTTTTGTTTTTTTGTTTTTTTTTTTTTTTTTTTTGTTTTTTGCTGTGTAATAGTTGTAGATGAGTTTCTGCTTATTTATCCATTGTGAAAATATGTTTGCTATGTTGTTACTTTGTGCAATATGATTGACCCTGGTAAGTATCTTGTGTCTGATGCAGTTAATTAGTCTTTTTAACAATAGTTGCTTTGCTTTATAGATCACAAGTCTTTGCCGTCTAATGTTCAAGTTGGAAGCACAACACCTAGCTACTCTGGTAGCAAAAAGATTGAAATTCCCAACGGTCGGGTTGGTGTTATCATTGGTAGAGCTGGGGACACGATAAAGAACCTTCAACTTCAATCTGGAGCAAGGATCCAGGTGACTAGAGATGCAGAACATGATCCAAATATGCAAAGCAGAACAGTTGAGCTAATGGGAAATCAAGATCAAATTGCAAAGGCTGAGCAGCTCATTAACCAGGTTCTTGCTGAGGTAAATGCACTTGTATACGCTTATGTTTTGCAATTTTAAATGTTTTGCACTCATTAGTTCGTTTAGTTTGGAGTTATAGTTTGAAAATATAGTTTCTATGATGTAAAGCAATAGATTTGTATTGCTGAAAGAGTGTGTTGGTGTTATATGTTAGGCTGATGCTGGAGGTCCTGGAGCTGTTTCAAGGAGGTTTTCAGGAGCACCCGGGTCTGAACCTCTTGTCTTGAAGGTCCCAAACAATAAGGTAAGAAAGTTAATCATATGATTGAAAGGTAAATGCTTGATTAGTTGACAAGGGATCTGAAGTTTTAATTTGCCAGGTTGGTTTGGTGATTGGGAAAGGAGGTGAGACCATAAAGAACATACAATCCAGATCAGGAGCAAGAGTTCAGGTTGATGGAGGAATTAATGACATACATCTATTATATTTTGCTTTTCTGTGTATAATCTGATAGTCAAATTTAACTTGCTCAATTTCTTACAGGTTATACCATTGCATCTTCCCCCTGGTGATGCACCTATGGAAAGAACAGTACAAATTGACGGTACCAGTGAGCAAATTGAGATTGCAAAACAAATGGTCAATGAGGTCATTGAGGTATGGATGATTATGCTTTGCTTTGTGGTAAAGCATATTCCCTTTAGTCTGTATGTTGTCTTTTAGGAAGGTTTTTCAAATATTATCATCATATATAATATGTTCAGGTTTTTCTTTGCTATATGCTGTTTTATGGAATATGTTCTTTTTCTACTTTCCATCTTGCCACTAGACGCTGTCATGTTACTATCTTTAATGGCTTATCTGTTTCTGTTGTATTGCAATTGTATTATCGTCTCTGCAGTGTGCTTTGCATCGTCATGTGTATCGATGCTGCATCATGTTTGTTGGAAATAATGTTTAACCCGGTACCTTCTCTTATGCGTATTTGACATAGCTGGTGATGTGGAATATTAACTGTTCCAACTTCCTCGCCAATTATGCAGAAGGGGCATGCATATGGTTTGGTTTTCACTGTAGAAAATTGTGTTTAGGCCTGTTGTAAATCATTTATCTTTATAAAGTTTTCGGAAAGAAGAGAGTAATTTCCCTTTTGTTGTCAGATCTCGAAATTTCTTGATTAGAAGTATGAGCAGTTTAATCCTCTATTACCCTTTATCTTACACGACTTATATGAACTTGAAACTGGCTGTCTATTGTGAAACCCAATAGGGACATAGTTGCTTGATTACTCAACTGTTAACAACAGGGCACTTGGGGATGGAAAACTCATTTTGTTATTCATATGTGAATTTTTTTGTGTAACTTTAATTGTTATTAGTGTGTCAATAATGTCTTATCTATTATTTAGATTTTTGACATATGATATTGGTCCAAGATAAGTATCATTTGGGTAATTAAAATTGTTAAGCTGTGGAAGGTGATGTTTTTAAGCGATTGTTTACACCTTTCATTGAGGTTTTGGGATAATTGGTTTGTTTTTGAATGGTTAGCAGCGTTATTGTCAATTTCTTATACCAGTCGTCAATACTTTTAGCTATGCTCCAAGATTGCATGTTGTATTATTATATAGAATGATTTGAGGCAGATAGGTGTCAAGAGAACTTTTTTGGCATTTCCCTCCACAAGATAACTTGAAGGGCTGCTTGAGAAAACTCGTCAAGGAAGCTATTTCACTGGTGTTAGTAAGTTGTATTTTTGGCTCCATATTGGTTTATTGGATATGCAGTACATGAGACAAGTTATGAAGTACTGTTTTCTCCTGAGAGATGTATATCTGGGTAGAGTATTAATAAATCATAAAGCTTTAGTTTGTGCTATCCTTGAAATGCTTTTGAGCTGGATATTGCCCAACTGACTTCTAGGAGCTTTTCTCGGGTAGAATATTTTGTTGACACCAACGTGAATTTGGCTGTTTTGGTGTTGCTGCAGCCTGGCTTTGGTATGGTTCTTTGTCTATGTATAATATAACTGTCATCTTAATCAAGGTACTATCCTATTTGTTGGAGGTTTAAGGCTCATAGAATTTGAAATTTTTTATTGATGAAAAAGTTGACTACCTACTATACATGTTGCTGTTATCTGGCCTGGAAGTGGTTATGAAGAACATATAAACTATTATTTTTACAGATTATTTGCTTGTATCTGTTCCAACTCTTTATTTGTGCTGTTCAATTATAGGATATGTGAGCTTAGAAATCATTTATTGTTATTTACTGTGTAGCAGATACTACAAAGGAAAATCAAACTAATTTTGGTTCACTAAATTTTTCGTGGACTTGTATTTCTTATTGAGCCCCTTTTTTTACACTGCATTTTTTGATGATGATCTTTGAAGCTGTTGTGCTGACCCCATATAATCATGTTTTATTCCCATTGCTTGTTTAGTTTATATGTGATTATATTGTAATATACCATTTACTCTTATATCTTGACTCCTATTTACTCACAGTGCTTATGGCTATGAGCCTGTGGTATAAATTGATGTTTGGTATAACTTATAAGTATATAACTCTCTCTATTATAGGTCTACACTAGATAAATATTCACTTTAGTATAGAGTAAATGGCTCATTTTCTTTATTTTTAGGTCAGTTCACCCCAATTGCCCCTTTCTATTTTAAGGTAATGATTTTTGACACGTGGACACTTTTTTGTTATGGTCCACTCCTTATGTTGTACACGTGGACACCTTTTTGTGGTGATCCCTTCTTTAATTTGTACATGTGGAAACTTTGTAGATGTAAAATAAACACCTTTTTAGTGTGATCCCTTTTTTTGCCTAAATATTTGTGCAAATCTCAAATGAGACCTTTGCTTTGAATTGGAGGGAGTATTATTTACTTCTATTGCAGAGTTTTAATGTTAATTTTTCTACCTTTTATTAAGACTAGTATCTTATAGTACTTTGATTTTGGATTATAATAGACTAGTATTTTATTTGAAGTTCCAGACATTGTTTGCAATCAAGGATCAATTGGCAACAACCTCTTTATTATTACATGTCTAAGGTTGCATATAATTGACTCCCAAATCCTTGCCTAGGCAGGAGCTACTTGGCATTGAAATAGTGGCAAGTTGTACGAAGACATATTTCTTACAACTGTTGAGCTTGTCCCTTGCAGCCATTATTATAAACTCTGTTTGTGACTGCTGCTAGTTTATGCATATGTTTATATGTTGGTGCTTCTATGGTTTGTATATTGCTTGTACCCTTGAATTTTTAATAGGCAGTGGTTGGGCACCCGCTGGAGTAAGTGAACACTACTACAGACTAGTACGGTATGTAGGCGTCTAACCCTCTTGATAATTAATTATGACTTTGAATAGGTACATACTAATAGCTTCACAATTTATTAGCAACTTTTTGTTTATATTGCTTATTTTATTACTGAGCTTAATATTTGTCATGCTTTTACCAAACTGTTCAATCACTTCTATGCTGTTTTTGTGCAGTTTATCATTATGTTTTTTGGGTATTGGGCTTATATGAGTACATTAATTCTTTGCAGAATCGCGTTAGAAATCCAGGAATGAATGAAGGATACCCTCAGCAAAACTATCAAGCACGTCCTCCTACGAATTGGGCCCCCCCACCACCCCAGATGCAGCAAGCCACTGGTTATGGCCACATGCAGCCGTCTGGGGCTTATCCTGGCGCGTCCTCTCAATACAGTCAGCAACCTTACCCCAGCTATCCTCCACAAAACTGGGATCAGTCAGGTGCTCCACAAAGCCAGCAGCCTCCTCAAGCAACTGGATATGATTACTATGGCCAACAGCAACCCCAATCTCAGCAGCAGCCACAGCAGCAGCCTTACAATGGGTCTCAAAGTGGCAACACTGGTTATAACTACAATCAGCCTCCAACATCTGGTGGATATAGCCAACAAGGGTATTCTCAGGAGGGATATGGGGCTGGGTACCCAGGTTATGGCCAGCCACCTGTAAATGCTCAAGGTGGTTATGGAACCACTCCTGGTTACAGTACTCCTGGTTATGGTACAGCCAACCCTCCAACTCAAGAAGGCCACCCAACGTATGGAACCCAAGGTGATGCTGCTCAAGCAGCAGCATCAGGACAACCTCAACAGGGATATATGGCAAGTCAGCCTAGCTCTAACCCTCCCTACTCAACTCAGCCTGGTTATGGAGCGCCTCCAACCTCACAACCCGGTTACGGGAATCTGTCTCAGGGAGGAGCGTATGGTGCTGGATATGGTCCGCCTCAGGGCCAAAAAACACCACCAAATCCATCAGCGTATGGTCAGCCTCAACAGTCACCATCTCAAGGAGCAGGTTATGCTCCACCTGCTACCAGTCAATCTGGATATCCACCTGTTCAACCTTCTGCTCAATCAGGTGCTGCTGCATATGGAGCTGCTGCTCAGCCAGGTGCTTATCCTCAGGCATATGGGGCACCACCTGCAACTGCACAGAGCTACCCACAGCAACCATACTATGGTGGTCCTTATTCTCAGCCTGCTGCATATCCAGCTGATGATAATGCGGTGTCTGCTGCTCCTGCTTCTCAACCTCCTGCTCAGTCAAATGGAGCTGCCAAAGCTTCACCTCAAAGTTTGTGATCTGAGCAAGAGAAGCAGCCCCTGACGAGGAGAGTTGGAGTTGATTGTCGACCTTGCTTTAGGTGTTACTAGGTTCCCTTCTAAAACATATTTGCCGCTTTGTAAAATTTTGAATGGTTATTCTAGTTTCTTTTGTACGATAATGATTACTGTGGGTTTTGCTTTCTCTTTTATGTGACTTTTTTCATGGAAGTTGATTCTCTAGAGGGAAAAAAGGAGGATATTTTATTTGGCTGTACTTAAACTTTCTTCAGTAGCTTATGAGTTTACTCTGCTTCGTCCGTAACGAGAGGTGACCTTTTTCGTTATTAATCAGTGTTTCTGATGGACAAACTTTTTGTTTCTTAGATGAGCTTAATCATGTTTTATAAACGTTGTTTGGTTGATCTAATTAAATGATGATAATGGACTTTCGAGAACTTGACCTCATTATTAATCAAATTTCATTTTGCCCTCATATAAGTCAATTCATGGTCACATAATTTTGTTTTTGATTTTCATTAATAGTTCTTTATTTTGAGTTTCAAGTGCTTTTTTTATCTTTTGGTTTAGTTGTTCATTTGGAGTTTTATTTGGTCGTTTAGGATTTATTGGTAGTTGTTTCAATCTATTGACAATTTTGTTTTTAATAATCATTCTCGTTCTCGTTAATTAGGAGTATAAATCTATTTCTTTTGTTAATATATGGAGTAGTAATTTTGAGATGAAATTTATTTTAGGAAAATTTGAAATAAATCAAACAAATGAGTATAGAGGACAGAGTTAAGGAAAGGCAGAAGAATTGATTGTGTTCTTGGAGAAAATAGACTTCAATTTATTTGGACATGAGCAAGTTGATGCATGCTATGAGGGAAGGAGAGAGTCAAAAGGAGAAGCAATAAAAATACCACCTCAAAACCTCTTTTTATAAAAAAGTTAATATATGCTTTAACGGATATAAGATCCATTTTTTTGACAAGAGAGTTAAGAATAGGGATAGTCATACGTCACATTTGAGTCGAATTCAATCAGAATGTGACTTATCCATTATTTTTGGTGGACTTGAACCCTTCATTCTAAAATAGGATTTAGGTTTTACTAAAATAGGTTTATAAGTTATATATAAATCTAAATAAAGTCAAATTGGGTTGGCTCATAAGGAAAAATGTAGAGTAAATGTAAGCAATAAGTTTTTAATGGATTGGGCCTGAGAGATGCCTCTCAAAAAGATGGTCTCTCAAAAGACTAACTGTTTGTGTAATAGGTCAGGTCTATAACATATCTAAGTTAGGCCTATAGGTTCATAAATAAGTCCAATGAAAAGGTTTAGGTAGAACCTAAGTCTGAAACCCTAAAGCCAAATCCAATTATATTTTTAGACGAAGACCTAGATTTAGAAGTAGATCCATTGGATCTCAAAAACGAACCCGAAACTCCAAAATTAGAAGCGATTCTCAAACGGGTCTACTAGAATTTTAAACCCATCGAATCTCTAGTTGAGAGTTGAGAGTTGAGAGTTGAGACTACGCATTAGGGTTTTGAGAGAGTCGCTCACATATTGTTACTCCTATAAATCTAACGCCGTCGTCGAATCCCTAATTTCTCAGATTTCACAGCCTCCTCTTTACAAAATCGTCTCTTCCTTCTCATTACAACGCAAATAGTCTAATTTTTCAATGTAATTCACCATTAACAATTGTCACGATCATGGTTCTCTCTCCTCTAAAGTTTGTTTGATACGCTTTAACCATAATTGTGAGTATTTTTTTTTTTATCAATTTGTGACAAACAAATTGAATAGGAGGAAGTACTAATTTAAAACCGAAATTTTAAATCGAAATTTTCGATCTTTTTGTATTTCATAGGCGTAATCGTCAATCACTCAATTATGGGAATTGTTTTTAAGGTATATTTCTATTGATTAAAATCATTGATTATTTCGTAAATTGAAAAGGTTTGTTTTATAGATTTGAGAAAACAAATTTTCTTTGCAAATGTATAAATTTTTCTGCTTAAATGTCTATACTGTATACAAATGGCTCCATCATACGAGTCAACAGCAAGTGCCAGTTAATGGTAATTTGACTGCCGCTTGGAGCCAATAACAAAACTAGCCATAGGAAGATTGCTTGTAACTCATTGTTGTTTCATGCCACAATACCTGGCTATATTTATGATCTAATTGCTCAATTCCATTGATCCATCTTTCAAGATATTGCTCAATCAGTGATGAATCTGTTCTTATTTCATTACCTCTAAATAGTAGCATTGTGAATTCCTTGAGTTTCAATTTCATTGATTAAAGGTTACATTAGTTTTAAAATGAGACGGAGGATACTATATAGCCTTCGAATAGCTGAATGGTTTTTCCAATAATCATTTGGTTCAGACAGAGGCTTACATTGGAAAGAAATAAATTCCCTTGAACAAATCTGTTTAAGGGCAAGGAATGCTTTTTTGATGCACTTCCTTTTCTTGATTATTTCAAACATGTCATTTTATCATTTCAATTTGAGGATTGTTCTATAATCCCTTGTCAGTGATGAGCCATTAACATATAAGAAGATTTAACTTTGTGTTAGATCTTCAATGCAATACACTTGTTAACGCTTGGCTTCTGAGATGAACCACCATTTCAAACATTTTTCCAAAAACAATGCTGCATCGCATCGCATCTCATCTCCCGCATATGTGGGTTGTTTTGAGGGATATTTCATGTTTTCGGCAATATTTGGTGTTATGATAATCGCATGTAAATTGGCTTTTCATATTTGATTTGTGTTGGTATTGCATCTGATTTACCTACTCTTCAGCTCACAATATTGAAGTGTCTGATGAGATATAGCAGATGCATATAATGAGAAAGGATGGCTTACCAGCCCAAAGCATGGAGCTTTGCTATTGCTCTGGTGTCAAATGGACCTTCCTATATCCCTATCTTTGTTTTTTATTAGATAATTTGGCAAATGATGAAATAAGTTTTATGCTTAACACTGACATTTTTGCGTGTTGACTTCAAACTCCGCTTATTATCTGATGTCATTTTTTAAATCTTGGATTTTTTTTTTGTATTTTTTAAAAATATTTGGTTGGCATATGATGAATGATTCTCTTGAAAATACTTATCCTACACTCTGAAATTTGTTGTTGATTCATATTTTCTCAAATTTCTGATGCCTATAAACAATTAACTCAAATAGTTATAGATGTTTTGGCCGAAACTTTCTTATCTCTTTTGATCTTTATCTTTTGTTAAGCATATTGTTTGCTTTTTCAATGTTTTGGCTATTTCAATGGTGAGAATTATAGTGTAAAAATATGGTTTTGATCATGGTCACCAGATGGATTTCTCGGCCAATACAAATTATATTTTTACAATTCAGTCATGATATGATGATGCGGTCTTGTTTTTTCACAACTCGGAAATAAATCCTGCAATGATGAATAGCTAATTTATGTCTGGACTTCTGAAGTTCGCTAATGAATTATTGTATGCTCTCTCTGAGCAGGATTTTAATATTACAATCAAATTGAATTATGCATCATGATTTATGAATAATAATATGAAATGTTTGAGATATACTATTAGCTTTATATTCTGAATTTTGGCTCTAAATGGAGATGATATTGTGATAATTGGTATATACCTGATGTCTTGCCCCCATGAACATAACTTCTCTATAAAGCTAGCATCTTGGCTCGCCCGAGCAGCAAATGTCTAAGCTAGCATCTTGGCTCGCCCTAGCAGCAAATGTCTAAGCTAGCATCTTGCCTGGCACAAGCTCCAACCAGCTAAAGCTACAATGAGCATCTTGCAAGCCCAGCTTTTTACAGCAAGAGGATTCAAGATTTTAATATAGCCGGAACACCTTTTTTTGAAATTCATCGCGAATTATTGCTAGATGATACTATACCACCATAAATTCTTATTTGAGACCGTCTATACAATAAACGTTTTAAGAGAGGACCTGTATTTTAAAACTAAGTAATTTGGTCGAATTCGAACTTGAGAAAAAATGGGTTTGTTGTAAGCATCGAGTATGTCTGTTTCTTTGCACATTTTACCAAAACTGAAAACTATTTTGATCAACTTACTCTAAGTAAGGTAATGCATTTGTAACATCATTTCCTTCACTCATTGTAATGATTTTTGTTAGAAACATGTAGTATTATATTATTTCCCTAATGGGCACATTACTCTATATCACATAATCATCAAAATATGTATTTGCCTATTGATGACATGAAAATCAAAAAGATAATTTAACGTTACTTTTAATCTTTTATACATTACAACTTTTTTTCAAACGTGTGAGCTATGTTAATCTTATTAAGGCCCATATTTCCTAAACTCGGTCTTATTAAGTATGTATCATCTTTTTTAGCGCATAGATTAAAAAAAGTGACTAATGTTGTTTTCACCATTGTAACGATTTTTAAGAGACACACATGAAGCCTTTATAGTATTTATCTCAAATATTGGTAATATCATGAAAATATGCTACCTTTTGGATTAATCTGAACCGAAAATGACCCAATCAAACATATTCAACCCAAACTCGTCCCAAACTTAAACGAAACTCAAAATTGAATGCTTTGTTCTCTATTTTCAAAAGTATTTTAGTATGTTTTTGTCAATTTTAGTTATGTAAATATTTGGGAATTGAATAAGGTCCAACGTATTTACTCAAATGTAATGTTTGTTGATTGAGAGAACAGTTTCAATTGAAAATTATGCATCAATCTCTAATTTTGGTTGTCCCACCTAAATTGCTACTTTTATTTTTTAATTTTGAATTACGTTTTATCTGTTTTTTATATATTTTTATTATCTTTTATAATCAATTTAATTTCTCTATTCTCTTTATAATTATTGAACGAATAGATAAAATATTTAACTTTTCATACTGTATTTAATAATTGGTTAGTCTACTTCTATTTGATATAATAAGCAAGAGCCCTTCTCCGATTCAATATGAGACTAAATTTAAATCAACTTGTTTTTGAACTTATTTTAGATATATTTTTTTTAATTTGCTATAAATATTCAAAAAGCTAATAGATGTTTGATAAAATAATTTATTAGACTATTTTAGCTAATAAAAATTATGCAGTTGAATGGTAGTTACCTTACCTCACTATACAATAAGCGAGTTTAATAAAAATAAAATAGGTAGTAAATTCAACTGGGTACAATGAAATTGTCTTTTTGGAGCTTTATTTTAAGTGAGATTTGTTTCCTCCAATCCATTTCTGCTTTTGTAAAAAAGAAATTGGGGTGAGAGAGGCTCGAACTCTCGACCTCAGGATCACTCAACTTTTAGCTATGAGACCTACGCGCTAGCCAACTGCGCCACCACCCCATTTATATACTTTATTCTGAAATACTCGCTATATTTCTATTCTATTATTAATACTATTTATCGTTCAAATTTATTTTATATATTGCGACTAATGTGTAAGATAAAATATAGTCAAGTGAAATTTTTATTTGAATCGTTTAATCGCATACTTTCATAATATTAACTTTTTATAATTTTTACATGTGTATAGTTCAATATAAAAATTATCAGAATAAAATATTGAATTGCGTAAAAAGTTAAATATAACAAGTAAATGTAACAAGTATAGTGGAGCGGAGGAAGTATAAACGAACACGTGATCTCAATTGTGCCATCATTCAAGTAATTGACCTCTAGTGTTGATTATCAGTCCTTAAAAAGTGCTACTCCATTGCAGTTTTTCAAACTTTTAAAATATATAAAACATTTGCTTTATATTTGTCCTCAATCTAAAAAAAACTATATTTTTTCATAAATGTTCTATCTACTTTTTAAAATTTTTTGTTGATTAATTTTCGATAAATTACGTAAAATAAAATAAAATAAAAATATATTCAGATTAAACGTGCAACTAAGCCCTTTTAAAAATATTTATTATTATTTTACATTTAAAATTCGATAAATTTAAGATATATCATGTAAAATTTGAAAAATTATTTATTTATAATGACATCAGATATTAATTAAAATTTCAATGTGTAAAATTTCAACAATATCAATAAAAAATTGTTAAACTAAAAAAAGTTTGAATGTTTCGGAGGCAAATATTATAACCAATTTTTCTAAAAAAAACCATTTAATTTAAGAAAATTTGCTTAAATAGTTGTTTCATCATATTTGAAGTTATATTCACCTTTCATTTTGCTCGATATACAAATAATTATTTGAGATTGAGCAGAAAAAGTTAGTTTAGAAATAATGGAGAAAACGTCTTATTGTTAAAGGTGATTTTTCAATCACTTGAGAACATGAAAAAAGGTTATTACTGTCACTGAAGCAAGAACCAGTTCGTATGGCAGCAATTTGAAGATGGCTGAGGTGAAAGCTGCTGATTGCACTATTTTTCTGGCCTCCGCGTGGTTGTAGGAACATCACCGTGGAAGCGAAGGAGATGCTAAAGCAATTGTCGATGCTTCGAATGGAATGGTCGTTCATGACTTCCATACACATTCTATGATGGAGAAGATTAAAGATCAAACATACTTTAAAATCACCAACTTTTGACATGATCCACAAGACAACTCACAAAACAAGCAATTGTGACAAAAACCATTCTTGTTTGAATTCCCTGCAATGGAAATAATTAAGCAATAGATACAACTTACATGTTCGGTTTCTTCAGAAAGCGCCTATTCAAAAAATAGCACGAAGATAAAAAATAGAAGAAAACTTCTACGACCAGAGCAACCGAAGAGCAAATTCACAAGAGCAAGTTATTAGAAGCAACAAGAACAATCAAATGGGCAAAGAGCAGTGTCGCCACCATCTTGATTGTTGATCCCCAATTCTTCTTCTGAATATATGGGAAGCCCATTGTTTGTCCGCCTTCTAGGCTTAGAATTAGAGTTAATCACTTCACTGTCTTTTGGGATCTTCTTTTTCTTTATCTTCTTTGATTTTTCATTTATCTTGCTTGAGTTTTCAGCCTTTTCTTTTTCAGTCTTCTTTTTCTTTTGGCTTGCAAAGATTTGTTCGATTTCATCGATCTTTTTTGAATTAGTAGAGGGGTTTTCAAGAGCGGCATTGGGTTCTTTTTTCAATTTATTAGCAGCATTGGGTTCTTCTTTTGAGCCAACGGATGATTTCGAAGACTTCTTTTTAGGCATTTTTACAGCAGTCTGTTCCTTGTAGTAGACTATCAATCAACTGTCCAGAATTTTCAGAGCTATGGTGGTTAACAAAACATGACAACAGCAATACACTAAAAGATGCTATGGTGGTTAACAAAACATGACAGCAGCAATACACTAAGCATGTAGGAGAATTAAAAACTTTCTGAAGGCTAATTATAAATAAAAATATATGAAATTCCAGACCTAGTGGCATTATTGCACCACAAATCAATATGTTAATTGAAATAAATAGGTATAATTTTTTGTTGGACAAGCTAGGAGGCACAGAATTCAGATGTTGCTCTAGAGCTATTGGTAACAAGGAGTTGTGCAGATTTTGAGTATAAGCAAACTGAGTTAACCTTGAATGATAGCTAATGCTCCAAATGGCTTTTCAATAGTCTACCTTAAGTATAGTTAAGGAGATCCATAAGAATATAGAAAGAATATTCTATTTTGCATTTACAACTTGATTAGGTCAACTTTGGAGCAATTCTTTTGGATAATTTGCAAGGGCGAAGCCTAACATGCAACCAAGTTATCAAAGACTTTCAATAAGATGCATTATAATTGCAACACAAGTATTAAAAAACTTCAATAAGAAGCATTATAATTCCAACACAAGATTCCTTCTCATGGGATGTTAGAGGTTGAATTGGGAAAACATTAAGTCATTAACATGGCCAAGAAAAAGGAAGTAAAACAAAAAAAAGAGCGTGTCAATAAAATTAGAAAAGGTATGAATGGTCTAAAATGAAAAACAAACGATACTAGTTCAACAACATTCCAATTAATCAAATAGGCCAATACCATTGATTAGCGCCCTCCTAGGTGTGGTCAGGGGTTTTGGACGTACACAACCTTTCCAACCTTCCCATAGATTGTATCTGATGGACATGTGATATCAAACATCATCTCTATTTTCACATAGATTAGAAGTGCGTGTGATTTGATTAGCAATAACGCTAAAGTCCATATAGTCCAAAATTAGAGAACTACTAATCCTTCGCTTCATTTAAAAAAGGAAGCACTTCAATTTCATATTCAAAGAGTTCAAAAGTAAAATGGAGTTCTGACTCTAGATCTAATTTCGGAGGGAAAGAAAAAAGGCTTTCATTATTGTTACTTACACCAAGATCCCTCAAGTTCCACTCCCTCCTAGGTGTGGAAAGGGAAGTTTGACAAACACAACTTTTCCAACCTTCCCCCAAGTTGTATAACAAACATCATCGATATTTTCACATAAATAAGCGCACTTGATTTAATAAGCAACAATTATGCTATGGTCCATATAGTCTAAAATCAGAGAACTACATCTCCTTCGCTCCATTTAAAATAGAAGTTCAAAAGTCATCAAAAAACCAAAAAACCAAAAAGCTGTTGAATTGTCAAAAAATGAAAAACAAACAAGGGTGAGGCAACAAGGTGATGGAGTAGGGAAAGTGATAAGTGTAATTTAAACAAGTTTTATGAAAAAACCTTCATATAGAAAAAACGAAACCGTTCTTATGAGCCTAAGCCACGTCAATCAATTTTCGAAAACCTAAACATAAATTTCTCATATAGGTAAAGGAAACATATGAATTTCATAATCCAAGAGTTAAAAGTAAATGTTGTTCCAATTCTAGAATCTAATTAGGGAGGGAAAACATAAAAATAAAAGGCTATCATAAATGTCAATTACACCAAAATCCCTCTAGTTCCCTCTAATTAACTTCACTGAGAGCACTAACTGTCTAACTGATAAAATGCCACACAAGCAACAAGAATACTAGTTATTTGTACTTGAAGAAAACTCTCCTTGAAAGCGAAATAACTTACAAGTTACACACCTCTAGGCTATTTATTTAAGCTCCCAAAGTAAATGTTTGTGTTTTTAAATCTCAAAACCCAACTACATAATTTCCTCAAAAACCCATCAAGAGATGCTTTCATTCCTTCAGCACGTAACCCAGGGCAATTACAACACACTCGTCTATCTTGCAACAAAATTAATTAAGTTACAAAAAATCCTTTAATACAAAAAGCATTACTCCCTATGTTCTTTTGAGATTAATACTGATAGTAACATGAGACAGGATTCTCAAAGGCACAAATTAGTACTGATTTTATGATTTTATACTATATGCTAGAAGCAGAAAGACATGATAAACAATAAACAAGAAAACACCCCTCCAAAATTTACAGAAACATTTCATCAAAAACTATGAATGTTCACGAAATGCATCTCAACCCAAAAATCGCAGAAGATATTACAAAAACTCCAATTATTTAGCAACTCAATCAAATTGTCTCAAGAAAGAGGAATGAATATCCAAAATTTATAGTTGGAATAATACCAACAAAATAATACCAGGCTATAGGTATTCAACGAAACAATAGAGCAATTGAGTAAAATTACAAGTTAGGGAATGAAAGAACAGGAAGAAAAGAGATTTAAACAGCAATGGCGAATAGGGAAAACGCGGGTTCCCCACGCTCCATAGTGGTATTCACAACACAAAAATTTAAACTTTTACACTTTGGAATATATACAAATCATATCAAAGAGTTCATCAAGTGCCACATTTGTTATTCAATAGATAATTTCGAATACTGCTAATCTATTTTTTAACTATCAAACATTCAAACTTAATCCAACATCACAAATACTATCAAATATGAAACACAACAAGTTTAAAATAAAACAAATTGAAACAATTTTTTGAAAACATAAAGTAAACAAATTACCCAGAACCAAAAACAATTACCAGCGAAGAAGAAATCGAAAGACAGCACGCGGCAGCGGCCAGTGAGAATTCAGTTCGCACCGCGATGACGAGTGGGGGGTGGCGAATGGCGAAGGAAGGGAAGAAGATTGATCAGTGAGGTGAGGCGTATTGGGTGAGAAATATTGAATGACGGAATGAGTTAGGGTTAGAGTAGCTGACAGCCGAGATTTCCCCTTTTTTTTTAAAGTTATTATAGTCCCACCCAGCCACCGGGCTACAAAGTTACCATCATAGTGCACAAAACTACACCCAAACCCCAAGAAACTAGATGAAGTAGACAAAATACAATCATAGAATAAGTGAATAGAAGAAGCGCCTTCAATACGTTGCTCAATCGCCTTAATCACGTTAAGAGAGTTGCCCTCCAATTGAACAAACTGAAATCCGAATTGAGAAGCCAATTGAACACCAAATAATGCCGCAACTGCTTCACAAGTACTAGGATAAAAAAATTACGTTAATTAATTGGACTATTCTCTTTAATTTGTGTTAATTAGACTATTTAGTCTATATATCTAATGCGTTTATTAAAAAGATCATCTCTCACAATAATTTACATCAATTAATAAATAAATCAAGAATTAGGATAAAGAATTATATGTTCTATGATAAATAAGAATTAGTCAAAATTATTGAGAACATGGTGTAAATCATTTTTCCTTATTTTTATTTTTTAATTTTTATTTTCAAATTTAAAAAAACTTTAACTAAAATTTCATATTTGAGGTGGAATTATTTTTAACCATGTACTTTTATCATTGGTTTTATAAACATTATCTTTAAGTTTTGTACACATATTGAGTTGTATTCATTAGAGATATCTTAATATAGATTGTAGCATTTAAATTAACACAAGATTTTAGTTGGCAAAAAGCTAATATTTGTATCAAATCTATTGAGTTTCCTAAGATAAAACAATAATTAAAAGTTAGTATTTCCTTTTCAAAACAAAAATTATTTCAAACCCAATTTTCTCCAATCTTGATTGTTTTCATAATTGATTTTTGACATAAAATCTTTTTCAATTGATCAACAAAGGAGGTTGTTCATTATATTTCACACAAAAATCTTTCAAAAAATATCATTGGGGGGTTGGCATCCCAAATATTAGTCTTCCCCTTGAAAAACAAAAAGTCTATCATCATCAACTTAATATTTCGCTTGAAAATATAGTTTAAGTGAGAAAGGTGACAGATAATCCATACTCGTTCTCCTTGAAAAACAAAGCTATAAGCCATAAACATGGATTCCATTGCGAGTAAAATATGTTGTAATTATTTCGGACTATGTGGATCAACAACCAATGAAGAGGACGATTCATTTCATGCAAATGGAAATGTACAACATATCATGACGATTGAAGCTTGGGAAGAGACATTAAAACTAAATAATAAGGTAATAATAGCGTGTTTTAAGGCATCATGGTGTGGACCTTGTAAGATAATGGAACCATTTTACGGAGATTTGTCACGAAAATATGCGTCGCTCTTATTCGTTAGCATTGATATCGATGATGTGCCAGACCTTAGTGAATCATTTGATATCCAAGCTACACCTACGTTCTTCTTCTTCTTGGATAGACAAGAGATCGACAAACTCGTTGGTTCGAACAAAGCAGACTTACAAAAAAAGATAGTTTTTGCTTCTGGATTGCAAGGTCGAGGAGGTAACTAGAAATATGAATCATAATGCGGATTTGGAGTTTGACAAGGTTCATGCATCTAATCACATGTTTGGTATTAGATGTATGCGTTACATAGATATGTAAGGGTTATCAGCTTTTCAGATTGACCCTGAATTTTGAAAAGTTCGATAAAAACATTATTTCGGCCCCTTACTATCCTCTAATAATTGGCTATTAAAACGTCATTTTTCTAAGATTTTCGAATGCGCGTGAAACACAAGTCATTATCAACCCTTGCAAAGCATGTCCAAATTTTGGGTATGTATGAAGTTTATTGATTAGGCAAAATGATCTTACACTTATGAAGCAGACTTGCAATAATTTATTTATTTAATCACAACTTAGGACATGTCCACCTCTCAAATAATTGGGTGAAAGTATCAATTGTTAACATCCAAACATTTTGTTATAAAAGTTTGAATTCTAATCAAAATAATTGTGACAAGTTTAGCATTTTATTTCTATTTTGTTATTATTTATTGTTCACCTTATGCCTCGCTAAACAATCGTCACACTTTAGTTCTTAATCTTCCTCGAGTCGAAGGACTCTTTTGGGACATGCTCTCCTTTATGGTATAAGTAGCTGTCGTTCGTCCCTCCTCAAACCATGTTCACAGTTTTCTATGAGCGAGATACACTAGTAGGACGATGATAATGATTAATGACAATGATAAATTTGAGCTTGAAATGTAAGAAACACAAGTCAATAATGATTACTCCTCCTTCCTTTGATTTTGGGTATTGTGTGGCAGTTAAGTACCTAGAAATAAAAGAGAAAATATAAAGTAAAAGCAAGGCAAATTCATCGGAACAAACAACCCTCAAACTAGAGCTTTTCGGAAGTAACAATTAACAGCCAAGCTTTTTTTAGAGAGAAGGGGAAGACTAGATGATAATCGAGCCATGGACAATGCTCGAGGAGCACTACTTACTCCAAGTGAGACAAAACCCAATTTTCGATACCAATCAAGCATATACTTCTAGTACTTATAGATGGAATACCGTTCATAAATCATGATTCAACAAGTTTGTATTGAAAGACTTTACAATTCCCATACAAAACAATTACATGTAAAATGTAAAATCATGGTAAAAGTAGCATATAGACATAGTAATGAAGAACAAGTACTATTTAAATGGTGATTGCATTATGGTAAACTTATCCATGACTTCTTGGATCGGTGACTTGGTGAACCCTTCTCGCTTCCGCACTTGAAAATTGCCCGACAACACGAGCATGAGGAATCGAGTCACTACCACGTGCTAAAGCGTCCACATTTTCCATTAGATACTGTCTAGGAAGCCTACCAACGACATTTCCCTCCTCGTTACCATCCTTGTCCAAGAATGCAAAATGAGGGATGCCTTCAACGCCAAACTCGTCTATCTCCTGCTCCCATTTCGTGTTATCAACATTTAGCATCACAAAGTTCACTCGATCCCTGAAAAAAACGGGTAAAATAGTATGAAGGTGATGGAATAAACACGAACTAGAGTAGGAAACATGGAGTAAAGGTAACCTGAACTCCTGTTCAACTTTGTACACGTCTGGTGCTAATTCCCTACATACTTCACACCAGTCTGCATAAAACTCCACGACAGTTGGCTTTCCGTTTGATAAAGCCTATTACAATAACAACCAAGCGTAAACATCGATGGTAAGCACTATAAGTTAAACGTGAAAAATAGAATCGGTCCTTAGAAGTTAGAACTGAACATTTCACTACTAGTATAAATACAAGTATGTTCCAAGTCTGCAACTGTGAGGCGACAAAATAGTCATATAGGATGACAAAATGTGTATAACACAGAACAACGCCAAAGCCTTGATCCCACATGTGTATAAACTCGACAAGTAATTTTCGTTATTTAGAATTGATGATAAGGATTTCATACGCACATCATATGGCACAAGAAAACAAAGAGTAAAGTCAAACCACATAGAGGAACAATGTTAAGAGATATAGAATTAGAAGTATAACACTAACTTTCTCATTATGATATGTTAAAAATGAAAATACAAGTACCTATTACATAGGAAAACTAAGTAACAAACTACACATAAAAATAGGGAGTTCATCCCATGACTCCATAACTTACTCCACTAAATTAGAAATAACTTCTAAAAATAGTAACTACCCACATAACCACTACTTTTGAGTATAACTAATATTTCGAATCAATCCAACATAACCCCTTGATTCAAAATTTCTGAAAATAAAAAAATATCAATGAAGCACTGCTCTTCCAGCCATGTAATGCACTTCTCATTACCATTACTTATGTTGATGCACTTCATCACCAACACTTAACGAATTGGAGCCCTTCTCTCCACTTACGGTGCACATCTCACCATTTATACTCTAAAAGAGTGTTTCTTCAATGGCCACTTGTCGTGGATTCTTTTTCATCTCCTTCGTTTAGAAACCTGCATTTCTTTGCTATGTGCCCAAATCTCTTGCATTTATAACATACTGGCTTTCCCTTATGCCAACAATCATTTTCTTCATGCCCAATCTTCTTGCAATAGTTGCATGAGATGTTCTTCCCTTTTCCCTTATAGCTCGAATTTTTACAAAAAATGCTTCTTCTCCCTTATTTTCTTCATATTCACCTCTCATTTTTATTCTTTGATCGACGGCGTGAACAACATTAATTAATTCAACAAAGGTTAATGTAGACAAATCTTTTGAATCCTCAACAGAGGAAATCTTTGTTTCATACTTCCTTGGGAGAGTTACCAATAGTTTGTCAACCGCTCTTTGACTCGGGAAATCTCCTCCAAGAAGCTTGATTTAACACCTTCGGACTTCTTCATGGACATCATCTCGAATTCCCTTTTGAGATTTAGTATTTGCATTAGTTTGGTCTTACTATTGCCTTCATACTCATCTTTTAGCTTGTCCCATGCTTCTTTTGATGAAGAACAAGCCATAATAGTGGTGAAAATTTCGCCAGTCATGGCTGAATGTAAACATGTTAATGACTTGGCTCTTATGGCCATATCTTCATCATATTTCTTGATTTGGGCTATTGTAGGATTTTGCGGAAGAGTAGGATTAACATCATTTTCAATGAAATCCCAAAGACTTAAGGCTCTTATTCCATTTTATGGCCCATGAGTGATAATTTAGTTAAACTGGGAATTGAAAAATTATTTGATGACATTTTGATAACGGGCAGGATGATGCTCGTTTTATTTCTTCTTTTTTTTATGGAACACTCAACTCACTTTCTCTCTCAAGTATGACCCCAGGATCTAACCTAAAGCTCTGATACCATGTTAAGAGATATAGAATTAAAAGTATAACACTAACTTTCTCATTACGATATGTTAAAAATGAAAATACAAGTACCTATTAAATAGGAAAACTAAGTAACTAACTACACATAAAAATAGGAAGTTCATCCCATGACTCCATAACTTACTCCACTAAATTAGAAATAACTCCTAAAAATAGTAACTACCCACGTAACCACTACTTTGACTATAACTAATATTTAGAGTCAATCCAATAAACTTTGGGAAATACTTGGGTCCTATTCATATTCCAAAAAACATTCTCCGTAGGGACAAGTACAACATAAGAATAAAGAAGCAAACGTAGGTGTCCTAAATTTGGATAACGATCGTGTCATAAATTTGGATAACACGCTTCCAACTATTTGGGGACAGCGAAAAAACACCAGCAATGATGCCAGCGGTATGAATTCCTATGGAGAGTCTAATAAAAAAGGGGATAAGATAAAGTCCACTTGGGGTTCACAAAAGATGTCAACAATAGCACTGGTGGCTGGAACGCTGTTAAAAAAGAGGACAAGACAGAGTCCACTTTGGGTTCACCCAAAATTGTTAGCAATAGTTAAGATCTTTGGAGACAGCACATCACAGAGTTGGGGGAGATTGGACAAGGGTTATGGAAAGGCCTTGCTTTGATGCCTTTGCTAGAAAGATATTTTGCAACTACCACCAGCTTTTGATGCACCCTCTCCAGTGTAAACACACAATTGAATAAAGGGCTTCCAAGCACATTTCAAGTGCATCATTTAGAAGTAGAAGCATTCTGGAGTCTAGACCAATGGAGCAAAAACAGTGTATGCCCACACCATTATCTCCAAAAGAATCTTCTAATGTGTGTGATTGATATGAACTACTCAACCTCAAAGAAGTTAGGCTAGCCTTCTTAATGAGAACATGGAGTGTGATGACGAAAGCAAATAAATGAACCATCTAACTTTTGTAAGGCATATATGTAACCCGCTCCAATTCTCCCTCCCTCCGTGTATTTTGATCATATTTTGATTGCAGGTGTTAGCATTTACCAAAACAACACCAACATCTCTCTGGTTCTTGTGAGCTTAACCCCACTTTCAGAAGCTCTAATTTAGTTTAAAGGATTTCAAAGCTTTCAGCCCCTCCCCTCTCCAAAAAAACTGAAGATTTTCATAATGCACAAATATGGAGAAAGGTTAAATAAAAAACTTAAAAACCAATCAGAAAAGAAGCTTGGAAGAAAAGACAAACCTCCTCATATGGTAATGCCAAGGCAGTGAGATCTTTCAAAGAAACACCAAAATCTAAACGTGCTGAAAAGAAAAGCCCCAATGCGGCAACAGAAGAAATCACAGCAATCCTTTTATTCACTTCTTTGTTTGGAAGTTCAGGAAAGCTAGATTCTGTAGAGGAAGTGACAACTTCTCCAGGTTTATCAACAACGGAAGTGGGCTCAGCAGGTAGCTTTTCCTGGACAAAAAGTATATATGGGAATTGGGAATAGAGGAGAATTAAATATATAAGATAGAACAGCAAAAACATTTAAGTTATATTTACCTGTTATTGTGACATTTTCCCGAATGGCCAACAATAAAAGTGTGGGATGATATAGTCGGACACGTACCGTTAAATTCTTATTATTACTATGTCGTTATTATTTACAACGACAAAACTGAACTGACAACTATGACAATTTCAACATTTATTCATTTTTACATACCGCAAGTTGCATTATGAAGATAGAAGCCCTATACAAAAATCCATCAAAATTAGAATTCGACTGACAGTTGCACTTTTAAGCAATCAGACATACCTACCGTTACAGGGGTAGTATCTGAGGAAGTAGGATTGCCTTGGCATGCGATAGATGTCAGTCTTTGGGTCCTAAGTTGAACTGGTCTAGGAAATTTGAAGAGTATCTGAGGACATAAATTACGATCTGGAAAAAATATCTGACCACTCACAAGGTTGGGAGAAACTCGAGCAGCCATCAGTGGTAACACAACCTCCAATCAGCTGTAGAGAAGAAACAAAAGTTTACAGCTGCCCAATATGTAGTATCTAATATCAAAGATCAACACAATCAATATCAAGATTGACATTTCTAAATATTCAGTAAACCCAACAAAGGTGAAACTCTGAGTCAAGAGACAAACAATGTTTAAAAGGGCACCCAACAGCGCGGCACCTTTTGGCGTCGGGTGATGTGATTTTCACAAAGGCGTACTGTGTACCTAAGGTGCATCTGGTGATTTTTATCTTCAAAGATGTGGAGTTTTATTCCACTTAAAATTCTCATTTTTTTAGTGTTGCCTAGGCTCTAGGATTCTGATCACGTTAGTGTGCCATCCACCTTTTATTACATTGGAAGGGGAAGGAAGGGAAGGGGAAGGAAGGGAAGAGAAATGGAAGGGAAATAGCTCATATTGGAGGGAATGGAAGAAAAAGGAAGGTAAATGAGAGTTTTCCCTTGAATCTTTCCAACTTTAGAGAGATTGGAACGTTAACAAAAAATATCCATTAAATCCTTTCAATTCCCTCCCTCCAAATCCTTTCCCAACGAGGGATTCTTCCTCCCACCAAATCCCTTTTCTTCTTTTTCCCATTACCTTCCCTCCAAACACACCCTAAGAAAAACAAAAGCAACTTTCAATATCATGTAAAGGACCATCATCATCATATCATAAACTATATCTTAATGTGACACGTGTCACTACCACAATGATTTGTTTCCCGCCGAAAGCACTTCTCTAAAAAATTATTCAGCGCATTTATCACAATTATTACAATTGCCTTCAAATATGTTTCTTGTCATATTACAATTACTACACGGATTAGTATTTTGAGAAGTATTCTTGGTTGACTAGCTACAATTATTACAATTACCTTCAAATAAGTTTCTTGCTATATTACAACTATTACAATTGTCCACAAATAAATCATCTTACCTGACCAAAATCAGCCAATTTCAAGACAATTCCTTGCCAAGTTGCCATATTAAATTCTAATTACCCGTGCAGATCACTCCAGAATATTTTTAGAATTATTTTTAGTTGACTAAAAAATTGTTAATTACCTTTAAATATTATTTGTT
Source organism: Amaranthus cruentus (assembly GCA_019425755.1). Taxonomy (NCBI): domain Eukaryota; kingdom Viridiplantae; phylum Streptophyta; class Magnoliopsida; order Caryophyllales; family Amaranthaceae; genus Amaranthus; species Amaranthus cruentus. The sequence goes on from CM033460.1 coordinate 13,057,313, forward strand.
TATAATGCTTTTGAAAATCTAACATGCATGTTTCTATTTAAACATAAATAAATCCATGTAGCCTGACTTAAAATCTTTTATGATTATGCTTTTTTTCATCATTGTGTATTAATTAAATCTCATATTTGAATTAGATGTTTTCAAACTTTTGAGTATTAATTAAATCTCTTATTCTTAAATTTCTATATATTAACATTACTCATATGACTATCTAAAACACAGTAACCAAACACATTTCATTAGCATAAAACAATTATAAACAATTTTTATTTGTTTTTGAGTATTAACATGTTATCTTCAAAGAAATTTTGAGACCAACCCTTTAATTTTTTTAGCAACCAAAAAACAAAAAGATAAAAGTGAACTTACATATGATTTTCTGGATCAAAAAGCCAAAGAGAATCAAAGAAATTGGTTTCAATTAACCGATTAGAATCAAATTAAAGACAAAACCATAGAATAAGATGGGATTAATTAAGAAATTTAGAGATTATGTCAAAAACGGCTGGGATATAGATGAAGATTTGATTGAGTTATCCCAAATTTAGAGAGAGATTAATTCCCCAATAATCTTCCCCATAAGATGCGTTATAATCTTCCCAATCACATAACAAAAACACACAAAAAGGGAAAAAAAAAACTACAAATTTAAAGGATTAATGCTCGGAATCAACTACTAAACATGGATTTTGCACAAACAAATTAAAGAGCAAAAGGAAAACTCACAGCAATTTTGCAGCTCAGTTCGTGTTGGGTTTGCTACTTTAATCTTCAATCTCTACTCGCCTCACAACATAATGTTAATTTTTCCCTCATTTTCTCCTTTAATTATCATATATACTTATATATTGCCACGTCTCTAAGGCTTTATGGCTATTTTTTTTTCTTTCAAAATATTAGTAGTATATTATTATATTATCTACTCTTAATTTGAATTAATGAATTTATTGATTATTTTTATTTTTGAATATTGAACTATAAACAATTGATTATTGATATTTTTTTTTCAAAATATTGAATTTATTGATTATTGATTTTATAAACAATTGCATTTAGCTCAAATATTTCTTTGAATCTTAATTTCTTACCATTTTCATTTTATATTGTCTAGGGATGGGCATCTAAGAGTATGGTCGGGTTTGGACCATATCTAGACCCGGACCCTATTGTCGCGTCCTAACGCATTTCTGTTTTTAACTTATCAACAAAAAAATTATTCTTCAATCCTTTTGAATTTATTATAAATGGGTTTGACACAAATTATTCTTCTCGTCGTTCTTACTTTTCTTTTTAAAATATTATTCAAATTCCAAACGTAATTTAAATAACATTTGTTGAAAGATGCAATATGTACTAGAAAGTTTATAACATGACAACCAATTACAATTGTTGTCTTAAAAACTAATCTGAGTGATTGTATTTTGTGATTTCATGCCAAATCCAAAATCAAAATCCATTCAAAACTCAAAAAACACCAGAGTATACACAGGTTATTAGACATCTGACAGGTAACAACCATTGATCATAAAAATCACCACAAGATCTTAACATCGTCGTCTTAATGTGGATCATGTAAATACATTTCTAGAAGCTAATCGCTTCGAGGATCATGCATCAAGTCACTTACAACCCAGGCAACGGGAATTGGGTGGTAAGGACTTCCACTCGTTTCTGAAGGTCTAAAACACGATCCCTCAAGGGGAATTCGGGAGATGTGACAAATTTCAAAAATTCTTGGAGTTTCGTTTTGGGACGTAACTTGGTTGCTTCAAGAGTTATTTGGATTCCTTCATGAATAAAGTCTGCGGTGGCGACAAACTCCGTTTCTTTGAACCCTCTTGTAGTCATGGCGGGTGAACCAATACGTATGCCGCCAGGGACTAAGGCACTCTTGTCGCCTATGTAAAATGCCACAATATTTTAGAACATAAGTTTGAAGCAGCCATTAATACGAGAACGTACAACAAAAATTTGAGCACCGCTCACCAGGAACCGAGTTCTTATTCAGTGTAATGGAAGCCATATCAAGAATTTTCTCAACTCGAGCGCCATCAACTCCCTATCAAAAGATTACATATGATGATCAAAATGGAAAATGGGATTCACTCAAGGCCGGCCCAATAAGGGGGAAAAGGGGCATGTGCCCTGGGCCAATCCAAAAAATTAGAAAAGCGACATTTTAAAATTTAATAGATAGGGGGTTTATACAATAGTATATCAATAATTAGGGGTTAATAATTAATGTTTTGCCTCGGGCCTCTCAAATCTCAGGGCCGGCCCTATAATTACTCTTTAAAGAAATAAAAATCCAAGATTGATTACTAGTAACAGGGTTCAAGAACACAACTCACCAGTGGCCTAAGATCAACGAGAACAAGGTGGTTATCGCTCCCACCAGATACAAGTTTGTATCCCAATTCTACCAGTCGGCTCGCAAGAGCTCTGCAGTTTGAGATTACCTGCAAGACTTAACGTTAGTACAAAGTGACAGCGTGTAGAAGAAAATCACGAGTCATCTAAACATAGAGCATGGGTTATACAGTGTTTTGGTACGCCTTAAACTCTTGCGATTGTGCATGCTTAAGGCAAACTGCTAGTCCTCCTATGGTGTGGTTATGTGGGCCACCCTGCAAAACAATCATGATACTCAAATGTAAATCTCAAATACAGATCAGTAACAAGAAGGTTGCACAAGATGAAGATGAACAATGGGGCAAAAGAGTACTTGGCATTTAAAGACGAGTAACACCTTACCTGTAAGCCAGGAAAGATGGCATTATTGATGGAAGATTCTAGATCAACTCCCAAAACTGTATCCTTTTTGTAGAAGATCATTCCTCCTCTAGGTCCTCGTAGAGACTAAAAACAATATTGGTCTAGTCAAAAGCACGTAATTGTATTATGACAACTCGAAAGCAAATACCCGATGGCGAATAAGCTGAAAAAGTTTGTATTGACTAAAAAACAACTGAAATCCTCTTTTAGAGCGAAGCTCATAGAATCACCTAAGTCAACGAATTGGCTTCATGAAAAACTAAGCATGAACAAAGCTAGGAAGCTTATTACTTCATTTGTTCCAAAATACTCGTTTCATTACAATTATTGTCACTATTCATCGTTCAAACTTTTTAAAGAGAAAATATAGTCAAGTGGGTCTTGTTTGAATCGTCTAACCGCATACTTACATAATATTAATTTTTATAACTTTTGAATATTATAAATGTTCAAAATAACACATTGGATTGCGTAAAAAGATTCAATGTAGCAAGTATAGTGGAACGGAGGAAGTATAATATTGATTAGAACCTATGTAACATAAATCGTTAGCTAATTTGCTTTTTGAATTCACGATTTGCTCAAAATGGCTCAAAACTAGCTCAAAACCCACCATAATTCGCTTTTTTGAATTGCGATTCGCAAGGAGAATAGCAAATTATGTAACAGTGATCGGAGTTGACCAGAATTACAATCTTCCTAACAGAATTTACAGATGGAAAACAGCTATATGTCAAAAAGGGGTGAATATTAATATGTTCTTCAATCTAGCAAACAAAAACATAAGTATTAAGTGCATAAAATGTCCAGCAGATTAATCTATCTTTTTGTCAGGATTATTCCGTAAGACTATAACAGTACAGAAATTGGAGAGGTTTAGATATACCTTGTGAGTAGTAGTAGTGACTACATCACAGTAATCAAATGGGTTACCAACAACAGAGGCAGCAACCAGCCCACTTATATGTGCCATATCCATCATAAGGAAAGCACCAACCGCATCCGCGATCTAAAAACAAAAAAATATAATCAGTTACAGGCATACAATTAGAAAATTGGGGTGGGGAGAGGAGTGTATAACCCTTAAAGCTCTGAAAAAAGACACACCTTCCTCATACGAGGATAATCAAAATCTCGAGGATAAGCACTGGCACCAGCAATGATGAGTTTTGGTCGAAACAAGATAGCAGTTTTCTCAAGCATGTCGTAATCAACCAAACCTTCTCTTCGGTAAAAAATAGTCAGACCTAACCAAACAGCAAATGTAATGAAACAAAAAACCATTTATAAAGAGTGAAAAAAACTATACCTGTAGATTCGTCAAGCCGATAAGGCATTGATTCAAAATAGATCGATGTTCCTGAAACTCGTCTTTTAGGAGTCATGAAACCGTGAGACAAATGTCCTCCATGAGGTAAATCTAAACCCTGTATCGGAGACGTGGGTTAAAGTAAGAGCAATGAATCTAAGAACGGTCGAATAATGTGAGTATACGATTAGTGGACGCTAAGTGGACATACCATGATACGATCATGTGGATTTAAAAGTGCAGTGTAAACTTCAAAATTTGCAGGCGAACCAGACAATGGTTGAACATTTACACCCCACTTTTCCCCATCCAGGTGAAATGCTTCCAAAGCCCTCTGCTGACAGAGGATCTCGAGCTCATCGATATGTTCATTTCCACCGTAATACCTGTGGAAAATAAGTCGTAAGTACGACATTAACATGAAAATGAAAAAGAATGATATAGACATTCACCTAACTTGCTCATTGCAAGCCTTACCGTTTACCCGGCAATCCCTCAGAATATTTGTTAGTGAGACAGGAACCAACAGCCTCCATAACGGCTCTAGAAGTAAAATTTTCTGAGGCGATAAGTTCAAGACTTTTAAACTGTCTTTCCTTTTCCTTGCCAATGATATCATACACCTCGGGATCGGTATCACTCAGCCCATTATCTTTGAAGTCGCTTAAATCATCTAAAATTCCCAAAAACATAAATGCTTTAGAACAGCTTGTACATCATCGTTATCACTAGACACGCAACATCATAAAAGATATTTTTTTCAAATTAATGGAGCTGCAGAGATGCTAGGAGAGACCGGAGCGTATAACATGTTCATATTCTATCGGTCAGAAAAATGTGAGCTCCGTTAGAAAGGAACACACAATGACACAATCAGAGGCTACTTTCAGAATAATATTTGCTAAAAATTCAAAGCAGCTTTTAAACTAGGGAGCCAATAAGTACAATAACAACAATGCCAGAGCAGGGTCGACTACACGACCCTAAATACTAGTTCCAAACTTCCAATGGTCATCAAACTAGTGAGCCAATACTTTTCCCTAGACTGAACACAATCAGAATCGAAATTTGAATATCTAACAGCTCTTGGGTGATAAATGAAGGCTCAATAAAAGCCCTAGCTTCAAACGATCAAAATTATTGGTAGTACAAAACAATACTATGATAAAATAAGAGTCCTTCCTCTAGACACTTAAAAAACACTGGAACCAATTAATAATAGAACAGTATAGCTGTATAGCATATTGTTTTGAAGCTCATCAATATCCATCAACACAATTTACAATCATACTTATTGTGAAATCATCGTCATCATCATCATTTTCATCCCAATGAGTTTCGCCCAAGGCAGGATCTGGAGAGGGCGGGAAAGATTGCATACAAATACCCTCATCAGCAGAAAACATACAAACGCAGCACCATTCAGAACGACAACTAAACAGACTATAAGCAGACAATCACGACTAAGACAACACTAATTCCAAAAGATAAAGAGACTCATGTACACGTATCTGAAGTCTATCAAAACATACAATCCAAGTATTCAGGCACAATTCTTTGTCTATGAAGAAAATGAAACCCCATTAAGGTGGTAATAAATGATACTTTATCAAAAATAAATTGCACTTGAGTGAGAAACACAATCACATTAGCACTGAAGCAAATGATGAAAATTCCACTAGCACAATATCATCATATGTTTCGATTTTTTGCCTACCACAAAGCAATATACTATAAGATAGCATACTAGCATATTTTGTATAATAATAAAACCCATCATAAAAATGAAATTAAATCAAACAATAATTCAAAGCATAATCCACACAAAATTTCCACTTTGCTTATTGAAAAATTGATTCAAATATAACCCCACAAGAGCAATAAATTTACTACCAACAAAAACAAAAAAATCCCAGCTAAAAACATTATTATATATTTGAAAAATGATAATCAACCATCAAAACAATCCATCAGTTACAATAATTAATCATAAAAAATTCAAAAAAGAAGAGAGCAAACCTCCAGTACCAGGAGCAGGAACAGAGACAGAGGAGGGTGGTCTACCAGTAACTAAACTATTAGAAACAAAAGAAAAACGAGAAGGGTTGGGGAAACGGATGGAATAATCGATAAAACTCAAATGATTCGACCCTTTTTGATTGAATTGAGAAAAAAGGGGAATTTTGGGGTTTGGGATTGAACCCATAGTTGTTGATGTTCCTGCACTACAATAACTTTGCATGATTGATTATCAAAAGAAGAAGAAATACAAAGAAATGAAGAGATTCTGGAGATTGAAGAAGGATTTAAGCTATGAGGTTTAGTGTCAGAAGAACGCAGAGATATGGAGTATATTACACACTGGTTTAAACTTTACAAAAATCAAAACAAAACCCTACATTGCGAATTGTGGTTTGTGGGGCCTTGCGCCGCTGCGAGCCGTTTGTGGATTTGGTATTGTGTACGTCCTACAGCTTGAAGGATACGTTGAAATTACTATACTCCTTTAGTCACGATGAAATCATTATCATCATACTCAGAGTATCCCGTTCATAGAAAATAATGTGCAGGGTTAAGGAAAAAAGAACGACGACAGCTCATACCCATAGAAGTTGTGTTTGGGAAAATTTATTTCATTTGAAATTTAAAATTGGTTTAAATATATTGTTTGGCAAATAAAAAATTTTCACATTTGTATTTGCATCAAATTTTATAATTGTTTTTAAAGTAGTTAAAGTTTGAGAATTTGAGAATGATTATCCAAATCTTGTCATTCTCAAATTCTTAATTTGTGATTTCAAATTGAAATTCATAATTTGAAATAAAATACTTGTTCCCAAATCAGGGCCGGAGCAAAGATTTTGGAGGCCTATTTATTTTTGCGATGTTTTTTTAAAATGGGACCCTTCAATATATATTATAAGATAAAAAAAATTCACTTTAAGAAAAATAATTCAAGACAAAATATATTGTAAGTTTGTAACAATATATTACTTCAAATAAAAAAGGTTTACAAATAAATCACCTAAAGAGTGTTGATCAAACCCGAGCATGAATAGCAACATTTAATATTTGAGGCCCCTTATTGCTGGAGGCCCCAAGCGGTTGGCTACCTTGGATGGCCAAAGAACTGTCCATGTCCCAAATACTACATAATAGAAATTTGTGAATAACGGTCTTCAAATTTAGAGCTTTTATGTATTACAGTCTTAAAATTTGTTTTGTTGCAATTTGCGAATAACTGGCACAAAAGTATTAAAGTCTACACCATTCATGCCAAGTAATCGTTGACCAACCAAAATGACCTTTGATCAGCCTAAATGACAATTGACCATTAGTAATCAACTTTGACTTTAGTCATCTCTGATTTTCCTAATTACAATTAGTAATACCCTTGTGTTTTAGCACTTTAACATCGTGTTTACCCATCATAACAATATTTTTATAAAAAAAGACGTCGCAATTATCCATACAGGGTAACTCTTTCGAAAATCAGGTTGAAACAAGTATTTACTCGTCTATTTCCCGACATGTAGATCGAGAAAGATATTTAACGGCGTTTTTACCCATCATAACGATATTTATTCGAAACGACGTTAAATAACTTTTCCGATCTCCGTGCCGGAAAATGGGCAAATTAATATTTGTTTCGACCGGATTTTTAAAAGAGTTATTCCATATAAAGAGTTAATCTTATATATGTATGTGGAGAGGGAAGAAAGATGTCAATTCATACCCCTAAAGAAGAATTTGACCAAAGAGTCCCTCGACTCGATATAGATCCACAAATGAATCCTCAGAAAACCTCAGTAGAAAAGCAATAATTCATCTAAATTCAATCCCTTAACCTTAAATTAAAAATATGTTACCTCAATAATTAAGGTATAGTAACTTTTTTTCCTTTTCATGTAAACTTTAAATAATTTACTAGAAACGAGTGATGAATGAAATATAAACCTCTCATTTTTTTTTTTGAAGTTGACTTTCAATATATTATATAAAGGCACAACTTAATTATTCTCCTAGTCCTAGAGACCTTTTCATTTAAATGTTGGGAATGGATAACACCGACTACAAATTCCTATATATTACTCCGTTTAATATTAGTTGTTATATTTTATTTTTTATTTTATTTGTTTCGACAATACTTGTTATATTACTATATAAGTTATAAAATAAGTTTTAAATTACCCTCATCATCATACTCAGCATTCTCCGCCCATAAAATCTATGATCAGGGTCTAGGGAAGTAAAAAAACAACAACACATACTCATAAAAGAGGATGTGGTCAAAGAGTCCCACGACTCGAGATTAGTCCTCAAACTGATAGGTCCCTTTTGCTTACCGTCGATGAACAAAAAATGTCTTCGATGGTGACTACTTGGATGTTGACGGCAACACTCGGATTTTCTGGAGGTCGATGACCGTTGCCGACGACCGAAAAATATGCTTACTCATTTTTATGTATATTTTATTTCTGTTCTATACCTCATTTACTTCTACAGTATTTGTCAGTATTTGAAAATAACATTGATATTTTACTATCGACCAATTATTTCGTTAACAAGGGTATATGATAGCAACATGTTACATGTTTACGCCTCATCTTGTGGACATTTGATAAAGTCAATGCTTTTTTTTTTTTTTGAATTTTATTTAAAAAATAAAGTAATGATAAAGCCAACTTGACTCTTAGAACACAACAAAAATGGCCCTTTTACCAGTTTTAGGTACGTTTCATTTTCTAATAGTATTTAACTTATATATTCATTGGAAAAAGGAAACTTCTGAAAATAGCACCCTTCAGAAAATGATTTATATTCATCAAATAAATTGAATTAAGTAAATTTTATTATTACCAAAATTATAAGATTAAATGGGGAGTAAATTATCAACAGGATCTGTAATCATTCCTGAGGGTCTTGGAAGTGTAGTTTATGATCAAAAGGGAATGATACATAATCATCAGATTAAATCTGGATCTGTCCATTCACTAAAAGGTGGTAAGCCTTTTAACCAAGATTCAGCTGTTCTTTGTCAGGTACTTTTTCTTTCTAAAACTTCGCGAAATTATCATTTCTGTGATAGAAATTAGAAAATGAGCCTGGATAATCCAAACAAGGAGAAGAAGAAGTAGTCCACTTATAAACCCAAAGAAAATTCACTACTAAAAACAATTATCGTGGTAAGTGGTAACACATGAGCACTTCAACATTCTGTAAACGGTGAAAATTTAAGTTTAGATTTTAATTGAATTTATAACCAATTGACTTGAATCAATTGTTTATGTACCGAATCAACTCATCAATTGTTGGAGTATATGTTACACATTTTAATGTTAATAGATTAATTGACTTGAATTATAGCGTATGCAGATTCGAGGTTAGATTTTCCCTGGATAAGCTCTATTGAAAACCATGTTAAATTAATTTTATTGTTTTCATGATTCTTAAATGAACTTAATTGTGATGCATATTGTTGAAGTATTTTAATCTTGAATTAAAACTTTTAATTGAGTTGACATGGTATTAGAAGCTAATTAACTTCACAAAAGATAACGGGTTCGAATCTTATTCACCCCATGTAAATTGAAATATTTTATTTTGGTGTGAGGGGGTCTATGACAGTGTGCGAGGGGATCGATCGCACAAGACTTCCTCTTTCTCCCGTGTATGAAAAAGTTAATAAAAGAAAATAAATATGTTAAGTTTATTAATAAAATAAATATATTTACTATAAAAAAGACGCACATGGCCCCAAAATTTTCAAGACAGTTTTGTCTGGTGTGAGATTGGCATGTGCGTGCTTCATCCGTGCTTATATCCCAAATGGCTAAGGCTGTAGGCGTGTTAGTGTATAACATATCATAGGGCAAAGTGAAATACTTCGCGTCAGGTCAGGTATAGGTCAGGTATGAGGAGAGCATGTGCCCAAATGGCTAGTGGGCGTGTTAGAATAACATATCATGGAGCCTCAATATAAACTTACACTTTTGGTTGATTTGGTTTCTTTGACATAGTGATGTTATTGAAATTTGTATGTATATTGAAGGGTTATGGATCAGAAGAAGGTGTATTTTGTGGAGTATTTGATGGTCATGGAAAAAAGGGTCATTTAGTGAGCAAGGCTATAAGAATCAGATTGCCAATACTAGTGCTGGATCAAAAGAATAAATCAGTTTCAGTTTCAGATGAAAGTGGTTCATCACTAAATGAATGGAAACAGGCTTGTTTCAATGCTTTTGAACAAATGGATGAAGAGATTAAAATGGTGGAAAAAGTGGACTACTCTTTTAGTGGAAGTACTGCTGTTGTTGTTCTCAAACAGGTATATTTTCATAGAATTCAGACAGTTGCAGGTGACTCTCTTTTTGAGATAGAGAGAGTAGTATAAGATTTTGAAATGAAATAATTAGGGACTTTAAATATTAAAACCGCTAATAGTTAAAAAAAATCCCAATTTTTACACCGCCCAAAATGTATTACACATAATATTTGCAATTTCTCCTTTTTCGGCTTTCAGATAGTTGCAGGTGCCTCTCTTTTTGAAGACCTTTTTGAGCCGAGGGACTCTTTGACCGTACTCTCCTGTATGGGTATGAGCAGCCGTCTATCTTCCCTCCACAGATCCCAACATAATTTGTCTATGAACGGGATACACTGGGTACGCTGATGATGAAAGATCATTAAGAAACAATTTCTTTGTTAACTTAAAACCAACCTCTTTGTTAGCATAAACAAAGGTGCTATCAAATACAAGTTGCATACATCATACCCTTTTTGAAAGAAAACCTAATGATTCATTTATAAAATGTCAGAATAATAATCAATCAGATACATAACAATTTTAATCAAATAAATTTCTAATATCAAGGTGATGAAACGTCAATTGTAATCAAATAAAAAAGGAAAAATTACTTAGAATAATCCAAACTATTCATGATTTTCCTACAATAATCCCATCTATTGATTAACCATGAATAATCCCAACTTTGAGGGGCATTTTCCAAGAGTAAACCCGGTGACCGGATGACTTGTTATAACAAGTTTTATTTTTTTTTTAAAAAAAGATAAATTAAAATAAAATGTCGAAAAAAATGTTAAAAAAATATTCATAAAAAATTTATGATTTTTTTTATCATTTAGAATTTTTTATGTAAATTTTCAAAAATATTTTCTAATTTTAAATTAATATATAATTTATTTTTTTGGTGAATTACCTACTATAGTAGGTCATCCGGTTACCTAAGTTTACTCTAGGAAAATATCCCTCAAAGTTGGGATTATTCATGGTTAATCAATAGATGGGATTATTGTAGGAAAATCATGAATAGTTTGGATTATTCTAGGTAATTTTTCCAATAAAAAAATATGTAAATTGATCACAGGGTGATGATCTTCTGATTGCTAACCTTGGGGATTCAAGAGCTATACTTGGAACTAATGGACAAAATGGAGTTACAGCTGTTCAATTAACGACTGAATTAAAGCCTAGTATACCAGGTAATAATTATATTACCCAAATCTGGCGTGAAATAGACTTTAAGATATGTTATATATTCTAATACGAAATATAAAAAAAAATGTGATGCAGAGGAAGCTAAAAGAATAAGAAGGTTCAATGGTCGGGTGTTTGCACGAAGGAATGAAGCCGGTTTTCCACGAGCATGGTTACCTGATTCACAGAGTCCAGGAATGGCTATGTCTCGTTCCTTTGGAGACTTGGTTATGAAACATTATGGCATTATTTCTACTCCTGTTATCACTCATCATCGCATAACTTCTGACGATTTGTTTATCCTGCTTGCGACTGACGGAGTAAGTTTATTTTTTCCCATTTCAATTTAAAGTTGTCCTATTTGTTTTATATGATTGAAATATATGTGACGTAACGGTTTATATTTATTATCATTATAAGGGATGGTTATGGTCTAAGACTCTTTTAGACCCGTCCCTAACCTGCCTTTAATTTTAAGGGTTGGATTCAGTTTTTGTAGATCCAAATTCAATTTCGGGTCAAAAAAATAAACAAGTCTGGGTTCAGGTCCAAATCCTCAATCTGGATTCATTTAATACTTAAACCCCCTAGACTCGTTCCAAACCTGCTAGACTCGCTCTAGACCCAACTATGATACAACCTAAACTCAAGTTAAAACTTAAATAAAACCTATAGACTCATTTAGTACTAATTAAACCTTTAAAATATACAAAGTTTTAGTATGCATAATTAAATCAAGACCGATTAGCACCCCAAATCCATCAAACTTCGCGGGTCTGACTTTGTATTTTAAAGTTTCAAACCTTGTCCGAATTCAAAATTTTCAGACCCTAAGAGTCTGGATTCTAGTAGGATAATCATTATAACCAATCTCAATGTATCCCGCTCATAAAAAACTAATGGGCCCACTAAATTTAAGAGGTCTAATTGGACCCAACCAAGACGCGACCCATGAACATTCTTAGCCATTATTTGAGCTTATAGCTAGGTACTCTATGAACGTACAACTAGTCTCCTGAGATACCGTCTTTTGGAGAGACGTCTCTTAGCCTCAATCCATTAAAGCTTATTGCTTATATATTTACTTTACATTTTTTCTAATTGACCAACCCAATAGAGATAGTCTCTCAAAGAGACCGTCTTTCACAAGAATTTGTGATGAACGTAAGGACCCTTAACCCAACTTATTTGATATGACAGGTATGGGATGTGCTTAGCAATGAGGAAGTAGCCTTAATTGTATGGGGCGCAGAGAATGAGAAGATGGCAGCAAAAAATGTTGTGGATGCAGCCGTTCAAGCTTGGAAAATCAAGATTCCTTGTGATAAGCGCGACGATTGCACAGCTGTTTGCTATTTTCTACAGAAGAAGACTCACCATACACAAGTATAAATTGATTTGGACTCGAATCGTAGGAACGTATATAGGGAAGGATTTCCCCTTGTCTTCTAAGGACTTGAGATCGAAGAACATGAATCGAAGGACTTTGCTTCATAGCAAATGCAAAGTCGGATGGGTTGAGAATGCAGATGCAAATCGAGTGTGATAAGAAAACCTGTCGAATATTGTAATAGTTTGTGTGACATATGCCGCCCTATTTCTTTTTTTGTTGCAAATTAAGCATGATCGTTATGGAATCAATGAATTTGACTTGAAGATTCTTGCATCGTGCATTAGGGCGGACTTTCTATGGGGCTATTTTTGAACGGTGGCTGAGCCACATAGTGAATAATGAGGTTATTAGAACCTAGTTAACAATATTTTTGTACACTTGTATCATTGTATTGTAAATTATAATATTTTTTTGTATAAATTTGACATTTTTACTAGACAAATAATTTTATGAGGTTCCTGATGAATATTGATATAGGATGGTTGTTGTTATTGAGAAATTGAACAAGCAAACAATGCAAATCAACAAGACATAAAGAATTTATGTGGTTATCTAATATGGGTTATGAGTTATGTCATTCTTGGTAAGGAATTGCTTTAGAGAGAGAGAGAGTTCCAAAGGTTTTAATTGAGGGTTAAATGGAATGAACTAGGCTAAGTGCATATGAACCCCTGTGTATGATAGAGGATACATATTACAAAACATAAAGCAACTTCAAGCAAAGATGTTAAAAAAGCTATAGGGAAAGGGTGCTCGAACAAGCGCACCTACACCTAGTTCAAGCACCTATGCGTCATTATCTTCTGTCATAAAACATTGCTTAGTGCTCATTCGAACACATAAGTCGCTCGTTCGAGCATCTTTTGATTAAGGCCCTTTGACTATTGTGACTTGTATAATCTTTCATACTTTATTTATGCTCACATATGTTTTATCAAAATGAAAAGCACATTCTTTAAACCCTTGCTATGTTATCTATGTTACCAAGACCAACACAAAGGTGACCCAAATCCCCAAGGAGAAGCTAGGGCTCATCTGCTTTCCCTTAGTAAGACTCAAGACTCTAACAATATTCACTTTGACTCGAGGCCACCCAAGTCAACCATTTCCTTAGACACTTCACACTACAAAAATTTTCTATGATCACTACATATACACACTACAGAAACATGTACATGTACGTTTTTTACACGTGCACATCCATGCCCCTTAGAGGCTTCATATCATGCTAGGTGACAAATCAACCAAGTCTATAGACAATTTCAACTTGCTGGTTGACCACGACTTATATATCGGGCGGGTTTGACGATGTTCTTCACTAAACTTAGACGCTCATTTCAATTTAACCTCGAATGAAATGATATTTAATGTTGATGTTTTTGATTTTTTTTGAGGAAAGTGTTTTGATTTTTGGCCAAGTGAATTGCACTTTGGCTATTACAATGCATGCAAACCAAACTCGTGTTAGGTGAACTCCTTAATAAGATCTTTTAGCGGTTTGCTTTCATTAATGATTCACTTCAATTGTTGACATAGCGATAACATTTTTGTGTTCAGCGGATTCAGGGTATAATATTTTTGGTTGGGCCAATTTTAGTTCTGATGTATATGTAAATATCTTAACAACATAATTTGACTTTTTTATTCAGATTATTTCAAACCAAATCGAATCATGCTCAATTTAAATCAATCATCCTTTGCCAAAATTATTTAGTATTATTTTTCATTTTATTTTGTCTCACTAATTTGTACTCTTTCCTTTTAAGCAATGATTTCACTCTCATTATTTTCATCTCATCCACAAAATATTTCTCTCTCTATCTTAATAACTCACTTTCGTCATCAACTTTATCTGGTCTTATCCTTCAACTCAATTTCTCTTTCCACTCAAAAGCAAGTGATGCTTTCTAAGAAAAAGTATTCGTTCAAGCTATCGGGTTGATTTTAGATTAAGTGTTTCGGGTCGGTTCAAAATAGGGTCTTGTATTCCCATTAATTTTTATATAATTAAAATTCATTTTAAAATTTGGTCAAGTCGGATTCAATTACAAGATCGGATGAATATCAAATTATCGAGTCTGTTTTAGACACCTCTAATTCTGAGCGAGACAAACAACAATTTATGACCACCTCCAATTTTTTGTATTTAATAAAAAAACAAATGTTAAGACCTATTCCTATTGATTCAGGAGATGGATAATACCAATTACTATAATCTTAAAGAACAAAAGGACATATCAATCCTACATGTGTACACATCATTTACACTTAAGTTTTATGTACACAAATATATGGCAGCCAGTAATGACCTATCAAAATATATTTATATAATTATATTATATACTAAAGTAATGTGAATAAGCCAATTTGACTCTTAAAAATATTGACCCTTTAAAAATTTTTTTTCTTTTCTCTTATATATATAATCTTCTCCATAGGCAACTTTTCTAACTGCTAGACTTATACATATATCATTTATGCATTGAGTAGAAATTATATATTCTGTAAATTAATATAAAAATATTTCATATCTTTTTTTTTGGGTATTTTTGAAACTATTTTTTTAAGATGGGAATTGGTGCATCAACTCCAGTAAATCCAGAGGGTCTTGGAAATGCAATCTATGATCAAAATGATGATCAACAAATCATTTCTGCTTCTGTTTATTCTTTAAAAGGTTGTAAAGCTGTCAACCAAGATTCTGCTGTTCTTTGTCAGGTAATTTATTTTCCAACTTTTTTTATGATAAGGTCGGAAAATTCCCTACATATCAGGGAAATGAAAATAAAAATGAAAATGAAATTCGAGTTTTGATCAGAAGGATGAAAGAAAAAACTATTCTGATTCTTGAATCATCTTTTGATAATTGGTCAACTACATTTTGCATATTTTGATGAGAATTGATGAAAAATCATCAAGTTTTTTAATTTTATAATTAATTTGAGATGATTTTAGTGTAGAACTATGTGTAGTTTTTTCCTTTATTTAATGGAATTGAATGTAGTTCGAAAGTACATATACATGAATTATCATCGAGTCAATTCAGAATAAAGTTTCGATTATGTGAATTGAGTTACTATTAAAATTGTAGTTTATTGAAAATTTTGATCGGACTAGTTCGACCGAAGTGGTATTAAATCGGTTTTGTGATATGTTTTACTTACCCTTAAATGCCTTTTCCGTAACGGCTTAAGGATTTGTTTGCAAGAAAACGTGAATAGTTTGTTTTCAAGAATACGTGGATTGCATTAGTATAAAAACGATTTAAATTGAAAATTTTGATCTGACTAGACTAGACGTGTATCAAACTGATTGTGTGAAATGCCTTATCTATATATATATTTTTCTTAACGGTTTAAGAGTTTGTTTCAAGAACACGTGAATGCTACATATTTTTGGACTAGTTGTTTTAGAATTTTTAGGAGGATTATTTCAAATCGAGGAGTATATGGTATCCTATCTAGGTATACCTAACATATACTTTTATAATAGAAAAAAATATTTTATTCTAGTTAAAATATTTTATAGATGATGGAAGCTATTACAAGTAAAAATAAAATGAAAATCTAAAACCTATGAATTGTTTTGAAGTGCTTACTACCTAAGGGCCCAATCAGTTTTATTATGATTTCTGTTTTTTAGTTTTTCGAAAATCATATGAATTATAATATGTCTAATAATAAATAAAAAAATTAGAGAAATTTATTGAAAATATGTAGATTTTGCAAACACGTAAAAATTAATTTTTATGATTATCAAACTTTAGTTTTTAAATTTTTAAAAATTGAAAATTTATATATATAAAAACAGGTGCTTTCTTGAGAGACCGTTTTTTGTAAAGACATCCCTCAAAAGTTCAACCCAAATTCATATTTAGAGTTGTAACAATATATATTTAAAATTGGATTGGGCTTTTGAGAGCCATCTTTACAAAAGACGGTCTCAAGTAAGAATTTTTGTTTTTATATATTTTAATAAGCATTTTCCTATTTTTATAAAATCTTTAAGAAAATCAAATACTCATATTCCTTAATACTCCCTAGTCCACCATATATATTAATTTACAATTTATGAACTAAATACATAATGACAAGCAGAGTAAATAAAAAAGTGATGAGAATAAAAAAAGAACGCATTTATCGAGAAATTTACAAGAGAATTGTGAAAACCATTGTCAAAAAGGAAACGACCACAGAGGTAAATATAAAACCACTTAAAATAGAGAAATAAAGTACAAATCAAATAGGACAGAATGTGTAAAATAATAAATGTAGTATAGTATGATTAAAGTGATTAGTGTTAAAAATCAATTGAGTCAAAATTTTGAAAACTTATTACTCCCTTTATCCCTATGTTCCTCCGAGATAACACCAATTAACTCAAATATGCGATAACTTTTTAAGTCAAATGGTACTATTTCAGAGGTACAGATGAATAAGAGTTATTTCATTCTTAAATACTTAGACTATGTGGTAACTTTTTTTTTGGCTTTGGCATTTAGGGTTATGGGTCAGAAGATGGTGTGCTTTGTGGAGTATTTGATGGGCATGGCAAAAATGGTCATATAGTGAGCAGAATTGTGAGCCGGAGGTTGCCTTTACGATTACTCGATAAAAAGAATGCAGTTTCAGAGGTGACTGAGAATCATTCCGGAATCCAATCAACACAAGACGAGGGTGATTCATCGTCGACGAAGAACCAACTGCAGGAGTGGGAGGAGGCATGCTTGAAGGCATTCCCAGAATTGGATGATGAGCTTAAGAAGGTGCAGAGAGTGGACTTTAAATTCAGTGGAACTACTGCCGTTGTTGCTCTTAAACAGGTACACATTTTATACTTGCGGCATGTCAAGGAACCAATTCAACCAAAAGCTTACACTGATGGTTGAAGCCCCAAGATATGTTATATATTGTAACACGCCCCTCACACGAGAGTTCTTGAGTTCTTTGAGCTAGAAGTGTGAATGCACCACCAGCCCTCCTCAAACCTGATGCCAAATATTCCACTTGAAATTGAGTAATTGAGGTTCGAAACCGTAATCTCTAATCACGATAGCTCTGATACCATGTGAAGCAATCAATTCAACTAAAAACTTAAATTGATGGTTGAAGCCCCGAGATATGAGATATGAGATAACAGTTTTTGATTTTAGATCCTTTTTACGTCTAATAATTGAATCAAGCCAATATCTTGTTCGTTCGAGCATAAATGCATCCAACGGTTATACTGCCTTTAATTGCACCATTTTGCTTGTTCGAGCAAACTTCAAACTTAGACTTAACTCATTCCGAAGAGCCTACTCCATAATATACAAGCCTAACTACCTCGACTCAAGGCATTCATATACAATAACAAACCCTGTCAAAAAATGTATTCTTTGTTTCTAACATGAAATCTTTAAGCAGGGGGATGATCTTCTTATTGCTAATCTTGGAGATTCAAGGGCTATCCTAGGAACAAAATCCGACGATGGAGGACTTACAGCAGTTCAATTAACCATTGATTTGAAGCCTGGCACACCAGGTAATTAGCATCATTTATGTTTGCAATTCTAGTACACAATAAATCCTTTTTTTTATCTCTAATGTACTGCTTATGTTTTGACATTTATGCAGATGAAGCTTTAAGAATAAAAAGTTCCAATGGTAGGGTGTTTGCACTTAGAGATGAACCAGGTGCTCCACGAGCATGGTTGCCGCGTGTTTATAGTCCTGGAATGGCTATGTCTCGTTGCTTTGGAGACTTTGTTATGAAAAACTATGGCATAATCTCCGATCCGGTTATCACCCATCACCACATAACTTCCGACGATCAGTTTATCCTGCTTGCAACTGATGGGGTATGCACACTTACATAAAACTTTTCGATAACAACCAAATAACAGTTTGGTAAACGACTTTTGACTTTTAGCGTGGTGAAAGGCCGACAATTATGCCAATACCAAAAAGCTTTTAGACCCACTTTCTCCATGAAACAACCGACATCCAACAGTCGACATCTTATTTCTACCATACATCTCATACACCTCTTGTCAATAACCAGTATTTCAAGTTGGTCAAACCAGCCAATACCACACCTAAAAAAAAAAAAAACACCAGCCAATACCAAAAAGCTACTACAAGTAGTATTCTCATGGGCGTTTAAGCTTTTAGACTCACTTTTCTCTATTAAACAACAGACAACCAATAGTCAGCATCTTATTTCTACCATACATCTCCATAAGAGGTGGTTTTTCACTTAGCAAATCAATAATCAATATTTCAAATCGGTCAAACCAGCCAACAACCATTTGCCAAGAGACCTTATATTATTCAATTGTCTAACACAATAATAGATTGTTGAAGGAGAATTGAGCTATAATGAAGTGTTTTTTCTTCTTTTTTTTACAGATATGGGATGTGCTTAGCAATGAGGAAGTAGTATCAATTGTGAAGAATGTGGAGCATGAAAAAATGGCAGCAAAAGCAGTGGTAGATGCAGCAGTTGCATCATGGAAGAAGAATTTTTCTCACAAGATTGATGATTGCACAGCTATTTGCTACTTTTTACAGAGGAATGAAAATTCTCAGACCCAGAACCCGAAAGATGAGGTTCATCTTTTGGGATAACAAATGGGTAAGATGGACTTCAGGAAACTGATTACAATCAGTTAATATCTTGATTTCTTGAGGCGGTTTAGATTCGAGGGACTTTCAGAAACTCTAAGATTTGGCCTTAAAACTTTTATGACTCTTTGAGTTGATGAGGATTATCATCAAAGTGCATTGTGCAAATGAATTGTGAGGGTTTTGTGCAAGTAGAACAGTTTTTGTGTTGGATTGCAATTTTAGAATTTTCAAATTTTAGTTTTTATTTTGAAATTTCATTTAGTTCATACAGAAGTGAATGGAGTTACTCCTATTAAGTATTTATGGCTCAAAAATCAACATGAGCTTGAATGATGATGGAGATTGGAAATGGTCCGTTCACTCTACAACATGATCTTTGCATTTATGGTCGGAGGAGCGGGCGGATGGATATGGGGCAGATTAGTCCTCAAATCACCATATTCATTGGTCATTACCCATGGTGAGTAAGACTTCTATACTCATATTCATATTCTTTCCACCAAATTAATACTCATATCCATCCTAACTAATGCAAAAACAATACGGAACCCACAAAATTTTATTCGTCTGTTATCCCTATATATATATATCTATAAAGCATTATGTACATTGAAACACTTGTTTCAAGCATGTTTAACACTCATGATTGTTGCAATTAGTAAACGCCTACCTCTATCCCAAATTTTACACTCATGATCATCCATTAAAACAGATCATAATATCTCCATCTGCCCACTTTTTATCCCAATACTTTTGACCCTCTAATCCCTCCCCTTCTTGTCCATCGATTTCCCGACATCATCATCACATCATTTGGAAGGCAAATTTTGCTTAGATGCAACACCCAAGCTCATTTGAAGGGTACGAAGAATTAGAAGAGTTCAACATTTATTTATTACTTCAAAGATCCATAGTTTTTGTAATAAATGATTATAATGGACTATAGTCAAATAGCTCGTTTTCCAATTCAACAGTAAAACATAAATGTAATCAAAATATCGTTCCTCTTTGATCTAAAACTGTTACATCAGCTCTGAGCCTCACTGGCATTCTCTCAAGTAAAAAGAAAAAAAGAAAGACATACAAAGGTTTCAAGATGATGATTGGTCAATCGACGGCTCCTCTCCAGGCAAGTCATCATAGGTCACAGAACCTTGTTTCTGCACAGCGCTAAGCTGCGTTGATGGTTCATTTGCTCGGGTTTTTATCTTAGTGTGATGTGTAATAACTAACGAGGGGCGATGTGGTTGTTATAATGCCAAATGTTGGTGCAACCATAAGATATTTCTTAATTCGCGCCCTAAAATGCGCTTTTCAATGTACGTGGTATCACTTCAAAAGATTTGGAAACCTTTATGAATCTGCCGATTATATATGATGCAACTTTGTTTTTGTGCACTAGTAATTGATATTCCTTATTGCAGCAAACCAGGTAGTTTAGCATTTAGCACAAAAGGAAAGGTAAAAGGCAGCAAATTATTGATTTCAAGGGATGGGTAATGGGCCAATAGGGCCTATAGGAGAGGGTAGAGTAAGGGGCTTTGGAGCCCATAGGTAGGGCAATGGGCCATAAGGTCCTATTGGGGGAACTTTTGAAATGAATAAGCAAAAAATTAAAAAAAAGGAAAAATTTTGAAACTATTTGCCAAGATAAGCACTTTTTTTCCAGACTTTAAGTTTGGATATGTTCGCTGCTAACAGCAAAGCAAACAGAGACTTTGCTGTTATTAACAGAGAACAAGCATCTACACTACTATTTTATAAGGTTAAAATTAATTTATTTACTGATCATTTTAAAATATGAATTAAGATAAATATAAGTTAATAAGGATTATTTAATTATTATTTTATATATAATTGATCATTTTAAAATATGAAGATAAATTATTGTGACATAATTAAATAAGAATTAAAGAAAAAAATTAAGAAGTTGCAATAATTAAACCACAAGTTTATGAGTTTCGGAAAAAAAAATTTGACCTATGAGTTGCATTTTTTTATGTGTTCGATATTTCTTTTAGGTTTAGGGAGTGATTTACAACTATTAAGTTGATTTTTATATATTAACATTTAATAGGATTCGATTCCATTTAAACATGCAACATATATATGGAATTTTATGTTACTTCTTTTCAAATTCTTATATTCGCTATTGTCCACTTATCAAACCTTTAACAACCACCAACTAAAGATATTAAATATGATTATAATATTTTATGGTTGTTTCATTCAACTAAAGATATTAAATATGATTATAATATTTTATGGTTGTTTCGGTAATGAAACGAGAAAGTGTAAAAAACGAGAAAGTGTAAAAGACACTTAAAATACCTGGAGATAGGTGTAATCGGGAACGATTGTCAATATGATAAAAGTGATAATGATCCTTCCGATGATGAGACCTCAAATCCTGCAATACAACGTTAGCCTTGCCCGGGGTGGTTTCCCGGAAAACCCCTCCGACGCTCAAGTCAGATCGAGAAACCGAAAGTGATGAATATATGATAATTAATGAAAACAAGATAACGGATTGTAGGATGAGTTCAGATCAATTAAAGGATATTTAGTTACATATCGATCGTAAGGAGGGCAGTGTATTTTTATGGAGTATTGGTAGGAAGATCAAAGCTTAAATTTTTTTCAAATGATGTCAGTAACCTCTATTTATAACACTCAGGAGGGAGTTATTTATGGGAGATGGGAGGTTATATTTGATGATAATGGGAGGTTATAGTCGGTTAGTGGGTAGTTATTTTGGGAAGTTATTAGACTAATTTATGGTTTGACTAAATAAATTACGGATTTATAATTGACCTCGTAACAATGGTATTTAATAGTTTCATTTTCATTATAAATAACATTGATTTTTTCCAATAATAATTTACTATCAAAAAACATATACTTCTAGTTAAGAAGAATTTGTCAAATTATGTACTAGTAGTCGACACACATGATGAAAAAGTCACTTATTTGACTCAACAATCAACTTTTGGTTGCTTGGAAATTGAAATGAGGCTTGATAGTTTACAAGGCACTAAAGTCACGTATGTAGTCCGAACGAATCAATTTAATTATCAATTTAAGTTAAAAGTTAATGTTTTAGAATATGTTATATAACTAGATAATGCCCGTGCGATGTACGGCTTTGTATTAAATTTTCCGACATATTAGTATCATTTAAGAAATTAAAATTTTTTTAAAAAATTTTACATTATACTTACATGTCATTTCAATCTGAATAATTGTATACATTACATACATTGTATGATTTGTATCATACTTTGCATTGTGCGTGTAGATGATTGCGAAAATTTAGTTAATGACAAATAAATCACAACAAAAGACAAAAAATGTGATTATATTTTTAATATAATTATATCTATGCTTATATTTGTTTATTTTAAATGGAAAGCAAATAGATCGTACATGAAATATATTTTTAATAAAAAAATAACATACCAATTAATGCTAACAAAAAATAATTACATTAATTTGTATAAAGTAATACAACTATTGAAAATATACTTCAAAATCAAATTTAACATACTTCAAAATCAAGTTTAACATAAATAATTATATATGTAAAATTATTTTATAAAAGTTTAAACAAATTCAAAAAAAATATAAGCGACTTGCATACAGATAGTCGCAACTTAAAGCATATTAGAATCATGCATTGCATTTAAGCAACCAATAGTATGTATAAAAAAATCCTTATAAAAGTATATTATCTTTGAACTATCTCAAAGTATCCAATACACTCAAATAATATTCATTTAATAAATAACATTGATACAATTTTTTAAATAATAAATAATTAAAAAATGTTATAAAATATATGATTTTCTAATACATTAAATGATGTGACTTAAAAATATATAACATCAATAAATATAGATAATATTATAGTCATAGTTCGAAAACAATAAAGTCAAAGACGTAAATATTAGTTATAAAGACAATGACATCATTATTGAGTTTTGGAGGAAAAAGTTTTAATGAGGTTGTGACACGTAAGCAATAATAAATAGTGATGATGTCAGCGTGTTTTGTTTTAGTAATAGTTAAAGATATATATACTTTAACACGTTGGTTCACATGGAAACCCTTTAGACTTGACGTGTGCATGCAGCACATGAACTTCTCATCCGTAACATTGAACCCCTGACCTCTTGTCATACTGGCTTTCGATATTATGTTATGTAATCAATTCAACTAAAAACTTAAGTTGATAATTATGGACTCAGAATATGTTATATACTCTAACATATAAAGCTTCTTTTGGTAGTTTAAAGTAGGGCTGGCAAAAGTTGACCCGACCTGCTAATATGACCTGAACCTAACCCGAAATAAGTGGGTTTGGGTTGAGACTTTTGACACAATTAATTAAATGGGTCGACCCGACCTGATCTGTTTATTAAATGGGTTAGGTTCAAGTCAAAATTTTAAACCTGAAACAAACCTATATAACCTATTTAATTAAATGTTAAATCAATAAGTATAAGCTAAACTTAGTTCATTTAATATTTTCTTTTTTTTCATAGTAAATACAAAATAAACAACAAAAAAACATAAAATTAAAATTAAAGCCAAAAAAAATTAGATTTAAACGACGTTAAAAACCTTAAAACGAAAAAAAAAATTATAAACGGGTTAAGTGGGTTAAAATCAGGTCAACCTGATCTGTTCCAGGTCGGGTCAAGGTTGTGTTTTTCGACCCAATTAACTAAATGGGTTGGGTCTGGATCAAGGGTTTTCTAACCTGTTTATATATGACCCAAACCCTAACCCGACCCAATCTAAACTGTTTGACAGACCTAGTTTAAAGCTCCTCCCATGGCCAATAATAGGTCCTCAGGCGAGCAACTTGGGCAAGTAGCTACATATAGCACAAACAGATTGTTGGATAGGTCCAGGAGACTTGCTTGAACGAGAAGTCATATTGCTCGGGTGAGCAACAAGCTTTGGAATGCTTCATTGCCCGTGTGCTCCATCGTGCTAGGACAAAGATTCCACTTGCTCGGGAAAGCAACTACACTGTAAACGAAACAACATAAAAAGATAGACATTATTAGGAAGCTTAGCTATGGGTAGTGAAATGCAATTCCATATGAGTACTTAAGGGTCCCAATGGAAGGTTTTGATCTCTTTGTGAGTGAATTAGTGAGAGATTATTGATCTAATATCTTCTAAGCACTTAACACAATCAATAAAATTAGTGAATTAGTGATTTTTCATTGATGAATGTATTAGGCCATGACAATTCGTAACATAATATTGTTAGAGTATATAACATATTGTGGGGCCTCAACCATTAGCTTAAGCTTTTGGTTGAGGCCCCAAAATATGTTATATACTCTAACACGCCCCCTCACACGAGAGCCCTTTGGGCTAGAAGTGTGGATGCAACACATGCTCTCCTCATACCTGGTGCTAAATATTCCACTTAAATGAGGGGTGGTTGAGATTCGAACCCGTGACCTCTTGTCACGTTGGCTTCTGATATCATGATTAGGAACTTGACATGGTATCAGAAGCCAGGGTGACAAGAGGTCACAGGTTCGAATCTCAACCACCCCTCATTTAAAGTGGAATATTTAGCGCCATGTATGAGGAGGGCATGTGTTGTATCCACACTTCTAGCCCAAAGGGCTCTCGTGTGAGGCTTTTGGTTGAGTTGGTTCCTTGACAAATCTCACCGTGACTCACTCGTGTGGACTGACCATGGGTTCGGGCCCACAAACCCACTGGTCAAGGGCGTTGACTTGATGCACATACACTCGGTGATGTTTATTGTTTCCCAAAACTATATGGTAGTAGGAAGATTAACTCACCTAATATATATGCGAGTTAACAACTCACTAACTTATCGACGTGAGACCTTGTCTCGTGAATTATTTCCAGCCCAATGATATACGAGATTCAATAATGTTATTTGTTGTTTCAATCTTTATGGAAAGGGGGTTTACAATTGAAGGACATGTTTTATGCGTGTGGGCCCTATTGAAGAATAATTTAATTTCCATGACCATGATCATCTTAATTATTAACTTTATAATTCTTCCATACACATTATAGACTTCGTCTTATAATGTAGGATTTGGTTAAAGGTCATCCAATCAACCATAGTGTCCCCCACTTGTTGATCCATTAATTTGCACCAATAGTGGAGAAATTGTTTGTTATCTAAGTAGACTCCATTCTCAAGTCAATCTCCAAGAATGAATGATGAGAACTACTTCTAGTAGCTAATTAGCATTAATGGTTGAGTGGTTAAGCTTGACTAATTGTCCCATTTTAATAGTTGAACTATTACGACATCTATCTGGATTTAATTTGCTATATTTACTGTAAAATCTATCATGTTGAAGTGATTTTTTTTTTTTAGTTATTTGACTAACAGAAAAATATAAGTTTGTTGATAGGGAGTATCATCAATAGCAATAGCTAATGGAGCATGTTTTCGAGGACTATGTTACATTTTAAAACTATTAATTTTTAACATGTTGAAAAATATAATCTTATTAAGAGGTGAAACATACTTGTTTCATTACCTTTTTAAAAAATTTACGCATGATTTGCGATAATTAGATTCCTTGATTATCATTTTCTTGTGGGGCGTCCATAACAAACATATTAAAGAAAATGGAATCCTTCATATAATGTCACATCAATGTCAATTAGTTAACTTGTTTATCATTTATTTTATTTATATCATAAATTATACAAAATAAAAAAATTATAAAATTTTGATATTAAAAAAATCTGCAATTAAACAATCTAAATAAGATTTCAATTCACTATATTTATTCTTATACGTTAGCCGTAAGCCCATAATACATAAAATAAGCTTGAATTACAAACATTGACAATAAAAAATTTTAGAAGTATTTTAAAATGGAGGTAGTAATTGATGATATAAAAAAATTAAATGTATAAATTAATGAGATTAACAAAAGTGTATTTAGAGTCAATTTCAAATTAACCTATCCAAGATAAAAATAAAAAGCAGAGATGAACCAAAAATTAAAAAATCTTTTAACCACCTTATGCAATTTCAAAATTTATAATATTCTTTAATAACTTGGTATTTTTTAAATACTTAATATATATATTATATGATTTAATATGAAACTCTCAATTTTTCGGAGCATTGTAATCGAACATAATATACATGCTCGAACCTCATTTAATAAGAAGAATAATTAAAAATATAAATGGAAAATTCTATGTGGTGACCTTAAGTTTTTGGCTTTTCCACAAATATTTTTTAATTCCACGTGGTGACCTTGAGCTTCCAAGTTTTCCATGTGATAGACAAAATGTTAAGTAGTTACATTAAATACTTATTTTGACTGGATTTCAAAATATGTGGTCAATTAGGCCGATCACGATGTTTGTTTTTCGAAAAAATGTCATTACATTGAGTAAAAAAACGTAAAGTTAACAAAATAAACCTTCTCTTTTCTCTACCACGTGAAAAACTTCAAAGATCAAGGTCTACACATGAATTAAAAAGACTTTTGTTTAGCACGTGAAAATGCCAAAATCTCAAAATTACCACAAAAAATTTCCCGATATAAATTAATAGTATAAAGGAAAAATTACAAGGAATTAATAATACAACCTTTTGCTTATTTCCCTACAATAATACCAACTTTTGATTAACCATAAATAATACCAACTTAGGGGTGTTTCCCTAGAATATACCTAACATGTTAAAAATCAAACTATAGGTGATTATATGACAAAAAAAATTAGTAAATTAGTTAATAAACCAAAGTTGATATTATTCTAGGAAAAAACACCCCAAAATTGATATTATTCATGGTTAATCAAAAGTTCGTAATATTATAGGAAAATTAACAAAAGATTATTATTCATGCTAATTTTTCAAGTATAAATTGAAAAGGACGGATGGAAAACAAATAGCGGAGGACTATAAATATGGATGAGTTTGTATTGGCAATTGACAAATAAACGTAGCGGCATATAATATAAGATATCACTACACAATCAAAAGCCTCCATTATGGTTATGGGTATCCACCACAATTTTTCTATCTTGATGTTTATGATCTTGGCATTATTCAGTCCAATTGCTTATACTCGTTTTACATCAATAAACTTGTCAAAAATAGGTGATTATAAACAACCTTTACCATCATCTTCCATTGATGAAGCCACCAATTGGGCTGTTCTTGTTGCTGGTTCTCGAGGCTATGGTAATTACAGACATCAGGTATCCATCATTTTTTTTATTTATTTTTATTTACCCCATATAATGCTGTGTTTAGCTAATTACTGATAACTGGTAACTGATAGATTTGACTAGCTTATATTATTAATTTGTTTGACCAGTTGATTTTGAATCACCGCTTATGACCAACTTGTTCAAAAGCAACCTATTCATAAGGCTGGTTTGACCACTCAATCTCTAATTGTATCAAATAAGCTAAAATTGCCATAAACTATTTTTCCAAACACTTTCAATATATTCTGGAGCTTCATTGATAAGGATGAAATGTAAATTCGATAATACAAAACTAATTCAATTAAAAATTTAATTGAAAAGTTGCAGACTTCTTCCGTTCCATAATACTTGCTACATTTACCTTTTTTACGCAATCTAATATACTATTTTATTCATTTATATGTCGAATTATACACATTTAAAAATTATTAAAAGTTTATATTATGAAAGTATGCGGTTACACGATTCAAACAAGATCCCACTTGACTATATTATTACTTACATATTAGCCGCAATATATAAAATAAGCTTAAACGATGAATAATGTTCAAAAACAAAATGTAGCAAGTATTTCAGAATGGAGGAAGTATAGTTTATTATAGTCGTCATTTTCATTAGTCTTATGGGCTGAAAGCGTGGATACACTAGATACATTTTCATATGGTGATTCTATAGTGTAGGTTTGGTTTTAAACCTAACCACCGCTACAATAAAATTAATAAAATATAAATTTTTAATATTTTAATATTTAATTATTTTAAGATTATTGGTGGCTATCTAGAACTAATTGCAATTAATTTGTATTAAAATATAAAATCTTTTAGAGCTTGTTTACAGATATTTTATTTGTATATACACTAATTTAAAGTTATTTATTTTGCAGTCTGATATTTGCCATGCTTACCAAATATTAAAGAGAGGAGGTTTAAAGGATGATAACATCATAGTTTTTATGTATGATGATATAGCCGACAATGAAGACAACCCAAGAAAAGGAACTATAATTAATAACCCCAAAGGAGAAGATGTTTACGAAGGAGTTCCTAAGGTATGTTTTGTAATATCACTTCCCATTTACGTTATTATTATAATATAATACTACTAAATTATTAAAAATCGAGTTTTATTGCAGTTGAAAAATCAAAAAATGTCTCAAGTTCAATTCTCAGTTGTAGTTAGATATTTCTTTTTTTTTGGCCTACTCTATAATAAAATAATAATAATGACAATAATCATTATCATCAAACCCAGTATTTCCTGCCCATAGAAAACTATGGCGGGTCTGGGAGGGAATGACGGCGACAACTCATACCCATAAAGGACAGCACGACCAAAGAGTCCATCGGTTCGAAAAAGAATAAAATAAGATTTCTTATTTTGCAACTAGTGGGACCGAGAGCGGCTGCAGCGAACTCTACAAGTCTGCATCTTCTCACACACAAGCGTTATCCTTATACATAAGAAAAATATAACTAGAGTGCATATAGGTATAATATAATATACTAAAAACAAATAAGAAAATGAAAACGAAAACAATAATAATAGTAGTAAAAGCAACGAATAAAAGCCAGAGAACAGGAACACGGACAAGTAAGCGAGGGGACAATCACTAGTCTAAAACATGTATAATAATATACTAAAATATTGAGAATCGAATTTTATGTTAATTGGTGAATAAATATTACTTTATAAAAAATGTCTTAAATTCGATTATCACCTAGTCTTCACCATCCCTCGGCCTAACCTGTAGAAAAATAATACTTATATATTAAAATATAAGTTTGGTCACAAGATAATGTTGGTTTTTGTATATAATTTGTGTGGTTGATGATTGGGCAGGATTACACGGGTGAAGATTTAACAAGAAGCAATCTTTTAGGTGTTATACTTGGAAATAAAACAGCTATAAAAGGAGGAAGTGGCAAAGTTGTAAATAGTGGTCCAAATGATCGTATTTTTATTTACTATTCTGATCATGGAAGTCCTGGTGTACTCAGTATGTTACTCGCTACTTCCTTTTATATAACTTTACCATATTTTTTCGGCAAATTCAACTTATTTTTTGGATTATTATTTTATTGTACGTGTTAGTATATTTAAAGAACATTTCATATTTTAATTAAATAATATGTGTTAATGCAAATTCGATATTTAAAGAGTATTTGATATTTTTTAATGCAAATTAGGTTAAATGACATGTGCTAATTAATGCATAGATTCCCATGCATATTTTTCATATATATTTTTTAATGTCACTAAAAGCGTTTGTGGCTTAATAGATAGAGCATCTGTATGTGGAGTAGAAGGTTTGGGGTTCGACTCCTACTGGACGTAGGTATCAGTTGGGGGGTTTCTTGACTGCGCATATGTCTCTTTACTCCTTTCTTGGGAGAACGGGTATGATATGTCCGCATCTTTCAAGAAAAATAAAAAACCCCACCCGGATCATGCCTTGTGCGGGATAATGGAAGTCTTTTTTTTTTTAACCCATAAAGTCACAACTATAAGAAATATTGCGGTTTATTGCAATCATGAATTCTAAATTCTAAATAGTTAATTATTCCACGTACAATTAAATTTGAGCTATACAATTAAATTTGAGCTATATGTTTGTTTACTATTGAAAATTGATCAAACAGTTTTAAATATCAAATAATTTTTCTAATTTATTTAGATAGAAATGAATAAAAATTTTCAAACTAACTAGCCTAAGGTGAAGTCAAAGTTTTGACTTGTGAGTGAACGGAGCAAAATTGCCAAAGAGTATATGGTAAGAGAACACTTGTTATGTTAACCGTAATTTTTTTTGATTTAAATATAATTTTAAAATTTTTAAAAAAATATTTTTTTTTGTATACGTTGCTTATAATCCATTATCCATACAAATAGTTAATCTTGTATTGACCTTTTTGACGGTGGAAATTTATTTATGTGACAGCTATGCCAAATGATGATGATCTATATGCAAAAGATTTCATCGACACCTTAAAGAAAAAGCACGAAATGGGAACATACAAAAGCATGGTAATTATTAATAAGTGATACATGCATAATTATTTGAATTGGAGAGTACACTATTATTATTACTCATTTTATTTCAATCAAATTTTCTACTTATTTTTTGACATTATTTACCAATTATTCATAGGTTTTTTTTCTTAATTTATAAGTTAAAATATAGTCTAGTAAGATATTAATTATTTGATTCGTTATGATGTAAATTTTATTAATATCAATCTTTATAATATTTTTTAACTAGAATAAAAATAGTGAATAAATAAATATGTAAAATTAAATGAGACAATTGATTAGGATAAGAGGACGTATAGTTTTATTATCATGAATTAGAGTAGTATGATGAATAAGAGTATATGTTAGGTTGGATTATGATGAAATTGCGTAGGTTTAGGGTTCAACTCCTACTAGATGCAGGTATCAATTAGGGGATTATTTCTTGACTGCGCGCATCTCTCTTTACTCTCTCCTTGGATGAACGGATACGATTTGTCCGCATCTTTCAAGAAAAAGAAAACCCTACCCGAACCCTGCCTTATGCAAGATACTGAGAGTGTCCTTTACCTTTACCTTTACCTTCACCTGTGCAGGTAATATATGTGGAAGCATGTGAAGCAGGGAGTATATTTGAGGGACTTTTGAAGGAGGAGTGGAATATATATGTAACAACAGCTTCTAATCCTGATGAAAGTAGTTGGGCAACTTATTGCCCTGGATTTGATCCTAGTCCTCCTCCTGAATTTCAGACCTGTTTAGGTGACCTCTATAGTGTTGCTTGGATGGAAGATAGGTATTCCTCCATTTTTCTTAATTTTAATCCTCATTAGTTTTAATCAACAAAAATTAATTTTAATTAGTAAAAGTAAGTTTCAATCGGTAAAAATCAATTACAACTACTTTCAAACAATTTTGATCAGTAAAATCAATTTCGATCACTCAAATCAGTTATATCAGTAAAAATCAGTGAATAAACAATGCCTAACATGTTTTTAAAAATTACTGTATTTACCTAAATTTTACTCGTTGTGTTAAACAGTGAGCTGCATAACACCCAATCTGAGACTTTGAAGACACAATATCAAGTGGTAAGAAATTCAAAATTGTATCTTTGAACTTTTTTTTCTGTTAATAAAATCATTGTCGTTGAGTTCATGATAAGTAATTTAACGCATTTATAACGCACCCCACAATTCTATATGTACTCGATTTTGTGTTCAAATCTTACTTTGACACGACTTCAAAGTAAATTAAAAATCGTATAAAACATAAATATAAACACATAACTGTAACACTCGAATTTCCTCCCGTACTTTACGATTTTGGTTTCGTTTGAGGGGTTGGTAATTCAGAGAACCCCTCAAACGAAACCAAAATCGTAAAATACAAGAGAAAATTCAAATGTTATAATAAATTAATGTTAAACTGATCCGAAACACTTATCCAAATCGACTCCTTCACCCAAATAAACAACTTGATACCCAATCATTTAGGCCTTAAATCTGTGGCCAGGAAAAAAGCCTTTAATCTCGGACTTTGATACGTCCATATTCCATAATAACGCGTACAGCACTAAAGTTGCATTCGTACAATATCTTGTCAAATTTGGATG
The DNA here is from genome assembly GCA_019425755.1 of Amaranthus cruentus. NCBI lineage: Eukaryota > Viridiplantae > Streptophyta > Magnoliopsida > Caryophyllales > Amaranthaceae > Amaranthus > Amaranthus cruentus. The sequence continues at coordinate 13,089,773 of CM033460.1, forward strand.
GCTGTGATTGCTTTTATCTAGTCATAAATAGCAAGTTTGTGTGAATGATTGCATAACCCAATCATTCATATTGTCTAATTTCTCCATATTACACTAATAAAATTATTTATGACAAAATAAATTAACATATTTAATTATTAGTTAAGAATTTATAGGTAGAAATATGTAAAACTAATAAAAAAATAATATAAAAATATTATATGTAGAGATTTGCTAGCATTATTGTTAATTTTACCTCTTTTGAGGATTGTCTAAGTTATTAGGTCTCAAAGCTTTAGTATATTTTCAATGTAAAAAATTAACATTGTGTCGTTAAAATTAGCTATAAAAATTTATAGACCCTTACAATTTAAAGAAAAAACAAATCAAAATACTAATATGTGATAAAATCTCTTCATTGATTACATTAATAATATTTGACTCTTTATTACTTGGTTACCCTTGTATAAAATAATATTCATATGTTTGCGATAATTTAAACAAATAATTAAATAATTATAAAAATGAATTTTTAGGGCCCTCTGATAATAGGACCATATGCATGTTAAGGAACAACTCAACCAAAAGCTTAAGCTAATGGTTGAGTTGGTTCCTTGATATGGTATCAGAAGCCAGTGAAACAAGAGGTCACGGGTTCAACCACCCCTTATTTTATGGGGAAGGTCTGTGTCGTATCCACATTTTAAGCTCAAAGGGCTCTTGTGTGAGGGGACATGTTAGAGTATGCAACATATCCTGAGGTCTCAACCATCAGCTTAAACTTTTGATTGAGTTAGTTCCTTGACAATACAGTAAACCACTTTGCATATGCTAATCGACGGCCACGAGATTCCATATACTTATATACTTTAAAACTTAAGATGCAACACAAATTAAAATGTATAGGTAAAGAAACGGACAGCAGCGGGGGGAGAACATGGATCACATGTGATGGAATATGGTTATACCAACATTGGTACGGAGCTACTCTCAAACTACTTGGGCTCATCAACCCAACTTATTAACCACAACAACCTACAAGCTTTATCATCAGTTAATGTACAACAACATGAAGCTGACATCCTTTATTTAAAACAAAAGGTTTGTCTTATATATATTTTCCGCCCTTTACTTATCGTTTGTTGAGTTATTTGTGCGTATTCCATTTGTTGTGTATCTTTAGTAGTTAGTTGATTATTATGTATGGCTAACGTGGGTGTAAGTTGCAGGCTTTCGGATATATCTTTGAAGACCCTTTAGAGCCGGGGACTCTCTGACCGCACTCTTCTATATGGGTATGAGTTGTCGTCTATCTTCCTCCCCAGACCCTGACCATAGTTTGTCTATGAGCGGGATACACTAAGTATGATGACGATGATGGGCAATTTTATCGTATTTTGGGACATATAGATGATTGGATTGTCAAATTATTTTATTCCGGTTTTTGGTAAATTAGCTGGTTAAAATAACTTATTATTTATAAATCAACTATTTCTAGAAAAACAGATAAAATCTCGATCAGTCACTTATCAGTTGACATCCACTAGCTATCAGTCGTTCACTGAATCTCTTAAACTTTAATTTCGATCATTATCAAATTAGTTATAGCAAACATTATTCAGTTTTTATGTGCACTCACTAACTAGGTCAAACTTTTCAATATATGGTTGACTGAATATTTTAACACAAATGATATCGAGCTTTAAGTTGTAGTTATTGACTGTTGATTAGATAAAAGTATTAGTTAATTTATTAATTGATAAGTCAATTCTTTAATTCAGTTGTTCAGGAGATTAGTTGTTTGATTTTTGACTGCTTATTAAAAAAAATACTTCGAAAAGAAGAAAAAAGCACTAGCAATATGGTTAAGGTTTGAAAGTCAACTTTTGATGCTTATTACTTTAATTTGACAAAAAAAATATACAAGACGTATTTGGTTTAAGTATCGTATAATCATTTACGTTATATTGATCTTGTAGTCATGTACGTATAAAAATACAGGTCCTGCGAGCACCTGAAGGATCAATGAAAAGAAAAGAGGCTCAAATGGAATTAGATGGTGCCATATCACACAGAGAAAACATAGATACTACATTTAAACAGATTGGAAAGTCGCTTTTTGGTGATGTAAGGGGGTATGAGACAATTCAAGCCGTTAGATCACCCGGCTTGCCTATCGTGGACGATTGGGATTGTTTCAAAATATTGGTATGTTGTATACTCTAACACGTTACCTTACAAAAAAACCTTTTTGGCTAGAACTGTGAATGTAGTATATGACTTCCTTACTCCTTGCGCGAAATATTCCATTTGAATTCGAGGAGTATAGTTCAAATTAGAACCCGTGACCTTTTCTATCTCTAATAACCCACGCATAAATAAAAATCTTACAAATTTAATATTGTAAAAATACACGATTAAACGATTCAAACAAGATCTCATTTGACTGTATTTTTTCTTACATATTAGCCGTCTCTTGAGGATCCGTCTCTTTGAGAGACATATTTCAAGCCCAATCCATTAAAGATTAATACCTACTTACCATCTTAACATAAATTCTTACTTGAGACCGTCTATACAATAGACGTCTCAAGTTTTAAGGCTGGCCTAATTTATAAATTAAAAAAAATTGATTGGTGGTTTTGTAAGTTAAAAGGAGATATGGGTTGGACTCTTGAGAGACGTCTATACTATAGACGGTCTCTCAAGAGAGGACCTGTATTCTTAATGTCTACTCACATTATCCTTAAAGCTTACTTTCCGCATCCTTAATGCTTACTTCCAATGTCTTAAATATCTACTTATATTATTCTTAATGCCTACTTACAATATTTTACAAAATCTATAATTGGCCTACCCAATTACTGATAGTCTCTCAAAACGACCGTCTTTCACAAGAATTTGTGACAAAAAATACTTATGTAGCAACTATTTTAGGACGAAGGTAGTATTATTTTTTACATATACAGCATTTTCTTGTATTTTTAATGTTTTTATAAAATTATATCAAAATTTTGTGGGGTTGCAAATAATTATATAATATTAATTTATTGATGCAGGTTGAAACTTATAAGACACATTGTGGAAAATTGTCAACGTATGGAAAAAAACACATGAGAGCATTTGCCAATATGTGCAATGCTGGAGTAGGCCAATCTCAATTTAGTAAAGTTGTATCACAAGTGTGTAGCAACAATAACTTAATCTAATTAATTTCTTAACATTAATTAGTTTCTATACCTTTTCCTATTCATACTTAATATAGAAAGTTCAAAATAGATAAATTTTAAAAAATGTGTATGCACTAGCGTATTTATCCATTTTGTTAGAAATATGTATATGCTTTCTACTTGTAGAATTGCAAGTAAAGAAAGACAAAGAGTATATGTTATGTTGTTAAAATTTGCTCTCATTAATGAAATAATCAATATGATGTTGTTAAGATACTCCATTTATGATCAAATGGGTGGCGGCTGGTGCGTCTCGATATTTTTTACCGAGGTTTTAAGTAATGACAAAAAATAGACTCCTGATCTCTATTGTTCTCGAACTTTTGTTCACTAGTCGTGTATCAATAAAATATTTTTGTTTTATCTAAATGAACTGGTCTTCTTTTATCTATATTTTTCTTTTGTTTTCTTTATACTCTTAATGTTTTATACTCATAGATTTTTCATTTAAGAGATACTCCTTGAATAAACAATAAAATAAAACACAATGATATTATAATTTAAAATGTTGAGTCAAGCCACAAATCTCATTGTGACGGAGGTGAGTTCGATCATCTTGTGGCGTACTCTTTGGCTTGTACACTTGAGAGCGATGTTATGAGCGCGAGGATGTATGAGAGCTTGTGCTTTGGGTCATTCGATCATGTGGTGATTGATGATGATGAGACGAAGTGCCTTGGAGAAGTCAAGGCTCGAAGTATAAGAGGTTCTGAGGTTAGCTCGAGTGGTCGAGCACATACAGGTGGGTCGAGCCACGAAGCAAAACCAAGATGGTAGACTCTGGTCGGGCGCTTGACCGGTCGAGTCTACCTGCTCGATCGAGCGGCCCATCGAGCGAAGCAACAGAATGCTTCTGTTTTCGTATGCGATTTTTTGTAGGCTTTAAGCCATTGGTCCTACACTCTTGTAATATGTCCTAGTACTATATAAGGGGTCCTAGGAGAGTGTTAGGGTATTGTAGAGAGCCAAGTACTAGGGTTTTACTAGGGTTTAGAACCAAAAGAGTATTATCCATTGTATTAGGGCTATTTGAGAGAGATTGAAGTCAAGCTTCAATCTTTGCTGTGGAGACTTGTTCTAGAGCATTGTAAGGTGAGTCTTAATGTAATGTTGATTCCATTAATGACAAGATACTTGTTTTGAGGGGGAGGTATTATTAGATACCTCATTATATTGTTGTGTTGTATTCTCTTGTTGCATGCCCTGTTTTTTAGGTTATTCTTTGCACTTAGTTTGTTCTTGTTTCTTCACCATTAGCTTAGCCCATTCACAACATAAAAACACAGAAAATTTAAGTTTTAACGATAAATAAGTAAAAGATACTCGTAAATTTAAGTGAATATACAAGCGATATAAGACACCTTGAATACAATGTTGTTATATCAAGATTTTTGGATAGGCATTTTTACCATTGTTTTACTTTATATAGGTGATATCTTTACTGAAATTGTATTAAATGAGAATGTTCATAAAAAGAATTCATTAATAATGTTTTTTTAAAATTTCACATAAATTAATGTTGAGGTAACAATCAATCACTCCTTTTGGGCTCATATATATTATCCATGAAAGAATGTGAAATTATAAGACCTAATAGGCCCAATAACTTTGGTGATGATTTTATTAGTTATTGGATATACTATATTATTATACCTATAAAAGCAAACCAAGATCAAGTGAAACACATAATGAACTAAAATTCTAAGCCAAAAAATTAAAGAAAATAAAAATCAAACTAGTAAAGGGAATAATCAAGTCTTTTGAGCATTCCTATCAAAGCTGTCAAGTTGTCTTACCCGTGGATTAGAATGATTTTTGATCTTTAGGCAAGCGTAGTTGAGAATGTATAGCATTTATTGTAGTTTTTTGGAGGCTTGCTTTTTCTGTATGCACATGACCAGTGGGTTTAGGGATACTCTTTATAGAAGGTGTGTTCCATTCTCATGCTGATGCAAATTAGAAGTAGAATTGTTCATGGGTGGGTTTGGGCGGATAGTAGACCGGATAGCACCTAAGAATTCTACCCGCGGGCTCAAATATTCAAAACATTACCCGCATTTGTGGTTATATTTTTTTGTCGCTACCCGCCCATTTTTAAAGCAGGTGGGACCCGCGGGTAGGCGAGTGTTTCTTATATAAAAATTAAAAATATAAATCATATTATAAAATTAAGTTTTAGTAACAATTAAAATACAACACATTGTCTAAAATACTCTAAAGTCTCAAAATACTCAAATTACATGAATATTGAATATAGACAATGGAGTCGGCTACTTGTTTGAACTTTAATAGTCGAATGTTTGAGTGTTTTGAGGGTTAAAATATTGAATGTAGACGGTAAAAGTAGAAACTTTAAAGTCTAAAAGAAGCAAACCCTAGGGCTAATACAAGAGTAATAGAATTAATTATTTAAAAGTAAATGATAGGAGTATTAAACTAAGCGGGCGGACGGGGTATACCCACGAGTATTTTTTGGGTGTCGCTTACCCACCCATTTATCTTGGCGGGCGGGTATTACCCGTAGAAACTTTATTGTTTTTTTTTTTTGAAAAACGTTGTCTATACCCGCCCCTTTTTCAAGCCGGATGGGTCGAGCCTGGCGGGTAGCCCGCCCATAAACAACTCTAGGAGGAAATGTTATCTCTGATTCTTTGTTGATTCCGTACTATCTGTATGTATTTTTTTTGAATCGATGAAACAATTTTCATTTTCAAAAAAAGAGAATAATTAAAATAAAGTAAAAAAAATTCAAAAAATATTGGTTGCCTCTAACTTAACACTTTTGTTAAACGTGGTTAGCTCAACTCTTGATGATGTACTAACTCATTCCAATTGAAAGGTAGCCATCAAGAGGAATTTCAAATTAAATTATAACGTATAAAACTCACAACATGCTCACAAATTCATTCTCATCATGAATAATAAATATGTCAAGGCAAAATCTCGAGCTTATGAAATAAAACTTACCTCACAACATTTTTCAACTATTATAACATACTTCCTCCGTTTCAAATTAGTTGCAACATTAGAAAAGTGATACTATTTATTCATCACTATTAATTTGTGATTAGTTTTTAATTTATAGATAAAAACAAAGTCAAGTGAGATTTTGTTTGATTTGTCTCATTGTAAAGATTATTAATATTAAATTTTTATAATTTTTTATTATGCATAATTAGAGATATTAAGAATTGAATTATTGCATTGGACTGCGTGAAAAAACAAACGTTTAAGTAAATTGGAATTAATCATAGACTATGCTCGGATCCACCTCATGACCAATTTTACATTCAGAATTAATCATAACTTAAAAGTTTTAAATAATAAAGTAAAAATAATAGGAAAAATTACCGTGAATAATATAACCTTTTGATAATTTTCTTGCAATAATACCAACTATTAATTAACCATGAATAATACGAACTTAGGGGTATTTTCCTATAATCATACCAAAACTTTTGTTTATTAACTAATTTATCAATTTTTTTTGTCTTATAATCACCTACAGTTTGATTTTTAACGTGTTAGAGATTTTCTAAGAAAACACCTCTTTAAATTGGTATTATTCATGATTAATCAAAAGTTGAAATAATTATAGAAAAATAAACAAAAAATTTATAATTCCCTGTAATTTATTCATAATAATATAGTCAAAACATTTAAAAATAATTTTAAACTCTAATAAATTCATCTTAGTAACTCTAACTTTGAAAACAATTTTCAGATTCTCAGAATGAATATGTCTTATTTCTGATTACGTCTGAACGTATTTAGACCTATTTCAAAACTGATCCATATTTTTCAACAATAGTAATATGTCTTTCATATTACTAGCTCCCTCCTATTCTCTTTACTTGTTCCATTTGATTTTAGCATATTTGTCAATGAACGTTTTCATTTTTAAAATCTCTAATTGTGCTAGAGTAAAAATTCTAAAAAATTGATATTAATAAAATTTATAATAAGACGAAATAAACAAGATTCCACATGACTATGTTGTAACTTATAGTGCAGAAAAAGTCAAATGAGACAAATAAAGCGAATAGGAGAGAGTAGTATATTACCAATGAAGTAGTCAACAATAGAGTCTTGACTTGGTTCCCCCACTTCATATAGTGGGGATATACATATAGATATAGTAAGGTTAGTGTCCGAATAGACTCCACTATTTTGAAGTCATTCAACTATATATGGCCTTTCAACATGTGAACTCGAAGTATATAATTTGAACACGCTTATATGTTAAGTGGGCATGCTTGACTAAATGCTCCCATACCCCTCCAATTTACATCAATGACAATATGGGCTTTTAGTGGAACATTATTATTTTGACCATTTACTTTTGAGCTATTCTTCTGAGAGATCGTCTTTTTGAGAGAAGTCTCTCAGACCCAGTTCATTGTAGCTTAATGTCGATTTTTACACTACATTTTCTTAATGGGCCGACCAAATTAGAGATGGTCTCTCACAAGAATTTGTGTTTACTTTTTTTCTAAACAGACAGTCTCCTGAGAGATCGTCTTTCTGAAAGACGTCTCTCAGGCCCAATCCATTAAAGCTTATTGTCTATATTTACTCTACATTTTCCCTAATGGGCCAATCCAATTAGAGATGGTCTCTCAAAGAGACCGTCTCTCACAAGAATTTGTGTTTCCTAAAAGGTTTGCATAAATTTCTGTGAGAGACCATTTTTAATTGAACTGGACAATAAATGAAAATGTAGAGTAAAAGAAGTATTAAGCTTTAATGGATTGGGTTTGAGAGAGGTCTCTCAGTGTGACAGTCTCTCAGGAGACTGGCTGAAATGTTTATGTTGTTCTTTACTATGTCTGTCTAATTTAATTTGGAGCATTTTCTATTTTGATCTGTCTCACTTAATTTGCATCATTCATATTGTTGGATTATGGCCCACCATTTTTTTAATCGCATCTATACATTTTAACTCTTTTTTAATTTCATTTACACACTTCATTCTCTCTCTTCATTTAACACTTTTAAAAAAACAACATTTTTATCTTTGATGCAAATTATACAGGACAAATAAAATATTAAAAAACAATCATTTAGGGCAGCTTTGGATCGACAATTATAGGTTAGTCTTAGAGCTTTCACTTTCATTCTTATGATAAAGGTTTAATTCTCAGTACTTACAGAGTACAATAATAAAGATTAATTTTGTGACCACTTAATTCTACGGATTCTCTAACTAGTTAATACAAATTTAATATTAAAGAAAAACATAATGAAATTAAATATAATGCTATGTTTGGAAACGATGAGTTCATTAAAAATTTAGAATTGACTCAAATAAATTAGTCTTTGGCAAACAAAAAAAAATTCAAATTTGGATATGAGCAGACCAGTTTCACCATTATTTTAAAAGTAGTTAAAGTTGAACATTTAAAGATAATTGTCAAACCTGATCATTCTAAAATTCCGTATTTATAATTTTATAATTAAAATTTGGATCCATAATTTGATGCTTCTGGATATGGATAATGAACCCATTTACCCAATCTAATGGTGGGATTCAGTTTCATTGTAGAGTCAAACATGTGAGTGCAATTGGGTTTCAAAAATATTCAAAGATAAAAAATCAAACCAAAATTACAAAAAATTTGAATATTTAATTTTCTGAATTTCTTCCTAAAAACTAAAAAGATTGGAGAAATTGAATTATAAATTAAACAAAATTTATTTGATGTGTGTTGGTGAATTTAGAACCAACTCTTTCAATTGAATGTGAAAAGTTATTTTTAAAAGAGGGGCATTAATGGTCGTGGTGGTGGTGGTGATGTTGGTGCGGGGGAATGGTATTGATTGGGGAGGGGTATATAGAGATTGAGAAAGAAAGGTTTAATTGGGGTAATTATTTAATTATGTTAGATTAATAAAATTAACTAAAAGTCAAAGGTCATTTAGCATGGTCAACGCCATTTAGCAAGTCATCCGATGAAGTGGATGTATCAATGTCATGTTTCGTAATTTAAAGACTATTGTTTGTAAAAAAACTTCGAGGCTGTTTATATTAAAATAACTAAACTTCAAAGTTGTTGTTGGTAATTAATCCTATTTAAATATTTAACTTTACTTCTTTCTAATTACGACTAAAATATTTTCCAAATTGATTGAATTTTTACTTTTTAGGTCACATCATTTAATGTATATATTTTATTTCATTTCTTTCAATTATTAATAAATTTTTATAATGTTATTAATTAAATGACTATAAGATACTTTGAGATATTTAAAATATAAAACCATAAATTTAAAATTTTTTTTGTTTACTTAAATATGTCAGAAAATTTAATAAAATTTGCTACAACATAATCTGCTTTTAGTGGGATATATTTAGCGACATTTAATTTAAATATCGCTACTTTAAATTTTTATTAGTATATATAGATGATTTAGAGACATTTATTAGACCATTTAGCAGAATAATAAAAAACCACACTAAAACTTTTTGCGACTTAGGATTTAGTGATATTTCTCACAAATGTCACTATAAACTATAGTAACAATTACATCTACCACTAAAAACCAAATAAAATGTCACTAAATCACTTTATAATAGAACTTAAATACAAACCAATAATTATGACACTAAAAGTATAAATCAGGGATATTTTTTAAATTTGTTGTAGTGCATTGCACGAACTTATCTAAATACTCAACTGTGACATAACATAATTCTCAAATTTATTATGCTATTCTAATTAAATCTAGAAAAAAAAAGTTATCAAAAGTAAGAAAAGTTTTTTGGAAATTCCACGTGGTAACCTTTAGGTTTTGGGTTTTTCACGTGGTTACCAAAATTTTTAAAAAATCCACACGGTAACCCTGAGGTTTACCAAATTGTTCCTCCGCGACCTTTTTGCACATAAAACACTAACAAAACGTTAGCAAACGTTAATTTCGAAGCTTTAAAGTTGTTGTACGCCTATTTATGCGACACACAATTTCAAATGCCATCAATTTCAACATTTTCCCCCCAAATATAAACCCTAACTCTATCATCTTTGGACTTGGGGGAAAAATATGATTTGGATGAAAGATGGTAGAGTTGGGGTTTATGTTTTTGGGAAAAAGGTTGAAACTGATGACATTTAAAATGGTGAATCGCATTAATAGGCGTATATCAGCTTTAAAAGCTTCGAAATTAACGTTTGATAACGTTTTTGTGTGCAAAAAGGTTACGGTGGAACGGTTATGTAATCCTCAGGGTTACCGCGTGGATTTTTAAAAGTTTTGTTTTACCACGTGAAAAACCCATAACCTTAGGATTACCACATGAAATTTGCCAAAATTTATTTATCTTTAACATTGGTTAATGGTTACAAACTCATTATAAAACAATGTATATTAATTAATTATTATTTAGGTGAAACGTGAGAGTTTTAAAGATAATATATAAGATTTATGCACGTCCCATAATCGATAATGGGCGTAACATTGTAACTTTATACTAAAACCCCACTATCTACTTGTTCTAGTGATACATAATACATTTTTTACATATAAAATATTAAATGCCTATTATACCATTTTACCAACAAAGAGTAGTGATAATTACGTCGTCAATTTATTAATTAAGTTGTGGACAAGAAAAAATTATCTAATTTCCTTGTCAAATGTTTATTAGCAGTATTGTAATTATTAATAAGACATTACATAAATATTTTATTTAATTTAAGTCTTTTGTTAAGTTAGTTTATTAACATATTAGCTAGATAGGATATTACTATCGGATAAAAAATATATTTTCAATACATCAAACAAAAAAAAAAGTTTGCTCAAAATAATCCTAACTTTTACTAATTGACCAGAAATAATCTCAACTATCACTTATTTTTAAATAACTCAACTTTCACTTGAATTTTTTTTATGGCATATCTACAACTTGGTTATCTATTATAGAAGGTTACCTTAACAAAAATAAAAAGGCAATTTAAATATAAAAAAATCTCAAAACGCTTTCACTCACCCATTCTTCCACCCCCAACCCAGCCACAACCACCCCAGCCCAACCACCTCCCCCACCTCTTCTCCTTCTAGCCACACAGCCACCACCACTCGCATTCCTCACAGCTCAAATTTCCAACAACATACCAACCGAAAAAATTAAACTATAAAAAATTAACAAAAAAAATCTGAATTTAACAAAAAGAACAAACATAAACATAAACTGCAATTTACCAACAATAACATATAAACCGAAGAAAAAGCAACACGTAAACTATCATCAAATAACAACAATATATGAACTATAAAAAAAAACTAAAAAATGTTAGAAAACTAATCGGAAATTGATGAATACCGGATAAGTAAGTGTTAAAGGTTGATGGTGAAGGTTGAAGGTTGAAAAATAAGTACGAGAATAAGGTAGAAGAATGAAGGTGAAAGCGAAAAATAATTATGAATATCGGTTGAATTTTTGAAAGTGAAAATTTTGGATAGGTAAATCAATAACGTTAAAGTTTTGAAAACAACAAAAAAGACGCAGACATAATAAAGACAAAAAAAATGCCCTTAGCCAACCTAGCTTGGAGACAGGATGGCTACAGGCTATCTTGTCACCACCCTTGGCGACGGTACTCTCATGTCTCCATCCCGTAGCCAAACTTGGCGACAGATTGACTCATTATTAGTTATTTTTTAGATACTCTCATGTTCCATTTCACTACCAGATTGCAAATATCTTCACAAAATAACAATTTGTATTATCATTATATATTATTCAAGATTTTAGAGACATTCTCAACATATTTAGACCTCACACTTCCACTAGGGGATATGATACATTAGATAATTAAACTAAGAGAGAGTAGTGTAATTAGTGGAATCTTCCATAATCATATAGAATGATGAATGAAAGTGGTGGATATTGGTGCAATGATCATGATTAGTGTCTTAGCCACTATAAATAAATCACCTTGATGAACCAAAATACCATCATTATTTTACAATCAAAAATGACTTTCCAACATTCTTATAACATCTTAATCTTGCTCTTCCCATTACTCATTCAACTTACCCAATGCCGTTTAACACAAGACACCTTTAACTCAGCTTTTGAAACTTCATCTAATTCTTATGGTGTTCAAGGAACCAATTGGGCGGTACTTATTGCTGGTTCCCAAGGATATGGTAATTATAGACACCAGGTAAAAATTAAATTAATTACCACTTGTTAACATAAATTTTTGTTCTTAATAACCCGTTTGGTTGTTGTTAGTAAATGATCGACGATCATTAAGTCCGACCAAGAGATTTCAGAGGCTTGGGGCGAAACATTAATTATGAAACTCTAATTACTAATTAAATATAGGAAGAATTACCTAGAATAATCCAACTTATTCGTGATTTTCCTACAATAATCCCACTTATTGATTAACCATGAATATTCCCAAATTTGAGGGGTATTTTCCTAGAGTAAACTCGGTGACCGGATGACTTGCTATAGCAAATTTTAATTTTTTTAAAAAAAAAGATAACTTAAAAAAATGTTCAAAAAATATTTATGATTTTTTTTATTATTTAGAATTTTTTATGTAAAATTTTAAAATTTTTCTGTAATTTTAAATTAATTTTTAGTTTAGTTCTTTGGTAAGTTACCTACTATAGCAAGTCATCGGGTTACCCAAGATTACTCAAGGCAAACACACCTAAAAGTTGGGATTATTCATGGTTAATCAATAGGTGGGATTATTGTAAAAAAATCACGAATAACTTGGATTATTCTAGGTAATTTTTCCTTAAATATATTGTTATAGCTAGGTCCCTAACTATTAACTATTAAAGCGTCATTTATGGATGGGCGACCTGGCATAAGCTCCTCTTGCCCCCTTAATTATAGGATTGACCTTGATAATAGTTAGATTAATTTATAGCATATGTTTTCATGGAATGTATACGATGATGTGGTGATGAAACTTTGATCATAAAAAGTCGGTCATGAATTTTCATAATGACCTAGTATTATCTCTTTAAAGAGTAATACGTTAGAATATATTTTTTAAATAAAATGAAATAATTGAAGTTAGATAAGTATGATCATAAATCACTATTTGCCATTCAATTTAATACCGACAATCAAACGGATCATACTTTAAAGTTATTAATTTGTTCATATCGAAGCCTAATTAATTACTTGGTGTATAAGAATATAAAACTTAAAATTAAGGTTTGATGTAATATGTTATTGCATTTTCAGGCTGATATTTGTCATGCTTACCAAATCTTAAAGAGGGGAGGTCTCAAAGATGAAAATATTATTGTTTTCATGTATGATGACATAGCTTATAACGAAGAAAATCCGAGAAAAGGAATTATTATCAATAACCCAAAAGGAGGTGACGTTTACAAAGGAGTTCCTAAGGTATAACTTATCTTTTCTTTTATGTAATGTTTGGAAATAAGTATTTCATTTCAAATTATAGATTTTAATTATAAAATTATAAATAAAGAATTTGTCAAATTTTCAATTTTAACTACTTTAAAAACAATGGTGGAGTTTGATCCAAATCTAAATTTGAAAATTTTTAATTTGCCAAATAAAATATTTGAGCCACTTTCAAATTTCCAAATGAAATCATGGTTGCCGCCAAACATAACATTATGTCATTTATCATCGTCAGCATACCAATCTATTCCGCTTATTAAAGACGATAAGCTATACCCATAAAAAAGGATGCGACTAAAAAGTCCTTCAAGAAGAGTATGATAATCATCTATCGTCTTTATTTCTCTCGATTAGACTCTAATTATAGTTTTTATAAACGGAATATACTAAATATGGAATTTCATCATGATCACGATATAATTAAGGGATTGAAGAATTATATTTTTCATAATTTAGCTAGACTTTTTAATTCATATGGTCTCTAATCTTGGTGTAGGATTACACGGGCACAAGTGTGACCAGCCACAATTTTTTGGCTGCTATACTTGGAAATAAAACAGCTATAAAAGGAGGAAGTGGCAAAGTTGTAAATAGTGGCCCAAATGATCGTATTTTTATTTACTATTCTGATCATGGAAGTCCTGGAGTACTAAGTAAGTAATTAACAACATATATAATAGTACACTCTTATTCAACTTAGGTGTCCCATTCATTTATAGAATACTGTCTATTCATCTATTTTTAATCTATAAGTTAAAAACATAGTCATGTGGGATCTTATTTGATTCGTTTTAATATAAAGTTTATTAATATCGACTTTTTATAATTTTTAATTATACATATATAGATATATTAAGAATTGAATAAGTGCATTGGATAGAGTGTATACAGGAAATGGGACACTTAAGATGAATAGGAGGGAGTATTATATTTTACTAATGTTGGAAAAAAAAAGATTCCCACATCGAAAAATTAAAGAGAGGTTGACTAACATATCAGCTTAAAGAGCTGCACCACCTCCTATCACTAAGTGGTTTTAGGATGAAATCTTATCAGATTTATGTATAGTCAACTCTCTTTTGTGTGGGTCTTATGGTACTGTAGAAAGCCAACGAGAAATTTATCAACTAATTCATGAGTATAATCACTGATATGTCGTTGTTTGTATGGAAAAGCAATGCCTAATGATGATGATGATTTATATGCAAAAGACTTCATTAACACCTTGAAGAAAAAACACCAAATGGGAACCTACAAAAGCATGGTACGTAAGTTATTATTTTGCATGCCATATTTGGATGTAATTCTATTTTTATTTTAAAAATAATAATAAATATACAATTTATGTTAGCTTTATGGCTTCAATTATAAGAAACTAGTAGCCTTAAGCGAAAAATTTAAAAAAGACCGTTATGTAAGTAAAGTTTCGGTTATTTTTTCTCCAACTATGTAATTCAATAGCCATGCGTTTAACTAAAAGACCTAATGCTGCAAGTTCAATTTATGATAGAAGCTACTTATGCAAATACTAATTGTTTAATTATAAGGATTAACTCAATTTGGGCCCCTTTATGAGCTGGGCTCTGAACGGTTGCACCTCAAAACTACCCTTAGGAGCGATCCTGGTAGTATAAGTAGTATAGAAACTCGTACAATGTAAGAACTTAATAATAAAGTATATTATATTATCATGATTAACTTTACCGAATATGTTTACTCAACTAAAAATTAATTATTAATGTTTTTAAAAATTATTTACCAAATACATCACTTTTCATTCAAATAAACATATAAAATTTTATTTCTATAGATATCAATATTTAAGTTTGAAATATACCATTATCTATAGATATCAATATTTATCCTGGTTAAGTTGGTATTATGCAAATTTATTTCTTTTTTCAAATTGTTTTAAAATATTTAACTTTAATTCGATTTGATTTGATTTTGTTCTGGACCGACCGTGTATACGTGTGTAGGTGATATATGTAGAAGCTTGTGAAGCAGGCAGCATGTTTGCTGGTTTGATACAGAAAGAATGGAATATATATGTGACAACTGCATCAAATCCTGAAGAAAGCAGTTGGGCAACATATTGTCCTGGTTCTGATAAAACTGTTCCTTCTCAATATGATACTTGTTTAGGAGACTTATATAGTGTTGCATGGATGGAAGATAGGTATATATTATAATTTCTCTTTTATCATTATTAGAGAAAGAAATGACTATAATTAACTTTTCTTTTTACAGCGACTCGCATTATAGTCAGTCAGAGACGCTGAAGCAACAATATCAAGTGGTAAGAAAGGGACTACATTCGGTTGCATGTACAATCATAATCTTGATAATAATAATAAATAATAAATAATAATAATTATTATTATTATCATTATTATTATTATTATTATTATTATTATTATTATTATTATTTGTCAGTAATTATTATTTTCATTAAATAATCTATCTTATTATGATATTCAGATCTCATAATGATTATTTACATCTAAAAGAATTTAGAAATACGTATAACATTTAATTCTATAATATTCCAGTATTAACGTCAACTACTATAATAAATTTAAAAAATACAAAAATTATACCTCTAATGTTTAAGGACAGTGATGGTTATCTAGAAATATTTACTAGTTTGTCCTAAATTTTTGTTACAAACTGTTTGCGATTTTAAATTATTTTATTGGCATTTTAAGTGATTTTTTCATCTTTCGTTAATTAGAAAACTTAGTGCCTAATACTCTCTCCGTTCTTTTTTGTTCTTCTCATTTACTTTTTGCACAGTTTTCGAAGCAACTTTCAAGCCTCAATAGCTCTAAATACGCATTATAAAAAATTATAAAAAATATATAATAAAAAAGTATACATTAAGACTAATCTAAGGAGATCTCATTTGCATATATTTTATCATCTATAAACGTCTTAAAAATCTTAATCAAATTTCTCTCTCCAAAATGAAATATTCTAAACGGGAAGAACAAAAAAGAACGGAGGGAGTATTTTACAATAAGGTGTAATACGTGGTTGACTTTTATATTTTACAATTTGTTCATACATAAGAAATAACAATATTCATCTCAATTTTTACGAAGGAATCAGATCTGTGATGATGGTACGATCCTAATTAATTGAAATAAAATTTGAGTGATATAATCATCATAATGCAATACTACAATTTTATGATCTACGTTTCGATTTAGCAAATTACTTAAAATCTTATCATCATAACGCAATACTAGCTTCATGAAGAGTGAGCTAGTACTACCTTTCCTCGAAGATGGGTACTTTCTTCATACTGATGCACTGTTACAATTAGGGTGTCTGTACTTGTCTTGGTTTTGATACGATGGAAATTTTATTCATTTTCGAAAAAAGAAAAATTACTTAAAATCTTAATTGTAATCGATTTAGTATGAATAAAAAGTGCACATAATATAAACAGGTAAAGACTAGAACCTTAGCAGGAGGAGACGAGGGATCCCATGTGATGGAATATGGTAGTATGGAGTTTACGCAGGACAGTCTTTCAGTTTACATGGGATCATCAGCTCCTGTTAGTGGCCATAAACATCACAAAGGTGGTAACCATAAACCCCCTACTTCACTTATCCCGGTTCAACAACATGAAGCTGACATTCTATATTTGAAAACTAAGGTTTGTTCATTAATTAATTCTTCATCCCTTTTTTATTTTGTCTATTCATATTTATTACCACGGGTGGTTTTAAACATGTGTAAAATGGCCGACTATTCTGAATACAGAGGTTTTTAGTATTAGTTTACAAATTTTTTGTTTAGGTTTAATTTATTTTTATTGGGCTCAAAATTTTTTAAAAAGTCAAATAAATAGAGACTAAAACTTTATTATTTATTTTTGCTCTTGCTCTTCATGTATATATTTTTTTGGATGAATAAAACTGGTAAAGTATCAACTCATTTTGGATGAGATTGTTTTACCATGAAACGAGCCCATATAATTAATCGATTTCTCTAATTAATCATTTTATGATTGTTAAGTATAAATTTAAAGTTATATATGAGTGATCACTTCAATTTAATGTTCTATAAAAAGATAAATATACATTGTTAGTTCAGTTTAATAAAGATCTTACTATGTGAACGTTTCATTTAAAAATTTGTGTTTATTAATAAACTTGTACTAATAAGACTCATATAAAAGCAGAGTTGACTGGATAATGTATACAAATCTAAGAGGTTCAATCTTAAAATCAACGCATGATAGCTTTTTGGAAAATGATTATTTTCTAAGTTGTATAACCTATTTTTTAAATAATTAATTAATTTTTTCTTTATTCTTATGAAATTTTCATATACTAAAATATTGATGTTGTTGAATAAATAGGTTTTAAGAGCACCAGAAGGGTCTCTTAAGCGTAAAGAAGCTCAAAGAGAATTAGATTCGGCATTGTCTCATAGAGAGAACGTAGATTGTACCTTTGAAGAAATTGGAAAATCTGTTTTTGGTGATGAAAATGGTATTGCCATGATTAAGAAAGTCCGCCCTAATGGACAACCTATTGTCGACGATTGGGATTGTTTCAAAACTATGGTAATTTCTCTATTATTTTTATTTTATTTTAAAAGTAGGATGAGAGAAGAGAAAAACTAAGTGAGAATTCCTAAAACCTGATTTTTGGACGACCTTACGGACAAAAATAAATTTTGAAAATCACATTTACTCTTTAACTGATGAGACAAGAGTCAATTATTTAGTTTCCTCTTAATTATATGTCAACTAATTGTTTAAATCATTAAATTAAATGTTTTTATACAATGAATGATATTGTGCTTTAACTAGTTGATATGTAAAATTGATAGAATCAACAATGAAAATTAAGTTTTAGAACATAATATCACACAATAGTGTAATTTAGATTTAACATTGCTAATCATTTAATAGTGACATATCTCTCAGGGTGAAAACCTCAAAATAAAAAATTTATATTTTTATAGTTATAATAATTAAACTATTTAGATTATATATAAGGTGTATTTCACTGTAAATTGTCTCAAATATATATACAACAGTTTGTGTTGACGTATATGTTTATAATATTGTACATAGGCTGCTGCCTATAAGACGCAATGTGGACAACTCTCCACATATGGAAAGAAGCATATGAGGGCCTTTGCAAATATGTGCAATGCTGGAATTCAACCATCTCAATTGGCTAAAGTAGCATCACAACTTTGTGGAAAATAATTCCTCATTTGTCCTTTTAAATTTGCTACATAACATAAATTAAAAATGAAAATTTTATAAATGTTATGCAGCAAATTTAAATCGACGAAAGATATACTTATTTAATACAAGTAGTGATTAACTTCTCTTACTCAAATAAATAAATAAATATGAGAGCACAATAGCAATATGTTTGTATAAATAATGAAAGTTAGTGTGATGTGATAATAGTAGAATACGCACTAAAGATGCGCATGCCTAAGTGTATAATATGATGAAGCTATAAATAAATGTAGATTATCACTAAAGATGCATATATATATATATATATATATATATATATATATATATATATATATATATATATATATATATATATATATATATATATATATATATATATATATATGATCCTAAGTGTATAATGGAACCGCAACATACATATTTACGCTGCGTAATTAAAAGAGTGCAGTATGTGTTGTGTGGTAGAATTTTTTATTCACTAGTAAAAACTTTTGAATAGATCAATTAATGTTTTATCCAATGTGAAATTACTCTTAAAATTGGTTAGTCTTAACCCTAAAAATCTCTAATGATGATAGACATGAAAACTCGATTGTCAGGACCGACCCAAGTAAAGATAAAATGGGCCTATGCTCAGGGCCCACGAAAATTTTAGACAAAAATTGCCCTGAAATGGGCCCACGAAAATTTTAGACAAAAATTGCCCTGAAATTTTTTGTCAGAAATTTCCCTGAAATCTATATATATATATATATATATATATATATATATATATATATATATATATATATATATATGTGGCCCTAGGCTAGGGCCTATAATATATTTTCCACCCTAGACTCCTAAAATCGCATTGGCCGACCGCCTAACCCTGTGGATCGTTTATAGATTCCTCTATCAATAAGCTAAACTTAATCAAACATTTAAGTAATGGGAAAGCAATAATCAAGATCAATGAATGTTAATAGATACCAAATTTAACAATATACATTAAGCCAACTCAAAAAAAACTTCCATCTTTCAATTCATCCTCGTGAAAGAAGAGACGAACATAGAATTTTTTTTTATTGTATGGCCTAACAACTAACATTGATCTTTTTTTTTTAATAATATCTGATTCATTAATAAAGAGTCGTACTATTGATCGGGACTTTACGTCCTTCAAAATGTAATACCGCAAGTGCACGGCGTAGCTTAGTACGACGGCAAGTACGGGTCGAATCCACAGGGAGTGGGGGTTATGTTAATGGCTTCTCAATCGATTAGCGAGCTCAAAAACGTATAATATGGTGTTTGGAGATAGAACTAAATAAAGCAAGTAATTAAAAAGAACGGAATGAAAAGCGAAGCATAAAAGTAATTAAGAACACAATGAACTAAGGCAAAGAACACAATGAATACAATCAATTAGCTAAAAAGGCATAGGTTAGGCTTTCTCACCATGATAGTCATTACTAACTTCAACCTAAGGTCATGGTTATGGGTTGTTATGAGGAAGAACGTATCTTAAATACTAATGTTCTCTCTCGAGCAACATTAGCTTCCTAAAACATACTTAACCACCTATTCTCATGGAGCTAAGCATAGATTAAGACATGGAGCATACATTCATTATTTCCAATCAAAACATCTACCTATTCTCATTGAGATGATTCAACTTTTAAGCATAGATTATCGTTAAAAATCGACTCTCGCCCTAAATTCAACGACACTAAACAAGATAGCAAAATTTATGTTAAACCATAAACAACACAACCATAGCCAAAGGTAAAGATAGCAATTCAAACTATATACATGGTGATCATGCCTAATCTAAGCCAAAACAAACTACTCACACATATTGAAATTATAGATTGCAATTAAGCCAAGAATCATTAAGAATTGAATTGAACTAGAGTACCTTAACAAGATGCAATTTGAAGAGCAATCAAACATAAATATATGAAAATAAAGGCAAACAATAACTAAGCAACATGAATTGAATCCAATGTAAATAAAGATAGAGATTACTCTTTGATGAACAAGATGAATGGATGATTCAAAGTAATTCCTTCCAAAAGCTTCAATACAATGCACCAATGGTTGAAGAAATTCAAATTGTAAAATGTTACAATAAGGAATGAAACTAAGATTGAAAATGAAATTGCAAAAGTGTTTGAATTGAAAATAAAATTATACTAAACACTAACTCTCTATTGAAATGAAAGCTAAACAATTGAAGAATACATAAACATTACTCTAAATGATGGGTGAAAACTGGGATGCAAATTGAGATGAAAGCTGAGATACCCAACTCCTTCTTCCTCTTCTCTATTTATAGACTTCAAGGCATGTGGGGGTGGTGGTTTCATGATTGCTCCACCACCCCTAAGGTGTAGAAGGGAGGTGCCACCCCTAAAGATAGGGTAGGGTGGCAAGGGAGGCTTGGCAGCAGAGATAAGAAGCAAATGAATTTAATTGGACCCAATTGCTTTTAAAAAGAATCGCGAAAAGCTGCTGCCGCCCATCTCGCTCGACCTGGGCGAGCGACCATCAGGTATCTTGACAGAAACATCATAATGTTGCCAGAATCATCAGAATGTTGCCAGAAGGTGAAAATTGCCCCGCTCGACCCGAGCCATCTCGCTCATCAGAATGTTGCAACGACTCTTTACGGAAGTTAAAGAACACTTCGCTCGACCGAGCCATATTGCTCGACCTGGTCGGCGCCTGGATTGGCTTTAATCGCTCGATCTCAAGTGTAGGTCCCAGGATGCTCGAGCCACCTTGGCTCGACCCAGATTTGGTCGAGTGACTTTCAAATGGCCTATTTTGGCTCTCGTTTCGACTCATCTTCTTGACTTGGCTTATCGAGACCTTGCTTGTTTAAGTTTTCGGAGCTGAATGAGCAACGTATGCGTCAAAAGTGCTTGAGTTTTACCTGAAATTCAACAAACACCAAAACACCAAACCAAACGTAAAATCTTATATAAAACAAGCATCGTTGCATCAAATCTCAACATAATTCATTTAAACAATGGGGATAAAGTATGAATAAAATGTAGCTAACAACGATATCTATATCAGAGATAAAAATTAGCAAGTACATAACAACTTTAAACAAAGATTTTTCAAAATTAACAAAACTACGATCGTTGTATATAAGATTTGACAATTCATTGATCTATTGACATTAGTTTTAATTTTTAATAAATTTTACAATAGGAAAAATATTTTTTGCAATAATTGGTGGGCCGCAAACTTACCATACCCTTGCACTCATAAGTGATATGATTTTTTTAATCTGTTTATACTGCAAATTTTATTAATTTTTACTCTTTATGATTTTTAGTTTTTAATTATGTTCAATTAAAAATAATAAAAATTAATTTAGTATATTAACTAGATAGTGCCCGTGTGATGCACGGCTTTATCAAATTTTTTGATATATTTTTGTATTATATTTATATTTTAGTATTTCACTATGAACAGTTGTATACATTACGTACATTATATCATATTTTGCTTATTTATATTTTAGTATTTCACTATGAACAGTTGTATACATTACGTACATTATATCATATTTTGCATTGTGCGCAATATAATTATATTTATACTTTTATTTTTTTATTTTGAATAAAAGAGCAAATGGTTCTCACCTTAAGTAAAATACGAAATTATGAACTTTTTAAATAAAAAAAACATATTAATTTTTCTAACAAAAATACCTATTACATTAATTTATAAAAGTATTAAATATTATTACTATCAATAACACACTTTAAAATCAAATAAATACATAGAATTATGTAAAATTATTTTATTAGTTTAAACGACAAAGATAATTTTTTATCATAAAAAATATAAGTGACTTACATAAAAATAGTCACAACCAAAATTATATTAGAATTAATCATTGCATTTAAGTAACCAAGAGTATAAATAACAAAAACAAATCCTAATAATAGTATATAATGTTTTAACCATTTTAAAATATCCAATACACTAAATAATATTCATTTAATAAATGAAATTGAAAATATTTTATAAATAATTAAAATAAATGAAATAAAAATATATAGTCTTCTAATACATTAAATGTGATTTGACCCAAAAAGTAAAAAAATAAAAATAATTAATAAGATAATAATATGCTCAAAATAAGAGATAGAAAGTTAAAGATTATAATAAAGATGATGTAAACCGTGTTTTGTTTTAGTAATAGTTATAGATAGACAAGTGTGCAATAAGAAATTGAACAAGTAAAAATAAATAAAAAGCCGTATTAAATTTTGACACTATTTAAAAACTTCTTTGTTTTTCACTCATGCTGATTTTCATTTTAAATTTTTCTATTTCTTTTTCTGTTCACTTTATTTATTAAAAGTTTTCTCAATATCCTCTTCAATCTTTTGATCTTCTTATTGTTTTTTAATCAATAATATTAAATTTGTGATTTTTAACAATTGTTTCATAGACTTAAAAATATGGTAAGAAAAAGTATATTTAAATATATTTTTGAAAATATATTAGTGTGGAATAGAAATAAAAGAATTAAATATTAACCACCAAAAGAACAAGTTAATTGTAAAATATTTTAAAATTATATTTGATTTGATTTTGTTAGTAAAAGGGTGATGAAATTGAGGAATTGAATTCACCTATTAATTGAGTAGTTGATTTGTTAGTAAAAAGACAAATTGTAACTAAAAATAATAATTAGGGCAGTTTCTATTGTGTTTTGTGTATATGGAGGAAGTAAACCAAATTCTGTTGGAAACTTTTTGTTTACTTAGTCGGTAAACTACTTAAATCTTACTATACTTGTAAAAAATTTAATCATCATCCTACTCAGTGTATCCCGCTCATAGAAAACTATGGACAGGGTCTAGGGAGGAAAGGATGGCGGCAACTCATGCCCATGAAAGAGAGCGCGACCAAAAAAGAAGTCCCCTGGATCGAGAAAGATATAAGAGAAGCCCCTGCATCGTGTAGATAAAAAACGTAATTGATACAATAAATACTTAGAACAATGAAAACCTAAAAAGAGCGATACAACCAATAAATCTAACAGAAACAAGAAAAGCAAGAGAACAAGGACCCAAAAAGAACTCTAAAAGAAATCAGTAGTCTAAAACCTGGATAAGACGCCTCCAACTACTCATATCCCTAGTCAGGTTCTTAGAGAGGTTTAAACATGAAAAATATTCATATTTTATAAAATATTGACTTCTAAAATATTAATCATGAAAAATATTCATATTTTATAAAATATTGACTTCTAAAATCATTTTTAATCATTTATATTATAACTTGCGTTCTTAATTAGATGTGTACAGCCCAACAATTTCAGTTTTAATGGAATCTTAAATTTCTAATTTTAATTAATTAGCAAATGTACGTTAACTTCACCCAACAAAACAAACTACATATTTAAGAGTGTTTGGATCTATTGGTAGTAAGATAGTTGTGTGGATAGTTGTCAAGTGTTAATTGTCTAAGTTGTAATAGTTTTGGGTAGATATATAGCGACAAAATTATTTTTTCTTTTTGGATTATATGGTAGGATAAAGGATGTGGAGAGTTAGATGAGAATCAAACTTAAATACTAAGAAAAGTGGTATTTATTCTAACTGAAATGCACAATCAAGTTCTGACTTCTGGGTCAAAATTGATTCTTTGAAGAAAGGAAGCTAAGGGTATAAGATAAAAATACTTATTTTAGGATATTGGTTTCAATGTTACTAAATAAAAAGATAGTGACTTTTGTGTTTCAATCAAAATTAAATTGTTGATTATTCACAATCATACGATTAACTAAAACGATTGTAAAATTTCACACGACCTCACAAGGAGTTTCCACATAAAATAATCAAATTGGTTAATTGCTATATTTATTGAACTAAATAAGGTAGAGTTGATTTTATTATATTACACATTATTATATATTTACTATTGATTGTTTGTATATACATCAATTAAACTTACAAAACAAGACACTAAAAAAATAAAAGATTGTTTGTATATACATCTTAATTAAAACTTAAAGATTAAGACATTAAATTTTTAAAAAATATTAGTTTGACCGAGGTACGGTTGTATTTTTAAATTAAGATTTGAATACTTTTGATTATCTATTTTTTGTGTTTTTTATTACTGTATTAAAAAGTACATCATGTCCAATGAAATTAGTCCCAAGTATATATTTTATGCAAATCATGAAAACGGAGGAAAAATAGTATAAAAAAAAATACTCCTTTCATCCCAATTATTTACATTATTTGCTTTCTCACTTAATTTGAATTTTTTTTGACAATGGTTCATTGTTTTCTTTTAACTCATCTATATATGTTAAGTCTCTTTTAGTTTGTTTCTCATAACTTATTTTCTCTTCAATTATTATCAAATATCCATATTTAAAAAAAAATCTCTTTGCCACTAATTTAAAAGGAGGAAGTAGTATATTTCAAAGGAATGTGCTAAAAATATGACCATTATTAATTTATTATAGTTACATTGGTTATAAAATTTTAATGTAAAGTTCAACTTAATAGATATAATATATAAATTTTTTTTTGAAATGATATAATATATAATTATATGAATGTTTAAAATTATAATACTTTTATATTTTAATATTAATAACCGTGAATTGCACGAATTTTATACTAGTTTATTCTAACTGAGACGCACTATCAAGTTCTGACTTCTGAGTCAAAATTGATTCTTTGAAGAAAGGAAGTGTATAAGATAAAAATACTTCTTTTAGGATATTGGTTTCAATGTTACTAAATAAAAAGATAGTGACTTTTGTGTTCATATTAAAATGATTTTTTTTCCAAAAATGTAATTTTACATCTTGAAATATTACTAAATAAAAAGATAGTGACTTTGTGTTCATTCTTACGTTATTTTGTGTTCATATTAAAATGTTTTTTTTTTAAAACGATCTTATTAAACATATATACTAATTAGTAATTACAAATGAATTTTCTATTATCCATGTTGGATAACTGTTGAAAATTAAAGACAATTAATACATTAGTTTATAAAGTGCTAACAATATTGATTCTTTATTTTCACAAATATTTGAATAAGAAATTATCACACTATAATAAATTTAACTTTTTGCGACATTGAATTTAGTGGCATTAAAAAAATGCTACTATATCATATTTTTAATATAATAATTATTGGTTTTTATTTTCAGTTCCACCATAAAGTGATTTAGCAACACTTTATTTGGTCTTTAATAGCATATGTAATTGTTACTATTTTCTATAGTGGCATTTGTGAAAAATGTCACTAGATCCTATGTCACAAAAAGTTTTAGTGTTATGTTTTAATATGCTACTAATTAAAGGGTATAATAAATGTCACTACATACTTATATATACTATTAGCAATTTAAAATAGTAACATTTAAATTAAATATCGCTAAATATATTCTCATTAAAAACAAATTATGTTATAGTGTCATCACCGCGTATGACATAGGTACGCGTACTCATCTAAATTAAAGAGTAAGATCCAAATTGAATAAATATTACAATCACATAATTTGAAAAAAGGAAATCAATAATACATGCTTTATAATTATTTATTTTTTTTTGAAAAAAATTTAGATATTAGCCATTTTTTCTTAATATAATATATTTATATTCCCTATAAATATGAGTTAAATGACCCCATTGGCAAACATAGCCCTAGTTACAAACTCAAAAATTTAGGCTTTTTCTCTATTCTAATGGATTTGCACTACTTAAGGGTGAGCTTATTAGCCTTTACATTGGCTTTGTCCTCAATTGTTGAAGGGCGTTTTACAAATGAAATGCTAAATAATTATCCTTCTAATGGAGGAACTAAATGGGCAGTCTTAATTGCTGGCTCTCGTGGTTATGAAAATTATAGGCACCAGGTAAACTAATTGTTTAATTTATGTCTTTTGTTTTAAAAAGATTTAATTCTAAAAATCTCAACTTCAGATTATTATCGGCTTTTCAAAATCTCGTCTTTCATTTATGCTAGAAAAATATGTGATCAAGTAGGATGATCACGGCATTATTTAAAAGAATGTCAATACATTGGGTAAAAATAGCGGAAAGTTACCAAAAAAAATTCTCATTTGTCTATCACGTGAAAAAGATGAAAGGTCAGGGTCCCACGTGGATTAAAAAAATGTTTATCTACCTCGTAAAAAGGCCGAAAGTTCAATGTTACCTCATGAAATTTCACGTTTTTAATCTAAACCAATTTGTCACAGTTAACGGTCAGATTTGAAAAGGAAAAATATCTAGACGCCTTTAAAAGTACATATGATGTAAATTTTGGGTTTTTAAATGTGTTTGAAAACGATGATTTCATATGAAAAATTAAAATTGACTTGAATTTAGTATTTGACAAACCAATAAAATTAAAATTTGTGAATCCACAATTGTTTTAAAAAGAAGATAAAGTTATATGAATTTAAGAGTTACTTCATAAACCGTGTCATTTTCATATTTTGTTTTATGATTTTCATTAATTAAAATCTACAAATTGAAATGGGTAGTTTTTTCCCAAACACAACTTGAAAAAATGTAAGATGAGATTTTAACAAATTGATCACCAAAAAGTGAGATTTCAGAATTAAATTTTCTTTTTTAATGTTTTTTGCATAATTATTTAAATCTTCATATTAGAAATGCAAATTGATAATATATAGAATTAATAGTGGTTAATTTCATGTATATAATGTTATAATAAATATCAATAAACTATGATGTTGTAGTAAATATCATTTACTTAAATGTTTTGTTGAAGCGTCCATGTATTACCCACATGTGAGTTGTCCCACATCGGAGAAAGAGAAGAGTATGCATCACTTTATATACTCGAGGAGTAACTCCTACTATCACCAATTGATTTTAGTAGTGAACCTTCTTTGGGTTTATGAGTGGACTATCTCTTCTCCTCCTTGTTTGGATTGTCCAGACCTATTTTCTAAATTCTATCATTTTTTACAGGCTGATATTTGTCATGCATATCAAATAATGAGAAAAGGTGGACTGAAAGAAGAAAACATAATTGTTTTCATGTATGATGATATTGCATATAATGAAGATAACCCTAAACCAGGTGTTATCATTAATCGTCCAGGAGGTGAAAATGTTTATCGACATGTTCCCAAGGTTTGTATTATTTAACCTTATTTAGATATGTTTAAAACAAATCTGATGGTCTGATATTTATCCGATTTTGTAACCGAATTTAATTTGACTCGACTTTAAATTGAATTTAAAATTGTGTAAAAATCAATGTGGAAACAAAACCCAATTTGAACTGACCCAAAACACGTAATCCGAAATCAATCCGATAACCGGAATAAACAACTCATACTCATATCCCATTCATCTTTACACTACACATTCATGACTATATAATTATAGATAGGCAATAGAAAGCTGAATTTTCAAGTATGTATGAGAATTAAATTTGTAAAATTTAAAAATAGATTTGACAAATCAAAATTAAAAATGGTAATTATTTTTAATTTAGAGAAATTCTACGTGTTAATAGCCTTGAATTATCGACTTTTTCATGTAGTGGACAAACATTTTTGTAATCCACGTGGTGACCTTAAACTTCTAACTTTTCCATATGGTAGATGAAAAAGAACTGTTTTTGTTAACTTAACGCTTTTTTTCCGGAATATAATGACCTTTTTCACAATCATCCTAATTGGCCAATTATTTCGCAATCCAGTCAAAATAAGTACTTAATTTAATAAAAAATTTAACATTTTGTCTAGCTATCATATGAAAAAGTTAGAAACTCAAAGTCACATTATTGATTTATTGTCTACCACTTAGTCAGGGTCACCACATAAAATTTCTTGTAATTTACTTGTTAAAAACATAAAATTATAAATTATATAATAAATTTCTGTGGGTTGAAATGAATTTAACAATATCTTGTTTGAACATCAGTAGAGAACTGATTAGGGAATAATATGTTTTTAATTCGATTTCCTTTTAAGCTACTTATAAAACAATTTCCTCTCTAATTCAACTATTTATAAAACAATATCCTTCCTAATTGATCTTTTTGTATAATTATTTACTTCCTAATCTACATTGTATTTAATAATTTACATCCCAATTTGTCAAAATTGTTATTATTGTCAATTTTGGTATTCCACTTAATTGTATCCAGAAATTAAAATAATTTTTTTACATAGAGTATAGACAGATAGAAAGTAAAGTGATAAAGGTAAAAAATCAAACTCGTAATCCAAGCCGTTTCTGACCCAAGGCAAGATAAATATTTCCGTTTCTGACCCAAGGCAAGATAAATATTTCCTAGGGCCTAAAGATAGAAAGGGGTCCAATAACTCAATTCCACAATGTTGTCATATAGGACGTAGAAAAACGCTTGTAAAATTGCAACTTTACTTTTATAAACACCCATTGATAATCAACCCTCTATAAAAAAGAGTTGAATTCATTGTTTTTGCCTGGGTTATTAAAATATCAGAAACGATGTTGCTTATAACCTTATCAGATGATAATCAATTTCTCTTTTATCCAACAAATTTAACAATTATTATTTCATTTGTTGTGTTTTGATTTACAAATAAATTTGCAACCGTTTATAATAAATAAAAAATCTAAAGAGACTAATTAAATTTACATATTTAGACCGAATCAAAATCAAATATTATTATATACAATATAATCATTAACCCAAGTTACCAATATTATTAAATTATAGGAGATACAATTGTTTATATAATTTATGAATATTGTTTTAGAATTAGGTCATGTATATGTAATTACTAATAATATTGATTTTACAAAACAGGATTATACGGGGAAGAATGTGACTACTAAGAATGTGTTTGCCGTATTACTTGGTAATAAAAAGGCCCTTATAGGAGGTAGTGGTAAGGTTTTGAAAAGTGGTCCAAAAGATCATGTTTTCATTTATTATGCTGACCATGGAGGTCCTGGCCTGCTTGGTACGTACTACATAATTTGGTTTATATTTACTTTAGACCAATTTTTTTAATAAAATCGTCTCATCCTGAAAGGACTTAACATGGGTTGACCCAATGTTTAATTTTTTAAATTTTAATAAAAAGATTATTTTTATTTTGTTAATTGCTATATAAGCTTAATTTTGGGCTGCTTGTTGTATGGGCCCGTCTCAGGGTGAGACGGTACCATACAAGACTTGCTTATGGGTTTGATTTCTTAGAGGTGTTCATGGCGGGTTTGAGCGGGTAGCGGAGCAGACTTGCTTTAGCGGGCCTAAATTTTCAAAAGCTAGTCTGCTTTAGCGGGCTGTATTTGCTACTGCCCGCCCAATTTCTTAGCGGAGACCGGGGAAAACGGCTTTTTGATTTTATAATTAAAAAAACAATGTTGCTAATTTATTTTAATGCAATTTTCGATCTAAATCTCCTCCTATTTTGGTACTACTTAGCAATGCCGAATTCAGATGATCAAGATATATACGCCAAGGACTTGATACAGGTTTTGAAGAGCATGCATGCTGCCAAGTCCTACAAAACTATGGTAAAATTGGTTTATTTAAACATAATTTTATAGGGGTTGATTTTTGATTTTACTATTTTAAAATAATTCACATGCAAATAAAATATTCAAAAATAAGAAATAACTTCTAAATAATTTACTATATTTTAACACAAATTACAAAAGATTTTTAAGCAATCCTCAATTACGTTAAACTTAATATTCAATTTTTTCATAAATTTGTTTTCTTATTAGATTTGTTTATATAATGGTTGACATTGAAAATCAACACTATAAAATTACTCTTTATTTAGTTATAAGTATTATCTTTTTTTATTAAAATGAAATTGCTACATTTTTTCTAAAAGAATTATCATGTGACAAACAAAAATATAAACTGAAACGTAGTTGTTAGACTATAAAATATATTTTGGGGATTTTACTATAATATAATTTGCTTTTAGTGGGATATATTTATTAGACTATAGTAACAATTACATATGCCATTAATTAAAGACCAAATAAAGTTTTGTTAAATCACTTTATAATTGAACTTAAAATAAGAACCAATAATTATTACACTAAAAATAAAAATCAGTGGCTTTTTTTAATGTCACTAAGTCCAGTGTCACGAAAATTTAAATTTATTGTAGTATTTAACCATCAGCTTAAGTTTTTGGTTGAGACCT
This sequence comes from Amaranthus cruentus, assembly GCA_019425755.1. Taxonomy (NCBI): domain Eukaryota; kingdom Viridiplantae; phylum Streptophyta; class Magnoliopsida; order Caryophyllales; family Amaranthaceae; genus Amaranthus; species Amaranthus cruentus. The sequence goes on from CM033460.1 coordinate 13,120,813, forward strand.
CTGAAAATATACTCATCAATAAGAGTATACTTGACAATAGAATTATAAGTTGTTAGTGCAATAAGAAGATTAATTAAAAGATAAGATATAGATATCATAAATTATGATATATATGTATGTAACAATATAATCATAAATTATGATTTATAATATATATGTATGTATGAATTTAATTAAAAGAGTATTAATATTTATGTTGGCAATTACAGGCAATTTATGTAGAAGCATGTGAATCTGGAAGCATGTTTGATGGTCTTGTGCCAAAAGATCTGAATATTTATGTGACAACTGCGTCAAACCCTAAAGAGAGTAGTTATGCGTGCTATTGTGGTGGAGATCCTGGTGTGCCTCCTGAGTATAACAATACTTGTTTGGGTGATCTATTTAGTATCTCTTGGTTGGAAGATAGGTAAATACATAATAACATACTACTAGTTAATTTTGTTTTAACGCAAATTCTTGTAAGAGACGGTTTGGGCTCAATGGATAGAGCATCTATATGTGGAGCAGAACGTTTGGGGTTCAACCCCTACTGAGCGCAAGTATCAATTGGGAGGTTTCTTGACTGCGCACATCTCTCTTTACTCCCTATTTGGGGGAACGGGTATGATATTTTCGCATCTTTTAGGAAACCTTGCCTTGTGCGGGATAATGGGGTTTGCCTTTATTTGTGAGAGACGGTCTCTTTGATAGACTATCTCCGATTGGGTCAGCCCATAAAGGAAATATAGTGTACGAGTAGACATTAAGCATTAATGGATTGGGCTTGAAATACGTCTCTCAGCGAGACAGTCTCTCAGGAAACTGGTTGTTGATGATTTTATGCTTTATAATGGATGTGAACTATCTTAGTCGGTAAAGTTATATCATTCGATATATGTATTGAGGATGATTAATTTATGTCTAAAATGTATGTCCTGGTGAGACTTTGATACGTAATCAGTCAACTTAAAGTTTTAAGCTTAAATACGATATCAAAGCGCCTCACACAATAACCATTTAGGCTGAATAGACTCAAACAAAAATTTAAACTTGTAATTATAATTCTAAGAAATGTACTCTGATCTATCACGCACTCTCTCCACTCCACATTTGAATAAACATTGACTTTTTCCTATATTTATTCAACAGTGACAAAAAAGATCCAAGAAAGGAGACTTTGGAACAACAATATACCTCTGTAAGATCAATTAAAGGCTTCATTATTAACCGTTTGTTTTTTTTTTTATTATTTGGTTTTTCGCAAAATTTCATATATATATATATATATAATACAGTTTCATGGTAAATGTTATAGACTCATTATCTCGTAGTGAGACAGTTTCATAAAAGATATAATATAGACTCATCAATCTTAAAATGATAGCTAATTATATAGAATCGAGTTTTGTTTTCATTGAAACAAGTATTATCTTTTTTAGATATAGTCCTAGAATCGAATTTCGCCTAACCCTGAATATATAATGCAGGTGAAAAAGAGAACAAATATGTCTCATGTAATGCAATATGGTGATGTTAAATTAAGTACAGAATTCCTATCCGTTTACTTCATTTCCAACACCTCCGAGCAAAAACAAAATTATCCTCCACCAAACCAATCCGACCCGATAATTCCACTTGCAATTGAACAACGCGAAGCAGATCTTATTTACTTCAAAGAAATGGTACGTATTTTAATCATTTATTGTTTCAATCTAATAGCTAGTGTTTATAAATAAATTTATATATGCAATAAGCATGCATCATTTTAAATTTGTAAATCTTTTAGTCCCTTAAAATGGTATCAAAAATCGGCGTGACGAAAAGTCGACCTCATTCATTATTCAAATGGAAATATTTTGCGCCAGGGTTGAGAATAGGGTTTGTAATGCAACTATCTTGCCTACAGGCCTCTTTTCTGATGGAGCTGAAGTAGTGTATATTTATAAAGTTATAATTATTAACTTAAACTCTAAGCTGACTTGCATTGACTTTATTGTTTGTATTAAGCCAATTGTTTAAGTCAATTGTTATGAACAAATTTAGTAAATATTAATTATTAGTCATTAGTCGATTATTAGAGAAAATTAGGTCAAAAATTAAAAGTCAACTGAAAATTTTCAGCCTATCACATCCCAAACGTCAAATACATGTCAATCAAAATACTATCCTACAAGATCATTTGCCAAACAAACATATACCTCAACCAAAGCAAAAACTTTAAAAACAATAGTATTTCGTACTTTTTTCTAACAAAAAATCACAAAACTATCATCAATAACATCAAAAAATGGAATGTGTTATTAAATTAAATGTAGAATCGATAACATTTAATATTTTGTAAAAATAAAATTAATTTGTAATAGGTTGGAAGAGCTCCCGTGGGGTCCACGAAGAGAATAGAGGCTGAAAAACGTTTGGACGAAGTGATATCCCAACGTAAACATGTAGATGAAAGTGTAGAAGCAATAGCGAATGTTTTATTTGAAGATGTACAAGCTGCTCATTCTTATCTTACAATGGTTAGGCCTGCTGGTCAACCTCTTGTTGATGATTGGGATTGCCTCAAAACAATGGTATGCACTACAACACTACTTATTATATTTGTATCAGCTTTTTTTCAAGTTTTGTTTAAAAATAAATATAGCAATAATAAATATCAAAATAAGGCAACTTCCAAGAGTTAATAAGAGAAAGTCCCGAATAAAAGAGACTTTTCTAAAATCAGGGACGAATCTAGAAAAAAATAAAATCAATAACTACTGAAAAAATACAACTGCAATGCAAATTCTTACTAATGGCAGGTTTGATCCCAAGCAACATGTATGAAAGATGATTACACAACCAACTCAAACAAACTTATGTTTTACTCTTTATTGTAATAATATACATGGTATTAGATACCAGTGTAACAAAAGGTTATGGGTTAAATCTCAATTACCCGTCATTTAACAAAGTGGAATGTTTAGCGCTAGATATGCAGAGGGTCTGTGTTGTATTCACACTTTTAGACCCAAAGACCTCTTATGTGAGGGGGCGTATTACAGTATATAACATACTTCGGATCCTTAATCATCAGTTTATGTTTTTGATTGAGTTGATTCCTTAACAATCGTGTTCCGTACAAGTAAATTTACATGAGTTTATACAATTTGTGACATATAGGTCAAAATATATGAAGCACATTGTGGACGTTTACAAAGCTATGGAAAAAAGTATATGCGGGCATTTGCAAACTTTTGCAATGCAGGAGTTCATCAAGATCGGATGGCTCAAGCATCCATTCAAGTTTGTGCTAAGTGAATTAAGTTACTTAATTATCTTGATTAAAAATAACATCAATGCTTTAAAACAACATTTCTTGTAAAGTTCTTGTTTAGCCTACTAATATATTGAGGGCATGTGTTTTTATCTTTGTTGGAGTGTTGGATTGTCTCTACCTATAATTTAGATTAACTTGTTGTCCCCTTGCATATGTATAGGGTTTGTCGAGCCTACACAGATCAAATAAAAAACTATAATTTAGGCAAACATCAAATTTTAAAATGTGCGAATAGAATAACCTTATGTCATGTTTGGGAACAATGATTCCATTTGGAAATTTGGAATCAGCTCAATTTATTGTTTGGCAAATCAAAATTTTCTAAATTTGGATTTGAGTCAAATCCACTATGGTTATAAAAGTGGTTAAAAATGAGAATTTGAGAATGACTTCTCAAACCTTGTCATTCTCAAATTTTTAATAAATGAATCCATAATTGAAATCTACAATTCAAAATGAAAATGACGTTTCCAAACGCAACCTTAAGTACAAATTTGATGAAAATCAAGAAAAATGAGTAAAAGGATAAAAAGATATTCCCTCGTCTTCATCTTAATAGTCTTATTTGACTTTTAACATTATTCACCTTTCTTAACTTAAATTTTATTAATAATCTATATATTATAACATATATGGTCAAGTGAGATCTTGTTTGATTCGTTTCAATGCAAAAATCATTAATATCAATTTTTTAGTTATGCACAATTAACGATAGAATAAGGGAGTATATTTTATGCAAAAGTGGGATTGATGGGTGGATGAGATAAAAATACCCCCTCCCCATGCACAGGGCCGACCCTTGATATATAAGGGCCCTAGGCGAAATAACACATTGGAGCCCTTTTCCTTTGCAATTTATAACTTTTAGGGACCTTCTACATCCATTAATTTTGCTCTTTTGACAAGGGGCCCTGGACGACGGCCCTTCTTGCCCACCATTAGGGTCGGCCCTGCCCATGCAACTTTATATGTATGAAAGACTAGGATAGAAATTCGTATGATGCATAAAATTTTAAATACGTTAATATTCTAATGAAATTTTTGATTGTAAATCTTACTTTGCATTTTTTTAAAAATTCAAAATTATAATTATGGTAGTCTAATAATATAATTGATTGATTTTAATGATCAATTATTTATATTTTATATCATTTTAGTTTTAAATAACAATTGATGGAAAATGGGGTTATTACGACTTCAAATAATTTCTGAAATTGTTGTAAATTTTTTTACATAATGTAACTTTGTTGTATAATTTTCTAAATTGTGTAATTCCAATTACACTGGATTAAATGTAATTTATTCTATAGTATAATATTCTTACGCGGTGTAATTTCAGAATTTTATCAAACAATATATAATACTCTAACAGTACATTATATATTTTCATTATAATTTTTTAAACGTTGCATTTATATACAACCGTGTAATTGAAATAATTGTGATTAATTTCATTCATTAATGCATGAGTTTTTCCGAAAATACAAATTTATAAATATGATAAGTGTAAAAAATACAAATGAGTATACTAACCAATGAAAATAAAAGACGAATGATGTATTCACAACCAAACTTTCTTTTTCCCATTATACAGTATAAATTGCCCAGACCTGCTCTCGAGCGGAAAATCGGGTATGATGATAATGAGAGTATATCGGAAAGAGTATATCTTAAAGATTATGTTTTTTTAATTTTGGTGAATATTTTATTTGAACAACGGGCAGAAAATCTTTTTCAAATCATGTTGTTATGTTATCTGGGTAGAAAATCACGGAGTTCACTATATAACCCTCTGATTCGTGTCATTCCTTCTTCCGTCTATTGCTACTTTCATTATCTTCCTTTATTCTTTAATTTCTGGGTTTCCCTAAAACAAAACCCAGAGATGTTGTAGCATAATATCAAATTTATACTTATTGATTTGCTTAAAACGAGATGATTGAGCAGTTTGGTAACAAAAACAGAAGCAATCATTTCTGGGTTTTTGCTGATTTAAAGGGCACTTTACTGGGAAGGTATGTTTCATTGAACAAATGCACATCTTCACAACTCTATTTCAGTATTAACCAAAATATCTCTTACAAATATTCTTGGGTAGTTCATCAAATACCATAAGAAGTATTAGATCATCAGATAATGACCCACATTTTTGAAGAAGATGAAGATTATGAAGAGGGTTTAAATCTAGGACTTGGGTCATCATTAGGTGGAAAATTTGGGGCTGATAAGATTAAATATATAAAGGGTTTTTGATTAGGTCATCTCCAATTGCTGGAACTATGCCTAAACCGCCCCTAATACGCCGATTCTGGCTTTGTTAGAACGGGGTCGTTTCCGGTGGAGACAGAAGAAGAATGGAGGAATAGGAAAGAGAATCAGACATTGAGAAGGAAGGAGGTGAAACGATGGCGTTTTGAAAAGGATATGAATTGTAAGGGAAAAACGACGGTTGAAATTGAGGGAAAGATTGGAAAGAGAACAAAAATGTTGATCCTTTGCTACTGAGTTTGAGAGAAAAAGTCACCAAGGTATAATATTTTTTGTTTTTAGATCAAGTTTTCATTGATTTAGTACATTTTTCTTATTGTGGTGTTTTCCATTTATTTGAATTGATCCTTTGATACTGATTTTTTGATGATGATATTCTTGTTGTTTATTTTGTTGGTAGGACTTAGAAGTGAGACCTTTAGTTTGCTGCCATTTCTATGAAGTAGTGGTTATTGTTGACTGTTCCATTGGTCTGCTAGTTGTAGTCTTCTTATTCTAGTTTAGAATTTATAGTCTTTTTGTTAAATTAGGCTGAACTTATTGTTAATGCTAGCATAATATTAGGAAAACACGAGATCATCTCAAAACCATATAGCAATAGGAGGTAGAGCTCCAAGGCCTTATAAAGTATGCACACTATCTTTAATTCATTGATATGAGATAAATGATCCCATTACTTTTGGGGTATTATAAATCGTTTTGCTCGCCCACATTTGGCATTTTACGTATCCATTATTATTTCCATGTATAGATGGTCCAAGAATAAGCTTTCTATAAAAGATAGAGACTTAAAGCCCAGATTTTTTATAACAGATGATTAGGATCAGCCCTAAGTTATTAGGGGGTCAGGGCGAAAGATTATTTATTGTATATATAGAAAAGTCCAACCTGCAGATGAAGTGACGGATTTCGTAGTGGAACTTTAGGAGCAAACCTTTTTTCTCAAGTTCTGATCAATTATTTAGGACGGGATTTCATATACCATGAAAATGAAGGGATCATAATGTTCTAATGGAGCAAATCTTAAAATTTGAGACCAAATTGTATAAGCAGTAGCATGTCTTTGAACTTTGAGCTTACGAAACGACGTCTCTAGAGTCATAGCCCTTATCCAGCCCGTTTTTAGAAGATTAGGGCCGGGCCAAAAACGAGTCGGGCCAAAAACGGAATATATAATAATTAAAAATAAAGTAAAAAGACTCAATAAGCATTCTCGTGTCTATGTCTAAGGTCAGGAAGGATTAAAAAAATCACATGTTTGTTGGTGGTTGATAATAGTGAACTAGCATTTGTAATCTTTTTTGATCTTTTCAAACATTTTGACAATGTCTTTCATTTGTTCACTGTTAATAATAGCCAATAAATGACTTTGACATTTCTAGCCATTTTTGAGATTTAAAATTTTTTGAAGCTTATTTTGGATTTTTTTTTATAATTAGCTTAGTTTTTCCAATTTTTCTCATAATCGATCATATTGTTCGGCTCTTGTATCAACTTTAGGGTCTTTTCAAGAAATTTTCTCACATCCTTAATCAGTTGCTGCAGCAGTCAAATGCAATGTATAAAGGGTTGTTTTGTTCTCTTTTTTAACCTTCATTCGAAGATTCATGGGTTTTTGATTTCGTTTATCATTAATCTCTCTATTTCGTTTTTTAAGATGAATATGTTTCATTTTATTTTCAAATCAGCTAGTCTCTTGAGAGACCGTCTCTTTGTGAGACGTATGTCAAGCCCAACCCATTAAAAATCAATGTCTACATACCGTATTCTTAATTTCTACTTACATCATTCTTAATACTTACCGTATTCTTAACGTCTATTTTTAACATCTTAAATATCTACTTTCATCATTCCTAATATCTACTTACAATATTTGAAAAATATATAATTGGCGGTCCAATTAGAGATGGTCTCTCAAAAGAATTTGCGTTTTCAAATTTAATTTTACTCGAATGTGATGATTGAAATTTGTCGCCCTCGTCTTACATCATCTACATCTGATGTTGCGAAAATCATGGTGAACGCCACTTATTTGATTCTTTTAATCCTCAAAAATTTTTCTTTATAAAATATTTCATAAAATTAATACTCATGAATTGACTTGATGAAAAATTGAATATTATTGAAAGAGAAATGAAGATGATTAACCACCTATTTTGCGATTACATAAAGTTTTTACATGCACTACCATATGATCTCTATTAACATCTATTGACCGGAACAATGGATCCATGACCAGAATCGTAGATCAATGACTCGGATCATTGGATCCATGAACTAAATCCATTGATCCATGACCCAGATCCATGGATCCAAGACCAGATCCATGGATCCAAGACCAGATCCATGGATCCAAGAACCAGATCCATGGATCCATGACCCAGATCCATGGATCCATGACCCCGATCCATGGATTTAAGAACAATATCTAGGGAACCATTGATAAGGTTTCATGGATCTATGACTAAATTTATGGATTCGTTAACCCATTGATTGGATCCATTACCCAGATCCATGGATCTTTGACTTGATCCAAGACCCGGAGATCCATGACCCGGATCCATGTATCCAGGAACTAGATTCATGGATCCTTTGCTCGGATCCATGGATATAAGAACCATATATCCTCTTATCCTTTTACTATCAAAAATTTGCAAGCCAAGAATACTATTCATCATCCCCTTGATGAATAGTGTTTTTGCCAAGTGGGTTTCCAGTTAGCTCATGAATGCCATCTGTCGTTTTTAGTATCTTTATTCAGCCTCTAATTTCTGATTCCTCTTAAGCCGAAAAAACCTGCAATCACAGCCGTTTAAGGATCTGTTTCGTTCTAGGGTTTCTTTTGTATAATTTCATGTAATTACTCTTTCTGTTCTTTGTCGAATTATGGAGTTTGTTCTGGGGTTTCTTCGCTTTATAACATTTCGTTTGCTAGGGTTTGAAGGATTTCTTCTTCAATATATTCAGATTTTTTTATTTGCTGAATCGTGAATTTGGGTCTCCAAGATCTTGTTTCTAGGTCTTGCTAATGCCGAAAAAAGCACCTTGGTTCTTTGACAATTTTTTGCAGTACACCCATCTATCACTTGGCTATTCAACTACTTTACTGGGCTTTTGATTTATATTTTTCAGATTTATTGATTTTGATTTAGAAAAATTGTTCATTTAGCAAAATCGTTTGATTTTGTATTGTTTGGGATTAGGATTTGATTTTGCAGATTTTCCGCTTCAGTTATCTACTAATTTCTCTTTCCTTCATCAACTCCTTTTTATTTCTCCCGAATTTTTTCAAAATGTGTAGTAATTTGTTTGGCAATTTCAGAATTCATACCTTTGTTTTTGCAGTTTCCTTCTTATGGTCTACCTTTATTCTTACAGGTAAGCTTTCTTTCTTTATTTTGTTGCTTAATTTGCTTCTGGGTTTGTCAAGTTTGAGTCTTTGATGGTTGTATATTGTTTACAACAAAAGTTTCAAACTTTTGAAGAAGGTTTCATTGAAAGGCTGTTAGACAATTAAGTTTTCCTTTTCTGTGATTTCACTTTAGCACCATGTGTTTCTTTTATCATTGTATATATATGTATCTTGTCAGTTCTTACAATTTCCTATGAACATATGGCATGTATTAACTTAATCTGATTCTTGATGTGATTTTCATTATTGATTTCATGTTTAGTTTGTAAGAGCTTTACAATGTTTTTTCTCTTTTTCTTTTTCTAAACGAATTCTGTTTTCTTCATTGCTTTTCGACCCAACTAATTTAGTTCACAGTTGTTTGTTCTTTAAACTCATATGCAAGGGAGGCTGTTGAGATCATTCTTGTTCTATAAGTCTTGTCTTAATCTCTTTTTAATAATCTAAGGTAATATGTCATTTGGATGTAAAGTTTGAGACTTTAAATGTATTTTGGTGTGAATTTGAGATGTTTTGGAATTTAGGTTTGATAAATTTGTGATCATTTTGATTGACTTAGAATTTTTGATGTATCACTGCATTATCATGATTATTTATTTGAATGTTGTACTTTGATTAAATTAGGGTAGAACACTTAATTAGAAAATTAAAAGAAAGGATGAAATAGATTGCAAACACAACTACTCTTTGTTTGATAAAAGAAAATTGTGGGTTGTTCAAGATATTGTGTAGTCTTCTCGATGGGAACGGGATATTCTTGAGGAGGGAGCCTCGTGTTTGTTGCCATATTTTGATTTAACTTCTTACTTACTTTTAGTACTAATTTAATTTAATTTCTTTTAATTATTGATTTGTTTTTTTAGAGTAGTCAATTAGTCTAATTTGTAAAGAGGGGTGGGAATGAAAAATGAGTTGCTAAGCACCCCTTTATAGAAAATATTTGTATAGAATAATGTTATGATGCAGATTCTAAATTATTTTTATGGTTGATGATATTGGTGTTCATTGGAGGCTGTGGGGATCATTTTCATTGGTACTATCTTCTGGTTTATGAAGTTTGTTGGCTAGAGATACTTTGAGAAGTGAAGAATCCTAGGAATACCTCTTATTGCTTGGGAAACAATGTATGTCTACTCTTTATTATCATTCATGGTTATGTGCTTACCTCATTTTGATGCGATGCAAAACTTATGATTAGCTTTTACTATTTTGGCGGTTAAATATGACTTCTTACTTTGATAAGGTATTTTGGCAGTTAGATATCGTTGTATTTTTTGATTTAGAAATTAATATGGTGTTATGTTTATTGACATTGATAATAGATTGTATGCTTTTTCTAATTCCTCTTTATTCATGTTTTTATTTATGATCGATATAGATGATTATTGATATTTTAATTTTTTTTTTTTTAATGGGTTTGTTTGTCCATTTCAATTGTTGGGTTTGCTTTACTTTATTATTTTTTTTTTCCGTTCCATTACTATTGTTGCCGAATGGTTACATTACTATTGTTGATGGTGATCTGCTCAGTGGTGGGCAGAAATAGCTTACTAGCTCGAGCTATTCTCAGGGATCCAGCCATCTTGATTCTTGATGAAGCTACCAGTGTCTTGGAGCAGAAAGTGAACACAATATCAAGGTTTGTGTATGAGTCATTATGAAATTTGTCACAAGTTTCTTAAAGCAGAAATATATATGATAGATCATAGGCAGGCTAAGGAAATGAAAGAAAAAAGTTTTTTGGATGTTGCTTTATAGTGTTCTTCATGCAGTCAGAAATGATTCACAATCAAGGAGAACTATCACTGTAATTTCTCATAGGTTTGCCTTTCTCCTACAAAGTGACACCCGTTAATAATGGTTACGAACATGTTTGTCAACAATATTGGTTCATATCTTCATACTTATTGGATCTTTGAATCTAATGAACCATCTTTTGCAGGTTTTCTACAATACAAGCTGCAGACAAAATCGTGGTGATGAGTGGCGGTCAAATGGTTGAGGTAGGTCATGTGTTCTTATCATTATATTTATCTGATGCTCTTAGTTTGTGAGCCTATCTTGTGATTTACTTCTTCTGAGTAATTTACTTATTTGAGCGTATGTAAAAAACTTTTCACTTGTAATAGTAGAATGTTCATAAGATGAAACTACACTTTTTCCGATGTCCAAACCTAATTATCATTTTATCATTCTTGTTTTTGACCTGTGTAGATGGGCAGTCATAAGGAGCTGCTTATAAAAGTGGATTATATTTAAGATTGACTTGTATACAAGCAGATGCAGTGACTTGAACTGCAGAGGAAATGATGCAATTGTTGTATGCAGACTTGTTACAAAGCTCAGAGCAATTGACTCAGCGAGATACTATCTAAACGACAGTCTTTGCTGCACTCATTGGTGATTGAAGGCAATTTTTTTGCTTCCAACCTGTTAACTTGGTAATGGTAAAATTCTAACAGAAGAAAACTGCATTGATCGGTGAATACTAACAATTATCATTAACGTGGTTTGCAGACGTAGCTCAACTTTTAGAGTAGCTGCAACACATTACTTCCGAAGAATTCATTGTATGTAATAATACCAAATTATAGAAACTTGACAAAATAGTTGTATCAGAATCCTTTCACAAGCTGCTCGCACTGTCTTGACGTTATACCGCTGAACTTATGAGATACATCATATGGTGAACTCTGTTCAAGTTGCATATCTTGTTGTATTTGCAAGGTATGATTCATATCATTTATCAAGTTAATTAGCATAGCTGAGGATTGTTTGTTTTCAATTGTTGTTGACTGTCTGTTCACCATGTTTGTGTAAACCTTATTTTATTCATTTTCTCAATCTTCCTTGTCATCTTAAGAATTATGTTTAAGCATAGAAATTTAGTATGAAAAAGAGTTAGCTTTTGGGTATGTTACTTAATTTTGTAAGTACAATATATAATGCAGGTGAAATAGAGAACAATTATGTCTCATGTAATACAAAATGGTGATGTTAAATTAAGTACAGAATTCCTGTCTGTTTACTTCATTTCCAACAATTATGTCTCATGTAATACAATATGGAGCCGAAGGAATCTATTCTTATGAAGTTACAACCATTAGCTTAAACTCTAAGTTGACTTGCTTTGACTTTAAGTCAATTATTATAAATAAAATCATCGTCATCATACCTAGTGTATCTCGTTTAGAAAAAATATGTTTAGTGTTATCCTATTGAACAAGATCCATGGATCCATGGATCATGGAACTATGATCTAGATCCATGGATCACCCGGATCCATGTATCCAGGAACTAGATTCATGGATGCATCAACCAGATACATGGATCCTTTGCTCTTGAATCTAAGAACCATATATGATTTGAAAAAGAGTTTTGAAATGATTATTTTTATTGTTTTAGAGTGATTGATTAGAATCTTAAAGTAATCACTTATATTCTTAAAGTGATCGATCAACTAAAAAAAATTAAGCTAAATATATAGACTTATCATCTCGTGGTGAGACTGTTTCATACAACATTTTCTTGTTTTTTTATCCCTAATTCTTCTACGTATTATACTGACCGTGATGACATGAGAATTGAGCTTTATTTTAATTAAAGCAAGTATTGCCTTTTCTAGATAAAGTCCTAAAATCAGAGCCGTCTTAAAATATTTAAGGGCCCTGTGCAAAATTTTTTTATTGCGGCTTATTCATGATAAGTATATATATTTTTATTATTAATAAAGTTAACACATTTTTTTTATTAGCCTTTTCAAATACGAGAGAAAGAGGGGCATTGTGCTGTCGAAGTGTCGATCACCTCGCACACCCTCAAAGACGGCTCTGCATAAAATCGAATTACAACTAAATTACTTACTCTATAATCCAAAAACATGTAATAATTAATTTTGTAAGTGCAATTATTAATGCAGGTGAAAAAAAGAACAATTATGTCTCATCTCATGTAATACAAAATGGTGATGTTAAATTAAGTACATAATTCCTGTTTGTTTACTTCATTTTCAACACCTCCAAGCAAAACCAAACTTATCCTCCACCAAACCAATTCGACCCGATTATTCCACTTGCAATTAAACAACGTGAAACACAATTTATTTACTTCAAAGAAATGGTACGTATTTTAATCATTTATTGTTTGAATCTAATAGCCAGTGTTTATAAATAAATTTATTTATGCAATAAGCATCATTTTAAATTTGTAAATCTTTTGATCCCTTAAAATGGTATCAAAGTCAATGTGATGAAATTCATGAGTTTCAACCTCATTAATTCACCAATCATTGAAATGGGAATATTCGAATATTTCACGTAAGAGTTGAGAAGAGGGTTTGTAAAAGTCAATTATAAATAAAATCATCGTCATCATACGTGTATCTCGTTTAGAAAAAATATGTTTAGTGTATCCTGTTGAATTGTTGTGAACAGCTTTGGTAAATATTAATTGTTAGTTGCTAGTGTATTTATTAGAGAAAAATTAGATCAAAAATCAAAATTTATAACTCAACTAAAAATTATCTTTCTATAACAATTAACACATCCTAAAAGCCAAATATATGTCGATCAAAATGCTAATCACAAGATCATTTGCCATACACACTGATATGCCTCAACCAAAGCAAAAATTTCATACTTTTTCACACAAAATATCACTAAATTATCCATGAACCATTAAAAAATGAAATGTGTTTTTTTTTTTATTTATAGAATTAATTATAGAACAATAAGTCTTGTATAAGACTGTCTCACCGTGAGATGGGCCTATACAAGTAGTCCAATACATTGGTACGTACTACAACACTACTTACTATACTTATATATATCGATTTTTTTCAAGTCTTGTTTTGAAATAAATATAGCAATAACAAATATCAAAATAAGGCAACTTCTAAGAGATGACAAGAGAAAGTCCCCAACAAAGGGAACCTTCTAAAACCAAGGACGGATCTAGAAAAAAAAATTAAAGTCAATAACATAGTCAAGGTGAGATCTTGTTTAACAATAGTTATCGATCACTCTTAATTTGTATTTTATTATTGATCTATAAATCATAACATAGTCAAGATGAGATCTTGTTTGATTCATTTTAATGCAAATATCTCTAATATCATTTTTTTTTTTTCAATTTTTACATATGCACAATTAGATATCAATGATAGAGTTATTGCATTGGTAAATATGCCCAATTGCATAAGACTATTAGGTTGAATACAAGTGTGTGTAAATATTTGATGCAAATTAGAATAAATGAGTGGATGAGATAAAAATACATTAAAATGTGTAGATGAAAACTAAAGAAAAGGTCTAGTCTATAACAAAAAATAAAAAATAAAGCAAATTAAATAGTAGATTAAAAAAATAAGACTAGTTTTTATTTTTTTTGAAGTAATAATAAAATAAGACTAGTTTTTTAAAATAGAGAGTAAAAGTTATCTTTAAAGAAATAAAAAAATATGTTCTTTTCGACTTTAGGCGAGGTTACAAATTGTACCTTTGCTTCTTGCTTTCTTGTGGAGCAATTTTCTATTTTAATTTATTTTATAAGTAGGACAAATTACTTTGATTGTTCATACGAACCCCACTACCCATGCAACTTTATATTCGGAAAAATTAATTTTAAATTTCTAATTTTTTTTATTATTATTATTATATTTAGTAGTAGTAGTAATAGTTTTAACAGAAGAAAATAAGTATTGAACTAAAAATAACAGTTTAAACTATTTTTATAATCAAAATCTAAAAGTAGTTTGAATAGGTTGTAGACTCGAGTTAATCTTTAATGAGATTAGTTGACCGATAATCCATACTAAATTGAACTAAAAAAGATTTATTTAATTAAATACATAAATTATTGTATGAGATAATTTCACCAAAAAAAATAGCTTATTCCTGAATTAATTTAACCTATTTAATATTACAAATTACGAGTATATATGATCATCGTTGGAGTGTAAGTTAACAATTTAGGTTGATGTACTAGATCTAAAGCAAGCTTTTCCTCCAAGACAAGGTAGAAAATGACAATCGGTGCCTTCATGTTCATGAACCGGCTCTAAACAAATCTTTTCCATCAAGACAATTTAGGAAATGACAATCGGTCCATTTTTTTATACTTTCTCCGTGCCATAATACTTGATACTGATAGTGACATTTTTCCACACAATATGTCACACTTAATTACTTGATACTAATAGTGACATTTTTCCACACAACATGTCACACTCAATAGCAAATATTATGAAACGGAGGAAGTACGCACAAGTATACAACCTTCACACTCAATAGCAATACTTTATTTTTTATTTGCTCTAATTCAGATTCAGAGTTTGATGTCTTATTTGTTTTTTCACACTATTTATATTTTATTATTAATTGTATTTGATTTTAATTTATAAGTTTAAATATAGTCAAGTGAGATATTGAAATTTTTAATTATGTATGCTTTCAGATATAAACAATTCGACAAACATATTGAACTACTATATAAATTGTAAAATAAAATTCAACAATCACTAAAAAATGCCACTGATTTATAGAATTAGTGATTTAGTGTACTAATAACTAATGGTTTTTAATTTAAGCTCCACTATAAAGTGTAAAGTGATTCAGCGACACTTTATTTGGACTTTAGTGGCATATGTAATTGTTACAGTAGTCTATAGTGACATCTGTAAGAAATGTCACTAGACCCTATGTCGCAAAAGGCTTTAGTGTGATTTTTTATTATGCTGCTCTAATAAATGTCACTAAATCATCTATATTATATAGTGTAAAAGTATATATAAACATAAATTTTAAATAAAGATGCAGTTATAAGTTATTAACATAATATTATAATATTTCTTATAAAATTGATAAGAATTATAGAATATATAGTGCTTTAAATGAAATAATCTCTTATTTATTAAATTAAATCTGACTAATTTTCCAACAACGTTATCATAAGAATTCTGTGTCATTATCAAAATAATTTTTGATTATCATGTATCTTTTATTTCTTGATGAAATATTATAGAAATTAAAATTTTAATGAAGAAACTTTATTAAGAAGCTTTAATTGAAAATCTTATGTAGCTTTTAAGAATGTAATATTTCAACAAAATTTAAATTAAAATAAATATCTACTTGTGATATATTACTCACATATTAAGGAATAAGTAGATGTTAACTTAGGTAAGAATTATTTCATATGACAATTCACTATGAGAATGCCATGTGAAATTTTACATTCTTTTTATAAGATTGTATGATGACATGTGAAATTTTACATTCTTTTTATAAGATTGTATGATTTCCCATTCCCACCCACCAAACGCCCCTAAAAGCCAACGACATTGTCAAATATAATCGCTACAATCAATCAATCTACACTCAAGACCTAAGCTATTTATAAGGCTTATTTAATGGGTTTGCAGATTCAACGATAATAACCTAGAAAACCCAAATAAAAGCATATAAAAATCTCTTATGAAGCCGAACTGAAGAGCAAAAGCGAAGAAGAGAAGTAATATTCCGTAGAGAATGGAAGAAGGGTTGTTAGTAAAGAAGGAAGAAGAAGAACAGGGATTAAAATGGAAAGAAATAAGAGAAGAAATGAAGAGAATGTGCAAAATTGCAGGGCCAATGATAGCAGTAATGATGTCTCAGTATATGATTCAGGTTGTCACTTTGATGATGGTGGGTCATCTTGGTAATCTTTACTTGGCTAGTACTGCTCTTGCTGTTTCTCTTGCTGCTGTTACCGGCTTTAGCCTCATGGTATATACTATGCTTTCTTTTTCTTTTATGTTCGAGAACTATCGTTGGAACTTATATATTGATTTATATAGATTGATTTCAATCTTTTGGGATTAAGGGTTTGGTGTCGTTTATTTTGAATGTGGTAGTGGTGTGATAGCAGTGGTGTGATAGCTATTGATATGATGGGTTAGCATATTTAGGGATGTTTGACTAGCTAGTTTTATCGATTGGTTGAGCAGCTTGTTTAACAGTTTATTCATAATAATAATAATTTGTTTCATCGAGCTAATTTATTGAATACTAGTATTTTACTGTTTGATCATCTAACCCTCTATTTGTATTAAATGGCCAAACTCTCATTAGTGGTCATAAAGAAGCCTTATGGGCTAAGTGGGTCTATGAGCATTATGTCAAAGCCTCAAAGGTATTAA
Organism: Amaranthus cruentus; assembly: GCA_019425755.1. Taxonomy (NCBI): domain Eukaryota; kingdom Viridiplantae; phylum Streptophyta; class Magnoliopsida; order Caryophyllales; family Amaranthaceae; genus Amaranthus; species Amaranthus cruentus. Next base: position 13,137,970 of record CM033460.1, read on the forward strand.
TTGGTAAATCATAGATTGTCCTTTATTTTTTTTAATAAAACATGTGCTTTAAAGATCCAACTTTCCAATCTTGACTTAATAATATAAAAGTAGTCTCTACAAAAAGTCTGCCTTTTTGGATGCTATTAGAGCCAGATTGCATCAAGACACAAGTGTTGAGGCCTATTTGCATTGGGGTTGAGAAAACTTGTCCCTTATGCCAATTCAAGTTTAACTCATTGTGCCTCATGGTACTCAAATCTTGGCTAGGTATATATAATAACTCCTGAATCTCTTTGAGTTTACTATTGAATGTAACATTTTACCCACAACATGTATAACTTTTAGTAGCAAATTCAAAGAGACAGACTAGTAAGTGTGCCAATGGTGTTATTTATTGGACATAGAGAGTTAGAAACATTGCTATGATTAAGGAAAATCTTGTGCGGACTAATTGCTTCTATTGTAGAATTTCTAAGAGTCGACCTAGATTCTTGCTATGATAGAAGAAACTCTTGTGTGAACTTATTGCACAATACTGAAGTGCACCAACTTTAATATGCTAATAGACTAGTGTAATGAAGAGTAGGGAGTGTTTATTAGTACGATGGAAAGTAAGGAGTGCGAGTTGGTAGATGGAAAGTGAGGGTGGTACACAATAAGATTAATGCTTACTAAGTGTATATTAGATTTTTCCCCCCTGGTTAAGCTTCCTTTTGATTCCTTTCTCATGGTCTTAAGACATAGGTCACTTACTATCTATGGTTAAATACTCCCTCTATTATTCATATTTTTGCATTATTTGAAATGTCAAGGATTGAATTACTAAATTGGATAGCACTCAAAAGTTATGTAACGCGGACTCTTCATTTTGTTTCACGTACTCGTGTCCAATCCTTGATGCTCGACACTTAAACACTTCATTTTAGGCGTAAAATTGAGTATTTAGACGTATCCAGCCTTGGACACGTAGATGAAACACTTCAAAAGGAATAGCAGAGTACAAACCATACTTTTATAGTATAATTGTAATTTAAATTAACTTTCATATGTTTGCTATTTTTCATAGGTTGGGATGTCAGGTGGATTGGAGACTATAAGTGGACAAGCATATGGAGCAAAACAATACAAGAAAGTAGGAACTCAAACATACACAGCCATTTTCACCCTCACTATATTGGTTATCCCACTAAGCATCATATGGATAAACATGGGGAAATTACTCATACTCTTAGGCCAAGATCCTTTAGTTGCACATGAAGCTGGTAAATTCATGACATATCTTGTGCCAACACTCTTTGCTTATGCCGTGTTTCAACCCCTCGTTCGATACTTTCAATCGCAAAGCCTGGTCGTTCCTATGTTCCTAAGTTCGTGTGCTACTCTTTGCTTACATATACCCCTTTGTTGGGCTTTGGTTTACAAGTCCGGGCTACAAAACCTTGGAGGTGCTATTGCAATGGGTTTGTCGAACTGGCTTAATGCCATTTTTCTTGCATTGTACATGAAGTTCTCGTCCTCATGTGTTGCTACTCGTTCTCCATTCTCCATGGATATCTTCCATGGCATAGGAGAGTTTCTTCGTTTTGCTATTCCGTCTTCTGCAATGGTTTGGTATGCTTTCTTTTCGTTATTACAAGTTTCAAAGTTTTTGATTACTAATGTTGTACTAATCTTAACTCTATACTTGTAGTTTCGAATGGTGGTCATACGAATTGGTGATTTTACTATCCGGGTTTTTGCCAAATGCAGAACTCGAGACCTCTGTTCTTTCTGTCTGGTATTCTTCTATCAACCTCTCCGAATATGCTTTAATTGTTTTCATCATTGTATGTGTTTCATAGCTTATTCATTGATCAGTGGTTGATTTTTTGGCTTTTGCGTTTTTGATTGTTCAACTGTCAAAAAAAGTGTTTGTAAAATGGCTTTAAATTCAACTGAAAAGCCAACTTTTACTACCAAACAAACTCATTATCTAATTAAAATTCTGTTTCCTAGCTTGACAACTACTTCCACACTATTTGCAATACCTTATGGAATTTCATCTGCTGCAAGGTATTCTTCTAACAAATTTTCCATTTCATAAATCTTCAATTCAGCTTAATTTAAGCATTTTGAAATATTTCTCTGGGTCTAAAATACAGCACAAGAGTTGCAAATGAACTTGGGGCGGAAAACCCACAAGCAGCTCGTACAGCAGCTCATGGAGCTGTCGTACTGGGAGTTGCAAACGGTATACTGGTGAGCGCAATGCTATACGCTACTCGAAATGTATTCGGGTATTGTTTCAGCAGCGAAAAAGACGTTATAAAATATATCAGTTCTTTGGCGTATTTGGTTTGTGCTAATGCTCTACTAGATAGTATACAAGCAGTGATTTCAGGTACATAACTTATATTCCAACAGGTAATTTATAGTCTGTACTCTGTACTGATCTGTGTATGAAAGTAGGCTAAAATTAAAGCTGGTTGTGATTGCAACATTTAGGGGTTGCACGAGGGTGCGGGTGGCAACATATAGGTTCGTTCGTGAATCTCGTTGCATTCTATGTTGTGGGAATTCCGGTTGCAGCTGGATTAGCATTCTGGATGCGGCTCAATGGAACAGGTCTTCGGGTGGGGATTCTCTGTGGTGCCATAACTCAGACGGTCTGTCTAGCTGTTATAAGTAGCCGTACCAACTGGGAAGCGGAGGTTAGTTTTTTTGTTTATGATTAGAATATATAACATATACTGAGCACTTTCATATACCAATATGTCAGAAAAGTCATGCGTATGATTCTCAACACGTATGAGAAAGCCATATATTACATATCGTGCGGTTTCATGAACTTTAGTGAAAACGCTGCCCTAGACAGTGTTTTCCCCTACTGACCCAAAACCCATTTTCTCAGCCCATTTGGATTTAAAATCGTTGTCTCAAACAACTTTTAACTAGAAGCTTATTTTTACAAATAATTTTACCCTACACTCAATTCTCTATATATTTTTTTTAAAAAAAGTTCCGGTTTCAGTATCACCTTAAGCTTTTGGTAGAACTGTTCCTTGATAGTTTGTACATTTTACTCAATATCTTGTATTAGGTTAGTTTGTTATTGATTGAGCCTTATAAAAGTTTTGAAGTAGAAGTATTTTGGTAATTGTTCTTGCAGTCAAGGAAAGCTAGAAGAAGAAAGCTAGAGAGTTAACAATGAACAAGATTTGAAGAAAGCTCTGCAGTCTGCAATGGGTTGGGATTCGTTGAGGGTCGTTAACCGACAATTTGGACCTTTATCAAGGACCGTGTCGGATTCAAGATTTTAACTGAGGGATCCTCAATATTAATCATAATAATAAGTCAAAAGCAAAACAAAAAATTAAAAGGGTAATGATATTGGAGTATTTTTACATGAGAAATTCAATATTTTTACAATTTTTTTAGAAAATATAATTTATAATTTATGGTAGGCATTAGACAGTCTGGCCCCTCGGTCCGCCGGGCGCCAATGATTAAGTTGGCTTTAAATGAGTTAGGCTCTAGTGGATGGGGCTTTAGAATGAATGGAAGATCACACATTAGGCTACTTGCATACTTTGCCTTTGCAAATTTTGTAGCTGAAATAAAATTCAATTGAAATAAATGGTCATTTGGAATTTAGAAATTTCTTTTATCTAGATGAACATAATATAAGTTTTAAGAAAGTTAGAAATTTCAATCTTCTTGTTGCAAGTATAGCTATCAAATCTCCCAAACTATTCTCAATTGCAAAATAAAATGAAGTTAATGGTAAAAAGAAGTAATTTTTTTTAACCGTATTGTAATAAAATCTCTTAAATCGTAAATTTATGTACAAAATGTCAATCGAAAACAATTTTAGTGCAAGTATCATCACTAACAAGTGTAACGTTGCGTACATCCAATCCTCTGTAACCTCACCCAAGGTATGAGTCACTTAATGGCATTAGAGTAATGGAATGTTGTATTGTTAAATTAACTAGATAATTTCCATGCGATGCACGGTTTTTTCATTTTATTATTTTTGATTATTTTAAAAAGAAAATAAATTGTAAGTTATTGATTATTGATTTTCAATGAATTAATGATTGCATATAATAACTAATATTTAATTTATTTTTAATTTTAAAAATACTATTTTATATGTTATGTATGATGTTAAACAATCTTATTTTGATATTTATATTTTACTAATTAATCATAACAAACAATGTTAAAAATAAATTCTAATATTAAATAAATTATTTTGAACATATATTACAATATTAAATTAATCGAACCATTTTAAATGATAAAACATTTATGTATAAAAAATAATTTGAATAATTATACAAATAAAGAATTAAAAATACTTTATAAGGTTGATTGCATTGACCAATTTCGTATGCATTTAGACATTGTTGAGAAAATTAACCAATTTCAATGTATTGATTATGATAGTATTTATTAGGATAATCAATATTAATGAACACCATTGGAAATCCAATTCCATTATATGATAATGTGACATCATCATCCTATATTGGAGGGAAAACTTTCTTCTACAAGGTGACACCTCATAAGTTTGGAGGTTTGATGATGTCAGCGTCTTTTGTTTTAGTTATAGGTATATAGATTTTTGAAGTATCTAATATTTAAAGTATTAATTTCACGTCTAAATTAAACATGTTAAAACAATTAAAAGTAAATATATTAAGATGAAAATGCTTTTAATTAATTTAGATAGGTTTTTTAGTGTAACTTATGCATGTCTTATAGTGAGACCGTCTTAAATTAGAGTATTTATTCTCTCTTAAGAACAACAAGTCTTGTATGAGATGGTTTCATCGTGAGATGACTGGTACAATTAATTAATTTCTCTAATTAATTACTTTAGGATAATAAATAATCGTTTTAATATTTTAAGTTTGTATTGGAACATTCCAGTAAAAATATCGTATTATCAAGCCGTTTGATTTGAAAATTTAAAATTTAGGTGATGAGTTTGAAGGTACGTAGAGGACCCTACATTTAGGTCATATTTCAAGAATCCAAATGAAAGCGTGAAACTACCGAACTATTGTCTATTACTCAGGCTCTGACCATTAAAGCTTAAAGTACATTTATTGTATTTTAAATGTCTACTTGCGCTTTGCTTTTTGAACAATATTTACCAATTGCTCTAATTTGTTTTATTCTTAATCTATAAGTTAAAATATATACTCAAGTGAAATCTTAATTAGTTCCTCTTAATGTAAATTAATTTTATTAGTATCAATTTATTAACTTTTTATTCAAACACAATTAGAGATATTTACAATCAAAATAGTGCATTGGCAAACATGTTAAAATAAAATTAGACAATAATAGTAATAAATAAGAAAAATATTTTAGATATGAAAAATATAATTAACAAGATTCAAACTCGTGACATCAAATGCTAACATCTAGCCAAGTACTTCATCATACTATTTTGGTTATCCCTTTCTCCACGTCCCTCAAATTTCTTACGGTGTATATGTAACTCCACAAACTTAGTAAAAATATTGTCTAACATTAAATAACTTAGCAAATAAAACAATATAATCCTTATTTTTTAACTTTTCAGAAAAATTTATCTAGAATAATTTAAATTTTTATTGATTATTCTACAATAATTCAATTTAATTAAGTATGAATTATCTCAATTTTAGGGTCACTTAGCAAAAATATTATTGTCCAATGGTGATTAATTATTGCAGATTAATTGCTAAAAAAATAAAATCAAAAATTTTAAAAATTAAAAGTTAAAATAAAAAAATAAACTTAGTTGATTTCTCTTTTTAATTTGAAATTTTTTTTATTTTTTTATGATTTAATTTTGTATTGATTTTTTTATTTTTTTATGCAAAATATCTAGTTGTTTAGATTAAAAGTTATCAGTTTTAGTAAACACTCATTGTAGTTGGGATTATTCATGATTAATCAAAATTTGGGATTATTGTAGTAAAATCAGTAAAAAGTGAAATTATTCCTGTTAGAGTATATAACATGTCTTGGGGCCTCAACCATCAGCTTAAGCTTTTGGTTGAGTTGGGTCCTTGACATGGTATCAGAAGTCAGTGAAACAAGAGATCACGAGTTCAAATTTCAACCACCCTCATTTAAAGTGGAATATTCAGCAGGTATGAGGAGGGCCTGTGTCGCATCCACACTTCAAGCCCAAAGGGCTCTCGTGTGAGGAGGCGTGTTAGAATATATAATATATCATGGGGCCTTAATCATTAGTTTAAGCTTTTGGTTGAGATAGTTCCTTGATAATTCCGGCTAATTTTTCCTATATAATAAATTCCATCTCCTTTTAACTTATGATTCTAGATCATCCAATAATAGATAGCCAAGATAAATGCTAAAGAATGAGCTAACATAATGTTGGTGTGGTTATGAAAATGATCTAATTAAGAATCACCAATTCTTATGAGAGACGGTCTTTTTAAGAGATCATCTCTGATTGGATCAGCCCATAAAAGAAAATATATACTAAAAGTAGAAATTAAGTTATAATTGGTTGGGTCTGAGAGGTGTCTCTCAAAGAGATAGTCTCTCAGGAGACTGGCCGATTAAGAATGGATAATTAAGAACAAGCGTGTACGTATCTTGTTCATAAGACAAGTTGAAGATGAAAGGTAAGGAACAAGTCTTTCAAGTTGCAAGTAGTCCACTATAAGTAGTAGTAGTAGTAGTGAAAGTTACATGCACATGCATATCTTCATTTTCTTGACTTTCTGCTGGTATGACTGGAATCTCTTCATAGTTCATACCAATTGTGTTAATTGTTATAACATGACTCATGATAAGGCGCTTATAATAAGCGGCCAAGTAGAGCCCGCGGTGGCAGATCCAGAAGAAAAATAAACGGCGTTAATTTAAGTAAAATTTACATAATGAGTTAATTTTGATCTTTAGTCTCATATATAATTTTATTTAATATATAATTTTATTTTATTTTTGTTTTAAGTGATGTCAATTAAGCATCACGCTAAATCTTCCATTGAGAGTGGGAGTGGGAATCGGCTCTAAATTTTTTAAGCGCCTTGTAAATTCAAGGGTCGTTCCTAAGGGTAGTTTTGAGTTGCAACCGTCTAGAGCCCAATTTATAAAGAGACTCAAATTGAGTTAATCCTTATTATTAAAAATTGTATTTAGCATAAATAACTTCTGACATGGATCGAACTTACAACGTTGAGTTTCTTAATTAAGCACATAACCGCTGAACTACATAGAAAAATAAATTGAAACTTTACTTATATAAAGGCCTTTTTTTCTATTTTCCGCCTAGAATCCAAAAATTATTAAGAACGGCCGGTAAATTCGAAGTAAAAATAATAAGATTAATTGTAAAACTAGTGATATAACAAATGGTTACAAGTTAAAACCTGGCTCTATAATAACAAAAAGTATGTATGTTATCAAATATTAAGGTTAAGCATGTTGACTATTGAGGGGAAGGAAATTCAATCATGGGGCCATGGGGGCCTCTATGTTGTGGTTTAGTCTAGTCGGCTTAAAAAAATACTCACTTTGTTTCATTAAATTTGCATCATTTTTTATTTTCGTTCGTCTCATTTAATTTGTATTATTTTTATTTTTAGACAATGGTCCACCACTTTCTTTAAATCTCATCCATACATTTTAGCTCTCTTTTAATTTTATCCATACAATTCATTCTCTCTCCCCATCTGTTACCACTTTCTTAAAAAAATACCAAATTCTCTTTGATGCAATTTAAAAAAGACGGGGTAGTAGTTGGTATAGGACAATAATTTTGAAAAAAATACCCGAAGTATGGCCAAGTTTAGACAACTTTTTGAAAAAAAAATTCAAAGTATGAGCAGATCAAACCCGCTAATCTAAGATTAGTGAGCTAAGTTTTACAATGAAAAAAAGCGTTGTCAATCATACAAGTGAACTAACTCCAAACTAATTGTTGCTTTTAACAAAGATGTCCAAAAATAAATCTATGTGGCTCAAAACAGACAATATTATATTAATTCAAATCATTCATGAATGGGGTTTAGGTGCGGTCCAATCGAATTTGGATCCGGACCCAGACTCAAAATCATTAATTTTTTTGATGGACCTGTTTCTGTAACTGGACCTAGGGTCTGAAAATTTTAGATCTAAACTCAGATACGTCTGATTTGATGGGTCTTGACTCTTTGGATCCTAAACGGATCCTTAATGGATCTTATATTAATTTTCATACTTAAATTTTTTACATTTTAAGGTTTCATTTGTATTAAAATGGGTATATGAGTTGTATAATGTCTAAATTGAGTCCAAATAAATATAAAAATAGATTTAGAATGAACATAAAATTGATTTTGAGTTGTATAATAAATCGGGTGTAGAGTAAATATAGCGAGTATGGGTCCCGTAAGAGGGTGTGGGTTGGGTTTCGATCTGAAGATCCTAGACCCAAACCAATTTATAATTTTTAGAGCCGAAAACGAAATCATAATCGCCGAATCTCAAAAAATTAGAATCAAACCTTAAAAATAAGGACTGATCTAAAACAGATCGAATAAAATCTATAACCATCCCTTAAAAAATGAGTATCGAGCACTATGGACATCTTTGATCATAAATTAGAAGAGATTATAGCTATTAAATTATTATCCAATAAAAATTAAAATTTTTAAAATTAGTAATTGCAATCATTCATTAATTTGGAAATTAAACACTTAGCCACTAAATTACATAACATTAATCTAATTTACAATAAATTTGTAAATAATTGTAAAATCACCCTAACACTTTTAGAGGTTACACTCCTTCCGCCCAAAAAATATCTGCCACTTGTTTAGTTTCATAGATTGTTAGTTCAAATAAAAAAAGTAGAATAATAATGGGTGAACATAGACAGTATCTTAATTGTGAATATAGACAATTTGTGAAGTATGATGCATACACATCAATAGAATAATAAACAATTTACAATTGAATCTATTATATACTACTCCCTCAACCCTAAAATTATTGTCCACTTAGGGTTGGGCACGCATATTAAGGGTATTTTAAATGATTATAATAATTGTGAAGGTGGTAGTTGGGGTAATTACGTGATTATAATAATTGCAAATGTGGTAGTTGGGGTATTATGATCTTTACATGTGTGAAAATGATATTTAGGTAAAAAATCTTTACAAAAAATAGAAAACGGATAATTTCGATGAACTAACCAAATAAAAAAAGTAGACAATTAAAAAAAAACGGAGAGAGTAATATACAGCATACGCATACAATTTAACTAAGATATGGAGTGTTTTATTAGCTTTTGGTTAAGAGTCTTTTGACATCATATAAAATCTCACATGAAAACGCCACATAAATCATATACTTTCTCCGTTTCATTTTACTTGCAACACTTACCGTTTTTTGAAGTTTCATATTACTTGCAACATTATTATTTTTGGCAAAAATAATCTACTTATTTTATCCTCACTTTATTCCTACCACATACCCACAAGTCACAACCACTATCTATTTATAATAATTTTTTTTTATTTCTACCCCACATATCACCATCAATCATACATTATTCCTACTTTTACCATACTGATTTGACAGCCCTTAAATATCGTGTCAAACCCAATGGTGCAACTAAAATGGAACGGAGGAAGTATTATTCTTTATTGAAATGACAAATTAAAGTAAAACTTTATTAAAAATTCTTAATCAATAACCGTGATTTGCAAATCACCACAAAAAGACAAAAAGAATAATATTAAAATAATAAAAATAAAAAAAGATAAATTAAAACAACAAATCTTCATCCTATCACATCGTACCACATAAAGGTGATTTATTAATCTTATAAATAACCATTATTTACTTAGACTTTCTCGGACTTTGTTCGTGAGATGAAAATATGTGTCACATTCATAATTGTTATAATATGATCTCTATATAACAATTAAAAATGATGTTGCGTTTAATATTTGAATTCTTATCTTTACTTGTACATTGGAAAAGTTAGATTCCACTTCTATTCATAAAGAATGACGTTAATTAGGTTACATACTTGAAGTATATAGCTAGTCTGACTAGTTGACCGTAGGCAAATTAGATATTTCCTCCATTTCATAATACTTGCTATTGAATGTGACATGTTGTGTAGGAAAATATCACTATCAGTACCAAGTATTAGGGAAAGGAGGAAGTACTTGTCTAGTGTTTAAAGTTGAAAATAGTTTAACATCAGAAAATCTTGGTGGATGAAGTATACATTTATTTATTAAGAAATATATAACACGTCTACACTTATTAATTAAGAAATATCAAAAAATTTGAATGTGTTACTTTGCAAACACCTATTAAAGACCAGAATGTACCCTTAATAAAAACGATCAGTGTGTCTTGTATGATACCAATTTACCATGAGAAAGATCTATACAAGCAGCTCAATTCTTAAAAAAAAATTAATTAACTGCCAGTCTTGTATTAGATCGTCTCACAGTGAGATTGATTCACACAAAAGGCTTATTAGTAAAAAAATTTAAAAAACAATGAAATTTGAAATTCCACTTATACAGGGCGCAGGTTTTTTTAAATATTTTGGGCTGATCTAAATTGAGGTCGTCTCACGGTGAGACGACCTCAATAGGGCCGAGAATTAGCGTTCATGTAAATGAAAAATGTTTTTTTTCCAGTTTTTTTTTGAAAACTAAATATTGAGTCAGCCCATATTAAATTGTCTCACGATGAGATAATCTTAATAAAAAATTTGTTTAAAAAGATACCATTTGTTTCCGTTTACTTAGGATTCATAAAATATAGGAAATAATATTGAGCTTGACCAATGTATATTTGCTTAGGATCCATACCATTTTTTTTCAGTTTACCTTGTGACTATATTTGCCAGCATGCAACATGGATGTTTGCAATTCAACTTTTCAGTTCTAAATTCTAATGGACCAAATACTTCACATATTTCACGTATGAAACAAGATCCGATATTATGAAAAAATGGGTAGTAGACTTGCATATATATTGGGTGCATGTGTATATGCAAGTCAACGCTCTTAACCGTGGGTTTGTGGGCCTGAGCCCACAATTGTCCAATTTTTATATGAGTGGACACAGTGAGATTATATGATGAATTATCACGCCTAAATAAGTACATAAATAAGTTTAATTTTAATTTAATTTAATTTTTGCAATGTAGTAAAATAAAAGGAAACATAGGAGTTAGGAGTAATTAATTGAGAGTGGACAAGAAGACATGCACTAGTAGTGAAAACGAAGGAGAAAGGTAGCCAACAAGGCATAGCGTGTACGTATACGGCAGATTCCATTACGCAACTTGAATGCTACATTGTTGTTGTTTTCTCAATTAAATATTGTGAGTTGGTATTATTAGTACTCTCCACTCTTTTTCCGGATTAGAAAATAAGATCGTACAGGAATCTGTCATTAATTTAGATAAGATTGGCGGCTAGATTCTCCTTAAACCTCCACCATTTATCTATGTTAGAGAAAGTCTAAGTAAATAACCGTTATTTGTGATACTAATAAATCATTCTTATGTGGTAAGATTAAGATGTGATAGGGTGAGTAGTTTGTTGTTTTAATTTATCTTTTTTGAGTTTGTTTATTTTAATATTATTATTTTTGTCTTTTAGTGGTGATTTACAAATCACGGTTATTGATTAGAAATTTTTGATCTATGTTATGTTGTTCATGATAAAGGGTGTGTTTAGAAAATATTAGAGTATTTGACAAATTAGTTTATTGAGTAATTTTAGTTTATTTTGATTTAAATAGAGAGTTGTGTGGTCAAATCAGCTAATGCTAGTGTTTGGTGAATTAGCTGGTTAAAACAACTTATTGATATTAAATAAATTGTTTTTGAACAAGTTACTTATAGTAGCGGGTTCAAAATTAACTGGTTAAATCAGTTACTATAATCAACTATAGCTACTAGCTAGCTATTAGCCATTTGCTAAACACCCTCCATATATAATTGATTAAAGAGTAAAGGGTGGTAGTGGGGTTAAAAGTAGAAAATATATGTAATAGAGTAAAAAGTAAAGGGTGTGTTTAGAGTAAGCATTGTTCATAAATTGATGTTCACTAAATCTATTCTAAACTCAAAGAGTAAAGGGTATGTTTAGAGTAAGCAGTTTTTCATTTCACAATACATTTGACTATTTTGCAGAGTTTTCAAGTATATATTAAATTTTAATATTTTTAAATACACTTAATTATAAGAGTATGTATTAAAAGTCTATACATAAAGACAAATCTGATACTATTCAATATGTATATATTTTAACTTCTTTAATTTAATAAAATAAATCATATTTAAAATTCTTTGTATATAAAATATCTAAATAAAACCAACAATATAAAAATAGGCATTTTAATCCTATCAATTATCAAATCATCACTTTTACTCACAAAATTTAGCCAATTATCTACCTCTAGATAACCTTTTCTTCTATAAAAAAAATCTCTATCAAAGTGACCCACTTCTTAGGAAACCAAATGGAATCATTTGGAAAAAAATGAATAGCATAGAATTAAATAATCAAACATTACACTAGGAAAAAAATCAATGGAATCAATTGAAAAAAAAAATGAATGGCATAGAAACAATCAAACATTAAACTAGTGGAGAATTTCAATTGACTTTATATAAATTATTTATTATTATATTTCTGTGGTTTTTTTAGAATTTATCTGTGGATCTTTCTCACATGCTCCTTTATAAGTATGAATTATCGTCTCTACTCCCTTTCCAAACCCTAATTATAATTCCTATAAAACAATTCACCAAATATAATGATGATGAGACAAATAAATTTTATATATATATATTTTATTTATTATTATAAATACTGTCGTTAATGGTGCTTTACAAATTACGGTAGACACATGCACTTAAGCATGGTTATAGTCACTTGCACCAGCCAACCTACATAACATGCTTTTGCTTTGCTGTATCTGAATCTTCTTTATATATAAATGGACCCCACATACTAGTCCAGGTACAGCTCATGATCTCTGCCATACACGTGTCCAATACTTTCATCACAACCGTAAAATTTTTTATAAGGTATCAATCAGCCCAATCGTCATCTCCCAAAAAACGGCTGACTGAACAAAACAAAAATAAATCCCCTACAAATACCCCCACATTAATCCCCAATACCTACTCAAAAAATTTCTCTTGTTTTTCTAATTCTTTTCTTTTTATTTCTATCACTGTTATCGGAAAACATGATCTGGTACAACGCCGGTGCACTGTTAATATTACTCCTCCTTTCAACTTCCTTCGCTCATGGCCGTCAGATTGCGGACGACCTCATACGGTTGCCGTCCGATCATTCATCAAAATTTGATGAATTTTTAAAAGTTGATGATGATACTGTTGGGACTAGATGGGCAGTTCTTATTGCTGGGTCGAATGGGTACTGGAATTACAGGCATCAGGTGATTTAAACTAATTAATTAACTTAATTTAAAATAAATGTTTTATTAATTTTGGTATAACTTTAAGTGCTGATAGATGATAGCTGACAATTGATTATTAACAACTGATTTGATTAATTGTTTTGACTAATATCAATCTACTGCTACGTGCGTTTTGTTTAAAAACAGTTTATTCATATCAATTACATCGTTATTTCAATTAGCTAATTTACGGTTTGACTTAATTAATATCAAAGTAAGTTAAAATGGCTCAATAAACCAGTTTGTTAAAACACTTAATTTTTTTTAGTTTGTAACTTTAATTTTAAGTAAGGTCTAAGGTGGGACCTATATTTAGAATCTAGATTTTGTAAAGATGGTGATAGGATGAAAATAAGTCTCAATTTCACATAATATTTAAAATTATATATTAGGTTGGAATTATTATCTTTCATAATGTATTGGAGTAATCTTTTTTGCTCAAGTACTATATATTTTCATTCTCTCAATTTACTTTATAATCAAGGAAAAAATTGTAAATTTGTTGTTTTATTTACTATACTTTTTGTAATCGTTTTAAATTACTTAACATAACAAAAAATATACTTAATCGTTTTAATCGTTTTAAATTACTTTGTATAACTTTTAACAATAATATGATTGCTAAACATTATTAAACATTAATTATAAAAGTAATAACAAGTATATTGATGAAAACAAAACTCTTTACATTAATTTTGGTTCGATATAAATAATTTTTTTCATGAAAACAAAAACTAATAATATAATTTTATCACGCAATTTTGTGTAATTTGAAATATGTTTTAGCTTAAAAAAAACTCCTATATAAACTCATGCCAAAACATTAATATTGGTAAGATAATTTGTTACAAAATATATATAAAAGGACATGACAAAATATGAAAATATTTTGCTAAACATGGTATTTTACTAGTTATCTAGTTATCTCTATATTTATTTCTATGAGGCCATGCTTGTATTGGGTGTAAATATTTAAGGGAGTAAAAAAAGTCAAACTAATGAAATGAAAGTAATAAAAGATAAAATGAGCATAAAATAAAAACAATGATGGAAAAAGAAGATAATTTCCCCTATTATGGAGGTAATACATTCCCCCACCCCCTAGGATAAATATTTACCCTACAAAATTGAGAGCTCCCTTCATTTTTTATTACTTTGCAACAATTCTTCCATCTCTACAACAATCAAATTTCACTAATTTCTCATTTATTAACTTCATTTTATTAGTTTGACTTTTTTTACTCCCTTAAATATTTACACTCAATACAAGCATGCCCTAATTAGTAGTGTTTAATTGGAACATGGAAAAACACATAGTAGTAAGTAGTTTCTTTTAGGCCTCTCTATTTATGTTGAGTTTTAGCTTTTTGGTTCTCTTGTAGTGGGAAGATAGTGATATTCTTTTCTCATGATTCTATGTGAGTATGACTCCTTGCTTAGAGTTTAAGAGTATTCATAAATATCATAATTTCTATTCACATAAATACATCTTTTTTCAAGTTATAGATTTAGATAGATATTCCCTCCGGCCGTTACTATTTGACTCAATGACTATAAATGTATTTTATACAAAAAATATAAAGATATATAAATTGAGATGAATCTAACAGTATTTCACATGAATATATGTAACTCCTTATTATCATACTCAGTGTATCTCTCTCATAGAAAACTATGGTCAGAGTCTGGGGAGGGAAAAAAGACAGCAGCTCATACCCATAGAGGAGAGTGCGGTTAAAGAGTCCATCAACTCGAGAAAAGTCTTCAAAAATTGAGAAACATACAACTTACAAATAGATTAAATAGAATACTACAAATATATTTTAATTGTGCATATCAATAAAATCATACATAATAGGAGTACATCTTTTGGGAATATTAATAGGAAACATAGAGACAATATTCATATGGACGGAATACACCGATTATAATGATGATCCACAGTAATATAAAAAACTTTCCCAAAATAATTTTTGAGCTATAGTGGATCCTTTTAATGGGGATTTTCCCAAAAGAAGAATAAAGTAGTAAGCCAATAAAAATTAAAAAAAATAGTGCTTGGACTAGAATAAATAAAGTACAACAATGGTGATTCAATGAAAATTATTTGATAATGACTTTATTAAAATGTATGTGAGATAGACTTCTAACTTTGATACAAACCAGTTAGTTAATTAGTTATATCCTTTTCTTGGAAAATTTATTACTCGTATTTTTAAAGAAAACAAATTCTTGTGACCAGGAGTGTTCACCGGTCTAAATCCGGACCGGACCGGAACCGGTTGGACCGGAATCATGAATATGCTAAGACCGGAGATCCGGTCCGGTCCGGTCCGGGTTTGGACCGATTAGACCGGAAATAATTTTTTATACCAAAAATAAATTAAAAAATGGAAGATTTAAAAATAATTTAATAAATTAATTATTATAAAATTAAAATATTTGAATTAAAAAATTATTTTGTGTTGAAAATAAAATATTTAAAGCCCTTTAAATAAGTATATACATAATGATTGTAAATATTTTTCACTTTCGAAATCACTTTTATGTGCATCCGGTCTCATCCGGTCCAACCCGGATTTTTCCGGATTTAGACCGGACCGGTCCGGAAACCCGGAATGTCGAATTTGTAAGACCCGGAGACCGAACCAGATGCAACCGGTCCGGTCTCATTTTGCACACCCCTACTTGTGACAGACGATTTCTTTGAGAAACCATTTTTTATTGGGCTGACCCCTTATATATTTTTTAAAATATTGTAAGTAGACACTAAGAATGAATATATGTAGACATTTAAGATATTAAAAATAAGCATTAAGAATACGATAAGTAAACATTAAAGATAATGTAAGTAGACATTAAGAATACAGTAAATAAACATTAATCTTTAATGAACTGAGCATGAGATACGTCTCTTATAGAGACTAGTTGTTTGAAGAAATATTAAGATATTGGGTCCCATTGTGAAAGGTCTTAATTTGGTATGCAAAATATTACTCCCTCCGTTCCCTATTGATGTTCCCATAGGGAATGTTTACGGAAATTAAGAAAAGTGGAATCTTTTAGATAGTGGAGATATTATTTTATTGAATAATAAATTTGATGGAGAAAAAGTGGGGACCACAAATATTAAAAAAGTATTTAAAGAAATTTAGTGGAAAAAATATGGGGACCAAACCTAATTAAAAAAAATGTTTTTATGAAATTAGTGGGAAACATGTGGGACTATAAGGAATATAAAAATGTTAAAATGGAGTTAGTAGAAGATATGTAGGCCCATAATCATTATTAAAATATTAAAATGAGGATGGGTGATGTTATTTTTTTCCAAAATTTGTGATATAAATGGAAAGATTCCTTATGAGAACAACAATTGAAACATCCCAAAATGGAAAGTGAAAACTCCTTTTAAGGAACGGAGGGAGTATCAGATTTTTGGATTTCTAGCTTGTTAATGTAGTACTCCATGATGGTCCCTTTGTTGCTTCAATGCTATGAAAACCAAAATGAAAAAGTTGATAAGAGCGACTTTAGTGTTTTTAATTGCCCGCCATTCTACCTAACAACGACTTATATTTCATCTTATTTTAATCAAATATCTTATTTTCTAATTTCATATATTCGCATTAAATGTTTTATTTTCATTATTAGTAACAAACTTTTTTATGGCTTTATGGATTCAGCTATTTATACAATTTTTTATAAATTATTATTTTTTTATTTAGTTTTTCTCTTACTTACTCTTTATTTGTGTTGTGATCATTTAATCATTTTTCATTTTACAATTGACGCCTTATCGAATTTCCTCAAATAGAAAATTTGATTAGAATATAAGTCAATGTAGAACTAATAACTAGAGTGAAATTTGACTTTTAAAATGTTTATTACCACTTACAATCGATCTATAATTAGATCAAAAATTAGTGGATCATAACATTAAAAATAATGACTTGTAAGCATGACTTGATCGGACTATTTAATTTGTTTTTCAATTTGGTCAATTGTTCATTTCCACCAAGTTGTCCTAGCTCCTAGTTGTTTTTAGTTGATTTTTATATTTTAGAGTTAATATTTCTTTATTGAAAAGGTTTAAAAGTGATATCCATAAGAATTTTTTAAAGTTTTTGCTTAAAATTAATTCGACTCGAAAATAACACATCTTAAAATATGTTTGTTCGACACATTTAGTAAAATTTTTAATTTTTATTCACTTATTAAATTATAGAGTACTCGATTTACCAAGTAACACAAGATAGCTAGAATGACATGAAATCAATATAAGTTTCTTATTTTTGGTCGTTTCACCTAGAGATATTCTATCACAAAAATAACCGCTATAATAACTTAGATCAATGTTTTACCTGACTCGTATGTGGCCCATTGCATATGTCACAAATTGTATAAAATCTACAAATATTTTTAACAAAGCTCATGTTTGTGTAATACAGGCTGATGTGTGTCATGCCTACCAAGTTCTTAAAAAAGGAGGGTTGAAGGATGAAAACATTATTGTTTTCATGTACGACGACATAGCATTTTCTTATGAGAATCCTAGACCCGGAGTCATCATCAATAATCCACACGGAGAAGATGTCTATGCTGGGGTTCCTAAGGTTTGATTCACATGATCAATTTAAATCATAAACTAATACTCCCTCCGATTCGGCCTAAATGTCTCATTTTATTTTGAACACTATTCACTTATCACTCTTAATTTGTACTTTACTTTTAATGTATAAGTTAAAACATAGTCATGTGGGATCTTGTTTGATTCGTCTCAATACAGGAATTATTAATATCAAATTTTTATAATTTTTAATTAAGAATAATTTGAGATATAAAGGGTTAAAATGTTGTCTCGGCAAGTGTGAAAAACAAAATGAGACAATTAGGCTGAATAGGAGGTAGTACTACTCTATCTTGTTATAGTATATAACGTGTTTTGTAACACCCGAATTTCCTCAATTCACTTGCGGTTGTGGTTCTGTATGGAAGCTCAAAATTCCTGGAAATTCAGGGGTTACATGTTTTGTGCCTTTAATCATTGGATTAACCTTTTGGTTGAGCTGAATCCTTTAACATGGTATTAGAGCCAACACGAGAAGAGGTCACGGGTTTGAATCTCAATTACCCTCACTTAAAGTGAAATAGTTAGTGTTACTGTGTTAGGTATGAGAAGGGTTTGTGGTGTATCCACGCTTTTAGCCCAAAATGCTCTTATGTGAGAAGTGTGTTAGAATATATAACATACTTTTGGTTACTACTGATTGATAACAACATTTTCTCTAACAATATGTCAGCATTAATAACAATCATTAAAGACGGAGAGAGTAATTTTTTGTTGTATCAACATTTCATAAACTTTTGATATTGTGTGACAGGATTACACAGGGGAAGATGTGACTGTTAATAACTTCCTCGCAGCCATACTTGGAGATAAAAAAGCTCTTACTGGTGGCAGCGGAAAGGTGGTTGATAGTGGCCCTAATGATCATATCTTTATATTTTACACGGACCATGGCGGTCCTGGGGTGCTCGGTAACTAGCTTCAACTTTTGTCACTACTTTCTTTATTGAAAAAATTACCATAATTAATACAAACTTTTGCTTATTTTCCTACAATAATACTAACTTTTGATTAACCATCAATAATACCAACTTAAGAGGTGTTTTCCTATAATTGGTATTCTTCATGGTTAATCAAAAGCTCATAAGTTGTATTATTCACGGTAATTTTTCCTTCTTTATTTGCTAATACGAGTTTAATTTGCTAATACGAATATCTCATCATGTTATAACTAGGTATGCCCAACTATCCAAACATTTACGCTGATGAACTCATCGAAACATTGAAGAAAAAACATGCCTCTGGAACTTATAAAAGCTTGGTAGTCTATATTGAAGCATGTGAATCAGGAAGCATCTTTGAGGAACTTCTTCCTAAAGGACTTAACATATATGCTACCACTGCTTCTAATGCTGTTGAGAGCAGTTGGGGAACCTACTGTCCTGGACGTGAACCTAGTCTTCCTGTTGAGTATGACACGTGTCTTGGTGATTTATACAGTGTGTCTTGGATCGAAGACAGGTACGATAAGTCGATCACTAGCATATGTTTCTTGACATCCATATTCCTTCGACATACTCTACCTTATGAAAGAACAAGTATTTCATTTTAAATTATGGATTTCAATTATGATATCATAAATGAAGAATTTGCTGTTTAATGACAAGGTTTTGGTAGCCATTTTCAAATTCCTTCACATGGTATCAGAGCCAAATTTGAAATTTTTTGATTTGACAAACGATAAATTTGAGCCAATTCCAAATTTTTCAAATGAAATCATCGTTCCCAAACATGACATAAGGGATTTTCTAACTTCTTGGGGCACTTTGATATTATGGACAGCGAGAGACACAACTTGATGACGGAAAATCTGAAGCAGCAGTATGAATTGGTGAGATTTTGTGTGTACGAGTTGTTTATAATCCGATAGATTCGTCGAAATAGAATGTTATAAGAGTATTATGGTTTTACAGGTTAAGCACAGGACAGGAGCAGACCCATTTTATGGTTCACATGTAATGCAGTTTGGTGATATAGACCTTGGGCAAAACTTACTGTACGCGTACATGGGTACAAATCCTGCTAATGAAAACTATACATTTTCAGTTGGTAACTCGTTAAAATCTATGTCTTCGACTTCGTATGCTGTTAATCAACGCGATGCTGATCTGATCCATTTTTGGACCAAGGTTTCTTTTCTCAACTCTCAAAACTTCTCGTCTTATAACTTCTTATCAACAAATTCTCATGAATTATACTTTGTTTTCGACTTTGAATGTAGTTTGAAAGAGCTCCTGAAGGATCGTCTAGTAAGATAGCTGCACAGAAACAACTTATGGAAGCGATGTCACACAGAAGTCACTTAGATGACAGCATTAAGCGTGTAGCAAAGCTGATTTTTGGAATCGAAAAGGGTGCACAAGTGTTAGAGATTGTCCGACCTACAGGACAACCTCTTGTCGATGATTGGAACTGTCTTAGGACAATGGTAAGGACATTCGAGAAGCATTGTGGATCTCTATCTCAATACGGAATGAAGCATATGCGCTCCATTGCAAACATTTGCAATGCTGGGATCACAACTGATCAGAT
This sequence comes from Amaranthus cruentus, assembly GCA_019425755.1. Taxonomy (NCBI): domain Eukaryota; kingdom Viridiplantae; phylum Streptophyta; class Magnoliopsida; order Caryophyllales; family Amaranthaceae; genus Amaranthus; species Amaranthus cruentus. The sequence continues at coordinate 13,158,578 of CM033460.1, forward strand.
GGTCGAGGCCTCAGCACAGGCTTGTCCGAGCTTTCCTTCTAGCCCATGGAGCTCACTGCACAGAGGATTTAGTGCTTGATATGATGCTATTTTGTAGAAAATATTTGTACTTTCATATTATTTATGAGGTTCTTTAGTAGTTGTAGATATGACTCCCATGTATGTAAGATGCATATATTGAAATGTCTTTGCCATAGTTTTCATATTTTATGATGCATTTTAATGTAAGTAAACGTTACTTGCTCAAAACAATTAATGGAAATTATGATGCATTTTTATGTAAGAAAAATTTCTTTCGAAAGCGAGGGTTATGAGTATAAATTTGGTGGGTAGTGGGTGGATATTGTTATAATTTATGAAAAGTCTTATTTGTTATGAGTAGTGGGTATATGATAAGTACTATAATATCATACCCACCCCATACCCATTCACCTTATACCTACAGGGTATATGTTAGTTTATTTTAATTTTGTATAGTTTAATAAAAATTGTTGACAAAGAATTGAGGATATAATTTTATCTTAGTACATTGTATGAATTAAATAAAATTAGTTATACTATTGTAATGAGGAGGATGTCCCTACCCTTGACGTTCTACTGAGGTTACCGTTTAGTTTTGTTTCTGAATCATATTGGATTCGTAACTAATGACATGTGTTAGGTTGCCCTATTATTAAAATAAAAATTTGTCCATTGTGATAATATTAGTGCTATATACTTGTTTGGTAACTTTTCTACTAAACATATTGAGTTTGATATTCACTTTGTTTATGAAAAATTAGACAAAATGAAGTTCTTGTTTTTCATGTTTCTTTAAAATACCAACAATTTTTATGTGTTAGGCTGTCAATGTTTTCAATTCACTCTATTTATAATAAAATAAATATTATTATAAAATACTTAGTTTATTTATTCCCCCCTCTTATGTATAGAGAATGAGATATTTGAGTTTTGCATAAGGGGTATTAAAATTTATGTGTTGTTGAGTTGTTGCAGTAAGGATAAAAAGGAAAAAAAGAATGACAAAAATAGAAATGAGACATTTTCAGTGAATTGACCGAATAAAAAAAATGTAGTATTCTCTATAAATAGCTAAGCCACTAAGTGGGTCCATTTGTTAGCAATATTCTTAATTTAAACATTTAAAAAAGAAAAAAATCAACTACTAGTAACGAACAAAAAAGCAGAAATTTCCCATAAGCTATCTCAATTGTATTCTCAAATCTCAATGACTCCTGAATTTCTTAATAAAGTATCCTTTTTCCTTTCCAGTTCCAACCAGGCTCCAACAACACCGCAAGCATCACAGCCATTGATTTTCATCACCAAACATCATTAATAATATATTAACGGCATTCAATTTTCCACGTAATCCCACTACAAAAAACCACAAATTCTTCCCACTATATAAAAATTAAATCCATCAAAAATCTCAATATTCTTCTTTACCCCCTTCTTTTTTTCTTACCGGAGAAAATGATCCGCTGTGCTGCCGGCGCACCGTTAATCCTACTCCTTCTACTGAGTTCACTCGTTGAAAGCCGTCAGATTGCCGATGACTTCATTCGATTGCCGTCTGATCGATCTAAGATACTTGATCACGCTTTCAAAAATGTTGATGATGATGATTCTATAGGGACTAGATGGGCGATTTTGGTTGCTGGTTCTAATGGATTTTGGAATTACCGACATCAGGTATTTATTAAATTTTTTTATACAATCTGCATTTTACTTGAGTGTTAATTTGACTTTTTTATTTATTGGAATTTTTTTGGGTGCAAATTTGTGTTGTTGTTGATTAAAACTGATTTTTTTGTCTTTACTTGATTAATTGTGTGAAGTTTTGATTTTTTGGTTAACTTTTTAGAATTTTGCTTATACCTATTATGAAGATCAAATTAAAGGTTCATGCCTGTTTATGTTAGTCAAATGGTTACTCCAGTTTAATCCAATGTAGAATAGAACAATCATATCTTCATATCCCAGAGTTACGAAGATTACCATGCAAGGAAAATAGAATCTAATGAACACTATCCATTAACATAAGTGGTAATTTCTTACTGAAATTGTGATTTGAATTAGGTATGCTTTTCATCTTGTTCAGCCTAAAATGGATATTGTTCTTTATGTTTGATTAGACTATCTTTGTTTATGATCAATTTGGCCATGAAAAAAGATGCTTTTATTAGGAAAGGGCAGGGTAAGTTTCATGAATTTTTTTTTTGTGTTTAAAGAAATTGTATTGGCGCGGATGCGTTTGCGGAGACGGTTGAGGTGTCGCGGAAAACAGCTATAACGAAGTAACAATGCAAATTGCGGCAGACAGCTGTGTGAATTTGTAAAAAAAAAAAAACACATAAGAGAGTTTTGAACTTATAATTGCATTTTATTGTTTAACTATTAAATTTATGAGTGACTATTATTCAAGTGATATCTAATGATTAAAGTTCATGAGTGTTAATTTAACCGATCCCCCAGACCCCACGGTATTGGAATGTTGTCGTTGTTGTAAATGAAATTTTAACCGGGAGATGTTATAAAAACTGTTTAAACACATTAGGAAGATGTTTGAAGAATTTTTTCTACATCCTCCTCTCGACAAATAATGTTGTAACGGTGAAATAAAGACGTAACACGATTATATACTTAAATAACGGCCAATGCTGCGTTCTAACCATGAAGATTCATACACCGTTTTATGACATGATTTAACATTGCGGCAACACTCAAACATGTTACTTAATGCCGTTACAGAACATAACGGGCGGGTTTTATTCCATGACCTTGACTCTATCTATTGTATATTTCCCGAAGCAAATGCATTGGATAGATGTCTTCCTCATGTGGTTTGGTTTGGTGGGTAACATTAAGCTTTAAGGGGGTTTGTGCTGTGGGGATAGGGATATAGGATCACCAATTTGCCACCGCTGATTTCAAATTATCTCGTATGCTGGGATTAAGGCTTTGGTTTTTGTTAATGTGATTTCAAATATAATTTGATACTTCGATCTTTAAGGACTTTTTTGTCTTCGTCTCGTGTCTAATTGCTGGTACAATAGTGATGTTCTTAATATTGACTTTTCTGATACTTTTTTCCGTGTTTGGTGGATTTTGATGATTTGCATATTATTGTACAGGCTGATGTTTGTCATGCTTACCAAGTATTGAAGAAAGGTGGTTTGAAAGAAGAAAACATTATTGTTTTCATGTATGATGACATTGCCTACAACGAAGAGAATCCTAGACCTGGGACCATCATCAATAATCCATATGGAGCTGATGTCTATGCAGGAGTCCCAAAGGTAGTTTGTAAAGCCTCATCATTCTATGGCTTGTAGATGAATGTAGTTTATAAGGAATCTCATTTGCTAGACGTGTTGCAGGATTATACTGGAAATAATGTGACTGTCCACAACTTTTTTGCTGCTTTACTTGGCGACAAAAAAGCTATCACGGGTGGTAGTGGAAAGGTGGTGGAGAGTGGCCCAAATGATCATATATTCATCTACTACTCAGACCATGGTGGTGCTGGTGTGCTTGGTTAGTACTTTGAGCTCATAGCTTTCTTGCAACTCATTCTTTTTTCGTTGGTGGAAGCCAGTTTGCTTTTCTCGTTTTTTTCATTAATATCATAAAGTTCGTTATTGTACGATAGAACTTGAATGCTGTAAATTTCTTCGAGTATAGCAGCATATCATGAAACATACTGTTAATTTTGAGTTCCGTTTTGTTTAGGACTTTTTTTTTTGTCTCAGCTGTAGTACTCTTATTGAACTCTAGTCTTGGACATAGGTCATCTTGCCTCTAGGAAATTCATGTTTTGCTGTCGATTCCTTTATCTCTTATAGAAATCATCTAAAAATTTGTATTGATGAACTCTAAAACACATATGAAGTCGAATTCTGTTGTTCTTGTTCTTTTCCTTCAAGTTGACTGATCAAACACATTGTATATGCCAAGGATTTTATGCGTTCGTGATTTTGTAGTTAAACTTGCTAATAATTAAGCTCCTTGTGAACTTATCACAAGTAATTGATTAAGCAACATTACGTGACCACACAATGATACTTTGTCAAAAATTTTTTAGAAGTTTTTCTTTTGAGAGATGAACCCCTATGGTTTTGTTCTATGTTAGTTAGACTCGGGTACTGATGTCGGATATTGATACGTGTCCAAGTGTCGGATACGTCTAAGTATTCAACTTTACGCCTAAAATGAAGTGTCTAAGTGCCATACCAATGTCCGAGCATCAAGGATCGGACACGGGTACGTAAAGCAAAATGAAGAATCAGAGTAACATAGGTTGTGTTAAGTTCACTTTTGATATTCTATTCACTATTAGTGCTGGCTACTCTCAACTGTGCTCAATAAAAAATCTTATTTTCTTAAGAAATAGACTTTTAACGTTTTGTACTTTGCTCAGGTATGCCAACTGTTCCGTTCCTTTATGCTGATGAGCTGATTAAAACATTGAAAAAAAAGCATGCATCTGGGACTTATAAGAGCTTGGTGAGACCTCTCCTCTCCAAAACATGTTTTCCCTTTTGTAGAAACCTCTTCTATTATGGTTTTGTTGGTGCCTGACATCTCCCCCTAGTTTTTTTTGGATTCTTATTAATTTCTTTTTTCGAAATGGCTAGGTATTTTATCTTGAGGCCTGTGAGTCTGGAAGCATGTTTGAGGGTCTTCTTCCTGAAGGGCTGAATATATATGCTACCACTGCTGCCAATGCTGTAGAGAGTAGTTGGGGGACCTACTGTCCTGGAGATGATCCTAGTCCTCCTCCTGAGTATGATACATGTCTGGGTGATATGTATAGTGCGGCTTGGATGGAAGACAGGTATAAAATACACCTTCAATGTAAAATCCAACCATTCTAATTTCTCTTAGTTTTTTCTCCTCACGGTATGGTAGTTGTTTCCCCTTCAGGGCCCTTGATTTTGAGTTATGATTCTATGTCTGGAATTGGTCGTGTGTGCAAAGTTCATAGGTCTAAGAATGTGAACACTGTGTTGCTGTACAGAAATACACAAAACATAGTGATCAATAGATAGATTTTTGTGGACATTGCTACAGATTAAAAATATTAATACAACAAACTAGCTAATGTTTGTAATAAAGCTAACCACTTGTGATTGCTTTGATGTATAGTTTTGGGTTTTTGGGCCAATAACTATGTGCAAGTTGACAAATTTTGATCATTCAAATGAGTATATGTCTAACAAAGTCAAAAGTGAATTGATTCATGACAAGAATGAATCTTTCTATTGCAGTAAGATGTTAGTTCATAATTTCACACATATATGGACCAAGCAGTCTTTCATTGTGGTTGGTGCAAGAGGAATAGGGTACATTGGGTCATCTTAATGGGCTCTAAAAACACTGAAAGCTTACTTTTATGTGTCTTTAGGAATTCTTTTCCATAATGGTCCAAGTGGATGACCCCTGGAATGTACTCATCTTACCCATATGGGTTGGATAGGTTTGCTTTTTATGGAGTGTGGGAAAATGGTGGGGGCCAAGGAAAAAAGTAAAAGGAGGAGAGAGATGGAGAAAGTAAGTGAAGTGAAGCTTGTAAACACAGAAATGGGGAAAATGAGATGGACATCCTACAATGAGAGGTAGGGTAATTCTGTAGATTCAAATGCTTGGTGAAGAAATCCCCCCCTTGCATAGCTGAATTTTGTTTCATATGAAGAGGAAAAAGATCATTATTTGTGTTTTATTAGACCATTAATCGTGATTTTTTATTAGAGATGATGCTATTTGTAAAAGAGTGCATATTAGTATGTGTTGCCTGTGCATATATAATATATCAACCTTAGAATTTTGTTATCTGTCTGTGTTTGTAAACAAAAGTGTCAAATCAGGTTCTTAGGTTGGGGTATAATGGGTTGGATCTTCTTGGGTTTGGTGTTGTGCTCAATCACTAATCAGCTTTACGTGCTTCACCTTTTAAAGTTCAATTTGGATCAAATATTGACAGCTCTAAATGTATATAATATATTTACTAGACCTATCTTATTATTTACCTGTTCATATTATTGTTCATGGATTGTTTATCCAAATGTCAGCTAGACTCTTGGCCCATGCACTTCTCTTTCCCTTTCTGTTATGACTTTTCAGATTCCTTATAACTGTTTTTTGTGAACAGTGAGAGTCACAACTTGCGGACTGAAACCTTGAAGCGTCAATATGAACTGGTGAGAACATAAGCTTTTATGATTGTGCTTTCTAAAGGAATATAAGCTTTTGAGTTATGTTCTGTTGTAGAATTGATGTTTACAACTGCTCGTAGTGCTGAGAAAGCGTCAATACGAGTAGGTTTGAGTACCTTTGACAAATTTTCAAGTGTTGTGACATTATCTTGGTTACTACAGGTTAAGAAGAGGACAGCCAATGGTGGCTCCTATTATGGCTCACATGTTTTGGAGTTCGGGGATAGAGAACTTAGCAAAGACAAACTCTACTTATACATGGGTACAAATCCTGCTAATGATAATTTTACGTTTGTTGATGATAACGCATTGCGCCCGGTGTCTTCAAAAGCTGTCAACCAACGGGATGCTGATCTCGTCCACTTTTGGGAAAAGGTTCTTGTGCTCTAACCTTCAACATCCCCAATCTTTTTCAGTTTTATGATTATCTGCTAGCTTAGTTTTTTCTATGCATTGGTACTGTTTAACCTTGTACGTATTTGTCAACTAACTTGATTTCTTCTTAGGCGTTGATAACTTTGACCCCGTTTGTCCCTTTTGTCATTTGTTAGGCATATAATAAGCTAAAGCTGTATCATATGGTTTAGTATATTTCACTGCTGCATCTATTTCTTGCTAATCAATGGTAGTGCGAGTGTCCTTGTAAAGTTTTACACTTCTATAGGCATTTGCAGCTTGATTCGATTGGAAAGTACGAAAGAAGTGTAGTGAAGGCAATTATTGCAGTTGTATCGTTTTGCTATTCAAATTCCATTTCCCTTTCCATTCACAGCTTGGTTTGATAGGAAAACAGGAAAGAATGGGGGGTTAGGGAATTAGAGGGAAAGGAATAGAAGGGAAAAGGAAAAACCTATGTTAGAAGTCGATCTTTAGAATGGAGATGGATTGAGTATAGGTCAAAGAGAAAAAGGAGTTCAATTTTCGTAGTTTGTAAAGCAATATGATTGGCTAAGGGAACGGAGGGGAAAGTTGTAACTTGGAAGTTTTATAGTTTAGTTTCCTTCATCTATGTATATACAAAATCTGTTAAAATTAAAAATACATTTTTACTTTGAAAGCAGCAAGGAATGCATGCACCAGTTGACTACTCCAATATTTGAACTTTGTAGTTAGGGATGGCAAAAAAGGCGGGTGGATGTTGTATGCCCTTTTCCATACCATACGGCCATACTCATACCCACCTAAAATTTCTATACCCGCCACCTACTCACCACCTATGGCAGGTGAAATTTTCATACCCACATCTGCCCACCTAAATATGCATTTAAACTCGTCACCACCCACTATGGCCAACTGGATATACCCATCATGGGTATACACACATTCACTCCAAGTTTCCGCTGTATACTTCATAAATCCTTACAAATTGTTGAATTGCTTTCTTTAAATTTGTTTTATTCCTGCGCTTTCGTATCCAGTCGAGGTGTTATCCTAACAAGGGAAATGAATCTCGCTTTCTTTCTTTCCCTTCCTACAATTCTAAGGTTTGTTTCTTTCTGTACACAAATATATCAAAGAGACAGGAAGCAGCTTAGAAACCTAACAAAACTCTTACATTCTTAACCTTAAGTGGTAATGGTAGCAACAAATATCAAATGCCGAATAAGAAACAGTGTACGAGTGTTATGGATTAAGCGTAAAAATATAGCAGGCCTGAAGTACTAATTTGTGATCCTCAACTCTTAAAAATACGTCAATTTTCTTCTTGGCATCTTTGCTTACATTTATACGTTTGTGTTTCTGTCTATAGTTCCGCAAGGCTCCTGAAGGCTCGCAAAGGAAGGCAGAAGCTCAGAAACTGTTTATGGAGGCAATGTCGCACAGAGTTCACTTAGATCAAAGCATTACACTTGTCGGGAAGCTTTTGTTTGGGATAGAAAAGGGTCCGGCGGTCCTTCAGACTGTCCGCCCCTCTGGACAACCCCTCGTTGATGACTGGAGATGCCTTAAAACGCTGGTAAGAACTCCTAAATTCAATGTTCGTTTTAAATCCCCTTCGTTCTACTTGAATTACTTCAATCTCCCATTTGTTGTCTTCTAGGTAAATTTTCGAGATTTACAAAATTGATTGATACTTTTACCTCTTATACTTAGGTGAAAACTTTTGAGATGTACTGCGGTTCTCTATCTCAGTACGGAATGAAGCACATGCGTTCTCTTGCAAACATATGTAATGCTGGAATCACGACTGATCAGATGGCCGAAGCATCTTCACAGGCATGTCCCAGCGTTCCTTCTGGCCCGTGGAGTTCTCTACACAAAGGATTTAGCGCTTGATGTCTATGCCGTTCAAAGAAACTAATTTGATAAAAGGGTCGAAGGGAAAACTTTCAATTAACATGTTGTCTTGTGTTGTCTGTGTTCTTTGTCGATGGTTGAAGATTTCGGTCTCTCTCATGGAATACATATTCCTTGTAAATACATTACCTGTAAATAGGAAACTTTGAAAATGAATTTGTATCAAACTATATTTAGAGTGTTTGATTTGTTGATAAAACAATTTCCATGAAAAACGATTACTTGATTAATTGTGTTTGCATATGTTAGCAACACAAGCTATGAGAAGGAGAGTGCGATCAAAGAGTATCTCAGCTCAAGAAAGATCTTCCAAGAGCATGAGAATCTGTATTACTCGAAAAGCTTGCAACTTACACACACGATGACCATCAACAATAATTTTAAAATAAAAATAAGAATTAAGTAAATATAGATAAATAAAAATTAAAAGTAAAGATATAAATAAAAATAAAAAGGTAGAAATATAAAAATGAGTAAAAGAGCGATATGTAAAGGGCTAAGATCAAAGACAATGACAGGTAAGTGGTATAGACTAAAAAATTTAAGACATGAATAAGGCGTCATCAACTACCCTTAACTCTGGTCAGATTCTTCCAGAAGCGTGGGTCATCCAAGGTCACAATATTTATGCCTCATTATAAAGTCAAGCAAAATCCAACTTAGTCAAGTCCAAGTTAAAGATAGTCTATGACTCTATGAGATAGTGAAACTCAATTTCCGATCAAATATCTGTATGTTCCATCATCAATTATTATATAAATACCTTTAAAAAACAGAATGAGGAATGCTTTACAAATCATAAAAAGTCATATTTATTAAGGACAAATAATAAAAAATATTTCTTTTAAGATCTTATTCTTGTTTTTAGGTAACTTGGTGTATATTATGATTTTGTTCCTTTGTATTCTTTTATTAGCTGTTTCCAATTATATAGGTATATAGAAGGAAACCAAAATATTGTATTGTAGCTAGCCGTTTCTTCATCTTGTATTTATATAGTCTTATGTGAAATTAAATAATATTAAGCTTTTCAATAAACTTTTATATGGTATCAGGTTACAGATCCTAAACCTTTGCCTATCATTCAATGGCAACCACCAACTCCAATACCATCCCAAATCCTTTAGACTCTAGCAAACCTTTTCTTACAATCAATCTTCAACATGTTATTAAACTCAACCCCCATAATTATCTATCTTGGAAAGTTCAAATTGAAGCCTCTTGGAAAGTTCAAATTGAAACTTACTCAAACCTATGCCACTCGAGTCGTGGTCATATCAAGCAATTAAAGGATCAATGCACGCATATCCAAAGGAAATCAGTCCATCATCGAATATATGCGAGCCATCAAAGCCTTGGTGGATCGATCTTGCGCCTTGGGAAAAGCAATGGACCACGAAGATGTTATTGAACATGTCCTCAATGGCCGACCTCCGACTATGATTACTTGTTGAATCGTAAATGCACGAGATGTTCCAATATCTTTTGAAGAACTCCACGAAAAATTAATCAATAAGGAGTTATCTATTCAACAAGCTGCCACAATACTCCCGTCCCTCCTGCTTTCAATCTTGAAACAAGGAAAACCTTTGCCATTCTACACCCACTCGCCAACACCCATCGTAATACCTCTAAAAATACCACTCGTCTCCCCAAAACCCTTTCTTGGTAGGTGTCGTGGTGTCGTGAACAAGGCCATGTTCTCGCTCACTGTCCCATCTTCACCCAACGGTTTCCAAATATCACACCTCCCCAACCTCCTCGTCACACCTTTAAACCCCAAGCAAACAATCTTAATCTGTCTTCCTCAAATATTGCTCAACCTTCATCATGGCTTCTAGATAGTGGTGCATCCCACCATGTTACAAATGATTTGAACAACTTGTCTCTTCATGCTCCTTATGATGGTACAGAGGAACTTCTTGTTGGTGATGGTATGGGCCTCAAAATATCTCATATAGGTTCTATGTATCTCTCCTCTTTAAAACTTAACAATGTCCTTGTTGTTCCTGCAATGACAAAAAATGTTATCTCTTTATCTCAATTATGCAAAGATAATCCTGTTTCTATCACTTTCTCATCTAATTTTTTTTCTATTAAGGAACACAAGTTGAAGAATACTCTCTTTCAAGGACACACTGATCAAGGGGTGTATATGGTGACGTCAGTGCCTCCTCACACCTATGCAGTTTCCAAGTCTTCCTCTCTAGCCTGGCATCATCGACTTGGTCATCCATCGCTTCATGTTTTTAAACAACTTATCTCTAGGCAAAACCTTAATGTCTCTAGTTTATCTACATTAGATTGTAATTCTTGTTGCTCAAATAAAAGTCATAAACTTTCTTTCTCTACATCTTCCATTATTTCTACTGCTCCCCTGCAATACATATATACTGACCTATGGACATCACCTTTGCACTCCTATGATGGCTACAAGTACTACATAATTTTTGTTGATCATTTCACCAAGTATATTTGGCTTTATCCTTTAAAAAGAAAATCTGATACAAAGGAAGTTTTCATTCGCTATAAAGCTTTAGTTGAGAAATTTTTCCAATTACCACTAAAAATCTTATACTCCGACAACGGCGGTGAATACGAAGCTTTACAATCCTATCTCGCTCTTGATGGCATTACTCATCTAACCACACCCCCTCATACTCCTCAACATAATGGTGTTTCTGAACGTCGCCATCGACATATTGTGGAAACCTTTCTTACCCTCCTTACTCATGCTCATATGCCATTGGACTATTGGCCTCATGCGTGCATTACTGCTGTCTATCTAATCAATCGACTGCCAACTCCTATCTTAAACAATGATTCCCCTTTTTTTAAGCTATTTGGTATCCAACCCAACTATCATAAACTTCGAAGTTTCGGATGCTTGTGTTTTCCGTGGTTAAAACCTTACACCACTCACAAACTTGACCCAAAATCCAAACCTTGTGTATTCATTGGTTACTCTTCAACCCAAAGTGCATACCATTGTCTTGATATTGATAGCAAACGCATCTATACCTCTCGGCACGTCCATTTCATTGAAGATAAATATCCTTTTGATCGAGAACACTCTTCTAGCCCACAACCTTTAAGTTTACTAGATCAATGGGCCCCACTTTCCATTACGCTCCTACACTCTCCTCCTACTTCAACCCCACCTAATCATTTCACTCTTCAACAACAAGAAGTATATCCTTCTCATCCAAATCCAGTAACTTCACAGCCTACTGCCACCTCCAAACAAACTTGTCAATCACATGCCACTAATAATTCTTATCACCCCATGACAACCCGCCTTCAACGAGGCATTACTAAACCTATTAATAAACTAAACCTCAATGTTGAACTCACTGATGCTGACATACCTAAAAATATTACTCAAGCTCTCAAGAGTACTATTTGGCGACAAGCAATGGAAACTGAAATGACAGCATTAATTGCAAATCAAACATGGACTCTTGTGCCCTCCTCTACCTCTCACAACCTTGTAGGCTGCAAATGGGTTTTTCGTATTAAGAGAGATCAACATGGAACCATTACCCAATACAAAGTTTTAAAGAGGTATTGATTATGGAGATACTTTTAGTCCCGTAGTTAAACCGCTCAGTTCGACTTGTACTATCTTTAGCCGTGAGCAACAATTGGAATATTCGCAACTGGACATCAACAATGCCTTTCTTCAAGGCACTTTATCGAGTGCTTTACGCTCACCCAACCACCGGATTTGTGGACCCTCAACACCCTACTCATGTCTGCACTAAAGAAAGCTCTCTATGGTCAAACAAGCACCTCGTGCTTGGTATACTGAACTCAAAAATCATCTTATTACCATGGGTTTTCGCAACACCATTTCGACTCTTCTTTATTTGTTTTCAAGATGCAGTGTGATCATTTATCTCTTAGTTTATGTTGATGATATAATCGCTCACTAGCAACGACTCGATGCTCTTAACAAATTCATACTTAATCTTGCAACCCGTTCTCTCTCAAAGATCTAGGGCCTCTATCATACTTTCGGGTGTTGAAGTACTCAAACATCCAAAGGGCATCTTTCTTAGTCAAAACGATACATTCAAGACCTTCTCACAAAAGCTAATATGGATGGGTGCAACAACATTGCCACTTCGTTACCTATGAACCCTCCTTTAAGCGTTAACGAACACCTCTTGACAACCCAACCACATATCGAGCTCTTCTTGGCAGCCTCCAATATCTTAGTCTCACTAGACCGGACATATCTTTTGCAGTCAATAAGTTGGCTCATAGCATGCACGCCTCGACTACTTCCCATTGGCGTCTTTACATAGGCTACTAAGATACCTTAGTGGCACAATAAATATGGGACTCATTATTCATGCTCATTCTCCTCAGGTCACTTCATGCTTATTGGGCGATTGGGCTCGTGATAAGGATGATTACATATCTACTACTGCATATATTGTCTATCTTGGTCGAAATGCCATTAGTTGGGCTTCTCAGAGCAAAGGACTCGGCTCGATCCTCTCCAGGTGAATACCGCGCCGTTCTGCAACCACTGCGAAATTTTATGGCTACAAAACTTACTCACGTAATTGGGTCATACTTCACCTCATAAGCCAACCATCTACTGTGATAATGCGGGGCAACTTATGTTTGTGCAAATCCGTCTTTCACTCAAGAATGAAACATCTTGCTCTAGATTACCACTTTGTTCGAGAAAATGTGCAAAAGGCCACCTTCGTGTTGTGTACATTTCCACTAAAGATCGTTAGTCGATCCGTTGACAAAACCGCTCACGTGCTCAATATCGACTTTGATCAACAAAATAGGGCTCTCAAATTGGCAGCCTATTTTGAGGGAGAGTATTAAGGACAAATAATAAAAAATATTTCTTTTAAGATCTTATTCTTGTTTTTAGGTAACTTGGTGTATATTATGATTTTGTTCCTTTGTATTCTTAGCTAGAAATATCTTTATATTAGCTGTTTCCAATTATATAGGTATATAGAAGGAAACCAAAATATTGTATTGTAGCTAGCCGTTTCTTCATCTTGTATTTATATAGTCTTATGTGAAATTAAATAATATTAAGCTTTTCAATAAACTTTTATAATATTAAGCTTTTGCTAATTTTCTCTACGTAATAAAAATAACTTAAATTTTAAAGGGGTTTTTAGGGGTGTCCTCTGGATTAGTAACTTTTGTGCCTTTTATAGGTTTATTTGAAGATCTTTAAACTCCTTTAACCATCTTCAACCGCATTTAACCTCAAGTAACTAGATTGAGAAACTCTTTACCTGGACAAGCGAACACTTCTACTTTAACATACAATGCATATTACTTTTCTCCCACTTATACAAATTGTATGTTAAAGTGGGAGAAGAATGTCTATGTCTATTGTATTAAGAAGGAGAAGAGAAATATCTATTGTATGTTGAACTAGAAGTGTCCACTTAATACAAGTGTGATGTGAAAACTTAATGTTATTCGAAGCTTTTTAGGCCCCTTTTATGCAGACAAATGTTTAAGCGCGATAGTTACTTTTCAATGAATAGCAATATCGATGCTTTAACAAATAAAATATGTTTTAATAGCCAAAATTGATTTTCATGTAACCCTAATAAATTCTTTAAATATCAAAAGGTTTTTATACTTTCATTCATACACGATTAAAGCTTGTTAGGGTTTTTCATAATCAATGTACAATTTGCATCACTTCCATTCACTATCATAACTTTCATATACTTTCATTCAACTTGATTTTTTTTTTGAGTAACTTTTTCAACTTGATTAATGAGTAACAAATTAGAATTTATGATGATCAATTTTTATCACTTTCAGTAATTTCGTTACATCACTAGTTTAATAGTTTTGTTAGTGACCTTTTTCATCAGATTGATTTTTTAGTAGATAATCAACGACTTTAATTATACTATTGAAGTTTGATTGAATTTTTTTATTCGGACTATTATTAGACTACAGCCCAATATATCAATGAGACGGGTCAGTAGTGTGTACAACAAGTTGTGCTTAAAGTTTATCATTAAATCACACATACAAATATTTTAATTTATTTTATTATTTACTTTTTAAAATAAGAAAAGTTGCCCTAATTACTCCCAAATTTAGCTCATTTGCGGTTAACAATCCCATATCTGGATTAAATTTTAATAATTCGACCTTTACAAAATATTTGTTCACTGTAGACCCTCAAACTATGTTACCTATTGTTAAGAAAAGAAATAAAGCTTAAAAAGAAAATTCCACACCTGTACTTTATCTCTTTCACTATCTCTTGCGCCACTTAGCCCTCCCACCCCCTACCACTTCCCACAACTATCTCCCTTATCGCGTCATCTTTGCGCAACTAAACCTCTAGCCCTAACTACATAACCCAAAAAGATAATCCAAAATGATATTACTCATATTAGACGAGCAAAAGATGAGATAATTTAGTACATTTTTTCTTTTAAAATATACTCTATCCTATTCAGATCAAAGTTCTCATTTGTATTTTGGTAGTATTCATTAGTCACTCTTAGATTGTATTTTATTATTAATATTTAATTTAAAACATATTCAAGTGAAATCTTATTTATATAATTTCTAAACAAAGACAGTAAAAATATTTAGAATTGAAACAATACATCGACAAGTATAAATAACAATTAAAGACATTTGATTTGAATTAGAACAATTATTATAATTCTAAATTTTCTTTTACTGTTGAAAATATTCAAACAGATTTAATTTTCCCAACATAAAGTACATACTTCCTCTGTTTCATATTAGTTCAACATTAGGATATATGACACTATTCATTTACCACTCTTAATTTGTGATTAATTTTTAATCTATAAGTCAAAACATAGTCAAGTGAGATCTTGTCTGATTCGTCTTGTTGCAACGATTATAAGTATCAAATTTTTATAATTTTAACTATAAGTAATTAAAGATATTATGAATTGAATTTATATATTGAACTGCGTGATAAAGCAAATATTGCAAGTATTTTGGAACAGAGAAATTACTATTACAGTAGTTCAATAGAGCACGTTTTATTGATCCAAATATAAGAGGGCATGATTCATGATTCATCATACTCAAGATTAACCATAATCACATCTAACCACAATTAACAAATAATCAAACCTTCAACTAAACACCCCTTTCATTTAGAAATTAAAATTAAAATTAAACTTGAAAAATTAAAATTAAAATTAAAATAAAATATTACACACCACTAAACGGCCTCAATTTGCATCGGTGAACGAGAAATTCAATATTTAAAAAATCAAATATTTATTTTTTAATGGGAAAATTAAAGATTCTGTTAGATCTGTAAACGGCGTTAGCTGTTCACCAGCCTAACTCTGAAACGGTAACAAAATTCGTCACGGTTCTTCACAAAACGAAATCCTGACCGTCAAAACTATAATCAACAGCTGTGATGTAAAGATGAGATTGTTGTGAGAAATGGGTGTATATAATGGGTAGTGTAAGAAGAGAGAGAACATTTCTCCTATCTCTGTATCATTCAAGCTCTTACTTTCTCTCTCTAATTTTTTTCTCTCTCATTTTTACACCATTCATTTTTCTTCAATTTTGTTCAAGTTTTGTTGTTATTGTTTGAAGTATTCTGGAAGAAAATGCAAGAACAGAGTCAATTGATTTTAAATGAGTAGTGGATGTTCTATGTAGTTAACGATTGACGCTTGTAACGACATTTGATTTTAGTTTTGGTGAGGTTCATAACTTTTGATTATCATTACAAGAAATGGAAATTTAACATGTTTTTTTGTAAATTGAGTAACTAAAATTGAAAGTAAAAAAAATGGTTGATCTTTTGAGGGAATATTGTAATTGGAGATTGATTGATGATTGAACAATTGGTTGAATTTGAAGGTTGTCTAAACTTGAAATTTTTGTAAAAACGGATGAACTTTTTCAAATTTGCAGCAATTTCTATTTTTCAATGAATTGATTTTTTTCATTTTTCCGGTTGAATTTGAAGAGATAACTTATGGCGGAAAGCAAGAAAAAGACTGATTTTGTTTCCATTTTGTGGTTTTTTCTGCATCGATAAGTATTGACTTGTGGTGACAAATTTGTGTTGCAGCCATTGAAAATCTCAATTGAAAGAGGAATTGACTGTGTTTACTGGTACCGATCTTTTAAGTCTTTTCTTCACATCTATTTCTTCCGTTTATGGTTTGAATTAGCTTGATTTCATGATTTTCTTCAACTGTTCATGTAACATTGAATTTCAATTTTGCACTTCATTTAACTTTCTTTTTTAATTTTGGCAGGAGGTTGAAGATTGAGGAAAAATCCTCTGCATTTTTTGCTGGTTCAGATTCAAAATTTGAAGCTGAGATTAGTTTTCCATTTCAAAGACTTGAAGTTATTTTGCAGGTGAGGCATTTACTAAATTTGTTCTTAATCATCATTTATCCCTCTTCTAAATCATTCTTCCACCACTAATTTTTTGTGGCTAAATACTTCAATATTCAGTTCTGCTTTCAATTTTCCGGATTTCATGTTTTCCTTCAAAGAATAGTTTATTATCTTCACTCTAATTGATTTCTTCATCTATGTGATTGAATTTGAAGAGATGAAGAGATAAATTCTCTATCTTGAGCTGTTTTCTGCAAATATTTCTCCTCCGCAATTTCTGCAAATTTTCTCTTTCAATGGTGATTCAAAGAAAAAATCTTTTTTGATGGTGATTTTCTGTAAAAATCTATATTGAATGGCGATTTTCAGCGAGAATCTCTATTTAATGGAGGTTTTCTGTAAATATCTTTATTCAATGGCGATTTTCTGCAATATATCAATCCTCAATGGCGATTTTCTGCAAAATATCAATCTTCAGTGGCGATTTTCTGCTAAATATCTCTCTTTACGTCGAATTTTCTACAAAATTCTCTCTTAAGTGGCGAATTTCTGCAAAATTTCTCTCTTTTAATGGCCATTTTTGCAAAACTTCTTCCTTTTTAAGTACTCTTTCTGCAGAAGTTTTCACTCGTCAATGGCGATTTTCTGCATAAATTTTCTCTTCTATGGTGATTTTCTTCAAAACTTTCCTTGTTCAATAAAATGAAGTGGATCAAGATATGAGTGATAGGACCACCTAGGTGGCTGCGGAGAACAAGATAGAAAACCAGGGTTGGATCTTATTTTCGTCAAGGATGGGAATACATGGAAGGAAATTACAGTATACATTGAACATAATATTTTTACAATTTATAATATACTTCTAAGAAATTCACCCTTTTCAATGACAATTTTGATTTTGGTAAATTTACTCTTCAATGGAACTTATTTTGCTAAATTTCTCTTCTTTTAGTGGTTTTCTTCGCCAGCAATTATGTTGCAAAATCTGAGTAATGTTCGATTGTAATTTTGCTCCAATACCAAATTTGTAATGAATCATGTTTTTCTTTTTTTTTTTCTTTTTTTTTCGTTTTTTTTCTGAAAGAAGTAAAAACTTATCATCCCTGTTTTGTATTGACGTTGAAGACTTCAAAGCTAATCTCAGAGATTCTCTAATTGATCTTTTTCTTCGGGTTTTCCTTTTTTCCTTTTTTTTTGTATATTGTTTTTAATTTAACAAGCTAAAAAAGAAATATTTGTGTTTTTATTTCTTTTCACAATGATTTTTTTTGTTTTAATGAAATTTATTTTCATTTCTTTGTCAAGTTGCTGAAATGGACCTTTATTAAGTTT
Organism: Amaranthus cruentus; assembly: GCA_019425755.1. Lineage (NCBI taxonomy): Eukaryota > Viridiplantae > Streptophyta > Magnoliopsida > Caryophyllales > Amaranthaceae > Amaranthus > Amaranthus cruentus. The sequence goes on from CM033460.1 coordinate 13,176,805, forward strand.
CAATGGATTCTGACGTCCTGATCCTCTTTTATTTTCGTCACCATTAATATTGTTCAGTGTTTTAGCCTTTTGGGGTTTTAATAGTGATTTTTCATTTAAAATTTTTTATTTGAAAATTTCCAGCACCTTCTTATGTTTCTTTTTAATCATTTATAGTAAATTGTAATAATATTCTAACCCCAGTTAATTAAGCCTAATAATATTGATTAACTCTAGTCAATAATGCTGAAGTCTAACTAGATCTATGGACATCTTTATATTTCTTTAATGATGGGGACAGGTGTAGTAGATGGAAAAGGAAGTGGTAAAGAAGAATCATCATCCCCACAACAATACCAACAATAATAATATTAGTACCACAACTAGCCTTAGGGAAAGACACATAATTGGGGAAGGTTTCATCAAGCCTCCCCATTCCACCGATTTGGTTTTGCGGTGGGGTAGTCGGAAACGTCTCCGGTGTATGAAGATCCAAGTTAAAAATGACTCTTCTCCGACCACCCGGATTACTGCCCGGGTGGATCGGCGGGTTGTTAGATCGGATCATAATAACACCAATAATGGTACAGTTGGTACTGGTAATCATACCACCAACGGGTTTAATCTCCGGCAACGGCCTGCTTCTCCAGCTCATCCTCCTTCACGGGTCCTCAGGTATATTCCTTGCTGAATTTCTTGATTTGGGTTTGATTTTGTATATTTTAATCTAAATTGTCTTGAATTATGGCTTTTTGTGTGGAAGTTGCTTGGAAAATATTTATCATTTTTTATTAATTAATTAACTAATATTGTCATTGACTATTGACCTCGTCTCGTAATAGTCTATTTATTGGAGAAAAGTTAGACCTGGAAAAAATTGATCTGACCTGAAAATTAATCCGAAAATTGGGTTGAAATGCAACCGAAATTTTTTGGGTTAAAAAACGGGTAGGTAAGGTACTCCGAAACTATATCTAATGGGAGGTTTTGTATTCATTATGAATATGCATAAAATAAAACAAAAGGTAACAAACTCTAAATCCCTAAACGATAGGCATGAAATCTGTAATTTTAAGTGCATAAAGTATTTATTTACAAGATTTGATCAACCTTCGTATATACTCTTTCTATGTGAATTTTCCAATAACAATGACATGTTGTGAAGGAAAATATCATTCTAGTAGACGATCAGAAAAATTTAGGAGATATAAAAGGGGAAAGGGTGATTAGAATTTGGTGGAAGTACACTTTATTTGATGTTGGGTTACATATATGGTATGCCTAATTGTCCTTTAATGGGTCGTTTTTTGTGTCAAGTGTATAGCATCAATTTCAATTTTTTCTTTTTCTCTTGTCAGTTTCCTTTAGTTGGGTTGGGTGGTGGGATGGCTATTAGAAATGGGTGATAACACGCAAGCATTATTTGTTTGTTTTTGGTTTCCATACCTCAACTAAGTGGTATGATACAGACTTGTTGCTTTATTTTGGTTTTCTCAAGTGGATACCCACCCTTAGGATGCACTCTTATCCTTTTCTTAATTCGTAAAAGGCCGAGGTGCTATTTTGAGGATCATCAATCTGAAGTTACCCAGGTACCTTCTTTTACACTAATATCCTAGTTTTGATGATCCGATTGTTTTTTCGCTTTTATATTGGTTGTTGCCTTGTTGGTATTGTCGTCATCTTGTCTTTAAGAACTTCAAGTTTAGTTGCTAACTTGCTATTCTGGATGAGACTCCCATAAGCTAAAAATAGGGGTTGGGTTGGAATGTTGAGGGGAAGAGGTATCTATAGATTAATCAATTGGGAAAGAATATGTTTAGAATTAGATCTCTATTAGTTCTAGACTCATAATTTCGACCGATGGAAACAAAAAACTAGGAGCCATGATTTATAGTTTCATCCTCCTGTTTAAAAATTATACTCTTAACCATTAAACGACATCTACCTCTGGTTAAGGATGGCCATTGAACTTTTACTTCGAGCTTGTAGCATTGGGCGCTCTTATAAAGGTGTTAATAGTAAGAACAAAAACTAGGGGCCATGATTCACACTCTCATCCTCTTGTTTAAAAATTATACGCTTAACCATTAAACGACATTTGCCTCTAGTTAAGGATGACCGTTGAACCTTTACTTCGAGCTCGTAGCATTGTGAGCTCGTAGTAAGAACAATTATAAACCAAATACAAGTTTGGATAAGCAAATTGAACTTGCCTTGTTTTTAAATTCATTTATGCATGCTCTGCCTTGTAAAACCTTTTGTTTTTTGAAAGTTGGACTTCTTCTATTCAATATTTGAAAATAAGAAATTAGACTATACTATTTTCTTATTTAGAAAAACAACAAAACAATTGAATTAAAGGTGAGTCCCAACTTTTCAAAACAAAAAAAGTATACATGATCATGTAGTAGCATCATACAATCAATTAAAAATACTCCTTTGTGAAAAGTTCGATTTTTATCCTAAATTTGTTCATTAGTTTATATATTGCTGGAGTTTACGTACCACAATCTTGTAATCTAGTAGAAGGTTCAATGTGATTGACCTAAAAAAATATGGTCAATCACTCAATCACTTAACTATTGCTTAGGAATCCTGAAGTTTGTACGCCTTAGAACTAGCTGCACGTTAATCCAGTGACATTTTCAAGTTTGGTGCTTCACATTTTGGGTGCTTTATTTTTTTTATTATAAAGATGAATAAAAATTTTATTATTGAAAAGAATGCTTTGATACAAACAAGGATGGAAGATGAACCATTGAGAATGGAAAGAACAAAATACATAACCATCAGATGAAAATAAACCAATGAAAATAGTCAAAAGACCAAAATACTAATACTAAACCATAAAAGGAACCATCTAGTATGAACCTATATTTACCTAATTGGTATTTTCTTGGCTTGGATCCTAGGCGATTTGCTCTTTTTGCCTACCCTCAAAACCGGTCTTGCGGGAAGGTAATGGAGCAAAGGAAGTTGTAGAGAAATGATTCTTTTTGCTTCTACAACTTTACACTTTTCTGTCTCTTTAAATTTATGTTATAAAACTTTATAATTAAAGTTAAATGTGGCAAATTTTTTAGTAGCAGAATAGTCTCGCCATTATTTGATCCAAGAACTAGTTATAAGATACCAATTTTGGGTTAGGTTGGGTTGTCTAGAATTTGTTACAATAATGATATATTTTAATTAAGGTGTGTGTATATATTCAATCTGAATCATTTATTATTTGATTTTCTCGAATAATTTATTTGGTTTTTGAAAATCAGATAATTAAGATGTGGATATAAGGAATAAGGATGACTGTATCATTCAATTATAGATATTAGAAGGATTGAGACTAAGCGAGATTATTAATTTTAATTTTCGTTTTAGGAGATTCGTTGGTGCAATACTTTCTTGCATGGTGACGGATGACATGTGATTATGTGAGTGAAAGTTTCTGTATGATTTGTGGATGGGCCCTTAGTGTCGGCTCCTAGTGTCTTTTATTGCAATTGGCTTCTTTTAACGGCCCACACAATGACACAAGCCGAATAATAGTGGCATTTCTCCTTTATTAATTCACAAATTCTTGTGAGAGACCGTTTCTAATTGAATTGACCCATTAGAGAAAATATAGAGTAAATGTAAGCAATAAGTTTTAATGGATTGAACCTGAAAGACGTCTCTCTGAAAGACGGTCTCTCAGGAGACTGGTTGTTATAAATTACTCCAATAAATTAGCTTATCAATTGGCCTCATCATCTTGTGAGCAATTCTAAAGACGCAAGACAAATGTTAGATCACCGATAAGTTGTTTTTTGATCAAAATCACTTGTGATTATGGACTTTAGGGCTTATCTTGTATGACACCATTTTACCGAAATATAAACTCATAATTAATTTATTATTTTAAATTTTATAATTATAAGTGGACAAGCACAATAAAGATGATCTTGCGACTTTTTTTTAAGAATTTGCGCAGATTTTATCGATATTCATGCAAATTTCAGCAGTAATTGACTTAGACGTGAAAATAAAAAAAATTATTTGACCCGAAATCCCATTAAATGATAATCTCAATAATAAATTGTCTACCTCTCTCTATGACTCAAATGATCGGAATTTGATTTCTTGGGATGCATCTTTGAATTTATGTTGTGTCTTGATTATTTCAATTCTTCGTGTAGGTTACATTAAATTTGTCATTAACCATATATTTGCCATCGTTAATGGAAAATTTTTTCCTTTGTTGAAAGTTATCATTGACATTTTGCCTCATACACAGGATTAATTTAGTTATATTATTTATGACATGGAATTCATTTATTGGTCTCTTACTTATCTTTCTTATTTCATAAATGCCACAAACTTTATTACTCTCCGAACCAATTTAGTTGTCACATTTTCTTATTTGGCAAATTCATATTAATTGTTGCATTTTCTTTTTTGTCAAATTTTTTTTATCTAAATACCTTATATTCACACAAGTAAAGACTTTACCTTCACTTTTACTACTTACAATATTCAAACTACCACCTTTACAATTAATTTAATCAATTAAAATATCCCAATTACCATCTTTTTAATGGACCTTACACCAACCTTAATAACCATGTCCAAACAAATGAGACAACTAATTGATTCGGAGGGAGTATATCCGAGTTTGTTTTTTTAAGGATATCCTAATTTGGTTAAGGATGTTTTACCATCTAAATTAGCATAAAAAAATCATATTTAATACTCCTAATTATATTTGCATTAATGATGATTACATACCTGGTGCGGACTTCGGATCCATTTGACGCACTTAAGGCACTAGATTAAAATACATTCGGAGTTTTTATTTATATTTAGAATTAGATAATTTTATTTTTATATAAAAATACACAGGTATCAATTTGTATTGGATTTTTTTGTGTAATTATCGATCATTTTGTGCTTTCACTAACTTTTTCTTTTTGGGTCGCCATCGTTTAAAATATAAAACATTAAGGTCATATTTTCGATGTTGATTTACAATTTTTTTAATTTATCTTTCTCTACACTATAGTACTAAAATCAATTTTTTAATTATTCAAAAAAAAAATAAATTTTTTAACAAGTTAAAAATCTAATGCCACGTGGAAAATTAACATTATATGCAGACCGTTAGATTACTACAACAACCAGCTAGCTCAAACTTGAACACGTAGAATCTCTTTTCCAATAAGAAACATTGATCACCATAATCAGACGGTCCAGAAATAGCATCTTTTCTTCCCCTTGCTTTCTTAATAAAATTATTATTTTCATCATGGAATCACACTTGTCCCAACTATCAATACGTTTCATAAAACCCATCTTGGCCTAAATTATTATTCTCTTTCTCTCTCCACATTTTCAGATTTTAAAAATCAAAGAAAGACCATTCAACCCCTATATATTTATCCGAAAGTTATTTTTACTTTCACCAACTTAAGGTTATTTTTGTAAATTCAAGTTTTAAAATTAATTTTTAATTTGTTTTTTTTTGATAAAAAGTGTAATTTTTTAAAATCGTATAATCAGAGGTGGAATATTTTTTAATTATTTAATACTTTATTTGTTTTTTTTTTTCTGGATGCAGAAATTCAGAGAGTGGATCAGGAATGAAGACGCAGAATAATAATTATCAGAGTAATGGTGGTGGAGGAGGAGGGATGAAAGGGTTAGGATCACCGGAGAGAGAAAAGAAAAGTGGTGGGGCCCACAATCATTACGAGAATAATATGACAAACGGTGGGGGTAAAACGACGTCGTCAGATACAAAAGGTGGCGGGTCATCTTCAGGCGGTGGAAGCGACGTCGTTTGGCCACCTAAATTTGTAATCGCCTTAACAAATAAGGAAAAAGAGGAGGATTTTATGGCTATAAAGGGTTCTAAACTTCCTCAAAGACCAAAGAAACGTGCTAAGTTAATTCAACGTAACCTCAATGTAAGCCGTCTTTTCCTCTCAACTGCTTCATCTATCTTAAAAATAAATTCTTTTCTTAGGGTTTAGTAAGCATAAAAAATTCGTAAATATTACTCCCTTTATTCTCATCTCTTTCTTTACAAAAGTTTAGTCAGATCGATTCATAGTTATGTAAATTTAAGATTTTATAATTTTTAATAAACCCAATTAAAATTATTTAGAATTGAAAGACTGATCGACAAATGTGCAAAATTAAGTATTATATATATCTGATAATAAAATAGTACATGTTTGACTTGTTAAGTACTCCTTCAATCCGTTTTCATAAATTATTACACTTTTCATTGTATATTACATTTCTATCCATTTTAAATAAATTCTTGTCTGTATATCTTTATCTCATCTATAATCAGATTTGAATCAACTGTTAGTGTTGCAATCTTTTAGAGATAAAGGTACTATTTTTATATTGAGTGAGTTCAATTCTGTTTTCCGCGTGTAATTGAAGTACCATATCAAAGTTAATCAGGAACAATCATACATGTGTAAAAAAAATCTTGTCATTAAAGTCTAGGTCCTAATCATATCATAAGTTATACACTTATGTTTACCAAATTTCGTAGTGCTTTAGCTATTGGCATGATTGATGATAATGAAGTACTCCTCTGATCTCCGTTGAGTAAATTACTTGCAATTAGAAAAATTGCACTGTTTAGTCATCACTTTTAAGATAGTCAAGTGTGATATTATTTGATTCGTCTAAATGCAAACATTTAATATAAAATTTATAATTATTTAATATGCATAATTAGAGATATTATGGATTCAATTAGTGCATAGAATTTAGAAAATATGTCTGGGCAACCAAACAAGGAGGAGAAGTAATCCACTCATAAACCCAAAGAAGGTTCACTAAAACAAATTAGTGATAGTAGGAGTTATTCCATGAGTTTATAAAGTGATGCATACTCTTCTCTTTCTCCGATGTGGGACAACTCACATGTAGGTAACACATGGGCACTTCAACAAGTTTTTTGGGTGTTTGATTTTTGGTCGATTCAACAGAAAGATGCAGTATTTAAGTGAGTGGCATCTAGGTTTGGATGATTCAAACGGACAAAGGGAGTAATTTGGTTATTGGACAATTTAATAATAATATAGGAGTGATTTAAATCGATGCCATTAGCTGGGACAATTTTATAAAAATGTTATTAAATTCTTATTTTTGAATAAGTATTTTATTTTTTTTCAATATCCTTGCTTGTTAAATCATATTTTAATTCATAAATGATATGTATTACATATTGACTCAAATAGTAAATCAATCTTCTCTATCAAAAGAGTTTGAACCTCGAAAGGGTTGAATTAATGAATTGGAATTTATTGAAAATAGGACAGGAAAGATGGGGTTTTGGAATTTAGAGAATGCCCCGAGTCTTGTTTAGAATTTAGAGTTTAGAGATTTGGGTTTATAATTTGAGATAGAAACTATTGAATCAACAAAATTACATCATATAGGAGACTTTGAGTAATTTTTAACTAAACATACAAGGGTGAAGTTAGATGAACAAAGATTTGGGTCGTTTATAATTTACTTTTGCGAAACTTCTATTTTCTGGCGGCGCCCCCCAAAAGGTGAAGTAAGGGCGATAAAGAGAATAATAGTTGAGCTCTTCATTAGAAGTAAATAGTGTCATTATAAATCGAAGAGGAAATTTGCTAACTAATGTGGCAATCAACTAAACTTGAGTAATACCGATTGATTCTATTGTATGTCATAATATCAAATAGATGCAATGCACAAATGAACAAAGCATCTATGAATTCTGCTTAGCACTCAAATAATAACCCCGTTATGTTTGTATTGTATAAATGTGTTTTATACTTCTATTTATCGGCTCATTACTAGCTTGCAAGCTCCTATGTCAACCCATTATTCATTTTCCTGCATTGCGTCTTCCTCACTAATGTGTATATATTTTTTGTGCAGTTGGTGAGCCCTGGCGGATGGTTGTGTGATCTAACTTTGGAGCGATATGAAGTCAGAGAAAAAAAGATCTCTAAGAAGGTAATTCATAACCAAACACCAATGCGAAACTTCTATAACTCGTCTCAAACTCAAAATTTTGACAGTGGTAGCCCTTCCCGTCGTTTCCTAGCCAATTTTAATTGATTCAATTATATAAATCTGAAAATTTGACTTCCATGGATGATGAACAATTGAACATACATGATTTGAAAGTTGAAAACCATTCTGATCCTAATAATTAGAGAACTCGATGTGTTATGGATGACTAATAGCATATGTTCTATGCATTGTTTCCCGACTTTTCTTCACATTATGTTCTGTAGGGACAACAGAGACTAACTATATTTGGTATTGCTATTGCAGAGACCAAGGGGATTGAAGGCAATGGGCAACTACATGGAATCCGACTCAGAATAATACTGGGTAGAAGCTAGGTAGTTAACCCGACATAAGTTATTATTAGCAGCATCAAAGTATGACGAAAAGGGAAAGAAATCAATGTAAATTGTCACCTTTTTCACCCTATCTAAGCAATGATGAAGGAAATAGTTTTGTTATCCCCTTGTGCTCTCTGTGCCCTTATTAAAGTGTGCTTATGAAGCTCGCTAACGGGATAGGGCCATGCTTGCCATGTTCTATCGATACCATCACCGAGCCATGAATTCGACGAAAGAATGACTAAAAGAGATTGCCTCTACCCTTCACCTTTAATTTCTTCATCAATCCCAACTACCCTTAACAAATTTATTGAGCTTTAGACTTTCAGAAAAGGATCACGCCTATTAAATGATTCTAACAAGAATTTCTTCGCCACTTAACGAAGTGGTTGACGGTGAATGTTACCATGGGTAATATTATTGTTGCAAGGTGATGTCGCTCAGGCTGTTTGGATGTATTATGACTCAATAAATGATTCATAATTTATGAGGGCTTTAACTAGGGATAATGAATAGTCTAAGATGTTATTAAATTCGTCTCTATATTCAGGATATGTGTCTAATTAATTTTTAACAGCCTGTCTGTCGAGCTCTTAGGCTTAACCCATAAAATCTTAATGTCCACTAATATATCCTTAGTGTCTTCTTATATTATTCTTAATGCCTACCTACAATATATACTTAATGCATGTCGAAAAAGTTCTAAAAATGCCTACTTACAAATTACAATATTTCTAATGTTTACCGTGAAACATAGCCTATTAGTATATTTACCATATCCTTAATGCCTACTCACAACATCCTCAATAGCTACTTACAATATACTTAATGCCCATCGAGAAAGTACTTAAATACAAAATATACTAAATGCATACTTACGATATTCTTAAAGCCTATCAAAAAATTTACTCTATGTTTTCCTTTTAAGCCAGCTTAATTAGAGATGGTCTCTCAATGAGACCGTCTCTCACAAGAATTTGTGAATTTTAAAGATCCAATGGATTCATGTTTGATTTTGGTTCCAAAAAATATGGATCTAGGTCTAAGATAATTGATTTAAGATTTCGACTTGCAAGACCCGTCTTAAACCGTTATATCTAGACCAAACTTATTATACAACTCAAAATTAATTTTAATTTGTTTTAGACCTATTTGTTTTTATTTTGACTTAATTTAGACTTATATACAACCCATAAATTCATTTTATGCTAATAAAACCTTTAAAAATGTAAAAATTTTAAGTTCGAATAATCATATCAAGACTTAAGATCTTGTTTAGCACCATAGATCCATCATATCCGATGGTTCTTAGTTTGAATAAAAAAATTTCAAATCCTACGGGTTAGAGTCCAAATGAAGGTCCACAAAAATTTATAGTTCTAAATTAGGGTCACCAAACTCAAATCTGACTCATGACCATCCCTATCTTTAGTTAGTTTTTGAAATGTTTCAAATTAAATCAAATTTGAATTACTTTTGTCCTACTAGTCTATCAAGGTCCTAGGAAGGGAGGACTCTTGGACCAAATTTGTTTAGGTTATAATTGGGGTTGTTTGATTAAAGCCCTATTAATATTGAGTTGTATATAACATATAATATAAAATAATGATAATCAAATTGATACATCACACATGCGAAGTTGAATATTCAAACTACTATAAAATTAGCGTTTGAATTCAACATTAGCTCTAGTAAAATTTTTAAAGGTGGTGAGACGTTCAAAGTTTTAGTTTAGGAACCAAGGTAAGTAGCTTATAGTCTTGTACGTTAAGCTATGGCATATGAGATTGTGCATGACATGATCAAACTTTGTAAGCAAGGTTAAGTGTGAAACATAAAGTTGGGATTTCGGCAACCTTGGCCTTTCTAAAGTGTTTGTGGCAAACGCAAGACAATAACCTTTGAGAAAGCTTTAATTTTTGTTGATGGTTGTAATTATATATTTTCATACTCATTTTTAAAGCTTAGCTACTTTTTTTTTTATTATTACATAGTAGGTTAAGTGGAAGGTGAGAGTTAAGTGAAAATTAAACCCAAAATTTTTTAAAAAGTGATACTTACTATTCAACTAAAACAAGACCTGATTTTTAAAGTTTAGGCTCTTAGAGAATAAGTAAAGGTAAGGCTAAAACATCTTTTTTCCTTTTTATTTTCCTTTTAATTGTTGGTATTGATCCTAGTGTGTGTAAGTTGCAGGCTTTGAGAGTAGTTGCACATTATTGAGCCAAGGGACTCTTTGACCGCATTCTCTTTATGGGTATGAGTTGTCGTCTTCCTTCCCTCCTGAGACCCTGATCATAGTTTTCTATGAGCGAGATACACTGGGTTTGATGATGATAATGAAGAGGAGTAAATCATAAGCCACAGGTTTCATTTAGGTTGGATTAAGTTTGCGAGGACTTAATATGGTATCTTGAAGCTTAAATTCAAAAGTAAATGCAGCATACTTCAACTAAGTGATCAACAATCATTTAACATTAGTGTTTAGTAGATTAGTCGTTTGAAATAATTTATTGATATGAATCATTTATTTCTAAACAATTTGTTCCTAGAAGCGTGTTGGCAAAATCAACTATCGAATATTAAGTATCAACCGTTAGCAAAACATCCTTATATTCTTGAAAGAGAAGGGCTAGGACCCTCAACAATAGTAGAATTATGAGTAGAAGATGAGAAGAAAAACAGGGCAATAAACAAGAGACAACAAACAACAATCACAATGTGTTTATGAGGTATCTAATGATGCCTCCTCATCAAATAAAGTATCTATCATTAATATAATCAACATTACACTAATAACTCAACTTACAATAGTTAAGAGCTCACGCTTAACCCATAAAGGTTTTACTTTTATTGGTGAAACTCCACAAATGCCCTAATACAAGAAGACTCTAATGGCCAATGCCCTAGTTTCTCTACTATATTTGCCTCACCACTTACTCCTGATGATGTTCTAAGCCACTTATATATAGCCTAGCACATATATTAGAATTCCAAAAAACAAGCCCTTGAAGCCCAAGGAAAACCCGCAACAAAACAGAACATGTGAGATTTGAGCCTCTGGAAAGCTGCTCGACTGAGCATGAACTGCTCGACCAGTCGAGCCATACTCCAGAACACATTGATTAACTGCAGCAACTTGGCTCTACCGAGCCAGCCTTGCTCGACTAAACGAGCTCCCTCTTTAGGTGTCTGCTGCCTCCTTGCTCAAGTAACCATCATCACCTCGAGCCTTGCCTTGATCATCGTGAAATTTAGCGCTTGGCACAACAATTCTAAATAATAAATCGTGATTCATGTTGGAAAAATCAATGATCACACTGTAATTTTTAGGAAAATTTACTTTTAAAAATCCAACCTTTGGGTTGTTCTCTTCTAAAAATCCGACCTTTGGACTCCATTTTCATCTAAAGTACATATCCCATTCCTTAACCTGGACAACCGGTTAAATATGTTTTTATAAAAATAGAGAAATTCAAAAATAAAAAACCCTAATTGCTATAAAGTGGTCTTCTTCTTCATTTTCAACCATGGAAGCCATGTACTCTCCTCCAAATCAAAGTGGTTCATCTTCTCATTGTGTTGATTCTTCAAGATCTGGGGTTAAGTGTCACCATGATCTTGAAGCTAAGCTGCGGGTGGTGAAGAAAGGTCCTAATTATGGAGAAAAATTCTACTCATGTCCACGCTGGACAGTAAGTTCTTCATTTCAATTGTTCTTTGGAACTCAGAAACCCTAATCCCTATTTTAATTGTTGTTCTTTTTATCTTAGGGAGATTGTTCATTCTTTATGTGGGAGAAGGAGCGTGGTGTGCCTGAATGTGATCATTTTCAACTCAATTTGGCAAATTTAGAGAAGTTGGTAGATGAGTTGCTCAAGCGCAAAACAAAGATGGAATATCAGTTGAAGATTCTGGAAACAAATTCTGAAATTAATGCATTTCGTTTTCAAGTCATGAAATTAGGAAATAGGGAGATGAACCTTTGTATCTTGTTGATTGTGTCATGGATGGATGTAGGAAGGTACTCTGAAATGGGCCAGGATTTAAAGAGAAATGAGAGGAGGGAGCAATGAAGAATACTAATGGTGACTTGATGTTTGACTGATAGGGAAGAAGGGAGGGAAGTAAATGAAGAAAGGAGGAAATTAAATGGGGTTAGTTGGGTTATTTTTCAAAACAAAAGGTAACCGGTAATTTTAGACTTTAGATGAAAATGGAGCCCAAAGGTCGGATTTTTAGAAGAGAACAACCCAAAGGTCGGATTTTTAAAATTAAATTTTTCTAATTTTTATTATAATGATTTTACAATTACTTCAATTTACCTACATTGATTTTGTTTAGAAGTTTTATTATAGGGATTTATAAATTGAGGTTCTTTCCGCAATTAATTTTTGATAATTAAGTACTTGTCTACTTTTCCCCCGAGAGGACACAAATTGGTGAGAGTTTGATGATTATGGACAAAGAAAAGAGTATTTGCTTAATTGTAAGGATTTTCTAGTGCTTTTGGGTCTCTTTCTTTGGTACCTTTAAAAAGTAGGACAATTTGTCCAACTCTCATTTTATGGTCAACTCAAGAACGTACAACAAGTGCAACAAATATGGATCTTGGTAATAATGAACTCCATGTCTGATAGAATTTAGAAAATAGGTTTGAAAAATTCAAACAAGGAGGAGAAAAGTAGTCTATTCATAAATTCAAAACAAGTTCACTACTAAAACCAATTGGTGATAGTAGGAGTTACTCCTTAAGTAAAGTGATGCATACTCTTCTCTTTCTCTGATGTGGGACAACTCACGTGTAGATAACACATGAACACTTCAACAATGTCTAAGTAAAATAACTTGCGAGATTATTTTAAACTTACAAAAATAATTGAAGATGAAATATCATACTATTTAACCTTTAAATTATATATACAATCAAATAAAAGGACTGAAATTTCACATGATATTTGTGATTTGTCATATGAAATAATTATTGCCAAAGTTAACACCAATTTATTCCTTAAAATATGATTATTATATCACAATTAAATATGTTCTTTTAAATTTTCTAAATTACATAATATTTCCATTTTAAGTTTCTTATAATAAACTTCTACATTTGTTTTTTTAAGTTGCAATATTTACTGGTACTTGATAAAGCTTTTTCATTTATATTTTAATTTCTAAAATATTTAATCAACAAAAAGACCATACAATCTAACAAAAAAGACTGTTAAATTTCACATTTCATTCTTCTTATAGTGATTTTCCATATACAGAATAATTATTATCAAAAGTAACACTAACTTATCCCTTAATATACGAGTAGTATATCACAATTAAATATGTTCTTTTAAATTTTATTAAAATATTATATTTTTGAATTTAAAAGTTATATAAGATTTCAGTTTAACGCTTCTTAAATTATACATTTGTTATTTTATGTTGAAATATAATATTTCATTAAAATTTTAATATATAAGATATTTAATCAAGAAAAAAGATACATGATAATAAAAAATTATGATAACTTTAATTAATACTTACATTACCAACAATTTTTTTTAATTAAAAGCACTAAATATTCTAAAATTTTGTCTATTTTATAAGACATACTATAATTGTAATTTGTTACTGAAGATATGCAATTGTATTTTTATTTAAAATTCATATTTACATATTTTTATACTAACAACTTCGTGTATTGTATGATTTTTCATACTAATATCTTATAATTTAATCGGTTGGTTCGCTGACAACCCCGGTGTTTCATGGTTGTATTGTATGTTCTTGTTTTTCGGCTTTGTCCTTGCATATCGTCTCCCTTTTATCTACAAAGACTACTCTCGTAACTTTATAAATTAAAATTGAAATATTCAAAAATTATTATTTGAACATTGGAAAATTTGTATCCTATGATCTACAAATTACATATCAACACATGTTGTTCATGTCCTTTCTCTAGAAACTACACCGCAATTTATGGCTCGAAAGGTTCCCTTTGACATCATGTTTTGCTTCAAAAAAGTAAGATCAGCATCATATTCATCTAGGTAAGGAAAAAAAAGGGGTTTTAATTTGGGAAAACTCCTACGCCACCAAATTGCCCATAAAAATAAAGCTACTTTCAGTTCCACATATTTGGACACCCACATAGCAAAATCTTCTTACTTAAGGAAAACCATAAAACGATGCCATTATTCCAATACAAATTCCTCATTATTTAATTTATCGATTATATTACGAAGGCCCCAATAACGTATCTCATTCTCTCGTCCTTGTCAATTTAAAATTAAAATTTTCTTGAGGAGTTCTATTTTTGGTCAGTTCAATGCTAATCAGGGTAATCTCTTCTCTAATGCCAAGATAATCCCAAATTCGATATCAAATCCTGTAATAATAACATAATATTAATCTAAATAGGAAATGAAAAATTGTGTTTTACGACAATTTCCTCCCTATTTATCATGATCGTTTTGTTTTTTGGAAGATTATGACAAAATTTGGTCAAAAATAAAACCATAATTACTTCAAATCACACATCAATCACGCGTAATGATTTACGATTCTAAACATGCAATTGTTCTCTAGTGAGATCAGAAATAAACTGCAAATTTTACTCTGTTTTCATCAACAAAATTTGACATCAAATAAAAAAATTAAATCAACATGAAATTAATAATTGCATGTAAAATTAGCAGACAAAACCGAGAAATAATAGTCGAATGAAGGAGAAATAAGAACGAATGTAGTCACATAATCATTAAAC
Organism: Amaranthus cruentus; assembly: GCA_019425755.1. NCBI lineage: Eukaryota > Viridiplantae > Streptophyta > Magnoliopsida > Caryophyllales > Amaranthaceae > Amaranthus > Amaranthus cruentus. Next base: position 13,191,931 of record CM033460.1, read on the forward strand.
AGCCAACATAATCACAAGTCACCACCTAAAAACCACAATCGAAATTAAAATAGTAGAAAAACTAGATAATAAAATTCTAACATAAGTCATAATACGATAATCATAATATATATAACGAAATGTGTATATATACTATCATCATTATTAAACCCTAGAAATCATAAAAACCATCCGCAGAAACCATAAACTCCACAAAATAGAGAAAAGTCACTAAATCCGTCATTAAATATCTTAGATCCTGAGAAGAGAACCGAAGAAAAATGCGGCAATTGCGATGGCGAATCCTCCAATGTTCAAAGGAGAAAGAGTTCCGGCGGCGGAGGTAGGGCTTGGAGCAGGAGCATCAGCTGCCATGGCGACGCTGAGAAGAGAGAAAATGGTGAAGATGACCGCCATAAGAGTTGATTGCATTGTGTTCGCCATTGATGAAGTCTTGACAATCGAGTTTTTTTTAAAGAGAGAGAAAGTGAAGGAGATTAGTTTTTTTAGGAGAGAGGAATATGAGAGTTTGTTTTAATGGAGAAGAGTGTTGGGCTTTATAAAGGGCTGGCTTCGGGCAGGGGAAAAGTGTGAACGGGCAGGTTTAACGGGCAGGTGAAAATGGCTAGTAGTTAAATGCCAGCTATGTAAAGTGGGACCTACCGTGCCACTTAAGGTTTTGTTATGTGAGATAGAACTTGCATAATTAACATAAGTAATCACATGGAGTCCATAATTAGGTAGTACTATAATATAAGTATGGTTTATATAATTTTTTTTGAACTTTTATTAATATTTTAGAGAAAAGCAAAAGAGTTTGTATTAAATATAGGTATATATTTCAGGGTCTATTTAATACTAATTTTTTTAAATTTTTTTTTCTATTATATATATGCTGAGGGAATAGAAAAAAACAAATTGAATTGAATTTTTTAATTTAATCTAAATATTAGATAATCATAAATGATTTTTGAGGAATGAATTTTTTTGGTTAGATTAGAATAGAGAATTTGTATATATAAAAAGAAAAGAAAATAAATTCATCTTTTAGATGGTGAGATTAGAATTCTTCTTGAAACGAAAACAAAAGCTAGTTCATTATTTTGTATTAATTTTAAAATAATGAGAATATGACCTTATATTTTATGAACAACCTATTTTTTAACCAAACTTATTCTTATTTAATATTTCATCAGATCTTGATCATAATTTTTTATAAGCGGGATACACTAGATATGATGATGATTCTTATTTAATATTATTTTTATTTCTAATGACGCCTTATTTCTTTTATTTACTCCTATCTCACCTTGCTTTAACTTGATTCAATTTATTTTTACTAATTCAATGTTTCTTAGGAGTATAATTTATAACTTAGCTTAATTTTATTGATCTTAACTTATCTTTATTGAACGTACCAATAGTTGTTAAATTATTTTTATTAAACATAACATATAATAAACTATATTTATGTTATTAAAGTAAATTATGCTAAGATTTTATTTAAATTTAAAACCAAATAATTATAAAATTTAAACCCATAAAAATAAAGAAATTTTTTAAAAATATCTACAACTATAACTAATTTGCTCACAATTATCCACAATATTAATTGACTCGAGATATTACATGCTATTCGAGTAATCTTCTCAAAATAATCCAAAGTTTTATTAATCTTTTTAAAAATACACTCAATTTTTTAGTGAAAAAATATTTTAGATTATAATAGTTAAGTAATGAGTTAGTTTTGAGTTGATGAACAATAGTTAAAATTATTTTTAATAATAAAATATACATGGTAACAGATTAATAACAATGAAATTCTAATTTACTGATTGGAAATTCAATAAGTAATGTTTACGTCTAATCATCTCCTAAGTAGACATTTGTACTTCATTAGCCATGCTTTAATTTTTTATTGAATATTTTAACATGCCAACTAAATTACTTTTCAACTTAAAATTGTTCTAATAGCTTACATGCTTGCCACCAAACAAATGACATTTTGCTCTTGTTTATTAGTCATTTTGCATCATTCTTGGGTGAAAGCTCGTAATTTAAATGATACAAAATAAATGTGATTGATAGAGTATATAATATATTATGTGGATCCTCTTAACAATCAGCTTAAACTTTTGATATTGGCTCTGATACCATGTCAAGAAACCAACTTAACAAAAAGCTTGAACAGATGGTTGAGACCTCATGATATGTTATATACTCTAAAAATAATATTATAATAATCCCTTCTATTCTTCATACTAGTCCCATTTACTTTTTGGATACTATTCACTAATCACTCTTAATTTGTATTTTACTCTTAATCTATAAGTTAAAATATAGTCATGTGGGATCTTATTTTATTCGTTTCAATATAAAGATTATTAATATCAAATTTTTATAATTTATAATTATGCACAATTAAAGATATTAAAGGTTAAAATGTTATCTCGGCATGTGTGAAAAAGGTAAATGAGACAAGTAGGGTGAATAGGAGGGAGTATATGACTGATGTTATTAAAATGATCACTTGAAAAATAGATTAATTATATGAGTTCGTCTAATAATAAGACGGTCTGATACAAGAACTGATGTTATTATTTTAAAGTATTGATTATGTTACTTTTTAAAAAGTTAGAAAGTTAAAAAATTCAAAACATATGATGGTGAATGAAGGAGTGAGGTTGGGGGCATATGTTGCCGTTGTGTTTGGGCTGGAAATGGGGTCCATTGTATGTTGCGGATACCTTGTGCTTCCACCCTGTAGGAGACGGTAGTTTACTAAATGAAAGCCATTTTCTCTTATTTTGTGTTGTATGTCCCTAATGATTTTGAATAGCCATCTCAATAGTAAATTCAAAATTGTATTCAAATATCAAATGAGCACTATTTTATTCTTTTAAAATTCAAAATGGTTTTCATTTGTTATATGTATCCTTGCCATACTCACGATTATAATTTTATAATTTTATGTTTCGTAATATAATAGATTTAAGAGATAATGTGCTAAAATTAAAATAACGTTGTTTTTATGACATTGTCTTAATAAATGAAAAAGAGAGGGAATAAGTATTATGATAGAAAGATGGTGATATATATTGAAGTCACAAGGGTTTAAATTAAATCAGATTATAACAAAGTAATTCATCACATAACTCGGTAAATTAATTAAAATACGTTTGGTTTATATTTTAAAGTCATTTCAAACATGCTTGAAACTCAACATGCTACCCAGATCACAAACACTAACGGCCCGTTTGGTAGGTGGTCATAAACGATAGTAATTGAAATGAAAAATTAGTGTAATTTTAGTTGAAAAATCTCTTTTCTACCTTAATGGTCATGCTTGTCCAACTTCAATCATCTCATTTTCTTCATAAAATTCATTCCAATGCATTACCAATGGGAGAAGTGGTATTAGGTGATAATGGAAATTTGTATACAAAAGAACTTTTTTGTGATCAAAGTTTCATTACAATGGGAATGATATGGATCTTTTGATGAAATTTTACACTATAAATCATTCTCATTACCACCATTTAGTACCACTAACCAAACGGGCCGTAAGTATACATGGTAGAAGTACAAGGCAGTGGACAAAGTGGTGATTAAGACATTAGATGACTTCGACTACTCGATAAAATGTATTTATACCCCAAGGTACGATATATTCATGGTACAAACCTATGGGTTATTTTGAGTGAGAAAATTTATATGTATTCGAAAATTAAGTATTAATCCCCAACACTCTCAATAACCTCTGTGAAAAAGATTATAGAATCATAGAGTACAAGATTGAACTCGATAACAATTCGTTTGATAGATTTTCGATTTATAATCATCTGTTGTTTCAATCTTTCTGGTCCAGGCTAGATATATCTTCTAATTAGAAATAGAAGAATTGTAGTCATTTTAAGCTCTATTAGTTATTGAAAGTGATTAAGAATTATTGAAAGTAATTCATCACTTTGCAAACTTAGATGAGAAATTGTTTCCATAAAATGATTTTTCGACCATCCAAACACCTCCCTATTAAATCTTCTCTAGTGTTTCCCCTTAAACCCTTTATTTTCCTATTAAATTTTCACCATGTCAAATAAAAAAATAATTATTATTTGCATTTTTCAATAAAAAATATTTTGGATGAGAAATTGTTTCCATAAAATGATTTTTCGACCATCCAAACACCTCCTTATTCGATCTTGTTCATAATCTCTAAATGCAATTCTCTTATTATTGGCCCAATTTCTTTTTACAAGATTCCTACACAAATACTTTTGAGGCGAACCATATAATCGGTTAACCATCAACTAATCTTAACCATTAATTATTCCTAAGTGATATGAGCCATTTAAAAATAATATATAAAAATAGGAAATGAGGTTTTAAAAATTTTAGAGTTTGACATAAATTAATAAATATTTTTTACGAATCACCAATTATCTCAAACTTAATATAAAAATTTATAATATTTTATTTCATTAATTTAATTATTGTAGAGAATTACTTCATATAATCCCCTTGAAATAGAGTTATCTACATTATTATTTGTTCATGTTTTCAATGGGATTAAATTTGAATTGGATAAACTTTTAATTGGGCTAGTAAAGATACTGTGTCATTTTGGATTAAATTTTAGCTTTTAACAATCAACTTTCAATTTAAGATCTGATCAACTAAAAAGTAAAAATTAAACTGAAAACGTTCCACTGTTTTAATGAATTTGCTATCTTTCATTTTAAAAATTTCCACACAAATCTAGAACAATAAATAAGATGAAAAAGTAAAATAATAACTAACGACACAACACAACACGACACGACACGTCAATCATCTCACAGGTAATGCCTTCTTAATTGTTTAATATATGCCTCATCATCTACCCATTCTCCACTTATCTTTAGTGTTGTCCATTTTCTTTTACGCATGATATTCTTTCTCCAGACTCCTCAGTAACAATCAATCAATAAATTTAAGTTCCACTGCGAATCTTTAGTTTTTTTCTAATTAAATATAATTAACAATGCAATAATTATTTAATTAGTATAATTATTTTTTAATAATACTCTCAACTATTGCTCATCGACTCAAAACAACCCTGTAGATACTGTTGTGAGGACGAGTATGTTAATCTTAAGAAAATATCGATATGTATTTTATACTTTTTGATACACTAAAATCATGTTTAAGACATCGGTATTCTTCGTGACACATCAATCACCAAATACAAGATTTTCTCCTCTTACAAACAAAGTTTTACCATTAAACGTAAAGTGTTGCAAATCAAACCTTTGTTACAAGTACGAAAAAGAAAGCCTTCATCTAGCTAGAATGTTCAAACAGATCCGATCAGACATTTACCTGAGCTTATATACCCAAACACGATTTCAAAACAGATTTACAACGATGTAAAAACAAATGTAAACGTATCAACGTTATCCCGACCTAAAATTGATCAGATGACTCGAATGATGAACACCTATAACTCTACCAGTACGTTAAAACGACGTTCAAAGTGACGAAACAAGAGAATGATATACCATTGGTATACATCAATCACTCTGAAATATCATCATAAGTCTCATGTTAAATCACACCTATACATAAGTACCATAGTTCAAAAAACCTAAGCCTCAACTACCTCCGTCATTATTCTAAAATCTACACCTAATGCTCAAGTATAATATATCAACCCTACATATCTTTATAAATATTTCTGAATGATTGGAATAGGCTAAAGAATTCTATACGAAAACCGCCTGTATCATCTGTTTACACACCAAAAAAACCGCAAGCTGCAGTTTAACGTCTTCGGGATCCTCAAATATGGTGGCCTTCAAAGTCGGATATATTCGCCAAAGTTTGTCATCAGAATGCGAAAACCTTTGGCGCTACTTCTAACAATGGCTCCAAGGCGCTCGGTGCGAATTTCCTTGCAAAGAGATTACACACGGTTGTGTTCCTACCATTGTAGTCACAATTCTTGTTTTTTTTGATCTTGTCGAAGAATTCCACTGTGATATCGCCTTTCCCGAAGGTAGCAGGATGGGCCCCACCTCTCGACCAATCCACCCAAGTGATGCTTCGATTGGCCAATAGATTTGCTGCTTTGATAGTAAGCATGGTAGGAAAATAGTGCTCATCTACGTAACAATGTGGCTTACAGAACGCTTCGAATTTAGGGTAAAAGACGGTGTCTTCGACAACGATGACTGCCAGTCTTCTATTGATTTCGAACCATTGAGATCCTTTCCGCCATTCGGTTATGTTAACCTCAGGGGCCATACTCTCATTATAGCGTCCCCTTCCATATGGTCCGGTATCATCAAATGCGCCAATAAAGCTATACTTGGATTTCGTTATGTAATTGTGTATTGTGCTAAAATTGTAGAGTGGAATACAAGATTCTGAAAGGAGTATAAACCACTCGTTCGAGATGTCAAGCAACGCGTTTGCAAGGAGTCTTCTTTCGGCATCACACATGCTCATCTTCCCCCATTCAGCCGCCTGCAATAAAACGAGTCAAAAAGGTTAACTAGTTATTTTGGGTTCCAAAGTTCTACTACTATCCAAATAATGCCTTCCAACACGAACAAAACCAGGTTTTTTGGGCATGGTAGTATTACCCAGAGGCTACTACATACTATACTGGTTTATGGTTCAAAGACCCAATTTCAAACCGATCTGAAACGCCTGACCCAAAAACAACCCAATGACCCGAACGAACATCTCTATTACGTACTGATCAAATTACATGAAAATAAAGCATAATGTTGATTTACTATCCTCTACTGTGAAACCTTGAAAAGTAATATTAAATTTAATTGGAATTTTACTTTTTGGGTAAAATACTAAAATCGATTGCATTCCTCTAGCTCGGGTATAGATTGTCCGTCACCTTCCCTCACCCAGACCCTGTTTTTGAGCGGGATATTGATTTGATAATGATGATGATGATGAAATTTAAATCAGCTCTAAAGTTATCAGCCCGACTGCTTGAAATCACAAACATAATTCCCAGTATAACAACATAAGGTAGCAACTAGCATACTGGCATAAAGAACCCATCGAAGCCCTGAAAGCTCCAAGGCTATCATCAGTTGACGGGCATAAATCATGGTGTATTGAGCAAATGGAGACGATCAGGCTAGTGAACATGCTGAAGGACTGCATACGTGCACCCTCAGGTCGGCTGATAAGGGTAAAGAATACAGACCAATGAAAATCATTTTCAGATAAAAAGTAAAAGAATGCTCAAGCGCAAACCTTCGGACTCTTTCTATATAAACACACATGTACACCACGGATGAGTCGATGACCCATGCCAGCATACTCAGAAACCGAAACATATAAGACAACCATTTTTCGATTGAAAATTTTTTTTCACAAAATAATTCCTCCTGGATCCTTATTTATCCCAGCTCCAACAACAATGAATGATTAAAACCTCTAGGAGACCGGGACAGATAACAGACCAATGAAAACTCTGAAACTGTTGGGAAGAGCACTCCCATATCAAAGATTAACGAATTGTAATATGATTATCATCAAAACCATTGTCACATGATTCGCTAATTTTCTTGCAAATCGCAAATTGAAAGAGGTGAATCATGGCACTTTTGGGCTATTCTTGGGCAAATTTGAGCAAATCGCAAATTTAAAAAGTGAATCAGCTAGCGAATTATGTTACACTGATCAAAATTGAAAGAGAAAACCGAATAGTTGTCTAGTAGGGAGGGGTAAGTCTAGACCCGAGATTGGTGACTCCAATCATATTGAGGAAATTCAACAACCATATCAAACCTAGCTTATGATTGGAGATTGATGATCTCTTCTCAAACCTTGTTCTTCAACGTCAATTAAAGCACAACTTGCCAATCGAGAGAGATAACATATTAAAGCCAACACTCCATACATAAGATATTTTATACATTATTTTACACCGTCCAACTAGTTTAAGCCTCAAGTGTTGCTCTACATACCCAAATAGAATATAGATTCATGTGCATAAAACAAAGTCATTGGTTGACGGGACCTTTCGTCATCGGCTCCATTTTCCTAACAGGCACAAGCTTTCAAGTAGTCATACAGTCATATTAGCCACTAGATATCACCTAATGAACCAGGAAGCCCACAGAGTAGAGAATTATATTTATACCTAAAGAAAGAAAATTTTACGCAAGAGATATAAACTCGAAATGCATGATCTTATCCATCATAAAATTCTGCATCTCAATAACTCACACATACCTCATTGTTCTGAATCTAACCTTAGTACACTCCAATGACATAGAAGGCTCGAGTTTAGGAATGACTTTTACAAGAATGGATGATTCAATTTCCACCTCATTTGAGATCCTCCAACTAGGAATAGTTATTGCTTTCAATCCTTACGGATAATTAGACGTAGCATCCATAAGCTACAATCGGGTAGTCTATATTATACGCTCTCAAGTTAAACTTCACGGAGGCGACAACATACACAAAATGTACAAAATTAACTCATCTAAACATCAACCTTCCCTCTCTCCTCACTCCTCACATGTGGGAACATAAAAATTATGAGGTTTCAATTTTTCAAACTAAAGCAGTGAAAAACTTTATAGTTTCCTTACAAGAGCTTCCTTAACCACATGAAGTACCCTCGTAACAACAATGCCAAGCAAACGCTTAATCCCAAAAGATTGGGGTCGGGAACTTGAACCATAAATAACTTCAAGTGGTCGTTTACATGATTTAAAGTTTAATATAATGGACATAGTGCAGTCAATTCATAATTCTACACAGAAATACATTATGGAAAAGAGAATGCACCTTCATCATTACTCTCTCTGTCCCTCTCAATTTGCACCTCTTTGCATTTTAACTTATCCCACTGATTTTGCACCCTTTTCTTTTCTTGGCAATGATCACACTCTCCTTCTTTTAATCTCATCCACAAACTTATACTCTCTCGATCTTGACCACTCAATTCTATCCCCAATTGTCTTTTGTCTAATTCTCCAACTCAATTTCCCTTTCCAAAATGAGAGTTAAAGAGAGGATTAAGCAATTAAATGGAAAAAAGAATGCACCTTCATCCTTACTCCCTCCACCCCTCTTAATTTTGCACCCTTTTCTTTTTTTACAATAATCTCATTCTCATTCTTTTAATCTCATCAACAAACTTATACTCTCTCTCCATCTTAACCATTCAATTCTATCCTCGCCTTATTTTTTTCTAATTCTCCAACTCAATTTCCCTTTTCACTAAAGTTCACCCATTTCGCACTGATAGTTTTAAGCAATCAAATGGGAAAAAAAAAAGCATTATCAAAACATCACAACAAGAACAAAATCTATCAAAAAACCACACAAATTAGCCAACATCACCTATAATTTCCAAACAAAAACAGTAAATCACCCAAAAAAAACTGAGATTCATACCTGGCTAGGAATATGCCTTCTATAAAACACAGATGACGAAGGAAACTCTTCATTGTAAGATGGCAAAGCATGAACATAGATCGAAAACCGCCCTTGATACCCTTTAAAAAACCTCTCCCAAAGAGGGGCTAATGGCAAAGGCCCTTTAGTCAAAAACATAAATGCAATTTTGGGATTTCTCTCAAAAGGGTAATTCTTCATTCTAGGCACCATTGTTGCCCTCCAAAAAAGCTCTTCATCACTCATTTTATGCATCAAATTAGATGGAGGTCTAATCCATTGATCTAAACCATTTGATTCACCAATACACGGTTCATAACCAGGTTTCACTACTCCCACCACACCATCAAACCCAAATCTCTTAAATGTACTTAAACTAATGAAGGAAAAAAGTACACATATAACCAAGAACATCAAAAATACTAAAAGTAATCTTACTGGTAAACCCCTAGTTCTATTCACAGAACCTGGGTCTTTTCCTTCTTCTAATGACAAAACCCTTGTTTGCATCTTGTTTAAATAGCTTATATACCCTTTAATTATACTAAAAAATGATAATTTTTTCTGGGTATTCTTCAGTTTTTCAAGATCAAACCTTTATAAGAAAAAATCATTAAAATTAACTGAAATCACAGATTATCTATATGGGTATTCTTCATCTTAACACAAGATCAAACATTGAATATTTTCGAAAGAGAAAAATCATTGAAGATAGTATAATCTAAAATAATTTATACATAAAATCAGAAAATATATGAAGTATTTTGAAGAGATTAAATTTGAGAAGGCAGTGAGCAAATTTCACTGCCCATCAAAAAAAGGCAACTTCTTTTAGTATCAAAAACGATATCAGATCTGTAAGAGAATAAAACGTGTCAGTTTTGGAAATCTGTGTTTTAATGAAACATAATTAAAGAAAAAAAAATCAGAAAAATGACATAAATAGAATAAATAATTGAGTAAACACAAATTCTTGTAGAGTAAATATAGACAATAAGCTTTAATGGATTGGGCCCGAGAGACGTCTCTCCAAACGACGGTCTAAAATTGAAGAGAAATTAAAGTTGATGGGTTCCTCTTCTTTTCAATCTACTCTGTAGACCTTAGGTGTTTCATTTACTTTTGGGACACTGTTTATCTGTCACTCTTACATTGCATTTTATTATTAATCTATAAGTTAAAACATAGTCATGTTGGATCTTATTTGATTCTTTTTGATGTAAAGATTATTAATATCAACTTTTTATAATTTTTAATTATATATAACTCGATATATTAAGGATCGAATAAGTGCATTGGATATAGTGCATAAAGTAAATGGGACACTTAAGATGAATAGGAGGGAGTATTATATTGTAATAATAATAAAAACTTTTAACGTGAAAAAATAAAAAGAAAAAATTACAAAAGGGTAAAACAAAATATAAGACAAATAGAGATGAAAATGGAAGAAAATAAAAATCAAATCTTGTCTAAGAATAATTATTACTCCCTCATATTCTACCAATTAGTCCCATTGATTTTTTTTCACTATTCACTTATTACTCTTAATTTGTATTTTATTCTTAATCTATAAGTTAAAACATAGTCATGTGGGATCTTATTTGATTCGTCTCAATACTAAGATTATTAATATCTACTTTTTATAATTTTTAATTAAAAACAATTAGAGATATGAAAGGTTAAAATGTTGTCTCGGCAAATGTGAAAAATCAAATGGAACTAATGTGCTGAATAGGAGGTAGTACCTTTTTCGTAGATTTTAAATTGAATTTATTTAATCTTTTTTTCTTCGATTACCCAACTCTGAAAATAAAGAAAAGATGTGACTTGAGAAATTGTAGAAGAGTAAAGTAACGATTTGATTAATTAAAAAAAAAAAAAGTAACGATTTGATAAAGAAAGGAGGAGGAGATAGCATTATTTTTTATTTTGATCCGTCCTATTTAATTTGTATTATTTTTATTTTTGGATAATGGCCCATCACTTTCTTTTAATCTCATCCATACATTCTAACTCTCTTTTAATTTCAACCACATAATTTATTTTCTCTCCTCATTTATAACCATTATCTACCTTTTTTAAAAAAACTATAATTTTCTCTTTATTTTAAACTATATGGAACGGAAGGAGCATCTGTACGTGATATGAAAACTTTATTATAAATATATTAAGTCATTTATAAATAGAACTCCTAGTATTCTGGGATTTTCCAGGTCTTGGGTATGTTTCATGTAGTTGCCGTTGTCGGGGACTCGCTCAAATATTTTATTCTACCATGTTATTGCCGTCTTTTTTTAAATTTAAAAGTTGAAATTTGAAACTAATGTATTTTTTTAATGTATTTTGGTGATTGATGAAATGAAATGATGTGATAATTCGTCATATAATTATTTTATAGATCCTCTCGTATGGATACACTTACAGAGTACTCGTAAGCTTGAGCTCGTAAATCTATGGATAATGAGTGTTGAATTGTAAACACACTTGATGAGTTTATTCTTTTTCAAAATCATATGGTATTAGGAACACTACCCACCAAATATTATATACAAGTTCATAATCCCCTTATAGTGACATGAAAATTTCCTTACATCTGAAGTATTTCCAATTAGACATTCATTCAAATTTTTTTGATTACAATGCAATAATATTTAGTTTTGTAAATAACATAAGCATATAAGGGTAAGTCAATAAAGTGTTTAATATGTAACGGCTTTAAATTATAAACTTATTTAAGGATGCGTTTGGAAACACGTATTTCATTTCAAATATGAAATCATAATTAAGAATTTGAGAATGACAAGGATTGAGGTATCATTCTCAAATCCTTATTTTAATTAACTACTTTTATAACAAGTGGATTTGACTCAAATTCAAATTTAAATTCTTGTTATTTGTCAAACACTAAATTTAAGTCAAATCCATATTGGCAAATGAAATCATCATTCCCAAACATACCATAAAATTTTAAATGGATAATGGTCAGAGTATAGTATGAAGTAGTGAACGCTTGTACAAGCGTTTGAGTGCTTAATCGAGCAAAATGATAACAAAGCTCCAAAATGTAAAACTTGTCTGACCATTAGGGGTGCTTGTTCAACTCGTGGGACATTCATTCGAGCGTACATGGTGCTCATTCGAGTAAATGCTCTTTTTATGAGGCATATTGTTTTGGACGATGACTTAGGTTAGGAGATATGTTCATTCGAGCACACCTAGAGTGCATTTGTTCGTGTTGCGATACTTTGTTTTAGGGAGAAATGTAACTTCATGTGCTTATGCAGTTTGTAAGGCCCCTATTAAGGGATGATTACATACATTAATCTTTAAAAGAGGGCATGTACGATCACTAAAAAGTTTGCATAAACTTTTACATTCTTACTCTCACAAGATATATACAACCAAAGGGCAAATAACTTTGCAAATGATAAGCTTAGTATTCTAATATTTCTATCCCTCTTAAACACAAGATCATTCATATTATACGTTATAGTGCTAAGAGTGTCAGAATGATTAATTATATCGAATTGTATATTTAAACTCATAAAAGTGACAAGCATGAACTTCACCTCTCCAAGGACCTGACCAGGGATAGGGGCAGTTGGCGGCACCTTATCCATATCCTAGATTGCTAAATCCGTCCCTTTTACTCTTCGTTTGTTTTTGTTCTTTTCCTTTATTTGTCGCTTTTACCTTTTTCTTGCCCTTATCTTTGTATTTGTGCTTATGTTTTTTATTCTATTTGTCAGCTGCATGTTTCTCTTTCCTGAAGACCTTTCTCGAGTCGGGGGACTTTCAATTGCACTCTCCTCTATGGGTATGAGCTGTCGTCGTTCTTCCCTTCCCAGACCTTAATCATAGTTTTCTATGAGCGGGATACACTGGGTATGATGATGATGTATATTTAAACTCATAACAAGCACAAAAAAATAGTTCAAAAACACCTTTAACTTGTATCAATATTTCGATAGTCTTTACTCTTTAGTAACTAGAAAAGGGCAATAATCCTTTCAAATCCTTCTCCCTCCAAGTTTGTTATCCAAAAAATAAATTTATCTTTTGAATTTACTTTTTTTTTTTCTTTTTCTTTCTTTCGAAATACTTCTATTTAATCAAAGTGTATTGTAGCATGCGTGCATTAAGATTTAAGACCAATTTTAAAATCAGAATTAGATGGTAATAAGTAATAATAATAACTAGTGCAGAAAACAAATCTTGTTTTGATCGAAGAGCAAATATGACTTTTTCAAGTAAAACCTTGATTATTGATTATTGATTATTTTGCGTGCAAGTTACAACCCCTATTGCTTATAGGCTTGTGCACACGTTACATCGTCCCTGTCAACTAGGGATAGTACCCACTAAGTATATAGAGCATGCACATTTAAATAAACAACACTAAATACGTAAATATGATATGTATCATTATTTTTGTGAAGATTTTTTTAAATTGATGGCCCACAATTAGGAAATTCTCGAAGTAATGCCTAATAATTCTCGGTCGAAAATATCATCTACTCAACATTAGATAAATGATAATGGCTATATGAACGTAATTTAAAATTATTAAATATATTAATGATTTTAAATTAAATATTGTCGACAATATTATCAGTTTTATCCACAAAAACACCAAAAAAATAATGAATTTTAACGTCCACTTCATAAAGACTCAACCTAGTTTGCATGTCTCGGCATGCATGTGTTTATGGGTTGATAAGTCTCATTTGTCCATTACAATAATATGGAGAGCTACTCTGGTGATAGATCATCGATCGGTGATACGACCTCACAAGAAAAAGTGTATATGCTACTATTTTGTATTATTAGGCTACTAAACCAATATATGAAACGATTATTATATTTCTAATTGATGATTATTGTATTTTGTGAGCATTTATACCATATAGCTTCTATTGGATCATATTTTGTTTCTAGGTTTTCGAAACATTTCGTTTCACATTTCAAATCAATTACGTTTTATATATTATTTGCTCACCCACAGAGACCTTAAAGAGCCACCACCGCCTAGTCGAGACCAATGAGACCTCACGATATGATTTATATATTTTAAAGTCGTATCCAACTCAGCCCATTGGCCCATTTTTACTTGAGCCCAACCCAGCCCCACGTCTAAAAAAAGTATCCAAGAGAGCACTTCAGCCATCAGGAGTAATAGCTTCTACAAAGTTATAAACTAACACAGGTTGCACAATTGGGTTAGATTTGTCATATATATATATATATATATATATATATATATATATATATATTATATACCATGACTTGAAGAAGAATCCCCAAATGTTCATGTCTTCTGCTTAGCCTTAATTCTGCCAATCAATGGAGGAAAACGAGTTGTGGCGAAACATCTATAACGAAACGTCGCTCAACTTCTATCACAAAACAGGATTCAAATGGATCGTACCACAATTTTCGCTTTAGAAAATGGGAACGTACACACACAACATACCTGGTTATGCTTCAAGAGATTTCTAGATTTTAATGATAAATCGAAACCATAATGTCCCGACAAACTGTATCACATCATATACATGAATTACCGAGTAATACATATCGAGATCTGAAATGGAAACAGAATTTCCGAGGAACTATTTCAAAGTAATACATATCTACACGAGTAATCCTATATCAAGATCAGAGGATACAACATACAAGAATTTTACAAGTATTGTTATACGAAAAAATAAACAGTTAAGTCGAACTCACAAACTAAGATGATTAAATTGGTCGAGAATCATCAATCCCGGTTCGGAGAGTTAATTATACTCGAAATGCCTTCTTTCTTCTTGTATCGACTGGAAAATACGGGCTGCTGATTCCCTTGTAGATCCGGGCTTATGTGGAACAACCTTAATAACCCTAGTAGGAGTTTCAGTTGGAAAGCCCGCGGAGATCTGTTCGGTAGGCGCTGCAGGGAAAAGAGAAAGGGTATCCCTCCCTTCCATGAGCTGAACAGTGCCCGTTTCCTGAGTTCTCTGACTTGGGCTACTAGCTGTGCTTCCTTGCAGCTCACGTTCTTTCAGGGGCTGAGATCTCGCTACAGGTGCTTTTGTTCCATTGTTTTGACTCGGCATATTCAACGAGCCTTGATGTTTCATGCTGCCAAATTTGACACTAGTACCCGCAGGCTGACCCGTCTGACCAAATGCATTTGGGCCCGAGAATGGATTCAGTTGCTCTACAGTTGAACCTGATACACTTGGGCTAATCATAGGCATAGGCATTCCATATGGAGGAAAATAGCCCTGTCCACCATAATGCATCCCCGGTGGCATTACTATGCCTGGATAGTGTGGATTTGGCATTCCATAAGCCGGATTCATAACTGGCGTTGGGCCGACAGGACCATAACCTCCACACATTGGGCCCATATATCCAGGTGGTGCGGGATACGGTTTGTATACAAGACCTTCGGAGGGGGACATCACGGGCATCAACCATTGATGTGGGCCTGGTTGGTGGAAGCTCCATGGGTTCATTTTTGGATCCATATTGACAGGCGGAAAAGTCGGATTTGTATTAACTGAGGAAGGCCGGTAGGGTGCAGCTTGAATAGCATTTTGTGGTGGAATCGGAGGTGACTTGGTGACTGCATTTTCGGCCGTACCTTCCACCTTATCAGTTATCTTTTGGCAACCATCCTTCGGCGCACTCTTATGGCCGAGAGCTTTTGCTGCATACTCGGAAGAATATTTCTCTAAAGTCGACCCCTTCAAAGAAGATTTACCAACAAAAGCACTACCTAGTAGCAATTCTGGGGACTCCGAAATAAGTTTTTGCACCTACAACATATTTCAGATGTTACACAAGTTAACCACAAAACAATTGTCGTTACACGTAGGTAAATGTGTTCAAAGTACCTTTACTAATCTGTGCAACTCGAACATTTGAACAGCAATTACTCTTTGATGGCTGTAATGCATAAGATAACAAAATCACTAAGTTAAGAGTGAAAGTTCATAAATAATGCATGATTTAAAAGAATAGAAGTGGTGTTTGGCAATCGACTGATAGCTGATAGATGGTAACTGATTATAGTGACGGATTTGACCAATTTGATCAGCTGATTTTAAACCCGCTGCTATAAGCAGATGTTTAAAAAGACCAATAAGTTGTTTCAACCAGCTAATTTACCAACAATAGCATTGGATGGTTTGACCACCCAACCCTCTATTTATAATAAGATAAAATTGCCTAATGTAGTGTTTGGGAATATAGAATTCATTTGAAAATAGAAAATGTAAATTTGGTATGCAAATTTAAGAATTGTAAATGACACTTATTTACATGGAATTTGCAAATTTTGATACTTGAACCATTTTATGTTGGAATTCTATGGAATTGACCCAATTCCAACATTTCCAAATTCAAGATTTGCCAAATATAGTATTTGGGTCAATTCAACATTTGAAAATGAATTCCAAGTTGTCAAACATACCATAAACTATTTTGCCAAACACCCCCATAGTATGTATTGTATAAATGCACTAGCTTCTACGTAGCCATAAATAAAATTCAGAATCTTACAAATAGGAGTATTTCAACAAATCTTATACATTTGTACCTTGAAAAATAGAATACATAAAGCAAGAGAATCACAAAAATATTAATATCAATACAATACTCTGATATTACACTATCCTAAACGGTATGAGACATGATTAGACACGGAGCAAGCGACGAAATCACGCGCTTAAAAGTAAATTAAAAAGTATTAAACTTTTAGCACGAGGTGATAGATTAAAGGATTATAATGAAAATTCAGTACAACCACATGAAATGATCTACATGTATGATGTATCCTATTTGATAGGATCATTAAAGATGTAGGGAACAAATGATTGGAAATACTTTACTTGTGAAGAAGATCTCACATCACTAAAATAGTAGGTTGTGGACTTGTATATAATGCTTGCTGGGTAACCCTCCTAATACCATATGGTTTTCGGAAAGAGTGAACCTCATCAAGTGTGTATGCAAGTCGATGCTTATTACCCGTGGGTTTTTGGGCCCGAGCCCATGATTACCCCGGGGGTAAGGCCTAATAATGACACCCATTGGTAACATAAAAACAAAAACTGTACAATGATTGTGAATTGAAATACATGTATTACCACCCTATTTTTTCTTTTAATTTCACACCCTTTAGCACCAACTACATGGAGAGAACTTACCTAAGCATAATGATATACAAAGCAATATCAAGGAAATACACAGAATACGTTCACCAACGGCAGAGGCAAAAGACAATAAATCATGCATGATGCACCGTCTCAAGACCCGCCACCAAATGCATTTGAAAATTGTTTTATGTTCCACCGCTGGAATTAAAGGACGTTCACCAACCATACAATGGGGGGACCGATATTCTCCACAGCGTCAAATATTCCCTCCCTTAACGCAAATTTCCCAAGTCTGCTTATAGTCAATATTCACCACAGTCCCAGAAGTTAGGCATATATCCAAAAATTCCAACATTTGGGCGGAACTTTCAACAATAAAAATTAAGCAAAACCTAAGGCAGAAAACTTCCCTGATTGAGAATATTTCTGTTTACCACAGGAAGAATATAAATTGTGCAAATCCATAAACAATTCCGTAAACAGAATATTTGAAAATCACACCACTCATTAGTCAGCTTTTGTGTCTCTCAGGTTTGATCCACCAACAATATAATCTAGAAAACCATAACATAGCAACAAGCTAAACTACAACATAAACTACCATGACCTCAATGTCACCAATTGGCTCCTATCTAGGCAAGGGGCCGAATATATGCAACCTTCCCTTGTAAAAATAAAGAGGTTGTTTCCAACAAAACCTTAATTGCAAAAACAATATGCAACTTTACATACATAAAAATAAAAGGCACACATGATCTCCTAATTCTTGATACACCTATACATCAAACCGACCGAAGTGCTTAGGTTCCAAAGAGCTAACACGGTATATTTTAAATATAGGCATCCCACAAAGCAATAAGCAGATTAAAGATTAGAGAGTTGACTGCACACAAGTCTGATGAGGTTCATCCTAAAACCAATTGGTGATAGGAGTAGCTCATCAAGTTTATATGTTAGTCAACCTCTCTAAATTTTCGATGTGAGATCACAAGTGGGTTTATATGTTAGTCAACCACTCTAATTTTTCGATGTGAGATCACAAGTGGATTATTTGTCCAACAATATATTTTATGCTTGCTTATAAAAATTCTTACACTAGTCAATTAAAGTACTTACTTGGCAATAGCAGTTCTAGCTTTCCAGAAATGCTTGCGACCAATCATCCGAACAACATCATCAGGAGTTATGTCGAATCCAGATACCGTATCCACCATGGAAGTTTCAGAGACATTATCCATTTGATCTATGTTTCCTTTCTCCGGAGGTTGATATTTCTCTAACCTCTGTAGATCATCGTCATCGTCAGTTTTATCATCTCCCACATAGCAACATCCTACACGAGGATTATCACTCAGCCTCAAAGAGGTTTGTTCAAGCGGGTTATCCAATGGCCGCTTTAAAACAGCTACCCCATTTGTAGCATCTATAGCAGATAAATCGTCCTCACGCTCCTGTCGCAAGATGGCATCCGTGTTCTCTAAAGTGCTCATCATGTACTTGTCCTGATATCTACTTTGAGTACAAGTATCTTTTCTCCAAGGTCTGTCGTCCTTTTCCCTCATGAATACATCATACGAGTATCTTGTAGAAGCATTGGATGCTCTTGAACTTCTTTTCCCCGGATTTGTTAATAGCTGCTTTGAGATGAAGTCTCCGGCATTGCTTGTGCCAGTTTCTTTTCCACCAGCCCTTTGAAGCGCTGCTGAATTTGATGAACCTAGATCATTGCGTCTTTCCTCGTGCATACTAGGCTGATTTTTCCCGTTACATGTCGTTGTCTCTTGTTGAGAAAAAATAGGGACCATAAAATCATCGTCTTCCAGTGGCTGTTTTTGATTCTCCCCAAGTGGCATTTGATTACTCAGATCCGCAGATTCAGGGCGGCTTACTTGCACCTCATCATATGACGAGGTTGAAGGTTGCCGATAAAGAGGGAAGTACATATTTCGCTCATGGGCTGCACCCTGCATATCCACAAACCAAACACAAAAGGCAACCAGTTTCTTATTTTTAATAAGACCCGATTTATAAAAAGTGTAAATGAAGTCTATGCACCAACAAGGAAAAAAACACAACATAACGTTGAAGAAGACATCAAATTACAAATACTATTGAAAACAGTGCAATTTCATATTAGATAACTTACACAAACTTGTAAATCTCATTTAATTGTTCTCCAAATAACAAACGCTATAAAATAGATGCAATTCACTCATTACTTCTTAGAAAAGGAAGAAATGGGCACAAAAGTAAGTAAATTTATCATGTTTTGAAGTAAATTGCTTCACCAATAATGCACAGAGATGGGATACAAACAAAAAAACCAGCCATGTAATGAACAACTAATGAGAGAAGACCGCAGGAAATTAATATTATTTCAACAATATAACTGCCAATATTCAATACTTTACTTCAAATCGTCAAGAATCTTCTCTACTCAATACTCCGACTATCTCTCCTAGACACACCAATTCACCAAAGTTCCTTGAGTTAAGAAGAAAGCTTTAAACTCATATAGGTCGCAACTCACAACAATGAGATCGAAGTCTATAAGATAGAATCTCCAGTTGTATACTTGTATGTCTGTAGTACGGTGGAGCATTCTGTTAACAACTGATAGCTCACAGCTAATAAGTTCAAGTTCTACTTGGATAATTTATTGAGACTCATTTGCCTCAAAAAACGAGACTGAATGACCAACTGAGGCTGGACTGATGTGAAATCCCAACTAGGTTGTATAATTGAAGCCAAAAGATAAAAATAACTCGAAGAGTTTTCGAATAGGAAACATCCGAAAACAATAATCCATTACCAAAAGTTCTAAAAGGGTTTAGGACTAAACTTTTTGGTCACATATGAAAACATCAAAATAGCAAGTTGATTGCTAGATGCTACCAAAATCAGCAATACATTAGCCACAATTAAGTATGTAATGTTATTTATAGATCAGTTTTATTGCCGGAATACTTCATAAAAAAGGAAAATCCTCATAGATGGGTAAGCTAGAGATGACACTAAAGCCTTTTACAAGTGATCCATTGACATTAATCAATAGGGTTTTGGATATGAGTCCCTAAAGGCGGCGTATAGGCCTTAAATACATATCCTAATGTAGCACCAATTTGGGAGTTATGACAATACCATACATTGATGCATTAGGAGTTGTAAATCTTCCGTTAATCCACAAAGTTCCAACTTTTACATTATGTTTGGATAGAAAGAGAAGGAAACAAAGAGTAATGAAGAATTACATTTCCTTCATTTGGATACCAATAGGGGAAAGGAGGGAAATAGAGGGAAGGGAATAGGAAGAACAAACTCCACAAATTTAAACAAAATCCTTCTAACTTAGAAAAGATTTGGAAGGAGAAACACACCTCACCTCCCCTCCCCTCCCCTCCCCTTCCCTTCCCTTCCCTTCCCTTCCCTTCCAAAAATGGCATCCAAATATAGTGTTAGCGTCTTCTATGCAGCCTTAGTTAGCCTTAGTTAGCCTTAAAAAAATTAAATGAAACACTTGCCATCTTTGCCAGCTTACTATCATTTTAATGTCCACACCTCCATGGGAGAAAACATAGTAAGGGAGGGAGAGGGAGCCACCCATCACCCCCCACAATCATTTCACTAATATACTATATACATAATAATACCTTGATAATTTATTTTGTGGCAAATTTAACTTCTTTATTACTAAAAGCTCAAGAGTTCAAACCTTTACCTTCCCTATTATTTGACACAAAGTTAAGGTCTATGTTTCGCCCCCCTCAATTTTCTAACCAAGTTTCGCCACTGCAATCATTCCCCTTGACAAAAAATTGCTCAGTAATCTTGTTTAAGCATCCTACATAATCATTTCCCCTTAACACCCATCTGTAAACCTTTCTTCATCAAGTACACACCAATTCCTGCATTCTTACAGCATTTAACTGCTTACAAACATGTAATCCTAATCCCCATAATCACAGTCCAATCCAAGGCATAATACTAGACTCAAACTACATGAATCCTAAACACAACAATGAATGGTATTAAAAAGCAATTAATTCGAACACAACAATCCACCATTGAAGCAAACTATCACCAATTAAAGAATTATGAAAGTTGAGAACCATACCTGCAATGTTGAGGTAGAAGGAGTGGCACTATGATTGCTATTATTATGGTTAAGAGGCTTCGAACCGGAATTGTACCGTTGTGATGGTATACTAAGTTGTTCATAGAGAGCCATCTTATTCCTAGGAGGTGCTCTAGGACCTCCTTTTCCTGTATCATTCACATGTAATCTTGGAAACATAGGACCCATAATCTTATCATCATCTTTTACTCTCTTCATTTTCTTTGACCCAATTCTTTGAATGATCTTCAAATCCAATTCACAATCTTTCTCAAGAAACAAATTATCCCATCGAATAACCAAACACCCTTTCAATCAAAACCCTTAAATCTAGCACAAAGTATAAACTTTCAAAACACCCAAATACCAAAATCACTATAACATGAAACTAATCAACTAATCACAAAAAACCCTTCAAAAATTAAGCTCACCAAACTTCAAATCCACCTCTGAAGTGAAAAATTAACAAGAATTAAGCATTCAAAGTAATTAGACTAGAATAGAATCAATCCAAACAAGACCTAATAAGCAAGAAGTACCTCAGCTATCTGACAGATTCAAAGACAGTATCTTTGAAAAATGATATCTTCTTTGGAAACAAGCAAGTTTCCTGCTCAACCGACCTAAGGAAACTAACCCCCAACAGGGAAAAGGATTAATCTCAGTTGGCACTTTCTGGGGGGAAATCAGCAGAAAACAAACAAGGAATCAATAGTAATAGAGCAACAGAAAGAGCTATAAACAGAACAAATTATAGAGAGAGAAATAAAAGGATGCTGTTTTTGCTGGTTTAGGGATTTCTTCTGATAGAAAAGATAGAAACTTTTGTCCAAATTCCTAAAGAAAGAGGAAAGAGGAAAGAGCAAAAAGTGTTGAGCTTTTGTGGGTCCTGTTAGGAGTACTATAGAATAACAATTTCCACCTTTGATATGCTTATCTAACCAAACATAAAAGATTGAAAAAAAAAACATTAAATTTATTTTGGGTTGCTTGGCATTTAATTTTATTTATTTAATTTTTGGTTGGCTTTATATTTAATTATTATTATCAGGTAAATAACTTTTAAGTTAAATGAAATGTTAGTTTTTAAGCCTAAAAAAAATTTCTAATAGCTTTTTTATTGTCTTTTGCCTTATATTTTACTATATAGTACCCGTGCGATGTACGGTTTTTAAAATTTTTTAGACATATTTGTATAAACTACAAATTAAAGTTTTAAGAAATAAATTTATACTATAGTTATATTTCTTTTTACTCTGAACAATTGTATAATTACGTATATTGTATGAAATTTTGCATTGTGCACCTAGGTGATTGTGAAAATTTAGTTTATGACAAATAAATCACAACAAACAGAAAGTATATTATGTTTTAACCATCTCAAAATATTTAATATAGTAAATAATACTCATTTGATAAATAAAATTGAAATGTTTTTATAAATAATTGAAAAAATTGAAACAAAATATGTGAGCAGTGTTTTATTTTAGTAATAGTTATAGATAGATTATAGATTGAATAAATAAACCACCATTTACAAATAACTTTTAACAACATTTTTTAAACGGTTGACTTATTAGTAAATTTTTTCAACTAGTTAAACTAGTCAATAGTTTCAAGTTTCAACCAATAACTTCAATTTACTATCATCTACCAAAAAAAGGTAAAAATCTTGTATAGTTTCAACTCAAATCTTGTACTAGTATAGATTTAGTCAATACTATCTTAACATTTATCTACTAAAAATACTTATTATTTTAATAATTTCTTAAGATTAGACGTATTAAAATAGTGACAAACAAATCTATATAATTTTTTTTATATAAAAAAGCCACTTTATGTTTTTCTTTGCATTGTTGGTAAGAGACTAAAAAAAACACAAATTCTTACTTAAGAGCCCAGTTTAATTCTAAATATATATTGTTATAACTCTAAACATAAATTTGAGCTGAGCTTTTAAGAGTCGTATTTAAAAAAAAATCACATCAAGTATTCTGGGCTATTGTAGAGCCACGTTAGGTTGAAACTTCTACTTTTTGTTTGAGTGGACAACGGCAGTACAAGGTAGGGTCATCAAATTTTCAGAGCAAATCTAGAAATGGATATTTAATTTGTTGATGTTGTGTCTCATAAACCTTTATATAGTTAACACAAATTCTTACTTGAGACCGTCTTTTGTAAAGACGGTTTTCAAAAGCAATGATTAAGTGAATTTAGTATGATGTTATATGGATCTTGATTAGAGGTGTTCAATGGCATAGGTCTGGGTCCATTTTCAGCCTTAGTTCGGCCCATTGAAAGCTTAGTAAGGATTGGATTGAAAATGGATCAGGTTGAAAAGGTGCTTTGTATTTTAAATAGAGTTGGATTTAAATGGGTTTTAAAAATGGCTCAAAAAAGATTGGATTTAAAAAAGGTTTAAAAAGTATGTTCTAAATTGTGACTTAAGGATTTGATTGAAAATGGATCAGGTTGAAAAGGTGCTTTGTATTTTAAATAGAGTTGGCTTCTGTACCCGATATCAAGGCGAGGGTTCAGTGAGTTTTTCTTGAAAGATCGCGAAAATTATACCGATCCTCAAGGAAGGAGTCAACAAACCCCCAATTGATACTTGCGTCCAATAGGGTCGAACCCCAATTCTTCTACTCCATATGCAGATGCTCTATCCATTGAGCCACAAGCGCTTTTGATATAATTCAGATATATATTTGATATAATATTAACAGAATTAAATATTCGATAAATCAAAAACCAACCAAAAACAAAATTGTTCCTAAACAATCAACAAACTGAAACCAACAAGCAAATACACATATTTATAGATGTCATGTTATATCAATGAAAGAAGTTCACCTTTAACATCATCCACATCAATGATCTCAACTTGAAAAATTATGCTGACAAAAACAATCTCATTAGATTAACTCTAACTCTAAATAAAAATAGGTCGGTTAGATCGGGTCGAATTTCAAAGCACGTTCCAATTTCTATTCATTTTTATTTTACAAGGACCGATCAAACTGAAAATTTGAAATAGATAAGATTCTTAATAAAAAAAAAGCATGTAATAAGATCCAAATCAAACTTATTCCAAATATAAGCGTCTGATTCCCCAGAGCACAGGTTCGGATCTGTTCGCACTTAGTAACTGCGAACAGGTCAAACAGGGTCAACATGCTGATTTTAAGACAAGAGTTGTTCGCACGTAACAGTGAACAACCTGGTTTTTGTTTTCAGTCTGTTCACACTTACTAAGTGCGAACAACCCGAACCTAAGGTTTGCGGATTACTCGCTTAGTTTTAGAATAAGTTTGATTATGATTTTATTGTATGCTTTTTTTTGATAAATAATCTTATTTATTTCAAATTTTCAACCAAACCTGGCCTATTTTTATTTGAGCATGGCCCAACCTGGTGAACACCTCTAGTTTTGATTCAAATGGTGAATGTTGGCAAGTGAAGAGAAGTGTGATGTGAGTACTTGACTAAGTTGCTACACATGAAACAAGCTATGATGTGCTATTGAGGTGCTTGAACAAGCCATCAGTCATCAAGGGGTAATGATTTTTTCTTCAGTTTACAGAAATATAAGAGCATTCATTTTACTTGGGTTTTTTTCGAGTAATTTTTATTTCCTTGCTTATTTTGCCATACTAATTACTAAGTGACTTGTTTTCGAGAAATTTGTCTTCAGTTGTTATAAGTGGGATTTTATAGTCAAAGATCAAATTGATCTTGGAATTATCCCACCTAGGAGTGCTCACCGGTTCAAATTCGGACTGAAATTGGTTGGACTGAAAGACTCAATATGCTAAGACTGGAAATCGGACCGGTTTCATCCGTTTCGATTTCAGTCTGACCGGGATTTCTTCCGGTTTGGTCCTGGTTTAGACCGGAAATAATTTTTAATACCAAAAAAAATTAAAAAAAGGATGATTTATTAGCAAGTAATTAAAATATTTGAATTTAAAAATTATTTTATGTTAGAAATAAAATATTTAAAGTCTTTGAATAAGTATATGCATAAAAATCGTAAACAATATTCCCTTCAAAATTACTTTTATGTACATCCGGTCTCATCCAGCCTAACACGAATTTTTTTCGGGTTTAGACTGGACCGGACCGAAAACCCAAAATGATGAATTAGTAAGACCCGGAGCCCGGAACGAATGCAACCGGTTCCGATCTTGACCGCCGGTCCGGTCTCATTTTGCACATCCCTAATCCCACCTATCAAATAACTATCACAAATTTTTACTTGAGATCGTCTATACAATAAAAGTCTCAAGTTTTGGGGCTGGCCCAATTGATAAATAAAAAGAAACTGGTTGGTGATTTTGTAAGTTAAAGGGAGATATGATTTGGGCTCTTGAGAGATGTCTATAATATAGACGGTCTCTCAAGAGAGGGTCTGAATAACTATATATGTCCCATTCATTTATCATTATTTGATAGTTTGGTTGTTCCACGTATTTTGCATCATTTTTATGTATAAACAAAGACTAACCATTTTCTTTTAATCTCATTTATTCATTTTAATTCACTTTTAATTTCAACTAGGAATGACAATGGATATTGGAAATAACCCGGATCCGTTTCTGTTTTTACGTATCTGAAAATGCCCGTATTCGGAGGACCCGTTTTAAAATTCATATACATTAAATATAATGTGTTTTTAAAAAGCCCCATTGATTTTGCAACTCCCTTCCGGGCTTCCACTAATGGTTGAACCTTTGAATCAACTTCCCTAGTCCCTTATATTCTGTTTTCTGAAATCTAAATATTTATCAATCCCTCATTTGTATTTAATCGAGCATATTAGTATTTTGTCTCATTGATAAAATTATTAGTTTATCAATTATCACTTAAAAGGTATAACGCTAGTATTTTTTTTTTGGAACATATAACGCTAGTATTTTAAAAACTCATTGTTTTGCTTTCGCTCATAGCCCCAAATATGTCCAAGACAACCCTGTATTTTCTTAAGAGTAAAACTACATGGTAGAAAAACAACATAAACAAAACTAGGAGTAAATAAATAGTAAAAAAAGAGCAGGTAAAAAGTAACTAGACACTAGGACAAGAGAGACAACTAAAGAAACTATTAGTAGTGTGAAATATGAATTTGTGGTCTCCAAACTATTCTTATCCCTAGCCAAGTCCGCAAAGAAGTGCAACTCACTCAAATAGTTCTTAATTTGCTCAACCTAATAAAAGATTGACCAATGTATATATACATAATTTGAAATATTTTCAGATTCGAATCACAAAAAATTGGAAAATAATCATCATTGATAGCAATTAAGATCACTGTTACGTTATAAAAAATCTCTACAGATACGTATCAATTAAGGTTTGGTCTCAAACAAAAAATCCGAATCAACAATTACCAACGAAAAAAGATTTGTCCAACCAAAAATACGAGTGTAGATTAATATTCTTATAGACCAATAAGAGAAGTTACTATTACTCCTTTTCTATTGACTTTGTAACATTTTATTTTATTTTTCAATGTAAAAATTATTAATAAGATGAAGTATGTTGCAAAAATTAGTAGGACAAAAAAAATACATAATTTGAAGATATTAGTATCACAAATTCACAATACAATAGTCTTTTAAAATTGAAAATATTAAACTTTATATTAATAAATAAAGACATAATAATAATAATTATACTTTATAAATACTAATTAAGTAAAGATATAAATACTCTTTTATTTTTGTATGATTTTATATTCTATGTATCGGAAGATTAATCCTATAGCAAGAAGAATTGGCCGAATATTTTTCATTATTCTTGGAACTCATTTAAGTAAGTGCACTAGATCAAGTGATGGGTGGATTCTAATTGTAATTAAGAACTCTACTGCATTAATAAATTTGTCTTCAATTGTTATATGTGGGATTTTATAGATATTGGAACTACTTGCTCGTTTTTTTAAGTTCTTCCATTTTATTATAACGGGTCGTTTCAAAAGTTCTTCTACTATAGAATACTTTTTATTTTTGGAAAGTTTTCATTCCACTTTTACCTCTTAAAACCTCATTTTCTTTATTTCGCACTACTATTTAATTATTTTCTCTCTCATACTTTCAATACAATCATTACTTCACACTATTATTTAATTATTTTTTCTCTCATACTTTCAATACAATCATTACTTCACACTACTATTTAATTAAAATAATACTCACTACAACCCAAAGACTCTATCTACCTTAATATTTGTGAAAAACTCAAAGAGGAAGATCGAATAAGATCGGAGGGACTATTAAATATGTTTGCTTCAATATGCAAAAATATTTGCTATAACTAGTTAAAAAAACATACCTTAACTATTTTAAATGCCTATTTTGATGAGAAATGTACAACCCGTGCTTTAAAATAAAAAAAATGCATACTATACTATTTAAAATTTGCACTACAAAATTGTATAAATGTCTACTTGATTATGCACAATACCTGATAAAACTATTTCAAATGTCTATTATAACTGGTTGTCTATTTTAAATGTCAAATACAAAGTGTTTAAAGGTCTGCCTACTTTTGTATGTAAAACATCTACTTTAGTATGAAAAAACATTTAGTTTTACATGCAAAAACATGTATTTCTATATGTAAAAACACCTACTTAACCATTTCAAATGCCTACTTCAATTAATTAAAATGTGTACTTGAATATTGCTTTTTGATTGAATGTTGTTTTTGGATTGATTTTGAGATGCAAAATTATCTAATTTGAGTATCAAATCATCAATATCTTTCATTTCTATTGTGATTGATGATTGGATTTAAGACGAATGACGAAAAAATTGTTTGAAAACAATTTAGGGATCAATTTTTGCGTGATTTAGAAAGAAAGTAATTTGAAATGCATGCACATATTACGAAGAAAGTTTGTTTTACATTTTTCTTTTTTTTATTTAAATGATTTGAGTTGGGATTTGAGAGTCATCTTAAAAAGACAATCTCTCAAAAGACCAACTATAAAATTATAAATTTAGATATCCTCAGATTGGAATTAAGTGCATAGAAAGGTAAAAATAAAGGACCTTTCCGGTATCCCGCACAAGGCAGGGTCTGAGTGAAGGATTTTCTTTTTCTTGAACTAAGAGGTTGGTTGCCACTATAAATTGGTAAATAATAATAATATACACCAATATATATCAAAGTAGATTGGTAAATAATCCTCTGCAAATAAGATCATCAGCAACAATTTAATATCCTGCTCAATAACAAGGTATAGGTGATGGAAGATAACGGATATTCCATAACCGTACTCTCTTCAAATAGAGGACTACACAAATACAGTCAATTTTACCCCAAAAAATAAAATCTCTGCATAAAGAGGAATAAGAGTTACATCGTTTTCTCATAGCCGATTCTTTTACAAGAGCACCATGAGCGACGGTTCAGGCTACATCATTTAAGCAGGGGTGAAAGTTCGGTTTGCAATTTGGTTTTTTCATAAAATCAAATCAAACCAAATTTATTTCGGTTTTTGATTTGTCAATCCAAACCAAACCCAATTGGGCCACAATCCAAATCGAACCAAACCAAGTTAATTCGTTTTAGACCAATCCAAACCATATTCTTCAACCAAAAAACAAATTTAAATTGTAAATTGAATTAGATTACTATAATTATAAAGCAAAAATGGAAATGACAAAATTAAATTAAGGTTTATTATTGTTATAAGATTGCTTACGTCGTTTTTGTTAGTATTGCCAATTAAAATTTTCTATTTGCTCGTCAAGTTGCACATTCACTCAACGAGTAGTTTAGCTCATTGTAAAAAATGAGCTTCTATTATAATTCGGTTCAGAATTGCGGTTTTTTTAGTATGCTCAAACCTAATCCTAACCAAAATATTTCGATTTTGAAAATTCCAATCCAAACCCTAATCAATTTAGAAAAAGTCCAAACTATATTTCTTATTCGGTTTGGATTGGTTTTGTTTGCGGTTTTTATCTGAATAACTTTCACCTAGCCTAAATTATTTGATAATTTAATAATTATTCATATATTGATAAAGAATTATAGTAATACTTTTGCATGGATAAAAAAGTGATAAGATAATAAATGACAATGATTTTCTATAATTAATGTTCATTTTTGACTTTGTTTATGACTAGTAATTTGCTTTTGCCTTATTGGTTGGTGAGTATAATTTGGTGTATTTTTACATGGATAATCATTGTGTTTAAGTAACTAAATAATGATATTTTATTTTAATTTTTTATTTTCTTGGTTAAGATGTTAATTGAGCATAAGTGTTTTGTCTGATTGATAAAATTATTATTTTATCAATTGTCACTTAAAAAGGTATAATGTAAGAACTCATTGTTTTGCTTTCGCTCATAGCCCCAACTATGTCCAAGATGGCCCTACGTTTTCTTAAGAGTAAAACTACATGTAGAAAAACAATATAAACAAAGCTAGGACTTAATCAATATAATAAACTAGTATATGTCCCGTGCAATGCACAAATATGTTAGTTTATTAAGTTATATAAAAAAATTTATTAAATATAATTATTTATTTTTTAAAACTAATCATTATATTGATCATAACTATGTATTACTAGTTAAAATGACTATAAGTAAAATAATTCTATTTTACTGATTAAACTAATATTTACTAATAAAAAAATAATTTTTACTAATGATAATTTTCTTTCCTAAATGGATCAATTAATCTGAGTATGTATTTAATTTAAGGTTTACTAAACATGGACTAAATTATTGTGCAAACATTATATCAAACTTCCTTCTATGAAATGAATATACAGTATACTCATACACAAACAATTTATCTATGGCATGCTCAAAATATAAACTTCTATAATTTTCTTTATCACAATTATCATTGTAAAATTATTCTAAATAAGATTTTAGTTATTATTTTGTAAATATTAGCTGAATAATTAAATTGAAAAATATTTTGACGTTACATAATTTAAGAGTTTTTAATTATAACGTTATTTATAGTCAACAATTATTTTATATTCTAATTATTTTTGTATTGTAAACAAGGTATAGTTAATGGTTTTGTCATTTACTTTACTAAAAATGAAAGTTACCCAAAATATTTTTTCTTAAAAAAGTGTATTTAAAAAATTAAAGGTCTTAAAATTGACTTTCTTCTTACTATTATTATTCATTAAGAAATAAAGTTTAATTAAAACTCAAAGTTTCCATATATTAATTACTTAAAATTTAGGAGGGAAAACATGATGTATAAAAGTGACATATGTCATATCTTTTTATTGTTTTAATAGAATGTATGATACGATGAGTAAATAAATAGTCAAAAAAGAGCAGGTAAAAGGTAAGTACTAACTAGACACTAGGGTAAGAGAGACAACTAAAGAAACAATTAGTAGTGTGAAATATGAATTTGTGGTCTCCAAACTATTCCTATCCCTAGTCAAGTCCGCAAAGAGGTGCAACTCACTCAAATAGTTCTTAATTTGCTCAACCTAATAAAAAATTGACCAATGTATATATACATGATTTGAAATCTTTTCAGATTCGAATCACGAAAATTTGGTAGATAATAGGAGTATATACAGATCTGTATCAAAGCAGATTTGTAATTAATCCTCTGCAGAAAAGATAGAGTGTCCAGTACAATTACATAATTTAAAATCTTTTCAGATCTGAACCACAAAAAATTGGAAAATGATCATCATTGATAGCAATTAAGATGACTGTTACGTTATGAAAAATCTCTACAGATACGTATCAATTAAGGTTTGGTCTCAAAAAAAATTTCGAATCAACAATTACCAACTTAAAAAGATTTGTCCAACCAAAAATACGAGTGTAGATTAATATTCTTATAGACCAATAAGAGAAGTTACTATTACTCCTTTTCTATTGACTTTGTAACATTGTAAAAATTATTAATAAGATGAGATATGTAGCAAAAATTAATAGGACAAAAAAAATACATAATTTGAAGATATTAGTATCACAATACAATAGTCTTCTAAAATTCAAAATACTAACCCTTATATTAATAAAGACATACTAATTATACTTTATTATATAGTATAATACTAAAATAAAATAATTAAACATATTTATGTAAGAGTATGTGCGAATCTCGTGTGATACGTAATACTATAGTCACTGAACTAATCCAAGATTCTCGACAGCTAACAATGTTATTGGTCATTGTTTGTGCATCTTATTTTTTTATTTATTTTAATACCAAGATAAATAAAATATAAACAAATAGGGAAATAAGAGAAAATTAGAGAAATTTCAAAATCACTAGCCTATAAATACACCTTGGTGCTTAAGCCAAAAGACCGATCAGTCTTGTTATGGTCTGACTCTGATCAGATGGCGGACAATCCCCTTTCTCACCATGCCCATGTCCCTTTACCTTCAGACCCAGGTACCATTTTCTTCCAATCAAGTTTCTTCTTAATTGATTCCAAATAGAATTTCTTCATCCTCTTTCAAATTTCTCGGTTATACTTTTGGTTACCAGTAATACTAATAAAGTTTTGTCTTTAATCATGAAATTTTTAATGGGCATGTCAATAAACTCCAATTTGATGGGAATTTATTGGTTTTTTGAATTGGGTTTTTGTTATTTTGTCAATTTGTTCCTCTCATTGTTGTATTTCTAGTCTTTTCGAAATGTTACTTGTATGTTTTTTCTCCTTGTTTTGAGTGTTTAACATTTGGCTGAATGACTGAATGTTATTGCAAGGTTTATGGTGTGAAGGAAAATTAAACTTGGATGCAAAGATGTTAACTTCTTCTGGGTGTTTTTTGGAATATTTGTTTTTCTATGCAAGCCTGGAATATCATTTCTGTTTGTTTTTGTTTGGGAAATGGCTGTTATTGCTATAACCAATCATGAATTGAACATGGTGTTTTGCAGGACTATTCCCTAATTGGATTTTTCCCCTTTTGGATTCTCAAATTGTTAATTCAATCTGTAGAACTGGATACTAAGTGATTTTAATGTTGTTTTTGTTGTATGTGGCAATTATGGAGTGTATGGGTTCTTGGGTTTGTAGAACTAATTGAAATTTTCTATGTTGAACTATTACTGGTGATCGTTTTGCGACCGATTGTTATGTTTGTTCTAGTTTAGGAGTAAAGGAATGTCTATAAGATTTCTTGTGCTCTCTTTTGAAGTTTGGGATATTCCAAATTGTGGTGCCACATAGTCATGTGTTCTATGTTTGTGCTTTGGGTTGAATTTTTTGATTATAAAACTTCAATGTAAATAAATGGATTCATAACACAAGTGTTTTTGGTTGAAATTGATGATGTAATGTGTTTTTTGTGTCCATGTAGTCCATGTTTTGAAGGGGATTAGACATGAAACCCAATTGGAGAAATCTTTGCCTGAATCAAGGGAAACAAGTACAATTTCTTGCATTTATTTAGTTTTTCCTTATACCATTTTAATGTAGTTCATGCCTGTCATGGAGAAAAATAAGTAAAGATCAAAATTACTGGTTAAGGTGACACGAATTTTATTTTATTTTTTTCTGTTTAGGTGGGTTAGATGATGCTCCGCTGGTTCCGGTTCATATTGTTACTGAAGCCTCTCAACTTCCGGTGGATTTCCTAGAACCAACCCCAGATTCAAAGCTGGTAATTGGTTTT
Source organism: Amaranthus cruentus (assembly GCA_019425755.1). Lineage (NCBI taxonomy): Eukaryota > Viridiplantae > Streptophyta > Magnoliopsida > Caryophyllales > Amaranthaceae > Amaranthus > Amaranthus cruentus. The sequence goes on from CM033460.1 coordinate 13,225,242, forward strand.
GATTGTGAGGGCGTTGATCTCTGTCGTAATGGAACTCTTTGTATCATGCAGGTTGGTTATTTTCTTGTAACCTTGAATTTCTTGACATGCTTTGCTTCTTTAGAGATATATGAGTCTAAGATGGTTGCAATTCTAAGAGAAAAAGTTTTTTTTTGTTGAATATTTAATTTCTTAGGCCCTTAAGTTGTATTCTCGATAAAGCCAAAGATTTATAGTTTTTTTTATTTCAAATTATAATGGACTATAGTATGACTTGTCATATCATGTGCACTTTTTATTTATATGAAGGCTGTATATATCCGACCCTCAAATTTTGCCCAGGTGGGAACTCCTTGATGACATTAAGGTGATAACAAATAACAAGTTTCAAATTTGATATTTACCGCATCACTCCCATTACCGCCTCAATGTGTCCAATGCAGTTTCGACCGTTTCTGCGTTTTTTAATATGCTAAGGCACATCCATACATGTAGTAAACATCTAGGTTCATGTTTTTGTGGGGCTTGTAGATTTGAGTTACTATGAAGTAGTTGAAGAGTGTAGCATAGCTTTTGAAAGTCATATGTCTTGGATTATTTTCAAGTCAGATGGACACCTTACTTTTCTCTTTATTTGCAGTTGGCGTTTCCCGATGCCATATATTTGGTGGATGCCATAGAAGGTGGAGATGCGCTCATACAAGCGTGTAAGCCTGGTCTTGAATCTGGATATATCACTAAAGTTATACATGACTGCAAGCGTGATAGTGAGGTCTCTAATTGGTTTAATTACTGTTTATAAAACATTTTGCTTTGCTTTGTACTAAATCTATCTTTTGACGTGCTATTTTTTAGGCATTGTTCTACCAGTTTGGCATCAAGTTGCACAATGTGATGGACACTCAGGTTAATTACTCTAATTCTACTTATTATAGTGCTTAATTCAACTCCCTTTTGTTTTGCTAGATGTCCGTAGGTCATATTTGATATTGTACTATTGTAGCCTAATGTAAAGGGATATAAAGTTTAGAACCATTTAATTTTCTACAAATTCTGTTTGGTGGCTTCTAATGGCTATTTCCTTAGTCCAACATGATCGGTGCTGGATGATTACGACTTTTAGGTTTTATGGATCATGATGTTTGTAAATTTACAAAGAAATATAGAATTTTGTTTATTCTATTGATGATTTTCCAGATTACAGAAATACAGAGTCTTTAGACCTAACTGATGAATCGTTATGCTGAGATGTTTTCTACGAGTTGCTTTGAACTTCTTCCGTTTCTACTCTCATCAACTGTAGATGTTTCTTTTAATCACTGCAATTACGGGATGCAATCCATCTTCTTTTGATCTATTCCGAGAACTATGAATATGCATGTTGTTGTAACTCATTTCCTATTGTTTAGGAATGTTTATGGCTTTGATATTATTCACTTATTGCTCTGTATATGGACTTGGGATTTCCGAAACTGTGAAGGATTGACATATATTTTTATGATTCACAGATTGCATATTCCTTGATTGAAGAGCAAGAAGGACGACATAGATCACTTGATGACTACATCTCATTTGTGGCTCTCTTGGCAGATCCACGTTATTGTGGTATTTTACTTGTCATGGTATTCGAATCTGTTGTGGCTTTTGTTACTAAAGATCGCGTCTTGCATTCTAGAATTGCTCATTGTGAGCTCATTGTGGGTGTTCCTAGAGGGTTTATCAGTTTATTGCATGTGAACTGTAGGAAACTGTCCTTTAGCACTGAAAATGTGTGATTTACTTCTTACTTACTAGACATTTTAATCTTGGATACTTCATCTATCTTGATCAAGTGTCGTCTTTTTTCCACCATGAAAACAGTTCTGCACATATGACATATGATGCGTACTTTCATGATGGCTAACGCGTTGCTTTTTTCAACTATCAACCTATCACCAATTTAGTTTGCTATGGCGGTCTCTGGAGAGATCAGGGGTTTTAAGCAGTTGAAGTAGGTTGTTCAATACATTATAAAGAACAGTGCTAGTCACATTGGCAAACCTCTTTACTTAATTGTAGTATTTAACATTACAAGGGCCTTGTAGATCATCATTTAGAAATTCTTCATCCTGTGTAATGTCTGTTGTCGTGTGTTGTGCCTTTGTGCATGTGTACGTGTATATATACATGAGGTGTGTGATGCAACGAGCTCTAGTTCTTGAGCTGTTCTATACACTTGTTTTAACATATTGGTTCCCTACAGGAATATCTTATCTTGAGAAGGAGGAGGTTCGCGAACTCATGAGGAAGGTGAGTTCCAAATAGTTTATAGTTTTGGTTTAAAGTTGTTACCAAAGTGTCGCTCTTTCTTATCAGATCTTTCACATGTTTTATGGTAGAGACTAACTAAAGAATAATTTGCAAATTACAACCTTAAAGTTTTGCATTTTTGTGACCTACAACCTCAATGTTTATTTTTTGCGAATTATAGCCACCAAAGTATCAAAGTCTACAGTGATTTAGGCCAAATCACAGAATTCTGACCATTTTTGTGGTCAGAGTTTTAGGTTAAGTGGTCGGAATCATGTGATTTGGCCTGAACACTGTAGACTTTGATATTCTGGTGGATGTAATTTGCAAAAATAAACATTAAGGTTGTAATTCACAAAAGGCCAAAACTTTAATGGATAGTGATTTTTGTATGTTTATTTGTCTATGTTGGAAAAAATATACTTGTATGTGTTTCAGTTTGTGTGATATTTAGTTTGGCTTTTTTCTAGTACACTAAATCTCTAATTTTAATGAGATGTAAACACAAATTTGCAAGTCACTGATGAGCCCAAATGCAAGTTATTGGGCTTCATAGAGCAGCGTAAGTATATTGCAAAATAGTCGCATGTCTTGAATTTTATGCTGAAATTGCTAGACTATAATGTGATTTTTAAGGTTGGACCCGTTGATCTGTTTTATGGAATATGGAGAATACCCTTTATTTCAGCATATGACATGTTAACTTGCTCTGTTATATGCATATTTTTTCTGTATTAACTTTTTCGATTTTGGATTTTCATTTTTAGGATAGACAGATCTGGTTGTACAGACCTCTATCTGAACTCATGATCCGTGCAGCTGCTGATGATGTCCGTTTTCTGCTTTACATCTATCACAAAATGATAGAGAAGCTGAATGTCCAATCCATGTGGAACCTTGCTGTTCGCGGTGAACTTTATTGTCGCTGTTTCTGCTTAAGTGACAATAACTTTGCTGATTGGCCTGCTTTGCCTCCTATTCCAGGTTTGATACAAATACAAAAAGTTTCTATACATAGTTAAGGTCGATATTATGTAACAATCTTTCCGGTGAATGTTTTCTATCTGTTTTATGACATGTATAAGCCATATTGGTCACGTCATCGTCGTATCACAACCTCATTGTAAAGGTTTTTGAGGTTACTGCAACCGCAATATAGGCCACAACAACCATGAAGCCCTCCACATCGACCATGAGTGGTTTCGAGACAGTTAACTTAACCGCGACTGAATTTGAGATTTCGTAGTATATAGTTTAAACTCTTAACTTCATAAAATTTTAATGTATTGAACCTCTTCCAGTTCCAAATTTACATGCTTTAAGCTAGCAATAATCTTGGAAAAGGCTCATGCACAAAAGCGCTAGTGGTCCTCGAGCCTACGTGCAAGGGTGTTTCTCGTTGAAGTGAGGCACAAATACCTCGGTGCATTTATGTCCATGAGTGCGTCTTGGGCTTGAACTCCTTGAGTGCAAAATATAGTTAATGTCTCCATCGTTTCTGTTGTCCATTTTTCTTCTCGACCTTCGTTGTTTTCTGTTATCATGTGTATTTATCTGTGTCCGTCCTGTTGGTATTGCCCTGTGGTCTATTGCAACTTAACTGACCATAAGAGACCAGAGAAGTGAAATCAAAGCTTGTAAATAAATTTATTCTTGTTTTTGCATTTGGCTGCTTCCATTGAGTCCTCCAAACCTGGCTAATGTGGATTGTTTCAATGTTCAGATGATCTGCCACCGGAGACGGAAGCTGTGGAAGAAGAAATCCTTTCTGTTCTTGAAATTCCACCAGGGAAAATGGGGCTTGTGATTGGCAAACGCGGAGCTACAATTATGTCAATCAAGGAATCATGCCAGTAAGTTTTACTTTGTTTTCATGGTTCCAAACTTCCAGAATTGCTAGTAGATTTGAAAAATACTTGTCACACTTTATATGTTGTGAGAATATCATCTTATACATTCGTAAATGTTATTGACCTACAGTGCTGAAATTCTCATTGGAGGCTCAAAAGGTCCCCCTGATAAGGTGAGTCCGTTGATCTGTGAAGTACCGTGTTGCTAATTTAGTAGTATTTCTTTGATGATTTGTCTTCGCGTTTCCCTTTGTTATTATTACGATTTTTGATTTATTAGAAGATAAGATGAACTTAGTATGTCCATCTTTCCCTTGAATATTTATCAAAGATGTAAATATTGCTAATCTTATGAGATGTAAAGGAAAGGGAGGGAGATATTTCCCCGTCTTTTTGGGGCGGGGGGATATTCACCCTAGGTGGGCGACGGGAAATATTCCCCCCTAAAGTGGGGTAATATTTTCTTTCCTCCCCATCCCTTACATTAAAGACATAACCTTGCATTTCCGCCTCTAAATACCTTGACTTTATTTTCCCTCTTAAAACATTTACCCCCATTTCAAGCATGCCCCGAAGAGAAACCAACTAACCAGTTACATTCTTGTCGAACCTTTTTATGATTTATTGTTGGTATCAGCCATAGCTACGTAACTTATGCATCGACATTTTTTGTAGGTTTTCGTTATTGGCCCAGTGAAGCAAGTGAGGAAAGCGGAGGCATTGCTAAGGGGAAGAATAATGGATATATACTGAAACAATTGTCTCAAATAATTTGGTTTGTCATAATACATTGCAACAATAATAATTGAAACATTTTAAGACAATTTTGCGCTCGGTTTTTTTGGAAGTGGGATAGTTCATTTGAGATCGTCTTTAAGGCCCTTCTTGAAGGATATGCATAGCAACTCCAAGCCGGGATATTTCCCAATTTTCTGCCGGAAAACCCTTGAAGTTGCTTGCTTTTCTTGCCATGTTCTATGTTTGTTAACTGTTTGTTCTGTACTTTTCTTGATGTGTTCATCAAGCGTCGTTGCTTGCTGTGAATGACCATGCATCCGCCATTTGTTTGTCTGGTTTCTACTCTAGTGGAAGCAAGTTTTTGTTTTCCATTGGGGTTTTTGGAGGGGTACCTCTAGCTTAGATGATGAATTGTTTACAAGCTGAATTGCTGATATTGCATTTGTTTGTCTGCTTCCCCTTTCGTCAACCTTAGCACCCCCTTCTCGACCCCTGCGCACGGTCCACCCTAATGCTTTCGGCGCACCACATCTCCACCAGCTTCGAACCAATCATTACCAATTAAGGTTTGCAATTGGTTCTAGGGTGGAGTAGTGAGTTATAGGTTTGCAATTGGTGGTTCTTCGGTTAAATTCAAGGGTTGGAGTGAAATCTAGGTTGATGCGTGGTTAATTTGAAGATCGAGCACCATATGTTTGGTGGAAGGGGGAGGTTGTTTAAGGTGGTGTAAGGGGTTGGAATGAGGGAATGAATTTTTTTTTTCTTTTTTTTTTATAACTAAATTAACCTATGAAACTCCTAAGTGTGCTTTGGGCAAATAATATGAAATGTAGAAAATAATCAAAAGATAAATTATTCAAGGCGGATGAGAAAAAGCTAATATTATTAATATCAATTTTTCCTTTAAAAGTTGAGAGGAGATTTTTAATAATTACTCTATCTGTTTTTATAAGGAATGTTTAATTTAAGGAGAGAGAAATTTATATATGATGTTTATGTAAATATATCCATGTGAGATCTTCTTAGTTCTTACACTATTTTGAAGTAGAGTTTTATAATTACTTATCTTTTTAAGATTTTTAATATGACGGTAGCACCTAAAAATTATATCCGCGGGCTCAAATATTCAAAGCTGCTCAGCATTGCGATATTTTTTGTCGCTACCGCCTATTTTAAAGCTAGCGGACTCGCTAGTAGGGTATTTTATATAAAAATTTAAAACATAAATCATATTATAAAGTTAAGTTTTTATAAGAACAAACAAAATATAATACATTATCTAAAGTACTTTAAATATATATAAAGTCTCAAAATACTCAAATTACATGAATATTGAATATAGATGGTGGAGTCGGCTACTTGTTCGAACTTTGATAGTCGATTGCTTGAGTGCTTTGAGAGTTAAAAATATTAAAGTCTAAAAGAAATAAACCTTAAGGCTAGTAGAAAAGTAATAAACTAAAGTTGGGTATGAGTCGTAGTAGATTGTCCATACCGCTTTTTCGAAGTAATTAGGGCCTAGCGGGTAGCCCGCCCATGAACAACTCTATTTTGAAGCAAATAATTTTATCATATACTTTTTTAATTTTCATGAAATGCATTCATAGATAGTTCATATTCCAAATTGGACAAGGTTGGTGACAACGTCTTGATTCATTAGCCACAAGTATCTTTTTATAAATATAATTCCATGATATGGTAAAGTTAAATTTGAACATAGTATGACCGTCATTATAGACTAACATGGTTATTTATCTTTACACTTTGTTTGGATGCGAATTCAAGAAGAAATTAAATGAAGGGGAGAGGAGAAGAGCAAGTAAGGAGACTGAATAATAAGGAAGTCTCATATATTTTTAGGATAAAAGGAAAAGAGAGGAAATGAGATAGCATCGTACTTTTAAACCTTTTACAGAGATTTATTAATAACAAAATTAAAAGGCTTAATTTATTTGTTCCTCCAAATTAGTATCCAAATAAAAGAAAATATATCCTTCGAATTTCTTTCCTTCATTTTTCTTCAAATACATTCATGTAAACCCAACTCTTAACATAAAATGACACAAGTTAGGTCTTAAATCATGGAGAAAGAATTGAATCAAAGAGCCAGCTTTAGCGAGAGTCATACAAAATAAAAGTGTTGCAGTGGGGACCTTGCACTATCGAGGCATGGTGAGTCATGTGTTTAATTCCTATAAGTTTGGCTCAACTTCACTAAACTATAAAGGGTAGGTGATGAAGGCATGTGCAACTCATGCCTAAGTATGTCAGAGGCAGAGGGCTCGTGTCATGTCATATTATATCGTACTACCTATGAAATTTCTTTGCCGTGTTAGGCCTAGGGCACCAAAAAGTCCTTCATGACACGACCTCGACCAATAGGTCCACCGTGTCGTATCTACACTTTACCTTTGTCTTTACTATACTCCAACTTGGTAGTTGCCACCGCCTATCTAAGGTTGAGCCTCGAGATTTGACGGTGGACTTATAAAGCCATTTACAGATGCCTTACGCCGAATTATTTCAAATAACGCTTACATCCTCTATCTTACCGCAAAACTAGCATATATTTAGTCGATGCTTATTATTCGGATTCCATCATGATTACCTCTACACGACATAGCTTCGTGCTAAACACAGAGCCACTCATTGTGTTTCATATCAAATTATAAAATTATTGTATGTGACACACCCTTACCTTTCATTTTGGTGCTTTAGTATCATGTCATATTTCATCATAAATTGTGTCGTATTGTGGCGTATAGTGCCGTAGTGTGCCCTATTGTATCAAGGGCGGGTCTGGCCCATGCCCACTTTGCTCGTGCCATCTCTGGTTGGTGACGTGTATCTTTTTTTTTTTGAATATGTTGGTGACGTGTATCTAGTTGTTTCTGCGATTTATGTCCCGGAAGAAATTTTAGATTGGTTCCTAAGATAAAGAAAAAAAAAAAAAAAAAGGAGAAAAAGGGTGGCGAAGTGTTCATACTTCCATTACAATTTCAAGAGCTAAATCCCCTTTCATCTTCTCTCTCCCGCCATATCTCCAACCACCGATTCTTGCTACTCAATTTGGTAATTGCTACTTCATTTAATTTTGTTTTTTTCATTCTTTGCTATTATTGAATCAAAATTATTGAATTGAACTTTAAATTTCGCAATTAATCTCAGATCTATGTGCTATCATTGCAAATTATATTACTCAGATTTGAATTTCCGCCAAATGTATTTAACAGATCTTAATCAGGATGGATTTCATGAAGGTTGTCGATCAAGCTGTTCGCGAAATGTAAATTCTTTACAGTTTCTCATTGTTTATTTATAATTTTGAATCCGAATCTTGTATTTTGTAATTTTTTTGACGCATTAGGGTTTTGATTTTCCCCCCTCTAATTTTCGTATTATTGTAAACTTTCGTTGTAGAAAACGAGAGGTGAACTTGAAAGTGTTGAAGGTCCCTGAGATTGAGCAAAAGGTTAGTTCTGTTTTGGATTGAAATCAATCTCATTTGTTGTTTTTAATATCTAGTCTGTATCAAAGAGCTTGGATTCAGTTAGTATCTGCGGATTTATCCAACTGGTTTTTTTATTTATTTCTTGATCAAGTTTGTATCATGCTAGGAAATTTATCAAACAAATTTGATGTATTAGATTAAAAGGGGGAAATTTAGTTTAGGTAGTAGTTTGTTTGATGTAGAAGATGGGTGATTTGTATATCGATTTTGTTATTTCAAGTGTGTGATCAATGCCTCGTAATATTTGCTTGACTAAGATTTATAAGGGAAGTTTAGTGAGAAAAAATTATTTCTTGAATGTAGGTGATCTAATGCGCTTATGTAGCAGTGTTTTTGATAGTATGATTTCTGCAAACCATAAAACGATTTGTTTGGAATTTGGATGGTCAAAACCTGCTTTAGTACCTAACATGTTTTTAATTCATGTATCTCATGGATATTTTACAACTTAATTTGTGTATCTATTAACGTTCACTTAATAGTTTTAAAATATAGTTTAGAATTTCCATTAGAAATTAAGCAATTTTAACATTCTGTGTACTAGAAACTTGGTTGACATTAGTTTTTTTGCTTTCATTAGGAACTGAGCTATACTTCAACATGAGTGAATACGATAGCTCTGATCTTTTTGGAAGAAATATAAAATTTCTAAATTTTAGTAGCTAGTTTATGAAGAAGTTACATATGTAATCGTTCTTTAGAACTATTGTGCTAAATCAAGTTCTTATGGTCTGCTCTGATTGGCCTGTGATTGTTAAATAGCCACGTCTTGTTTTTTAGATTTTTGGTGAATCATGGAGAATACAATATTGTCCCCTAGTTCCTTTCATCTTATGCCATTACTCCAATGCCAAGAGGCTCCCGCGTAAGCAGTATTTGAGGGATCGGATGTATGCCAGCTTACCTTTGAAATGACGAAGAGGTTGCTTCCAGTTGATCACTAATTGCAAATGTAATCTGTAACTTCAAATGATTTTACTAAGCAATTTTACTATAGTCTATTATAATTTAGAAATCAAAGAGCTATAAATTATTGGATCCATCGAGAATGGACATAAGATCTTTTCATGTCACCTCAAGAAAAATGATCCTTTAATTTTTTTACAAAAGTACTGTCATTTGGTTGTTGGGGGAGATTTTAATGCTAGGGGTATGAATTGCCAGCTATTTTATATTGAGCGATCATTACAGTGGGAACATGTTCAAGAAGTGTGAAGCCAGGTAATTGTTGAATTGCATAAGCTATTAAGGTAATTGTTGAATAGCATAAGCTGTTAAGGTAGTCAGCCGGAATCTCAATTGGTTTTTTTTTTACCTCATCCATTTCACTCTCCCATTTTTACCCAGTAGTGGATCCCACTAGCATTCTGAGTTTTTCTTGACTGCAATGGTTGTAACTATTGTTAAAATAAGATTATTCTCAATCACATGAATTTGAAAGGTCCATATGCACGCAATAGTTAGAAGAAAGCCGCATTGAATCAATTTGTATGATGGTAATTTCTTGTGAATTGTTTCTACAGTAGTCATCAGCCTAGATTTCGTAGATATCTAACCTCATAGTTTACCAAGAAGGTTTAAGATTTTAGTTTAGGAACTAATATGGGTCTGTGAGTTTGGATTTTTAGCCTATATTTCGTTATCTTATTTATCTTCTACTGGATGCTGCCATGCTAGAAGTGATAGGATGATTATATGGGGGAAAGCCCAAAGTTGGCATTCTAGAGCACTTGATGGCTTTATGCAAATCATTGAGCAAAGGAACTGGATAGATGATCATTTATGGTGTATCGTCACATTGCCCTTTAGGCATCAATTTCTGATATAGGATGTTTTCCTAGCATATCCTTATTTTCTATAGGAAGCAAAAAAGTATTCCTTTTTAACTTATCTGAGTACTGCATTTGTGGTTTATTTTTGATGTGTTAGTTGAAATCAGGTATTCAACTTGATGTCCGGAATAATACTATGTTCAATAACTGATGAAAATCTTAGTTTACTTCTTAAGTAGAGTTCTTGTGGAAAGTATGTTAGTTTTATGGCTGTAGAATACTTAGATGCTGATGGCACTGCTGAATTTCAGAACTGCAAGGTTTGGTGCTTTTAGACATTACAAGCAACCTCTGGTTTGTTACACGGCGAAGTACCGTAAACTGTGAACTGCTTGATCTAGGTTTATTTTTCTTAGTTTGGAATCAATAACAACCTTTATTTACAATGCTGAGTTTGCAAGGCCCCTATGGCTGAGTCAGGTCCCCATTTTACACGGTTTTGCGCATTTATTTAGTGAAGCTCTTCTAATCTTCTTTCAGAACCTTAAGTTGCACACTAAACTCACTCATCCTGTCAACCACATTAATAATAAATTACAGATATTGTAGGTTAGACCTGCTCATTATAAAACATTGGAGTATTTTGCATCTGTTGTGACTTGTGGGCAAGTTTTTGGGTTCACAATATCTTGATGATGGTTTTTACAATATGAAATCTGATCTCTGGTGCTTACGATGATGGATAGGTGCTGGATGCAACTGATAATGAGCCTTGGGGTCCTCATGGAAGCGCACTGGCAGAAATAGCTCAAGCTACCAAAAAATTGTAACTTCTAGTAATCTGAATCTGACTAAATTTTCTAAGTTAAAAGGGGGAGTCTGACTTTTCATTTCTTAATGTGCCTGGCTTCTTATCTTGTCATGCACTAGTACTGAATGTCAGATGATTATGAATGTACTGTGGACAAGACTGGGTGAAACTGGCAAGGATTGGCGTTATGTTTATAAGGTACATAAATCTCTTTCTGCGATTATTTGAACTTATTGATCTGGCAAAGTTTTGTAACGTAATAAAGATTCATTTTGATATTTCTCTTCGCACTTTTTATGCAATGTTTCTTATCCAGGCACTGGCTGTTATAGAGTATCTCATTGCTAATGGATCTGAGCGAGCTGTTGATGAGATAATAGAACATACTTTTCAGATCTCAGTAAGATTTTAATCATTTTAAATTTTCAGTGTTGTGAAAATATGATTCTTCATAAAGTACACTTTCTAATGTTTATTTTCTTTTTTGTGGATTGGTGAAGTCACTCACCTCCTTTGAATATGTCGAACCTAATGGGAAGGATGCGGGGATCAATGTGCGCAAGAAGGCAGAAAACATTGTAGCCCTTCTAAATAACAAGGACAAAATAGAAGAAACTCGTAAAAAAGCTGCTTCTACTCGTGAAAAGTGTGTCTTTGAATTTCTAATTTCATATGTACATCCCATCGTGTAAATTCTAATTTATAATAAAGTTGTTGCATTTGTTTAAAGGTATGTTGGTCTCTCATCAACGGGTATTTCCTACAAGTCAAGTTCAGCTTCTTATAGTGGTAGCAGTTTCCAGAACAACAACAGGTATGGGGGCTTTAGTGGCAGGTATGATGATGATAGTTACAAAACCAAAGACGAAGATCATTTAGGAGAAGACAAATTTGATAAATATGTTCCTAAGTCTCATCAAGGAGCTTCTGCAGAAAGAAAAACATCTTATCATAGCAGGTAAACTGCTTAAGGGTTATCATACCTTAGTTTTGCTTCTCGTTTCTCTTTCTGTTATCTTTACCTTATATTCTGTGGGAAATCTTGCATTACTTGCCATTGAGCTGATGTGGTCCATATTTCTGTCGTTCATTCTATGTTAACTGTTTTTTCTATGATGGGAGAAGCTTTGAGTAAAGGTGGGTGGAAAGGATGAAGGAGAGAGAGAGAGAGGGAAGGCCTTGATTTCAAAGAGAGGAAGATGATATGCTGCTTAGGAAAATCACTATTTTGGTCATCCATCTTTTGGATCAAGGCTTTGGCTGTGGCAATGTTATTGTGTGGCAATCCATCTTACAACCTGTGGTTTTTTTTCTTCATATTCTGCTAATATGCTTGGACCTTGGTTGAGCAATAGACACTGGTCATGTAAAAGTTTTTACCTCAACACAGGGATCTTATTGAAAGACTGCAGTGTTTTGAATTCTATAACGGGGTTTTCTTCATAGATAGGTTCATTTTTGGTGAGGTTTTTTCTGTTTATCTGCTGATGAGGATCTTTAGTTTTCTAATGATTCCTTTGGGACTCTATTCCTTGGACCTTTCCCTTGATTGAGATATTGTGATATAAAAACATTTCAATTTTCATATTTGCTTGTAATTTTGAATCATTTCCTGAAATCACATGCTCAATAAAGCTGTATCTATTGGTATCAGTGGGAGAGCTACCTATATTGATCTTCCAGAATGTTACCTTTTAGCATGGACTTGGACTACTTTTGGTGTTCGTAGCCGAATTTGGGGTAAATTTTATAAGTTTACCTGCCATATTACCAGCCCAGGTTTTTAACTAGGCTCCTGCGTCCTGCCTATGGAATTGTTTTTAGCTCAAGATACATAGGATGTGTCCTTGAAATTGCATGGAAGGCGTTATAATAAGACCTTGATTGGAATTGCCGTGTTTTCTAGCAAGTCTAAGCCTGAGTATATTGTCCTAAGATTTTGTATACTTTTATTGGGGGTTCACACTTGTGCAGCTTCTAAAAACTACTTTTTTGGGTTTGAAGTGAAAGTGGGGCACTTCATTTACAGCTATTTAGTTTTCTGTTGGAGGACATCTTTTTTCTAAGTTCTAACCCTTTCCCCCTTTTTTCCCTCTTAATAATTAGTTAAGATGTTGAGTTCTATCAGTATTTAGAAATTCTGTTTGCTGGGTAAATCACACACAACTAATTTTTTCTAAAGTGAAATTGTGCAACAGATAAGGGGAGCATGTACTATGTAATGTATCTGTATGTATTGCTACTTTGCTAGAGTAGATTTCTGTTTCGCTTGCCCTAGTTTGCCCTAGGTGGGCATGTGCTTAATTTTCTGCTTTTATCCACCCATGTTTTGGACTCATTAGAAATATGCTATGACTTAAAGGATTTAGTTGCAATTTTGGCTGATAGATGTTCTTTGTGCAGCAGGAACCACGACCTTCCTTCCACAGGTCAAAAATCATCCTCAGGGATAAAAGCTGATGAGTATGCTGCTATTTCACATCAGAATGTAAATTTACCTTCCACTGGTCAGATAGATGATGACGATGATGATTTTGATCCTCGGGGAACTGCTGCAACAAGTATGTTCTGGGATTCTGACAGAAGTCAAGTTTTCCCAATCTAACCATTTGATTGATCCACATCTTTGAACAGATCTTTCATTTTGTTACACTTCAACCAACTGAAAGTAGTAAAGTACTCACAATGATCACTGGCTTCAATATGAATTTACTCATAATGGTTATCTGGCTTAAATATGAAATTACTTGCCGGATAACATTTTCATACATCTAATTATCATTGAATTCACTTGGGAGCATGTGTGCAGTGAATGTCATTTACTCGTTGCATCACTGATATGAATATAACATTTTCATAAAACAAGGTTGTACTAGTCTTCTCATATTTTCATCCTCATGTAAAACTTAAAACCCCAACCTCACTAGTATGTTTTTACTTCGCAGAGCCTGCTGCTGCAAGCTCACAACAAATGGATCTCTTCGGTGAAAGTTTGATTGGAGACCTCTTGGATGCACCAACAACTATCCCGTCTCAGAGCAGTGCCATGGGTGAAAATTCATCTGATGTTGATCTTTTCGCAGATGCTGATTTTGTATCAGCAGCTCCTCAAGTGGAAGCAGGGGGGAGCCTTCAAACCCAGGTTGGATGCTCTTTAATAGTTTTCAGTAATCATAAACATATTGATATCAAATGAAAATTGAGGAAGAATTGGAGCTAGATTGGGATGTCTTAATTTTCTTATGAGAAATAGTAGTTCATTCCCCAGTTCTTTCTCTCTTTTACCTGAGGTTTTTCCGAAATCACATTTATGGTGGTGATTGGTGATTTTAAGTTATTAAAAGAGCCTCATGTATAGAAGAGGAAAGATATTAAAAAAGCTTTTGATGTTGGCGGCATAAGAAGACTTTCCTGCCTTGTGGAGGCTTACATATTTGAAGCATACTCCCTTCGATCCAATTTATTTGATATATACTTTTTAACTTTAGTTGGTAGTTACACTTTTGGGTAAGATTTATCTGTACTTTTTTTCTCGATCTGGCCGTTCGCTTTCTTTTCACTACCTACTCGTTGAAACATAAAACTTGCCAAATTTCAAGGAACCTATTATATTGGATGGAGGGAGTAAAACCAAAAAGTTTAAACTTTTAAGCCTTTTTTTGTTTGTATTCCTTCTCTTGAAGTAGTGACTTCTAAATTAATTGTTGATAAACATACAGCCAAATGTTGATTTATTTGCTGCACAATCTGTATGTGCAACTGCACAGCCAGTGCCCTCAGCTACAGTTTCTTCAACAATGGACTTCTTTGCAGCATCTGATCAAGTTGCACCACCAGTAACTAAATCTGAAAATATTGGGTCATCAAATGTAAATTTTGTAGATCCTTTTGCTGCTATTCCGTTGAACAGCTTCGGAGGATCCAATCCTCTAGGAACATTCACCTCTCATACAGATCAATCATCTTTGGAACCCACAGAGAATCTGCTTAAGAATAATTCTGTAACTGACTTACATGGCAAATCCTTATCAGAATCAAAGGCACCTCAGAAGGGCAATTTCCAAGTTAAGTCTGGAATTTGGGCTGATTCACTAAGCCGTGGGCTGATTGATCTTAATATATCTGCTCGTAAGTTTTTCATTCTTTGAAAACCTTTTGAGTTGGCTAATTTTCATTTGAAATCTTCTTTCTTATTTTCGTGCATCCAATGTGTAATTTGGCTGGATTTCTTATGCTTAATATATAGATGAATCTGGATTACTGATAACTTTAATATTAAGTTTTGATAGTGGAATGGTTTGTTTCATTTTAAGACTTGCCTGTTTTGTTCTTGCTATGCCCATTTTTTACACTGTAACAATTCATAAATAAGAAAATTAATTCAAATAATCATCCATATATATTCTCCTCCTTCATTCAAACCTATCTAGTCATATGTTCCAATGAATCTTGATTAAATCAAATCGCTTCCATTGCATATTCTAACAATTATAATCCATGGTTAATCATCCAGGCACAGAACCAAATTGGTTTTCAATATTGATTATGCATCTTCTCAGAAGGTGTTGATCATCCTTTTCCATAGATACTATAGTTAGTCACCTATTTTATCCCATCCACCCCAAACATTTCAAAATCCCAATAGGAATACCGTCACGATCCACTGCTTTCTTTTGTTTCTTTTTCTTCAAAGCTTCTTCCACATGCACTTTGTTTATTCTTTATGGAAGTTCCATGTACAAAATGGGAATACCTTTAAATTTGGTTGAAGGCAACACAAATATTTTGTTATTGTCATCTCTTTTTTTTTATTATTTTTTTATTTTGCTTGATCATTAGCTTCTCTTTTCTCTAATTAGATGAAAGATCCGACAAAGATTGTTTTCCGTTCCTTTTCTGGTGGATATTTTCTAAATTTGACTCTTATATATGTGAAGTTATAGATGTTGTAAGCAATTAAGGGTCAAATAGTAACAACCTCTATGTTTTTACAAGGGTAATGTATATTTGATCCATGTTGCCCACATTTGATTCCCAGATCTTGTCTAGGAGGGTCACTTAGTGGTATTGAGGCAATGAAATTCTCGTTGTTTCTGTTTCTTCCCTCACCCATTTTATGGTTCATTTATGATCAAAAAATAGTAATGGTTTCTGATTCATCGTTCTCAAAATATTGTTAGAGTTTTATTAGTAGGGGTATGAGAACATTGTGAGATTCATCTACCTTTGATTGACTGTGTCTTTGTAAATTTGTGTTATATCATTAATTACGAGGGAGGTAAACAATGTGAAATGATTCCGGAACATAACTAATCAAAATGTTGTTCAGTACTGCATGCTGTACTATCTGCAAACTTCTCTTTGGAAAAGTTGTACTGATGAAATCACCACATATGAACAAACTCTATGCAGCCAAGAAGGTGAATTTAACAGACATCGGAATAGTCGGTGGATTGAGTGATGGTTCAGAGGACAAGCAGAAGGCCCCTCCGACATCTTATTACATGGGATCAGCCATGGGTATGGGTACTGGTCTGGGTACGGGATTTGGTGGAACTGGTTCTAATTCAACCACAACTGGTGCAGATGATTTCTTTTCAAGCTTTACGACCAGTAGCCAGTATCAATATGGAGGCTTCCAGAAATGATTAATTGATGCTCATTACCATTATTCAAATTGTTTTGGTGATCTCAATGTTTGTTCAATGAGAGGCTTAAGTTTCAAGCAATTTTTTAGTGTGGCCATCTAGGGTTTATCCTGATATAATCCCGTCGCGGTGATTAATTCTTCAAAATGAGATTAATTAGAGGCTATATTGCTGATAAGGAGCTTTGTTTTTGAGTGCACCTGCATGTAATGTTGTATGTAGAGATACTTGAATAGAGGAAAATAATGTATCTTTATTGTGGTTTACTAGTGTCAATGTGTGTATCATTTTTCTGTAGATCTGAAAAAAGATTTGAGATCCAAGTGAACCAAATTGGTGTATTTTTTGGTTTGATATATTTTTTTAAAGATTGAAAAACCAATTTCTTACTCCATTTTATATTTGATATATTGTTGCATATATTATTCTAAATTGATTTTTGATTGTGCTAAGTCTTAGTTGGTGGTTTCACATTGTCTCTTTTGTCTTTTGATTATTTAATTATTTTTGTAAATTTATTTACATATTTTTTTCATCCATTTGTTTTTCTTGTCTTAAACTTTGTACCCTTATAACAACATTAAAATGACAGAAGAATAACATATTTACTTCTATAATAAAGTTTTTTATAAATAGTTGTGATTAGCAAGTAAATGGAAAATCCATGTACTAGAATTCCCTTGTAATATTTCGGTTTTACCGAACTTATTTTTTCCGATAATTCATACTCTTTTTCATAGTATAATTTATTTTCATCCACACATTAAATTAATTTTTTTCATTTCATCTACATATTTCTTTTATTTTTTATAATATACAGCTTTTCCTCTCAATTCTAAAATACACTTATTTTATGCTTGTAACAATTCATTAGCGACAGAGAGAGTATTAAAAGGAACCAAAATAAGCATAAATAAAATATTTAAGTGATTATAGTCATAGATATACAAAAGGACAGAGACAGAGATATTAGTATAACCATCCAAACACTAAAAAAACAGAGAGCCACAAGTTATGATTGATTAATACAAGCAAGAAATAAGGTACAAGATTGTATTTGCCACATGGCAATCCATTAACCAATTGGATATCAAACTTATCTATCCTTCAAGATAAGCCCAGATCCTTTTCCTTCCAATAAACACTTCTTCCAACCATCAAATTATATCCAATTTCTCATTTTTATTCCCCAAAAACATTTCACATTGTATTGCATTCACACCAAACAATATGGCTTCTGTGTGTGCTTCTTCTGCCACAACAGCTATTTGTGCTTCTTCTGCCAGGCAAGTTTTTCACATTTAATATTCAAAATAAATTTTATATTCTTGAAAATATGTACAAAAAACAAAATATTGATCAACATTACTAATCCTAATAGTGGGCTTCTAAAATATTAAATTAGTCTTTAGGAAACCATTTAATCATGATCATGATGAAAAAAAATACTTTACACTCTTCATCATATAGAAAAGTAGAGGTAAATTCGTTTGGCGAATGGCCGTTAGTCGGAGTTCTTGTTGGTTCAACCGACTGTAAAAAAACATTTAGTGAAAAAATAAGTCATTGGTTGTTGGGCTCTGATACCATATTGATGAACCAACTTAATCAAAAGTTTAAGCCGATGATTAAAGTCTCAATATTTATTATATACTCTAACAATTGATGGTTTGTTATAGAAAACAAGTCAAAAGGCCATAGCCAATCAAAAAAACTAATCATTCTAGCCTTTTTGTTTAAGCTTACATGACCTAAAACCTATGTTAATTACATGACCTAAAACCTATGTTAATCGTACTTTCACTGATCTTTGATGCTCCGGATATTGGCATAACACTTAGACACATCATTTTAGACGTAAAATTAAATATTTAGACGTATCTGACACTTAAACATATATATGTGTTATAAACTTAATGATGATACAGTTCACAGAAGAAAGGAAATGTGTTAGGGGCAGGAAGAGCATCATTCCTAGGAGGAAAAAAGTTAAGAGACACAAAATACAGGGCCCCAGTTTCTTCAAAATCATTATCTGTCTCAGCAGCAGCAGCTGATCCTGACAGACCTATTTGGTTCCCTGGCAGCACTCCTCCTCCATGGCTTGATGGAAGGTCTTTTTTTCTTTATTTCTTTTCTATGCATAATGAATATTTATGTTTTTATTGACTACAAGTTGTGGGTGACATTTTCTTGTTTTCATTCCTTTGTATAATTGCAGCCTTCCAGGAGACTTTGGGTTTGATCCTCTTGGATTTGGTAAGCTTAGATCTTCCACTTACTTTATTTTTTCTTTATATTTGATTTTAAAAAGTTTAATTAAAAGTAACGAACATGGGCGCGTGGTGGTTATGAGCACGTGTAAGATGTCTAATCGCTTGAATTTAGAGGCCTCAACTACATTACTTTACATTGTTTTTGGGTTTTTGTTTAGTTACTTGTTTTCAGACCTGTATATTTGGAAAAATTATAATAAATAGGGTATTAATATCTATATATTGTATACTCCTATTTGTTTAGTTGTTCACATATACATTTTTACACGTCATTGTATGTTCCTTATGTTCAATGTCCCCTTACCCTTACCCATAGTCACTTTTAGAAGTTAAGGAGAATTTTTGGCCTGTTTGGTTATCGGTACTAATATTTGGTGGTATTGAAATGATTTTTAGTGTAAATTTTCATAATATGTATTATGTCATCCCATGGAATGAGTTTTGCGGAGGAAAAAGATTATTGAGGGAGAAAAAACATGTACGAGATATTCCTACCAAAATTACACTAACTTTCCATTATCATTATCACCATTTAATATCAATTACCAAACGAACCAGTACATATTTCCAAAGACTCGATACATTTCCTACAATATGTAGTCAATTTTCACGAATCTTCTTCATTTCATTCAATATATTCGTGTCCTAG
Source organism: Amaranthus cruentus (assembly GCA_019425755.1). Taxonomy (NCBI): domain Eukaryota; kingdom Viridiplantae; phylum Streptophyta; class Magnoliopsida; order Caryophyllales; family Amaranthaceae; genus Amaranthus; species Amaranthus cruentus. The sequence goes on from CM033460.1 coordinate 13,244,765, forward strand.
ACTTGTGTCTAGGGCATCCGAAAAGAAATCTTGATCAAAGCTAGTTATGTAATGTGTCTAATATCTACTAAAACCTACCTTCTTTACCCGGGTTTGAAGCAAACAATGGATGCCGAATCAGTACTCACAGGCGGAGTTTTGAACTACGTAATTGTAGACGCAAAGAAAGGCAAGAAATAGAATAAATTGTTAAAGGAACCAACTCAACTAAAAACTTAAGCTGATGGTTGAAACCCAAAATATGTTATATACTCTAACACAAATATGTGGTGTATAGAATAAATTGCTTAAGCTTAGGATTCAAACCCGTGTTCGAGTAATGATTTAACGAGTTGTTTTACTACAAGCCATTATAATTCGAAAGAATTATAACTAGGACATATTACTTGTAATACCAAAAAAGATTCTTATGCTCATGTTTGAACAGGTTCTGACCCAGAGACATTAAAATGGATGGTGCAATCAGAATTAGTCCACTGTAGGTGGGCAATGTTGGGAGCTGCAGGTATTTTCATCCCAGAATTTCTAACCAAAATTGGAATCCTAAACACCCCATCTTGGTACACTGCTGGAGAGCTTGAGTACTTCACTGACACTACCACCTTATTTGTTATTGAGATGATTTTGATTGGTTGGGCTGAGGGCCGAAGATGGGCTGATATCATTAAGCCCGGTTGTGTTAACACCGATCCAATCTTCCCCAACAACAAGCTCACCGGAACTGATGTGGGTTACCCTGGTGGGCTCTGGTTTGACCCCTTGGGCTGGGGTTCGGGCTCACCTGAAAAGATTAAGGAGTTAAGGACTAAGGAGATCAAGAATGGAAGGTTGGCTATGTTGGCTGTTTTTGGTGCTTGGTTCCAACACATTTACACTGGCACTGGCCCTATTGATAACCTCTTTGCCCACCTTGCTGATCCTGGCCATGCCACAATTTTTTCTGTAAGTAAACTCTCTACTATCAGCTTAAGTTTTTGATTGAGTTGATTTCTTGACATGGTATCAGAGCCAGTATGACAAAAGTTAGGGTTTGAATCTCAAACACCCCTCATTAGAAACATAATATTCCATTCGTCTCTTTAAATCTGCTATACAAGGTCTAAAAAGCTTTCAGTTTGATTTACATTTAGCAATAAACTCAAAACGACAAATGATTACAATGATTAAGTATATAACATATTATGAGGCTGATTTTTTTGATAACTTGTGTTGATCAAACTCTAATTACTTGGTGCAATTGTTCCCATTTTCAGGCTTTTACTCCCAAGTGATGTGAACAAGGGTGAAAGATATAGGTGGTGGTTGTTCTAGTTCTAGGTGGAAAATGATGCTTGATTACATACATGATCTTTGTGGGAAAGTACAACCAATTTGCTAATGATCTTGATTGAGTTTTTAGTTGTTGCACCTACATATTGTTGGAGCTTTGTACAAATACCTCTTGGATCTAGTACATAATTATGAATTATATCATCTAATCTTAGATTTAATCACCAATTTTCAAATTATCGTTATCGATTGAAGTCATATGCATGAGAATAGGCATAAGATCCATTCATTAATAATTATTCAATCCGTCCTACGAGAAACATAATATAATTAAAATTTATAAGAATTTTTTGAGTTATATGATGCAAATTTAAATTGAAATATATATCTAAGTTCTAAAATTAGTAACATAATTTGACTATATTTTAATTAGAAATTGTCTCTATCACTTTATTATTTAAAAAGTAATGTCTTCAAGATTCAAGCTTAGGAGGAACTAGGAATGTAGTTAATTAATTAGTTTGACTAATTTGAATTGTTTGGTATGTTTTGGCTTCTTTTGTATATCCATCTTGTTACTTTTGTTTCTTCCCCTTGTTTCCAAGGTCCTTTCTAACAAATTTATCTCCCTAAATTTAATATTTGTTTATATATTTGTTTCTTGAATACAAATTATACAATTACTCATTTACCAAAAAAATATATTTTTTAATATTATAATCTATCCGTTTACTAATAATCTTTTCATTTGAAATATTCTACTTTTACGTATTTAGAAATATTAAAGTACGAAATTTCCTTGATGAGTTTTACACTACATAAGTGAACATTTCCATCACTTTAAAATCTTGGATTTTAGTTCATTTAGGATCAAGATAATGTACTTTTAGCATTCACCTTGAGCTAGTATAGACGCTCCTTTTTCAGGTACATGTATGTCTTTTCAAGATTCCAACTAAGTCGCTCTAAGGAAAGTAGTCACTCATTCCTTTTAAATTGCAACAAATAAACTTCGAACAAAAATTAAGAAATTGTAAAATTATATAAATTACATGAACACTTTTATTTTAAAATTGAAATATAAAAAAGAATAAAAAAGTAATTGAGACAATTTCATAAAATAAAATTATAGCAAATAAAAACAAACTAAAAAAGATGATAAAGTCATACAAGCTAGAAGCCTAGAAAGTAATAACCAATAGAGAAGACATCTTTTATCATCTTACTAATTGATCTAGAATGTTGTTATTTATGCCAAACAACCAACCTATCATGCGGCTGCTTTTATAAATTTTTCTTTCATATTCTTTTTGATTCGGGATTAGGCCCTGATTCGGGATTAAGCCCGAGAGGTAAAAAGAAGAGATAAATGATTATTTATATAGGGGTGAGAATTAAATTTTGGTTCACTATAAGAGATCAAAATTTTTAATCATTAGCTTAAGACATGATTTTCAAATCTTTACAAATTATTTTTATAAAATTAACATTCTCTTTTACAATTTATTATGGTAAATCTAACCTAATCGAGTCAAAGTATCTCTAAAAAATAGACTCAAAGTATTAATTATTAATGAAATTCATAATAATATTTAATTTTAGTATGAGGCCGCGAGTATATAAACAAGGGAGTCAATGTTTTTACGGTGTGGAACCCCTTTTTCATACTTTCTCCGTTTTATAATAGTTGCTACTGAGTGTGACATGTTGTGTGAGAACATTTCAATAGCAGTGGAGAAAGTAATTCTTAGATATGAATGTCTCAATCAATAAAAATCAATTTAATCATTAAAAGACAACTGTAATTAAATTAGTAAAATTTGATTAGGTATATTAAGTAAAAAGTAGTTTTAGTCAAGTTAATATCTCTAACTTCTAATCAGTAAATATCAATTTTAGTAAAGGAAAAATTATAAGAAACTAACTAATCTATAGGTCAATTTGTAAAAAACTACCTTAATGTAATTTTTTTGCAAAAAATACCAAATCTAATATATTTCTCTGCAAATGACTACCACTTAACGAAAAACGTTAGTTAGCCGTTAAGTTTGAGGGTTTGACCAATTTGAGAGGTTAAGTTGTCTATGAAGCAATATCTCATTAGTTCTCGTATTTTTAAATAATTTAAAATTAAAACACATAAATTAACAAAATAAAAAAAAAATACTTAATGTCATTTTTACCCATCATAACGATTTTTTAAAAACAAAAAACGGACATCGTGATTATCATTATAGGATAACTCTTTCGAATATCCGGTCAAAAAACAAGTACTTATTTGTCTATTTTTTGATACATAAACCGAAAAAGATATTTAACATCATTATTACCGACGTCGCTATGTCTTTTTTAAAAAAATATCGTTATGATGGGTAAAAATGACATCACATATTTGTTTCGGTTTACGTATTAGAAAATTGGCGAATAAGTACTTGTTTCGACCGAATTTTCACAAGAGTTACCTCATAAGGGTAATTGCGACGTCCATTTTTTGAAAAGAAATCGTTATGATAGGTAAAAATATCGTCAAAGATATTTTATTTTTATTTTGTTAATTTATGTGTTTTAATGTTAAATTATTTGAAAATACGAGGACTAATGAGATACTACGACATAGACAACTTAACCTCTCAAATTGGTCAAACCCTCAAACTTAACGTTCAACTAACGTTTTCCGTTAAGTGGTAGTCTTTTACAGAGAAATATATTAGATTAGGTAGTTTTTTGCAAAAAAAATTATATAAGATAGTTTTTGCAAATAAACTTATAGATTAGGTAGTTTCTTATAATTTTCTTTCAGTAAATAAACATAAGTTTTAATTAGTAAAATTAATTAAATTAATAAAACACCAGATATTTGCAAAAAAAATAAAAATAAAACCACAGATGAATTAAATAGAGCCTACACCTAAAATTTGGTTTTTAATGCATAATACTTCAATTTTTTTAATATACTTAACCGAAGGTTAGACATAGTTTGGCTAACCGGTAACCTCAATGGACGACTGTTATTAACAGAAATCAAATACTCCTATTTCCTTCGTTTTTCTATGTTAAAGCATTTATATCTCTTGGTAAAAAATTATATCAAAAATATATATTAGAATTTTATATATTAACATAATTCTAGCAAAATTTCACATTTATACATTTTAACTTCTTTTGTATTTATGAAAAAATTATATGTAAATTTCTTTTTCGTATAAAATATTTCAAATGTAATCAATATTAGGTGTGGAGTTAGTAGTATCCTTATAGTAGTAGAATGGAAGAAAGGTATGAAAAAGAATGATTCTTTTCAGATAACATTTAATTATTGGTCAAAGTTATGATTTATTATTTCATTGGTCCTAAAATAAACGCATAACTAATAATTTACCTATTTGGAATCACAAATTCTTATTTGAAATCGTCTTTTGTAAAGACGGCTCTTAAAATATATATTGTTACAACTCTAAATATAGATTTAAGCTGGACTTTTTATGAGTCGCCTTTACAAAAGATGGTCTCTCAAGACTTGCAATTAATAATCCAAACGAACCGTAGTCACAAGTTATACATGGGATTAAGATAAAAAATTGTTGTTTCAAAATGCCTTATTATATGTATCAATATATAAAATGTAATTTTAGCATTATTTTTTTGTTTGTTAACCAACTATATAAGTTACTCCTTCCGTTCTTTTATGTTCTTCCACCTTACTATAACGAGAATATTTTCTATTTTTGGAAAGTTTTCAACTCACTCTTACCTCTTAAAACTCCACTTTTCTTACTTCACACTATTATTTAATTATTTTCTCTCTCATACTTCTAATTCAATCATTACTTCACACTACTATTTAATTTTTTTTTCTCTCATAATTCCAATACAATCATTACTTCCCACTACTATATAATTAAAATAATACCCACTACTATCAAAGATTCTATTTTTTTTAATCTTTGTGAAAAACCCAAATAAAAAAATCAAATAGGAACGGAGGGAGTAGTTGTTATTGAAGATGTTTAATAAAATTACTTGTGGAAATAGAAAAAAAATTGTCTAATAAGGTATAAGTCAACAAAAAAGTTATATAGAAGAAAAATTCAGTTTTGGTCAAAATTCGTAACTCGTAATACACAAATGACTTGTCCCAAAAGTAATTGTAAAAACTGATTAAATTCAACCTTAACCTAAATCCAACTATTTTAGTTCACTTATATCTTTTTTTAGCTCCACTTTATATTGTCGGAATAATCCATAACATTTGATTGAAGTCTCAAAGGCATTGTATTATAGATTATTTTTATAAGAAGATATATTTTATGAAAACAGAAATTTGTAAATAATTTTTGTAGGGAATTTTAATGATTTTCATAAACCATTAACATGCAACACTAGTAGAATTAACGTCATTTGCTACTATACAAATGTGCTTATTTGCTGCTCAATTTCGGATTGCGGCAAATGGAGGGGCAGCAAATAACTAAAAGCTTTTTGCTGTTAGTTAAAGAACCACAGCAAATAAAAATTATTATGTGCGAAGAGAATCAAAGTAAATAGATTAGTAAATAGCAGTGTAAAGTTTTTCAACTAAGAGAGAAAAGGAACTTGACGTGGGTGACTTGTGTTATAGTTTTTTGCTATTGTTCAATAAAAAATAACAATAAGATTTTTTATTTGCTATTAATGTTAAAATATAGTAGCAAAAAATATTTTTTTGCTGTGAAATAATCAAAACAGTAGCAATAATTACATTATTTTCTATGTTTGAGATTTAAGTAGCAAATAAATAGCAGCAAATTAGATTTATTCTACTAGTGATGTTGGGTAACTAATTATTTAAAACTGATCCAAATCAAAATCGATTTGACTCAACTCAAAAATAACACGATTTAAAAATAAACCCGTCTTATTTACCGTTTTACTAAGTTACCGCCATTTTTAAAGGGTTTTGTTTTTTCCTTTATTAAACCAAAAACCCATTTAGCTATTTGGCTAATCTTAATTTTTAAATAGAGAAATACCCATGGTAAAAATCTCTTGTTTCATAATGAACAAAAAATTCCAAGATCAAAACATGATCTAATTTTCAAAGCTATTCTCATTTAATTTGATTGAACAAACTTAAACTTTGACAAACATAATAAAGAAGTATAAATTATTCAAGGTTGAGATATTTGACAAATTAGTGAGATAAAACACTAGTTTTGAAATATTGTAATTTTCAAAATATGTATGCTAGGCCTAGCTATACTATAAGGAAGTCCTTGTTGTGTCCATGATAGGATGATTAGAACCACTCATTGGGAGAAAATATTGGTTTGAATAAACTACATTCAGTCAATCGGAATTCAAAGTTAATAAGTCATCTAACCAAACAAAAGTAATATATAAGCCCTAAATTAATATTTGAGATCCAAGAAAACACAGATTTTTGTGCGAGGGTATCTTTGAAAAAACATCTTTAATTAGGTCGTCCCATTAAGAAAATGTAGAGTAAAAATAGTCCTTAAGCTATAATGGACTGGGCTTGAGAGGCGTCTCTCCAAAAGACGGTCTCTCAGGAAAATAACAATTTGCACATAGACTTTATTGAATTGGTGTTGGCATACCATGATGAACTAATAATAAGGGCCGAATTGGATAAGAGCCCATTAAAATTAATATGGGTTCGGCTTTTAAGCCATTCCAACTCATTTTTATTATGAGAAATTTTTATAATCCCTATTGATTAATTTATATTTATTAAATTATTATTTATAGTAATTAAAATATAGAAGCGTAAATACTCTCCATTAGCATTGGCATTTATAATAATTTTATACTAATGGCTTTTTTCTATTTACAATGGCCTTTTTCGTCTTTTACTCAACTCTTTCCGCTCCATTTTAGTAGACTTTATCTTCAACCGGTCAGTTTTCAACCCGATCATTACAAAATAAACTCAAAATGAGGACTCGAGGTGTCGAACACCTCGTCATGGTGTTACATGACAATATTTATAGCTGAATATTTGGAACTCCATATGTTAAGTGTGGGTGATTGGAATGGGACAATTCTCGATGAGAAAGGTGTATATTTTGATTGGAGACCTTTATGTATAATTCTCTACTTGATACCTAATTCTTCACTCTTTCAAGCTTGTATTTATTGAATTTTAAAGCTCTTTAATTTTCGTTTTAAGCACATAATAAAATATGTTACCTAATTCTTCACTCTTGAGTATAGTATATATATATATATATATATATATATATATATATATATATATATATATATATATATATATATATATATATATATATATATATATATATATATATATATTATATATATATATATATATATATATATATATATATATATATATATATATTCACTGTGTACCTAATACAAGTTCTATATGATGCCAATATCATGCCCCCAATGTGCTCCTCCACAATATATAATACCCACACTACATAGTCATGGAATAATTTTGAGTAGTTCATGGCTTCATGCAAGATGCATGCGTTGAAGATGAGAAATAAGTACTTCTATAGTTCTATGTCCCATTAACATGTATAATTTTTTATTTTAATTTGTTCGAATGAAATTGTCGTATTTTCATGTTTGTGTATAATCCGATTATTTTTACTTTATATATTTTCTCTTCCTTTTAAATACCTCATTACTTATATTTAATATGCTTAATTTTTCAGTTTGGCGCCAAAAATAATACTTCCTCCGTTCCATAATACTCGTTACATTTTTTATTTTGGGAAATTTCATATTACTTGCTACATTTTCTTTTTTAGTAAAAAACCAATCATTTAAAGTTATACCTACTCCTATTTTTATCCTACTCTATATCTAATTACTCCTATTTTTCTTTTTTATTTTTTAACAAATAATATTAAAAAATTCCAAAAAAACAACTTTCCACCTCCTACTCATCATTGCACAGTAATTTCTTAATCTTCGTGCCCATGCAATGGTAACAAGTAAATCAGAACGGAGGAAGTAATACTAATACTTTCTCCGTTTCATAATACAAACTACTGAGTGTGACATGTTGTATCGGAAAATATCACCATCAATATCAAGTATTATGGAACGGAGAAAGTATTTGGCTAAGAGAAAGAAATAGAATATTTTCTAGACAATTTTATTATTATTATTATAATTATTGTTTATCGCAATATAATGGAGTATTATCCGTAATTTTTAGTCTTTTTAAGTTTTATTAAACTTGCAACTGATTATGATATGTTTGCAGGTAGCATATAATTTGACCATTATATGATCATGACTGCAAAGTGCAATAATAATCATAATGGCTGAGCAAAAAGCAGCTTTTAAGAAGGGATTCCTCATTCCCTATATAATTCATTCCTATCTGAAAATATCAAAATGAAACCTTTGAACAGGCCATCCTTCAACATCCCATGCACATTTCGTGACATTGACCACCATTTTGAAAACCACTGACATGCTCATTCATTCCTCGATCTCTTCCTTTTTATGAAATGACAAACCCCAACTCTTGTGGGTCCCACTTTTCACATCTTTTTTTTTTCATTTTCTTTACCATAATTTTCTTGTACACTCTCAAATTCAATTTAGTTGTTCCATTTGATTTCGGCAAAAATATTAAGAAAATTAGGAGACCACCTAAAATAGAGACTCATGTGTAAATATTAAGTGTTTGTAATATTAAGATTTATAGGAGACCACCTAAAATAGTAGACTCATGTGCAATATTGGATGTTTTAATATTAAGAATTAGAGGGGACCACCTAAAATAGTCGACTCATGTGCAATATTGGGTGTTTTCAATATTAAAAATTAGAGGAGACCACCTAAAATAGTCGACTCATATATTGATTATTTTTATTATTTAAAAATGAGGGGACAACCTATTAATATAGGTCTTAAAATAGAAATGTTATTCAATAAGGAAATGAGATAAGTAAAAAGAATTGGAGAGAGTACATTTTATCTGACACTTGAAATTTGTGTCAGTTTAAAAATCATCTTGAAAGTATATTATTGTAGCAAATTTAAAGCGATAGAAATAATTTTAATTCCGTTTTATTATTTTTCTTTTTTCCAATTCCTTTCTTATTCTTATCCAACTCTTTTTTTCTCAACTATCCATCATTTAATTTAATTTCACATAACACTTCTCGTAAATCACTACGACCTACTCTTTCAATCAAGTCGCCTATTATTTGGGCAACTTGGTTGGAGAAAAGAGTTAATGAATTTAGAATCAAAATGATAACAAATGTTGGCTTTGGTGCTGGTGGTGTAATTTAGTTTGACGGGCGAGAAACGCTTGTTAGAGTTATGAGAAAAGAAAGAGAGAAAATGGAACAAAAAAAACGAAAAAGTCAACATATCTAAAAGAAATGATAGAATGAAAAGACGGATAACAAATTAAAATCCATTTTGAATAAAGTCTAAAAGTAAAACTAAAAACAATACATTGAACCGTAAATCATAATCATAATTAATATCAATTTAGAAATTTTATAGTTAAAGTATACTAGCTTGTATGTTCTTTTTGTCATGCTACTAAACTTTTCTTTGCAATAATAGAGGTAGAAGTAGTAAACAAACAAGAGTACTTTTTTTGGTAATTTACTTCTTCAATTTGATTCACATTTCATTGTCCCCTTTCTATGAACAAAGTACAACCAAGTGAGGGGTGATGTAGCAATTCTAATCACTACTAAAATATATTACTAGTAATAATTAACATTAACAATAATTTAAAACAAGCAAATTAAACTTAATAATCCTAGCTAGTTATAATATTAATAATAATCATCAATTAGCAACACTTTGACCAAGTCCATGCAATTGGGGCTTAATATCTTCCCCATCACCATAACCACAAGTAGGGTTCATCATAACTTCTTGAATAGATCCAAATCCTAACTCCGCCAAAAATGGATCATCCTCCAAACTCGATCCATTAACAATTGACGAAGAACCAGAGACACTAGAAACTTCTTCGGGTGGGCCTACATTCTCAGGGCCCGTGAAAGAAGAAGTCAATGTGTAAAACGGGTTTCGAGAATAATTTATGCTATGACTCGGGTCATGATCAGCATTGTAAGAATGATCCAAGGTGGTAAAATTAGGCAACAATGACATACTAGAAGTAGGTGCACTACATTGAGCTAGCAAATTGGAAAAGCTAGGGAGATTAGGAACATAGATTTGGTTATGATGATCATGATCATGATTAAAGTTATGATTAGTGCCATTATTGTCAACATAACTAGGTGAAATTGAAGGAGTAGGAGTTGAAGATTGAGGATTAACATTGAAAATGGATGAATTATTATGATTAAATATATTGGTGTAATTGAAAGGGACTTCAATTTTTGGGATTATAGAAGGATTAAATTTGTTAATGTTGCTATTATTGTTGTTGTTTCCACCAAAAAGCTTCTTCTTGAGCTTAGTATTCCAATGATTCTTCACATCATTATCTGTCCTTCCTGGTAGATTGGCAGCTATCACTGACCACCTACTCATAATCACATAATTAACCCATAATTAATTTTTATCCAAATTAAAATTAATAATAAAAATTTAGTGCATATGTACAAAATCCAAATAATAACTAGTCTTCCAATATTAAATAATAAATGAGACGGCCTCACAGCGACACCATCTCTAATGGACGAGTTGTAAAGTGATCATTTTAACTTTAAACTGATCACTTACAACTTAAAGGTGATCAATTAAAGAAAATGGGCTAACTATATAGACTCGTCTCATAGTGAAACAGTCTCATATACAAGACTTGTTGTAAAACATTAGGCAAAAGGTTTTGATATAAATCACAATACACAATTGTGTAACTATTTGCCAGTTTTTACTCCATCAGTATTAAAAATAATATATTTTTTTAAGAAAAAAACATCCATAAACGGACAGAAAATTTGATCACCCAAGATTTTCTTGTATAAATTATTAAATTAATTAATCCCTTAAATTGTGAATAGCCATGAAAACAACTTAAGGGTCATTCTTAATACAATAAAATAAACCATAGAAAAAGTTTTAAAAAGTTCAACTTGATTGTACTATCATTAAAAATTGAAAAATAATTGTATTAGTAAACTCAAAGTAAACAATAATTATTAATAATTAATTAAAAAAAAAAGAAGAGAAAATGAACTTGCCTACTACCCATTTTGTAATAGAGTGAGATGATGATGTTATCTTCTTCCTCGGAAAAAGCTCCATGTTTTATGTCTGGCCTTAGATAATTAAGCCACCTTAATCTGCAACTCTTCCCACACCTCTTTAAACCTTTAATTCAATCAAATTATTATTAATTAGTCAAATATTCATATAAAATACAGGTGTTTTCTTAAAAGACCGTCTTTTAGAAAGACGACTTTCAAAAGTTCAGCTCAAATCTATATTTAGAGTTGTAATAATATATATTTAGAATTGGACTGGACTTTTGAGAGCCGTACAAAAGACGGTCTCAAGTAAGAATTTGTGTATAAAATAATAAATAAAAAACAACTAAATTGATCAATTAGATAAATCAACGAGTAAAATCCACCATAATTAAGCAATTTTAAGTGTTGGTTTTTCTATTTTCAGAACAAAACCTTAGTTTTATCATCAAAATTAAAATTAAAAATATATAAATATATTATTCAAAATAGCAAATAAATTTTTAAAAAATTATATTTGACATATGTTAAAAGTAAATGTTAATACCCTTATATTAAGGTAAAAAAAAATATTCTATTGAGTTTATTACTACCTAAATTTTTGAATAAGACAGTCTTGTGTTGATTCAATTACAGCCGGTTTATATAAAGTAATCACTTATAATTTTAAATTGATCAATCAGATAAATCAACTAATTATGTAAATCAGTTCTATAATGAGACAGTATCATACAAGATGAGACGTTATAACTATAGTGATTTTACGCTTATTTCATAGATTAGATTAGTTCAATCTAATCTAGATGATGATCAAAAAAAAGAAAACTAACAAATCAAAATCAAAAATTAAGATGTATTAAGTGGGTTTTTGTAAATATATTAACTTGACAAAAAAGAAGTTTTTGAAGATTAAATTGCATATAAAAAAATCATTTATCCAATCTTGATGAAAAAAATAAATGGGCATGAGAAATAAAAAGGAAAAGTTATTTATTTTTATTTTTAAATAGAGGTTAATTAATGAATGATATAAAAAAATAAATAAAAAAAAAAGAATGTGGGGGGAGAAATGAAACCAGCTCTTTGAGGGAGAGAAATCCAGTTGCCACCAGTTCCATATTTGTGAAGATAATTCTTCAAAGTAGCATCTTCTTCAGGAGACCATGGCCCTCTTTTTACATTTGCTTTATCACAACAAGGTGCTCTTCCCATTTTTATTTATTACACTAACTAACAATGAAAACAAACAACAGGATTGTATTTTTATTTGCTTCAGAAATTAATTTCAAATCAAGAAAGAGAGACTCAAAATTTAAAGGATCCAATTGCTGAGTTTAAGGCTTTGTTTGGTTTTGGGGTTTTTATAAATGTAACAGTCACTCTTGACTTCATATGACTTTGGTTTTTTTTTTTTTTTTTAAATTGATATTAATAATCCAATCTTTCACTCATGCGTTATGAATAATCTCACCTTTTGATTAGTTTTTAATAATTCAACCTTTGTGATAAATTTGTCTGCAACATACCTTAGTACCAATAACGAGTAATAATAGGGTATGTTGCTAGCGAAGTGAGGGCAAACGTTGGATTATTAGAAAATAATCAAAAGGTTGGATTATTCACAGCGGATGAACAAAAGATTGAATTATTAATATCAATTAATAAATTAATAAATATCTTTTTTTTAATAAATTAATAAATACTTCCTTTTATTCACTCTACTTGTCCCGTTTACCTTTTTTATACATGTCGAGGCAACATTTTAACATTAAATATCTTTAGTTGTGCATAATTAAAAATTATAAAAATTTGATATTAATAATCTTTGTATTGAAACGAATAAAATAAGATCCCACATGACTATATTTTAACTTATAGATTAAGAACAAAATACAAATTAAGAGTGATTAGTGAATATTAACCAAAAAGTAAATGAGACTAGTACGAAGAATAGAGGGAGTAAAATATTAAATAATTTAAAAAGATATAGTTGTGTATTATTGGTGTTTGTTTCGTTACTTTTCCCTTGGTATATACTTTAAAGTTTAAAGGATAAACCTAGTCAACAATTTTAACACATGGATTGATGATATATGTTACTCCACTTTTTTTTCTTGTTATAAAAGGCCTACCTAAGGAAACGAACTAAGGGAGGTGTGGAGGTTGCTTTTTGTCACTCATACACCTATCAAATTTTATTAATTGATTCGGAATCTGATAGGCTCATAACTCGAATAGTTTAACTTATAATAAAAAATGCCTTGATTCTAAAAAATGTCAAAAAATGAATAAAAGACGAGACGACATAAATTTGAAATTTAGGCGTTTCGATCTCGTTTCTTCATTTTTGTAAATTTTTTCAGTTTTACCATATATTTTTATTCGAAATGCAATATGTCTCTCATCAATTTTTGTATATTGAATCTACATTTGTTGCAGCGTTAAAATTTTGTTGTTGTATAAAATACTACTAGCTAGTAATAAAAATTAATATATATAATTATGTAAAAGTGCATCGATAAATTTTGATTATTAGGTAATCACGCACCATTGATTGTGTCTTGTACAATGAATTTAGATTTTAAATTGTAATTTTTTCTCCTATATAAAAGAAAAATATCGTTTTAAGACTTATATAAAGACATAAAAACTCATAATACTGACTTGAATGATACTCATTTTAGTAGCAAATATGTATTTTGATTAGTAGCAAATATGGTAAATACTTCTAGAATAAAAATGCAAAAAAATAACAAAAAAAACTCATTTTAGTAGCAAATATGTATTTTGATTAGTAGCAAATATGGTAAATACTTCTAGAATAAAAATGCAAAAAAATAACACAAAAAACTCATTTGAGATATGTAATTTGATTCTCACTTTTTAGATGAGGTATTATCTTTCAATTTTTATCGTATTTAATTTGAGTTATACCATCTTGATCGAATTTTAGGCCATGTCAGACTCTAATTATCACCTCATATTGTTTCGCTAGCTTTCAATAAAAGTTAATTCTGACCATTATAGTAATTAAGTACTTAAAACTACTCTAATTGACAATTTTGATAAGCAGTTCACCATAATTGTTCACCAACTGAAACAAGATCCGATTCTTATTGTATTTTTTTAATATTTATTGTTAAGTAATTAGCCCTATAATATTCCAAATCTGTTCCTATTCCCTTGAACTGGGGTCTGCAATGTGTTGGTCTAATTTGTTGTATTGGACTAGTATTATTTGCATTATTTTGGGTAATAATAATAATTAAACATTTGCAAATTGCAAGTTGGTCACGTTTTACTCTTCATTCAAGCTGCACCGCAAAGAAGGAAAAACAACAACAAAAAAGTTTGGTTTTCAAGGGAAAGACCAGAATTTCTAAAGCTTTCTTCCATCGTGCTAGTCACGCTCTCTTATGGTTTGACTTATGCGAACTGCACCCTACCTAGTTGACTTTTTGCATATTGTCATAAATATAGCAAGGATTATTATGTAAAAAAGCGACTCCCAGTAATTTTTAAATTTTTTTCTACAAAATAGTACTCAATTTTTAGAAAATTAGCTACAGTAATATTATGGAGTTAGGTAATAAAACGTTTAATTTGCGTTAAGTTTTGGTTAAAGTCATAAATGCCTCTGATAAATCCCAGTTTTCTTACAAAATACTCTTACAAGATTAACTACGTTAACATTTCCGTTAATTTTAATTTCCATTACGTTGGTAAAAGACATAAATGCCTCTAATAAAAAGCGTTGACTTGCATACAACACTTGATGAGTTCCACTCTTTCCTAGAACCATATGTATTAGAAGGATTTCCCATTAATCATTATATATACGTCTACAACTGACTATTTTTAGTGTTATGAGACCATCCTCACATATAAAGTATTTTTGACAATCACGTCCCCGGTCCCTCACACAAAATTCTTTTAAACTAGAAGTATAGATGCAAGTATGCAACATATACTCTCTTTGTATATGGTGCTTCATTTGGAGGAGGGATATACGAATGAGATTTGAACATTGTTAGTGTTAGCATTATTAGGATGCAGAATATATTATATATTTCACACGCCCCCTCACACTAGAGTCCTTTATACTAGAAGTATGGATGCAACACAAGTCCTCCTTATACATGACGCTAAATAGTACGCTTTAGACAAGGAATGATTAAGATTCGAACCCGTGACATCTTTTCATGCTGGCTTTTGATATCGTGTCAAGGAACCATCTCAACAAAAAATTTAGGTTTATGGTTGAGGCCCCAAAATACTTATATGCTATATACTCTAACATTAAAATTTAAATTAAATCTGATACTAATTCTAATACATAAAAAATGAAAGAATTATTTTAAAAATTAGTATAAAAATTTTTAGAATGTCATTATATTGTTACAAACATTTTATATAATCAGTTAATTACCCAAGTAATACACTAACGGTCCGTGTGGTAGGTGATATTAAATGATAGTAATGGGAATTATAGTGTAAATTTTCATCAAAAGTTTTATATCATTCCCATAGTAACAAAACTTTAATCACAAAAAAATTTTTTTTGTATACAAATTTCTATTACCACCTAATACCACCTCTCTCAATGGTAATGCATTGGAATGAATTTTATGAAGAAAAATGAGATTATTGAAGTTAAAAAACATGGACATCAAAGTAGCTAAGAGATTTTCAACCAAAATTACACTAGATATCATATTCCTATTAACATCGTTTATTACCACCTACCAAACGGACCGTAATTATACTTGGTGTTATATTGGCTTTTTGATGAATAAGATCCGTAGTCAAATAAATATTAGGCAAGGTTTGAATAAAATGGATTAAGTAATTAAAAAGAAGTCAATTATATATCTACCAAAGTAAATTATACAATAAGCTAATCCTTTATTAAATATTCACGTAATTTTAACGTAGTCATATTTAGGAGACAATGACACTAGCTAGACAGTGATATGATTACACCATATAAACATGCATATATCATATAATTTAAATATATAATTATTTAAAATAAATTAATTATATAATTAATTTATGCAACTTGATTTAACAATAATAAAAGATAAAAAAAATATTACAAAATTTGACTTAATAGACGACCTTGTTTTGGGTGTTGAAGAAGTAAGTTCTCACAAACATTAATTATTATTGGATGGACCTTCTTTCTCATTTTCTCCAAAATAGCATTTTCATGCCTAGTTGTGATTTTTTGAATATATATGTAACGTCAAGTTGCATCTAATAGCATTTTCATGATGGGGACTCTTTGATCGCACTCTCCTCTATGGGTATGAGCCTGTCATCGTTCTTCCCTCCTCAGACCCTGATAATAGTTTCTATGAACGGGATATATTGGGTATGATGATGATGATGAATTTCGTACAGATAAAGGAGAAAAGTTAGTTGTCTTTTGTGTATGTAGTGAGAATCGGAAATTACAATATGAATAGTGTTGAATTTATCCTATGAAGTCTTAACTAAAAAGGGAGAATTTGCACCAGCGAATATATGCGGAAGCAATGTCCGTTTAAACTTTAGGAAGTTGTTAGACTTTAACCGCAAATCAAAGAGTGTCAATAGTTGCACAAATCGTTAAATGAAACGGTTTTAAAGATCATTTCTATTGGGCTGGCCCATTGTACATTTACTGTCTTAATATGATCACTTATAACTTTAAAGTTATCACCTACATGCTACAATTATAAAGTAATTAATCATAACCTTAAAATAATCAAATAGATAAACGAGTTAACTATATATGATTTCGTATCATGTATCATGGTGATGAGATAATTATACAAGACTTGTTTAATAATTGTGGGGTCTTAAGCAGAACATTAAAAAGCTATAAAAAATATATATATAATCCCATTATTCTAGTTTGAATATTAATGAAATGTGGTTGACAAAATATATAAACTTTTAAACAATAATAATAATAATCAACAACAAGCATATCAATAATTTGAGGCTAATTCAAAATACATGTATTGTTTAGAAGCATACAATAATTTAATAATATACTAAAAATATACGTAATTAAAGACTCTGATTAGCAACCGTATAACATTTATCTTTATATTTCAATATTATTATTAGAATATATAACATATTATGAGACCTCAATCATATCCGTAAACCAAGTCAATCAAATACTTAAATTGATAGTTAAGTTTCCTAGAGATATATCATCATATGCATTAATAATTATAAAATAGTATTGCTTTACTTATATTAAGTTGGTGATGAATGATACTTCTATATACTTCATCCGTTCTGAAATACTCGCTGCATTTTCGTTATCGACATTATTCATTGTTTAAGCTTATTTTATATATTGTGGCTAATGTGTAAGAAAAAATGTAGTCAAGTGGGATCTTGTTTGAATCGTCTAATCGCGTACTTTCATAATATTAATTTTTTATAATTTTTAGACGTATATAATTCAATATATAAATGATCAAAATAACGCATTGAACTGCGTAAAAAGTCAAATGTAGTAAGTATAATGGAACAGAGGAAGTATGACAACATGTTCCTATTTTAATAGTCCATGCTCAACATTTTCGGAATGAATAACAAACTAGAAATCATTAAATATGCATACCAAAAATTTGAAGAAATTATGTTAAAATTATCATAGATAGACACATAGTTTAATTTGTTAGTATGCATTAACTCAATGCTAAATCAGGATATGTAGTTGATTTCTTACTACTCCATTAATCTTTGAATGACATATAGTTAATAATACTCTTTGCTAGCTACATTTACTTGTGCCAACATTTTTATTATTTTATTTTATTTGTAGAGATAATAAATAATAAATCAAAATGTGTGGATAATATAAAAAACGATATATGATCATATTAATTTAATAATTAAAAAGTAGCAAAATCGATGAGTCGACCTAAATAAAAAATACAACAAATATATATAAAATAAGGGTGAATATGTAAGAAAATGTTTGAGAAATTTTTCGATTTTTAGGTTAGATTATCGATGTCCCGACAGTTGAAAAACATCTCTCGTGTGATTTCATATCGATGAATCAAAGGGAGGTTCACTTACATATAAGTTTGATGAACTTCTCCTATTATTACTAATTGGTATAAGGATAAAACCTCAACATGTTTATGTGTAGTTAACTCTACTCTTGTGTATGTCTTATTATATACAAGTCTAATAACAAATTCAACACTTATCTCCTAGCCATTTTCTTTCCTCTGTCTAACCTGTACCAAAAAAAAATTGAAGTATAAGTACAATCATAGTTACTAAACGTTAGAGTATATGACATATCACACAAATTCTTGTGAGAAACGTTTTCTTTGAGAGACCATCTCTAATTAGGTCAATCCATTATATATTTTTTAAAATATTGTAAGTAGGCATTAAAATGATATAATTAAGTAGGCGTTTAAGATATTGTGAATAGGCTTTAACGATACGGTAAGTAGGCATAAGTTTTAATGGGTTATTGGACTTGAGAGACGACTTTCAAAGAAACAGTCTCTCAAGAGACTAGCTGAACATATTATAGAGCCTCAAGGATCAGCTTAAGCTGATAGTTGAGGCCTAATAATATGTTAACACTAACAACATTCAAATAAAGAAATTTTTTGAAAAATCCCTTGTTTTTTCATAAAAGTTTAAGTGTGGCATATACTCGATAAAGTTAGTGTTTTTTAAGAAAAAGGTAGATAAATAAAGAGAGAATAAATTGTGTGGTTGAAATTAAAAGAGAGTTAAAATGTATGGATGAGATTAAAAGAAAGTGGTGGGTCATAGTCCAAAAATAGAAATGAAGCAAATTAAGTGGGACGGACCAAAATAGAAAATGTTGCAAATGAAATGGGACGGAGGGAGTATAGATCTAGATAATGTGAATCTTTGATAAATCAAACATTTGATGAATAGTCATTTCTTGTAATGGCATCATTTTTGATTTAGACAAATAGTTACTTGTGGTTTTTCCCAATTCTTGATTATTTTTACAACCGCCAAAAGTTTACTCTAAGGTGATAAAATGCTAAAAATAGGTTTTCTTCCTGTTTTTGTGTTTACACCCAAATTAATAAAAGTATTATTATACAACTAAATAAAGTATATATATTTATATCTTAACTTTAGACAAAAATAGAAAAAAAAGAGTATCACAAAGTCATAATACTGTAAGAAGCCACTTCTATTGAAGGAGTTAGAGTAGAGAAGTCCCCTCACATTTATTCAATGCTTTCATGCTCTCTTTTTCCCTTTAGTTTACTAATACTTAATTGTCTTCATAGTTAGATAAAAAGGTATCGTATATCATTATTATTTATCATTATGTATGCTATATTAAGTTAGAAAATCGTAATCAATCACCGTGATTTGTAAATCACTATAAAAAAATAAAAAATATACTAATAAAATAAACAAAACACAAAAAGGTAATTTACAATTTTCAAAATGTCATCCTATTAAATCTCTGAGTGTGATTTGCCAAGTTGGCAAATAATGGTTATTTACCTAGAGTTGCTCATTATTAAGTATGTATACATCAATTTTAAGTTGCAAATTACCCTTTTGTCTCTTTGAAATTATTATTATAATAGTGATATTTTTCATACAATATGTCATTACCAAACATAAATAGCAATCTCAAAATGACGGAAAAGTGTGTACATGTTGTAAACCATACTAATGTATGTTTATTTTTGGAAAAAAATAATATTAATAATTCAACCTTTTGTTCATCCGTTGTGAGTAATCCAACTTTTTGATTATTTTCTAATAATCCAACGTTTGCGATGTCCTTAGTTTGCTGTGAATAATTCAACCTTTATTTTAGTTTGCTAGCAACATACCCTATCATTACCCATTATTAGTAATAAGGTATATTGAAGATAAATTTATCATAAAGGTCGGATTATTAGAAAATAATCAAAAGGTGGGATTATTCATAGCGGATGAGTGAAAGGTTGGATTAAAAATGTCAATTTTTTCTTTATTTTTTGTGTAATTTTACATCAATTTTATTTAAGTTGCAAATAATCTTTTCGTCTCTTCAAAACTATTACTGGTAGTAGCATTTTCTTCACAAAATATAATTATCAGACATTATTATTAGTATTCTAAAAATGGATGGAAAATTATGTACTTAGGCCTTGTTTGGATTGAGGGGAAGGAAGAGATTTGGAGGGATTAAGTCCCTTCATTTTGTTAACATCCAAATCTCTGCATAAGAGGAAAGATTTGGAAGGAAAATGAAATTCTTTTTTTTCCCCTTCCCTTCCTTCCTATACAAATAATGAAGTATTTCCCTTTCTTTCTTTCCCCTTCCTTTCCTTTCTTTTCTTTCCTAATTCGCTATCCAAACATAGTGTTATTGTAAACCACACTTAATTATGTTTATTTTTTGTGTAAATTAAAGAAAACTTAAACTTATGGCTTCAAGGTCACATTTTCTCACTTTTTTTTCCTAATTTTAGATGCTAAAATACAAGCAAAGCTACGTGAGAACCTCTTGTGTAGACTTGGTCCACTCTAAAATAGTATGGATCAAGTTTTAAAACTCTTATTCCTACCCTCTTCAGTACCTTCACTCTTCATTACATACCTGTTGTAAACCATGTTTATTTTTTAATTTTAATTTTAAGTTTTAAAATTTTATTTTTAAATTTTTAAATTTTTAAATTTTTTTAATATTTAATTTTGTTGTTTGTTTTTTTTATTTTTCATTTTATTATTTTTTTAATTGTTTAAAGTTTTTTATATTTTTAAATTTTTTATTTTTTAAATTATAATTTTTAAAATTTTAATTTTAATTTTTAATTTTTTAATTTTAATTTTTTTTATTGTTTTATTTTTTTTAAGTATAAAGTGGAATAGATAAAGTGTAAGAGTATAAGTGGAAGTGTGGAGTGAAAGAGTGGGTAGGGGAGTGAAGTGGAGTGGAGTGGAGTAAAGTAGAGTGTAAGATGTGGTCCACAATAATATTAGTGTGGACCAAGTCCATACTAGACTTTTTCAAGCTATATGGTAGCGGGTAGTCCTAAGGTATTTGGTTAAAACTCATGTATGTGGTTCACTATATTTTTTGACCTAGTAGATTATCATCGTATCAAAAAAGAGATGCGTAAAAATAGTGTGATTGATTTAATACTATTGGGGAAATATTTTACCAATTTATAAGTGATTTTACTTGATATAAAATTTGGAAAACCGTGAATCATGTGTATAGTAGGTGAGGTCATTTGCGTGTTATGTTGATGCTAGATCGAATAAGTTGTGGTTTGGTTTGATATCGAGTCAAGTCATATACATATCGGGTTGAAGTTGGATTTGGGTTAATAAATTCAGACACAAATCGCATTCGGTGAATTGTATTTTTTTCGATTAATATCGGGTATGTATCTTTCTTACCTCATGTGCAAATCGGTGAAAACAATGTAATCTATTTAATATCGGATCATATGTCAACATTAAGTCGGATTCAAATCAAATTCGGTTTACCACAATTCAAATCAACCTACGGATCAGATATACATGTGGGTATGGATCGCTTTTGCATTTCAGAACCATTGATTTTGGGTTATGATTTATTAAATCTTTACTTCATTGGCCCATACATCAACCAACCCAGCCTATTTACATCTCCAAAGAAGAAAATTAGAAAACAATAAGCTTTGTAGAAAATAAAATTTCCAAATAAGCTTCATACAATTTTACTTATCAAAATAAGCGTCTACGTGTCAAAATTGAGGTCAAATATTTGTCCGCTGTTACTATTAGCGAACAAAAAAATCGACAAAAAAAGTCAAAATTTTTTGTTTATTGTTACTAACAGCGAACAAAAGTAAAACAATATCATAACTTTAAAAATCATAAATGTAAGTCATTTGATGATTAGTGCATATCACACCGAACTAACATGTATTTGTTTTTTATTTATTTCTAACTTTATGACATTGTTTTTTTTGTTTGTTGTTAGTAATAGCAAACAAGCCTTGATCTTAGACTGGGTCACGCATAAAGACACTTATTTTAAGAATTAAATTTTTTATTTTGAAATTATTTTTCTACAAAAAAGCTTATTTTATTTAATTTTTCTCTAGAGAAAGGCTCAAAAAGATATCAAATATCAGCAAGTCTCATGAGAGACTGTCTTTTTGAGAGACGCCTCTCACACCTAGTCCATTAGAGTTTAATTCTTACTCTTATACTATATTTTCCTTTATGGGCCGACCCAATTAGAATTGGTCTCTCAAAGAGACCGTCTCTTACAAGAATTTGTGATCAAATATTGGGGCAAATTAATATGAGCCTCAAGTCCTTTTACTTTATACACAAATGAGGGCCTATTTTGTAAGTTTCAGGCTTGAGAGGCCTTGACAGCCCACTTTTCTTGGCACGTTAATGCAGATGGAACATAACATGTAGTGTGATGTATATCATCATCATCAATTTAATACTTATTCCGTTCAAAAATAGAGATGTAGTATGATGTATACAATACTACCTCCTATTCGGCTTAAATGGGACATCTTTTATTTGGCACTATTCACTCATCACTCTTAATTTGTATTTTATTCTTAATCTATAAGTTAAAACATAGTCATGTGTAGAGCTGTTCAAAAGTGACCCGACCCGAAAACCCGAACCGAAACCGAAAGTAAATCGACCCGAAAATGTCTTTCTTTTTTAGGTTCATCGAACCGACAATAGCCGAACCGATGTTGGACCCGAACCGATTGACAACCGAAAATATGAAAGCTGAACCCGATCTGTAACCGATTTTTGTAACCGACACATAGCCGTTAACCGAGATTATCCGAACCTAAAAATGACCGACCCGAGTCATATCCGACCCGTATCATGCTCGAAACCGAACTCGATCCGGCTAAAACCGACTTAACCCGAACGAATTTTAGATCGAATTGCTTTAAACTGACGTAATTTTTAACATAGAAGTATGATATACTTATATTCAATCATCTTATTAGTTAATTTAATAAAGTTATAGATATTTTAATAAATTAAATTTTATAAATACATGATTTCATATATTTAGAGTTAATAATCAATGGTCAATGTTTATTTAACTACTTTTAATTGTATTTGATGAAAATTCATAGAACTTTATATTTTTAATTTCCGGGTAAACAAGTAGAAGTAAGAAATTAATAATGATCACTAATTGATTTGCATTTTAACTATTTTGCATTAAGTAAAGGGAATCTTGTCATCAATTAAAAATTCACTAACAACTTATTTTGATATTGACTCGATCAATAATAATTAATAATACATAGCCGAATTCTGTTTTTTTAGAAAATCGAACCCGATCTGTACTCGACAAAACCGAACCAATTATTAACTGATGACAACTCGACACCGATTAAAACTCGACCCGAACTTCAACCGATGTCAAACCGATAGCTCGAATAACCGATCTTTAACCGAACCGTGACTAACCGACCTGACCCGAGTGTGACACGTCATAACAAACAACCGAAAAATAATCGATCTGAAATACAACCGAACCGAATGACACCCGTCCGAAACCGACCCGATCACCCGAATGAACACCTCTAGTCATGTGGGATCTTGTTTGATTCGTCTCAATAAAAGGATTATTAATATCAAATTTCTATAATTTTTAATCAAGAATAATTTGAGATATTAAGAGTTAAAATGTTGCCTCAGCAAGTGTGAAAAATTAAATGGGACATTTAGGCTGAATAGGAGGGAGTATATATTTTTGAGGAAATTTTGCATCAGGCCGTCTTAATATGAAATCAATCCATACAATTAGTCTTCTTTTCAGGAAATCAGTCCTTTGACTTTAAAAATTGTACCTATGATATTGATCACTTTAAATCATAATTGAACATTGTACGATTATAACTTTATAAATGTTTAAATTAAGTTTAAAAATGATCACTCCAATATAAAAGGCTTCACTGTAAAATCGTCTCATTTGAATATTAACTATTACTTACTCGGTCCCAATCATCTTGTTATATTTATAAGAAAAATGATATACTTATCAATGTACACGATTCAAGATGAATGTAAATGTAAATGTAAACTTCATCAATCATCATCATATATTATCCGATCCATCACATTTAAATTCATCATGATCGTTGGATGAACGTAAATATAAATTTAAGCTTTGGCTGTGTGTTATATATTTGCCACATTGAATTTTGCAAGAAGAATAAACTAGCAATTAGAGACCGTGTTATTGAGAAACATATCTCAAGTTCAGCCCAATAAAAATTATTCTTACTTATTGTATTCTTAATGTCTGCTTACATTATCCTTAATGCCTACTTTCAATATATTAAATGTCTACTTACATTATTCCTAATACTTACTTACAATATTTTAAAAATATAAATGAGACAACTGCATTAAAGATTGTCTCTCGGAAATACCGTCTCAAAATAATTTGTGGTAAACTAGTGACAATTATCACCACCAGTTTGCAGGAAGAAAAAATTGGTAATTGATATTCACTATTGCTTAACATCATCATCATCATCATCCTACCCATCATCATCATCATCCTATCCAGTGCTCACAGAAAACTATGAACAGGGTCAAGGAAGGGAAGGACGGCGACAACTCATACCCCATAAAGGAGAGCGCGACCAAAAGGTGTCTCCCGTATTGCTAACATCATATATATTTATTTTTTACAAAAATATAACATTGTCTTTCACTTGTTCATTGTTACTAACAGGTAATAGCCAACAAAGTCTAAATTTTGGTGTTCTTAAAAAAAGTCTAAATTTTGGTCTTGACAAACCCAGATTTTAGGTTCAAAGTTCGAATCTTTTTTAAAAAACTAATATTGTTGGGATGGTGTATTTTATAACGATAATAAATTTAAGATAATGTGCACATTTTATAAGTTATTAGAGCTCTTACTCTTATTGAGTTATAGTTTGGGATATTTTCTTGCACCTTGCATTTCTCCGATTATATGCTCGAAACCATTTTTTTTTTTAATTTAAAAACATGTTTATTTCTAACTTTCGTGAAAACCCATAAAATAATGGGTAGTTACCCCATAACACCTCAATGTTTTTTTCTTGTCTGTGTCTAGTTATGGCCACTAGCTATCACTTTCCAATATTTAAGTGCTCGGTTCAGGGTGGCCTGGGTTGGACATTTCAAACGTTGAGAGCCATAACTTTTGAACGAAAAGTTATCAAAAACAATCCAATTTTTCATCATCTACTATGAATAATTGCATTATTTTTTAATAATTTTATCTTTAATATGTAATTGTTTTCAACATATTCGGTGTAGATCAGTAGATGGGAGGGGTTGTAGTGGTTTAGGGCTAAAATTAGTATGCTAGGAGCAAATACATAACATGTAAATATTAAATTTAAAAATTCAAATATAAAATTATTCACAACGGATAAAAGATTGAATTATTTTCAACAAGTTCAAAAACCATAACTTTTATTTGTCTAAAATGTCGATTAAAAATATATATTTACAATGGTGAAAGAAATTGAACATATCAATTATTACATAATACAAAATTTAAAAAAATTAAGTTCTCATACACGACCATCTTCATATATAGAGTATTTTGTATTTTGACTTTAGTATAAAGATTAATTAGTGTTGAAATGAAATTGAAGATCACAATATAAATCAGTTTGTCTTTGAAGATCACAATATAAATCAGTTTGTGTTCTGAGACCGTCTCTTATGTTCAGTCCATCAAAACTTCTCACAAGAATTTGTGCAACACAAAGAAGTTTACGTAAAAAAAATTAGTGGGCCCAAAACATGGGTCTTGTTGAACTCCCTTAAAGGCTGGCCCACCCACATATAATACCTTGCTCACATAATGCTCAATTAGTTCATGTCAACATGCATGCATGTAATTAATTGTTTCCTTATTTAAACAATGATGGAAAGCCAAGTGGATCGAGTGTATTCGTAGGCGAAGCCACACCGGGCCGTCGGAGGCCTGACCCCTTGCCGAAAAAACGATTTTTTCTAATTTTGGCTTTGGTCCCCTTACTAGTATATTATATAATTTAACACATAATTGTAACAAAATTTACTATACGTCAATGGTAGGGATAACATATTTGTAATCTAAGGTTACTGGATCAAACACAAATTGAACTTATTATTTCTTAGTATACTAATAAATTTAAGGAAAAATTGTTTCTAAAAAGTCAACCTTTTGGCCATCTGCAAATAAAGAGTCAACATTTCATTTATTTAATAAAAATACAACCATTGTCTCATTTTTGCAAATAAAGAGTCAACGTTTCATTTATTCAATAGATTTAGAGTTGAAAACTTATCTGCTATCCCTTTATTTGCAAAAATAAGACAAAGGTTGTCTTTTTATTGAATAATTAAAACGTTGACTCTTTATTTGCAGATGGCCAAAAGGTTGGCTTTTTAGAAACAATTTTTCCTAAATTTAATTAATACAATAATGTCATTATTATATATTATCATAATTTCACATTCATCCTTTTTTTAGTATGTGTGCTTATATTTTTGCTATTTGAATTTTAATAGTGTTTCTTTTAGACTTAGAAGGAAAATATATGGAGTTAAAAACACTGATTTTTTTTCACACGGAGTAATTATAGGAAAATTTTAATTCTTTTTACTATAATTCAAGTTAATTTCAGTCTATATAATTTTAAATAATTTATATATGTTTAATGGTGAATCTAGAATTCAAAATGGCCAGTTGTAACATACAAAGGAAATATTGAGTCTATGACTTGATTAGAGAGAAATTATGAGACAAAATAATTAGGATATCGAATTATGATTAATTGGAGTTGATAGGTTGTTGAATGGGTTGTGAACGCAATTCAACTTTGTTTGGGGTTGGGGTGAATTTTAGTTATAATTTGTATTATGTAGGGAAGGTTAATTTATGTTGTAATTTGAAGTAGAAACGTCTACGTGTTGAAGTATAGGGTAGTCCAATCCAATTACTTAAGGTTGAATGTGATTCAAGATGGTCAAATGTGGTTAAAGATCTTCAAATAAACCAAAACGAACAAAGGTTACTAATCTGTGGGTGACATCTGGGAAAGCCCCTCCGATGCTTAAGTCAGAACGAGGTTGAATTTGAAATGTGACAATGAAATTACTTAGAGAGAATATGGGAGAAAAACCTTCCTTCATTAGGACATTTTGTGAGTATTTATAGTCGTTTGCTTCGTACTAATGTTGAAACTGACCGTATCTACTTTTCGGACCGATAAATCACGAAACAGATAGATACGTAATCCGAAACTGGGCTTGACTATGTTTGACTTGGGCTTGACCATATATAAAGCCCAAGTAATATTAGGGCCTTAAACGCAAAACTTATTTTAAATTTAAGGTAGGGTCGATTCACGACACCATATTTTTATGATCGAGGAACAATTTTAAATCGATTACTTTGATGAGTAAAAAATAATTTAGTTTGATAAATTAATACTTATATCCTTTGATTATTTGCTACCAAGTAAATTTGACACCTTTTTCGTTATTGGATGGGTATAGAACCAAATTATCCAAAACATAATTTATTAATTACAGATTAGTATTAATAAATGGCCTGGGGTTTAGTTTTGACCAGTTTAGTTAATTTGGAAATTTGATGAGAATATATTTTAAGATACTCTCAAGTATTAGTTAAAAATTGAAATTATTTTGTTCTAAAAAACTGGCCAAAACTTACCTAGGCTACTAAAATGGGGTTTTAATTTATTTTCTTTTTTTTTGAGGATAGTTTTAATTTATTTTCATTAGGCATTTAATAGGTGTCAATGAATCGGTTCAATAGCGATTAAAGCTTAAGTTGATGGTTGAGATTATAGAATGTGTATTGATCCTATTGTCTTGATTTGTATTTAATCTTAAGTTGAAACATAAGTTGGCTCTTTTTATATTCGTCTCAATGTAAATTTATTGATATCAATTTTTTATAACTTTTAATTATACAAAATTAGAAATATTTAGGATTAGATATTGGCAAACGTACAAAAAGCAAAGTGCGGTTATAACTTGTAACACATGCTCTCTTCATAAATAGCGTTAAATATTCTAATTGAATTAATGAGGGGTGGATGAGATTCGAACTTGAGATTTCTTATCGTTGTCTTCTGATATCATATCAAGAAACCAATTCAACCAAAAAATTAAGTAGATGTTGAGCCCCAAGACTTATTTTGTTGTCTGAGGGTACGTTTTTTATAACTTATTGTTTCTCATAGTTGAATTATTTATTTCTTCCACTATAAACTCGAATAATGAGTACCAAAAATAATGAGATTTTTTTCTCAAATAACCTTAAATTAGTGTCCGTCGTCATTGGTTCGCACTTGGCATGCGCATTCATAAACACTACAATTGGTTTATTTCTTTAATTTAATTATCCAATACCACAAAGTAATACAAATATTGCATTAAGAGAATTTATTTTTGACATTAGATAAGATGCCAAAGAGCTAGACAACATACTAGTAGAAATATAGGTTAACTTTTTAATATATGGGCCTTTTATTTTGGACAAGTTATAAAACTGGTAAAATTTAATAAACAGGAAATTTAAGTTAAAGAATAAGGCAAAAATACATAAATGATAAAAGTGAGTGGTTAAGATGAAAAGTATATAAATCTTAGATGAGATTAAAAGACATAGAGTGAAATTATTGCTAAAAAAGAAAAAGTTGCAAATTGAGAGAAAGAGAAGGACAACCTTAATAGATTGATCATATTTTGCTCTAACCAAAAAAAAAATCGTTATTATCTATCGAGCAACCTCTTAAATGAGATTGTTCTATGGTGAAACAGTTCAAAGTGATTCCTTTCAACAACTAAAATGAATGTTTTAATATTCAGAGATGAAAATATAGTGAGCTTTAACTTTCACCTTTATGGTATGACTTCGATTCTTACTATTTTACCTGTTAAAATTTATGTACCCATTTTAACATTCTAAATGATGTTAAACATTAAATATTTTAAAAATAAATATACTTTCTCCCTTCCTTTTTATTTGTCCACTTTACCTTTTGTACGCATTTTTTAGCAAATTTTAAGCCCTAATATTGCTAAGTACGCATCATAAAAAATTATAAAAAATACATATTAAAAAACTTTACATCAAGACAAATCTAAAAAGATCTCACATAAATATATATTTTATCATCAATATATACTTCAAAAATCTAATTTAAATTTCTTTCTCTAAAAATAGACAAACTTAAAATAGACAAATAAAAAAAAAGCCCCATATTTAGACTTTTTAACTCAAATCAAAACCATCAACATCGTATTCGTATAAAGCATAATTTGCGTTATCTTCTAAATTATCTACTCCACGAACTCGATATTCCCTTTTTTTTGTCGCCCACAATATTTAAAAAAAAAATAATATATACATGTCCCTAGATCTTTGTACATCCTACCCAAAAATATACCAACCCATCCTCTTGCAAAAATTAAAAAAAATAGAAGCAAGCAACTAAAATCCCTAGATTTTATAGTTGACCCCACCTTGTCACCATCTCTTGACTATATCTTGTCTAATCATAATTAGTTACTTCAATTAAATATTACCACTACATTAAGTTAGGTAAGTGTGATTAGACTACTCCCACATGATATTCAACTTCGTAGTTTCATTGTTACTATTTTTTTTTTCAACTTGTATAAATTCTTTGGATTTTAAATTTCAATCGCCATGATGGTGACTACAGGTGTTCAACAGGCCGGGCGAGGTTGGGCGGGTCAAAATTTAAAGGGATTGGGTCGGGGCGGATCGTGTCAAATGTTAAACGGGGCGGGGCAGATCAAGCCCGTCTAAATCCGACCCACTTTGACCCATTTTTTAAAAGTTAATAAAAACAATTTGTTATTATATTTTATGACTCGTTGGGTCGATCCACTTATGTTTATAATAATATAATTTAAAAATAAAACAAAAAAAGTGGTAAATTTTTTTTCGCAATTAATTCTTATAATTATCCGGCCCGACCCTTTACACCAAGGCCCGCTAATAACTCGCCCCGTTATTAACCCGACCCGCTAATGATCCGTTAAAATGTGATCCGACCCGTCCCGTTGAACACCTCTAATCGTGACAAATCGTAATAGATTCGTATATAAAATTTCATGATCACCATTAAGCTGTTAATAGATAGACTACATATAAACTTAACAAAAATTATCTTTTTTCAAATTATACGTAACAATAGTCTAATAAATTTATACATTAATTATTACCTCCCCTTACATATGAACCTCACTACAACATAATTTGCTTTTAGTGAGATATATTTAGTGACATTTAATTTAAATGTCGTTATTTTAAATTGCTAATAGTATATATAGATGATTTAGTGACATTTATTAGACCGTTTAGCAGCATATTAAAAAATTACACAAAAGCTTTTTACGACATAGGATCTAGTGACATTTCTCACAAATGTCGCAATAGATTATAGTAACAATTACATATGCCACTAAAGAGCAAATAAAGTATCGCTAAATCACTTTATAGTGGAACATTTAATAAAAATCAATAATCATATATGAATTAATGACATTTTTTTAATGCCACAAAATTCAATGTCGCAAAAACTAAAATTTGTTGTAGTGCCTATTATTTTTCAAGAGCTCAAGTGGCCTCTAATAATATAACTATAATAGAGAATTCATTATAAGGTCATATGGATTAGCTTATAACTACCCTTGGGCTCATATACACAAGTCTAATAATAAACACAAATTCTTGTGAGAGACGGTCTCTTAGAGAGACCATCTCTCAGAAGACTAGCTAAATAATAAATACGTGAATAAAATTCACATAAGTCTAATGAGGTTTCTTAATAAGGTTTCTTAAATAGCAGCCTACCATGGTTATATTTAATTAGATTAGGGTATTATTTGTGGTTTAAAAATAATACAAAAATAAATAAATAAATAAATAAAATAAATATATGAAATTAAAACAAATAATAAGTTTATGGATTAGATTTAAAAAGAAATATGAAGACTAACTAAAAAAGAAAATAAGACTCATGAAAAATATTAACACGATGAAAACCATAGGGATAAGCAAAACTTTTATAAGACATTTAGATCGTAGATGATGACATTAGGGATAAAGCAAAACTTTAATAAGAAATTTAGATTGTAAATGATGACATAAAGAGTAAACTATGAATTTATGTCCATAAATAAAAATTGAACGTACTCAATCAATATAGCAATTATAAATTTAAACATATACAACATGTAAATAATTATTTCAAAGAAAACAAGTATGATAACAATAGATAAAAAAAATATCTCTAAACTGCCAATGCCCAAATATATTAAAAATGGTCACAAAAAGAAATAGTAACTAAATTTTAATCGAATATCATTGTTTTATAGTCTCTCTATCCATAAACTTTACCTTTTATTTTTTAGTTTATCTCATTAGTTACGTCTTATTTTTATGTTTATCATGATTTATATTTTTTTAAAAAAATTTCATCTACAATTTAATCTACGTATTTTTTTCATCCTTTTCACGTATTTCTCTCATATTTCCGTACAACACCATTTTATTTTTATTTTTAAAAATTTATCCACCTATGATCTTTAGGCTAATTAAAATTGGTGGGACATTTATCCAACGTCGACATCAAAGTCTCTATCAATAAACAACAATCTTAAATTATTAATTTGCTTTAGCTATAATTTAAACCCATTCAATTAAATTGGTTTTTGTAAAGCAACATGCATGACTTTTTTTGTATGCTTTTGTTTGTAGCGAGGTTGATTAAAGGCGTATAGCCACTAATCAAATACTAATTAATCTTGTCTCTATCTCTATAAATTTATACTTCATATTTTTTTATTTTAGTTCTTTTTTTGTAATTTGTTTATCATTATTATATTCTTTAATGCATTTCTATATATATAGACAGGAGAAATAATTTGCATTCTAACTTATAAGTATCCGGTTAAAATGTAACTCAATAATAACTCTCTTAAATATCTAGTGGAATAGTTGCTTATGGTGTTGATCAATTGGGATTCACAATATGTTGTATTACTATTGTGTGTTATTGTTGCTACTCCGACAAGAAAAATGGTACGGTTGTTTGGACGAGCAACCTAATTAATTATCGATTTTTGTAAGTAAATTGCTTGCACGAGTAACTGTTTAGTTAGGCAAACAACTTATTACGGAAAATATTGTGTCGCTTGATGTCAAATGTGTTCAAGCGAGAAATTGTTGAGAAATAAACTTAATGTTTTTTCGATAGCACGTGCTATCATGTGTTCTAATACATCTACCATGAATACAAATAGATTGGAGAAGGTTAATCACTACAACATAATTTGCTTTTAGTGAGATATGTTTAGCAACATTTAATTTAAGTGTCGCTATTTCAAATTTCTTATAGTATATATAGAGGATTTAGTGATATTTATTAGAGCCTTTAGCGGCACATTAAAAAGTCACAATAAAGCTTTTGACGACATAGGATCTAGTGACATTTCTCACATACAAGTTGTATAATAGAAAAACATCTTATTTAAAATTTTATCTCCAATAATTGAATTATTGAAATATTTTATGTAAAATGAACATAAAAAAACTGAACTATTTCTAATAAAAAAGGGCAAATGAAGATTAGGCAAATTAAAAGTAACATCAAAATGTATGGTCCAAAATTCCTAAACATTGCAATCTAATTACGTTGATACTCCTACTATTTCTAGATATTACTTCTTCCGTTCCATAATACTTGCCTTTCGTTCCATAATACTTACTTCTAATAGTGAAATTTTTCCACACATCATATCACACTCAGTCGTAAATATTATGGAACGGAGGTATATTGTAAGTGTCTTAAAATAGTAACTCTTTCCATTCTAAACAAATATCTCATTTTTTGGCTCACTTTACTTGAATTTTCCCATTTCTATCT
The DNA here is from genome assembly GCA_019425755.1 of Amaranthus cruentus. Classification (NCBI taxonomy): domain Eukaryota; kingdom Viridiplantae; phylum Streptophyta; class Magnoliopsida; order Caryophyllales; family Amaranthaceae; genus Amaranthus; species Amaranthus cruentus. The sequence continues at coordinate 13,278,207 of CM033460.1, forward strand.
TGAGTAATATTTTTAACAAATTTGAATATCTTATTTGTGATCTCCGTCTTAATTTGTAGATAAATGGATACCTTTTTTGGTGATACACTCTTTAAATTGTACATATGAAAATTCTTTATTGTGATCCCCTCTTAGTAAACAACTTTTTGTTGTGGTTTCTTTCTTGCCTTAATAAATCTGTAAATTTTAAATTAAATATTTACTATAAATTGAAGGAAGTAGTACCTAGTTTATTTTCAAGATATTGAAAGTATACAACACATTTTATTTTAGTTTTTTTTTAAAATTTGATACATTTTTTTTTTTGATTACTAATGTCATTATTTAGTTTGATATTTATCCACACATATTCTCATCAGGATCGTTTCTGATCATAAGCAAAGTAGGCACTTGCCTAGGGCCTTGAGTTAGAAAGGATCTTAAAATTAGAAAATGCTAGTTAATGAAGATAGACAATTATAAATTTACAATTTATGAGTAGTTCATTATCATTTAAGAATTATATGACACATCTACATTTTTAATGCTAATTATTATATAGGGTTCATATTTGTTATTTTTCCAAACACCTGTTTATGTTCAGATTCGACACTCTATAGAGAGGGTATGTTCCTTTTAGATTGCCTAAGGCCCATATAGTGCCAAGAACGACACTGATTCTCATAATCTTTTACTTTCTCGAGCCAGAAAACTTCTTTGGTCGCGCTTTCTATTATAGTTATGAGTTGCCACCGTCATTTCCTCTAAAATCATATCCATAATTTTCTATGAACGAGATATACTGGATAGGATATAATGATGATGATTTCAATTGTTGTAATAGATCAGGATTAGATGTTTCCAACAAACAGTCTTAAACCATCTAGTCAAGATAAGATCAAATTATGATCAAAATGTCATAATGGTTTCAAGAAGTGCTTTTAATTTTAAGAAAAAGAAAGCGGAGCAAACAAAATGCATTTCTGTTTGATTTGATTGGAAAATCCCTGTAGACTGTTGTAAACTCGTGAGAACAATAAATTATTGGCTCATTTTAATTGGACCTTTTAAAGTTCTAACAAATACTTCTATAAAATAAACTGTTTACAAATTGACTGGTTCAAATTGAGGTCTTATTATTTCGGTTAGTTTTCAGGTAGTCGGAATTTTAGGTTAAGTTGTCGAAAATTTTGTATTTCTGGTCTGATTTAAATTTTAATATTTTTAGTGAGTTCGTAATTGAAGAAAAAAAGTAAAGGCATTGAGTATTGTAGTTAGTTAGTAAAAGTCTTGTAAAGACTTTTGGAATGATTGTAGTTCGCCAATTATTAATTTTTTTTTTTTGAAGTTGAACTGCAAAAAGTGCTTGATATGCGATTTTTAAGTGATCTGGAAAATTGTCTTTTAAGTCAAATTGTGGTCAAAACATTACTTAGATTAGCCTCATTTATTTGTGTTTGACATTTTATCCACTATTCTCTAATAAATAGCAAACAATCAAAAATATAATTTTACCAAATACTTTAATAACAACTAATTTGAATAATTGTACTATCAATTAATATTTTCAGCTCGTGAAATAAGACAATATAGTCATTTGGCAAATAAACTATGAGGTTTTAGATACTCCCTCCTTTCCTTTTTGTTTGTCTCTTTAAATTTTTCCACTTTAGGAGAGAGAAGTTTAAATTTGATTTTTGAAGTATATATTGAAGACAAAATATATTCATGTGAGATCTTATTAGATTCATCATCATGCAAAGATTTTTAATATATAATTGTTACAATTGTTTATAATGCGTACTAAGAGATATCGAAACTCAAAATTTGCTTTGAAATGCGTATAAAAAGTAAAGTTGACAAACAAAAAGGAAAGGAGGGGTATGAAACTATATTTAAAGTTATTAAAAATTAATTTCAGATTAAAAATAGTTAATAACTAATGTAAAAAAAGCTAAATAAGGAGAAACTTTTCAATGAATAAAAAAACCACTCACTTAATAAGTTTTTTATTTTTTGCTATTCGATCAACAAACACGTTACTACATACCCGCAAGCCTGCAAAGTGCAAAGGGTTAACCCTTTTCCATTTAAAAGAAAAAATAATAAATTAATTTGTAAGGCTGCAAATTGATTTATTTGATATCAAAAACTTACAAAATCAAACTTAAAAACCAATATAAATAAATTAACATCCACATCATTAAATTTTTTTAATTGAAACATTCACATTAAAATCAACATAAAGACGTTCAAGGGGCATTCATTAACCAGAATAGAATTAATGTTAAATAATACACTAAAATAATATGTTAAACTTTTAGTTATATAAGTATTAGTACTTGAATTATATTTAATAAAAAAAATTTAAATTCATCAGTATTTCACACGTCAAATATATGGAGTATTATTTATTTCGTATTATAGTATTTCAAATTACTATTTGAAAAAATTATCTATAATAATCCAATATATTCGTGATTTTTTTATAGTAGTCTCACTTAATGATTAATTACGAATAATCCCAACTTTAATGGGTATTTTTCTAAAGTAAGTCGAGTGACTAGATGACTTGCTATAGCAAGTTTTATTTTTTAAAAAAAAAATAAATTAAAATAAAATGTCGAAAAAATGTTAAAAAAATTTATGATTTTTTTTATTGTTTAGAATATTTTATGTAAAATTTAAAACTTTTTAACTAATTTTAAATTAATTTACAGTTTACTTTTTTGGTGAATTACATACTATAACAGGTCATCAGATTACCAATTTACTCTAAGCAAATCCTTTCTTAAAGTTGGGATTATATATGATTAATTAATATGTGAAATTGTTAATGAAAAATCACAATATATATGATTAATTAATATGTGAAATTGTTAATGAAAAATCACAAATAAATGAATTATTCTAGGTAATTTTCCTTATCGTTTTTGTTATCTAATGTACCTTAAGTATTTGCTTATATACATGAGAAAATCATTAATTTAGAAAACAAAGCATAATTAAAATCATAATCATAAATAAATAATAGAAGTAATAATCCAACAATGAAACATAATTCAAGAAAAAATACAATCCAATCCATAATTCTTCTAAGTTCCCAATTCCCATCTGTACAATACAGTACATTTACATCTACATGTACATCCATTTTTTTTACCCTTTTTGTTTACTTTTTTACTACTTTTACCCCCCTTACAAAATACTTCCCATATAGAAAAATTCGCATAATAAGAAACATTTTTACTGCTCAACAGTAAATCCTCAAGACTAGATTTTTTTTCCCAATATTTACAAGTGAACCAAAAGTTGAAATTCGTCTTCATATCCACAATCGGTAATTTTTAATATCCGAAATAAATTCTTTAATTAACCCGATAATATTATTTATTATTATTCATTTTACTTTTGATTTGTAATATTATCCATCCACGTCATCAGTATTCACTTCACCAACTCAGAAACCCACTCTAAATCAGGTACTGAACTCACTGATTCAACTCGTTCACATTCCAACGAGTTTTCCTTGCTCAGCTTCGCGTATATTTTTGCTCGCAAATCTTTACCCGATTCAACTCGTTCCATTGGAACTTCCTCCGAGGTATTAATATGCCACGGGTCAACTAGGCTGAGTCCGGACCGAGTCGGTGTCCGAGTTGGTGTGGTTGGCAGATTACCCATGTATCCTCTTGGACTCCTTGGGGATGAAGATGAACTCAACTGAACCCCCCACACATTCCTGGGTCCCATTCCTAATTTGCCAATCTGTAACCCTCTTAAAGTATATCCGAGTTCACTCACTGAGTTTAACCCGTAACTCGGTGATAATGGGGGAGAGTCAGGGAACGAGTCGAAAACAGAGGTCGGAGAATACTCATTGTTATGTCCGACACCCGATTTCATACTCAGACTCGGAGGCGAGTCGGGAAGAGGAGGCAGAACTCGGAGATGATCAACGGAATCACAAACGAGTAGACTCGCCGGAGATTCGGAAATAGAAGGGAGAATACGAAGTTGTTCAGGAGAGTGAGCAAAGAAACATACACGACGCTTACAGTGAGATCCATCTTTACACGGACGAGTCCTGTAACGAGCAGGGTGAAGCCAGCACTCGAACACGCCATGAGCGAACTCGCACGAGTCACCTCTGTGACAACTTCCACGACGGAACTCCGGACAAGCAGTTCCAGAGTAATGGTACTTACGTGGATCCCTCCGGCGTGCTTTCTCACCTGGATGAGCGTACGGACATTCAGTCCAATCGTGTGATCTCCCACGCGCACACTTCCGGATCTTAAACTCGTACATTCGGAAATTATCACAGTTAAATGAGTCGAATGGGAGATCGGAAGACTCAGAATCCGAGTCATCGAACTCGGAGGAGGGTAAATAATGATTCAAAGCGGAAAAGTAAGGGTTTGTTTGTGGGGAAAAAATGGGTGTCGTTGGATCTTCATAAAGAGGATCCCAGTGTGGAATATCAACGGTTGGATGATGGTGTTGATGGATCATCATCATTTTTTTTGGAATGATTTTAACTCAGTGAGTTGATCAGAGAAGAAAACTCGGTGTTTTGTATTTGGTTTAGTGAAATCTTTTCCTCTCTCTTAAGGGAGACAAGTCATGGTGGATGATAATGGAGAAAGATGATATCCAAAACTGGTATAAGTAGAGGGTGGGGAATTAATTTAACCGTGGTTGAGTCAGTATTTTTAATCACAGTCAAATATAAATAGTCTATACTAGTACCGCCTCCGTTATAAAATACTTGCAACGTTTGCTTTTTCACATAGTCCAATACAATAACTTAATTCTTAATATCTATAATTATATAGTATTATATAAAATTATAAAAATTTGGTATTAATAATCTTTACGTCGAGGCTCGAGACGAAACAAATAAGATCTCACATGACTATGTTTTAACTTATAGATTTTTTATTAATCACGTGACTATGTTTTAACTTATAGATAAGTAAATAGTGCTTATTTTTCATGTGTCACGAGTTACGACTTTACTGAGACAGAAAAAGTAATATAGTGAGGAGAAAATCTACTCGCTGAATACCCCAAGGATTCTACGGTATTACTCTTGTGACTCAAAATATCATAAGCACTTCTAAGCACACCGGGAGTTGAGTTAATATAGAATACGACATAGTTGTACGGACAAACGTACGAATCTAGACATTACTAGGTCATTTTGAATCCACATGTACTTCCTCTGTTTTGAAATACTCGTTGCATTTTGATTGTGTGCACTATTTATAGTTCAAGCTTATTTTATATATTGAAAATTTGCGACCAATGTGTAAATAAAAATATAGTCGAGTGGGATCTTATTTGAATCGTCCAATCGCATCCTTTCATAATATTAACTTTTTATAATTTTTAGATTTGTATAATTCAGCATATAAATAAACAAAATAATGCATTGAAATACGTAAAAAGTAAAATGTAGCAAGCATAATGGAACGAATGAAGTATGAAATTTACCTCATTTGTCTAAAAAAAATTAGTCTCTACTAAAAATAAAGTAAAAATCAAGAAATGTAATTAAAAATGCAAAAACAAAAAATTATTTTATGAAAGTCTAGAAAAAAATATATAGATATGACTAAAAGATATATTGAATACAAATATACAATTGGGTGAGAATAAAAGAAAGAACGTGTATCATAACAAAATACAGATAAGCGAGGATAATGTTGAGTATTTAGAGCATGTAGGACATATCCAAAGGCTTAAGGCATGTATATATACATAGACTAAGCATAAACGTAAAAACAAACCAAACATGAGCTTGCTCGGATGCTTGCTCGTTCGAGCAACATGGTGCTCGTTTGAGCACATGCTCACAGAGTCACATGTCAGCCAGTTTGGTTCAGAACCTTCTGTTTGATGTTTTTGGTGTTTTGCTCGTTTGAGCACTTTGGGTGCTCGTTCGAGCGATTTCGAAATTTCGAAGTCAGAAACTTTCTGGAACTTGTTTTATGGAACAATGTGATTGTTCGTGAAACTAAGTTATGTTTCATGGACTAATGTGTTGTTATGAATAAATGTGTTACATCATCAATTCATGTATGGTTTTGATGAATCCATGTGACACTTCAACTCTATAAATAAAAGTGAGTGCATGGATATCACTTCACTTATTCTTAGAATCAATAATTCTGTCATCTTTCTCTCATTCTCTTGAAACGTAAAGGAGAGTGATCAACTCTTTTATTGTTTTTCTGATTTCGATCTCTACAAAAACACAAAGTCGTTTAGTTCAACTATTCGGTTGATGTGATTGATTGTATCTCTTTGTGAATTTCCGGTCTCATAACCCAAGTACCTTTGTAGGGGAAATATCACAAAATGAAAGTATCGTTGTAGCCTTCAATCTATATCAAGATTTTCGAGTGATGTTTATCGTCGCAAACTAATCTTCATTACGGTGTTGTTCATTTCATGGTTTATTCAAAGTAAGGAGTCCATTGTCATACACAAAGGTTCGCATTATTATTTCTAACAGATAATGAATTCAATGAAACGAACTTAAAATAAAAATACGGCTAATTTTTTGAAAAAAGAAATGCAAAACTTATCTTTTTTAAAAAAAAAAACTATCTTTTTTTTCTAAAGTTAACAGCTGAAATATTTTTATTTGTCAAATTTTAACTTTCAAATTTTATACATTTTATCCTAGATATGAAGATGAAACCTACATGCTAGAATACATTTGTTTCCCAAAACAACCAAATAAATTTATTTGTTTGTTAAACCTATCTACTAAAATATATTTGAAAAACAAAGATTTTTAATGATGATTTTTTAAATTTTTAGTTCCTCTATTTCTCTCAATCTACACTACTTTTTATTTTAATTTGTCCTATTAATTAAGTATATTTTTTATTTTCATTCACAAACATATTATTTATGTCCATCTTAAACATTAATTTCTATTATCTACTTGTTTGTTGATTAATTCTCGAAACCAATTCTAAAATTTATCAAAAATATTTTCGGTGCATTCTCATAAATCATAGAGACAGAGGAATTACAATTTTTTTTTGAAGACTAGGAATTACAATATCTTACTCCCTCCGTTCCCTATTGATGTTCCCATAGGGAATGTTCACGGGAATTAAGAAAAGTAGAATTAGGGAATTAAAAAATGTTTTTATGAAGTTATTGGGAAACTTGTGGGGACCATAAGGAATATAAAAATGTTAAAATGGAGTTAGTGGAAGATATGTGGGCGCATAATCATTATTAAAATATTAAAATGAGGATTAGTGAAGTTATTTTTGTCCAAAATTTGTGATATAAATGGAAAGATTCCTTATAGGAACAATAATTGAAACACCCAAAATAAAAAGTGAAAACTTCTTTAAGAAACGGAGGAAATCAAACAAACTAACAAAGAATACTTCCTCTTTGATTAAACAAAGATGGCAGTAGATAAACAGCCAGCCGATTTCAGTGATAGCCGTTGGAATGGTTTTCTGTTCCATCTTTTATTTGTGCCACTTTCAATAATATATTGTTCCCTTATTCTATGGGGACTTTACTTTGTGCCGATTTCAATAGATAAAATGATCATATTTCTATTATATTATGTTTGGGTTCGATGATTTCATTTGAAAATTTGGAATTGATTCAAATTTGTTGTTTAGCAAATTAAATTTTTTAAAATTTGGATTTGGAGTAAATTTCACTATTATTTTTCAAGTAGATAAGTTTAGTATTTGAAAATGACTACTCAAACCTTGTCATTCTCAAACACTACATTAGTGAAAAATCATGTTTTTATACTGATAATATCTTTTGATTTTAAGAGCCCGGGTATGCCTTTCCTAAACAATGCTGAGTAGAAGAAACTCCTATGGCTTAAACCTTAGTTGTTTTCATGTATTAGCTCTCTTAATCATCTAAACTTGATTTAGGAGCTATATATAACCTTTCAAAACGTTTATTTTAAACAACCCTAACTCAAAGCACAAACTTTCCCACCAAGCAAAACGCAAATCAGAAAGTCAAATTTAGACCCTGCACTAGGGTACTCGAACGAGTACCATATCAGTGGCATTCACTAGCTTCTTAAATGCTTGTGCCTCGTTCAAGGCATCTTTCTTCACCATCCTTGCCTCGTTCAAGGCATGAACCAAGACCTTCCTCAAACACCTTCTTGCCTTATTCAAGGTATCCCTTGCCTTGGTCAAGATGCTCTAAAACATCTCCTTGATTGCTTCATCGAGTAATCCAAATTTAACTCCTCATACCCCATTACACACCTGATCATTCTCTAATGTGCAAGTCATATAGTAGGCATTAGGCAATGAGATTGATAGCAAGTTAGATTCAAAATGACTATTATTTAGGAAGTAGTTTTTAGTAAATCAAGATTTGCTAAATTATTAGTATAAAAAAATGCAAAGCTATCTTTCAAGTTATGAAAATAACAATATAACAATATTTAAACACTAAACAATGTTAATAAAGTTTTCTTGGTATCAGAGTCGACTGTTTCTGATCAACTGGAATTAGAACAATATCGGTCTTCCATAAAAAAGCAATGTGCGAGTTTGAAAAGAATATGGTGTTTTAACCCAATAAAAAAAGGAATGAGGGAAGCGTTGGAAAAATAACATGCATATTATCTCACATCGAAAAATTATAGATGTATATAAACGACTAATTATGTTCACGCTATCTATAATTAGTTTTAGTAAGAAAATTCATTAGGTTTGTGTGCACCCAGCTCTCTTCTTATGCGGGTTTTGTTGTGTACAAGCCAAATAACAAATTTATTAGAATGATCAAAGTCGTTTCTAACACTAGGACAATTGACACTTGCTTAAAATTTTTAATACTTCATAAATTTTTAGATTGATACATTCTAAAATAGCGTAAACAAAGTTGATAAACACTTTTCAACCAGGTGAAGGACGTTACTTGAAAGTTTTGCCATTTCTTGTTTGTAAAATCCAATTGACTCGTGTAGTCTTTATCTTTACTGTGCTTTCTAAATTTGTTCCATTACCTACAGATCTTCCTACATTGATTGGACCACTTTTGATTTTATTTGTTTTGTCTTTTCCTACCACGTAAACAATTTAAGTGTCATGGTATTTAGTGCAAATTTACAAACGTATGCTTCAATGGATAAAACATTTTTATGTTAAATAAAAGGTCTGAGTTTCGATCTCTATCGAGCATAAATATCAATTGAGGGGTTTCTTGACCGTATGCATCCTTTTTATTCCCTCCTCGAGGGGGAACAAACATTGTTATCTGGGACGGCATTTGGTTTGGAACGGGGAACGGAAACACGGAACGCAACCTAGATTGACTCGAGAACAATTGGGTACGAGATACAATATGTATAAAATATATATATTTGAAAACAAAATTAAATAAAAATGATTATTCTGGTTTTTAGAAATCATTTTCAAGATGAATTTTTTTAGATTTCTAGGTTTCATCTCGTTTTTTTATCTCTTCTTTTTCTTTAATTTGTAAATGAAGGCCACAATACCTTCTGAAAAAGGTCTTCTACACTGGGACGTCAACTTTAGCAACTTGGAACGCGTTTCGTGGTGATTGGGGACGAACGTTCCCGGATCGCGGAACGTGGCTATGTTCCACGTTCCATGTAACTATGGGAACAGATATGGGTTGACCGCATCTTTTAGAAAAAAAATACCCCCACCCGAACTCTGCCTTGTGCGGGATATTGAAAGTGTCCATTACTTTTGCCTTATTATTTAATGCAAATTTAGTTTAACTCTGGTTGGATTTTTATTTATTTGGGGTTTTAATTTCATATGCTCCAATTTATTTTTTTAATTTATATGATAAATAGCTTATTTGATTTTTGTAGTTTTTTTACAACTTTGCTATATTGTTTTAATTGATTTGTTTCATTTATTTAATAATATTTTTATTTAGGAAAATAATTAAGTAACCTCACTTTTGATATGAAATGCCATTAGCACATTTTATCTATTTTTATATCAACAATAACACATTTTATTTTTCATGGTATGTCGCTCGATCTAAATCACAAATTTATTTTTATGGGCTACAAATATAGAAGGTATGTGGTAAAATCAACTATATAATATAAAATCATTATCCACATGTGTTTTTCTTTTTGCACTAGTAGTAAAACAAATAAAATTTAGTGAAAATCAAAATTGAGTTACGAAATGAGATAAAAATTATTAAATGATGAATTGAGTAGTTAAGATAATTAAGAGAGACAGTAAAGTTATAAATGAGGTTTAAAAAAATGAGGGTGAGATCATTGCTAAAAAGAGGTTGCAAACCAATAAAATAAATAAAAAAAGAGCCGTTCAAAGTAACATAAAAAGTATAATTCTATCAAATTTTAATGTTTATATTAGGCTGTGACAATTCGTCACATAATCTCACTGTGGCCCACTCGTGTGGATACAGAATACCCGTGGGACCACGGGTCAAGAGCATTGAGTTGCACATACACTTGGTGTCTGGTGAGGTTCATTGCTTCCCAAAACCATATGGTAGTAGGAAGAGTACCTCACCCAATATATATGCAAGTCAACAATCCACTAATTTATCAATGTGAAATCTTGTCTCACATGTGAAGTATTTCCAACAATTTAGTAATTTGTTATATTTTAGCTAGTCATGTGTTCTGTTTTTGGTAGCGACCCATAATATTTCCATCATTTTTATCTTCACGCCATTCATACATTTCTTCCACTTTTTCATAAAATACGTGTATATATATATATTTATGTATAGTTGGGATATTCTACATAAAAAGACAAAAAGTTACTCCTTAAAAAAAGCACAAATTTTGAGTTACCAAACATAATTATAGAATGTGGTATGTGATTTTGACAATGCATATATATTTCGTGGTTTAGAAGCACAACAAAACACATGCAAATGGAGTAATATAATTGTACCTACACTCACCTAGCTTCTTCAACCACCAAATAGATGAGGATGGAGCATAGTCATGACTCATATGATCTTTCTTTACTTTTGTTGGTCAAAACTCTAAAGATAATTAGAAGTACAAATATAGATTTACACCTCACCAACTTTAGATAATATCAACTTAATTAACACATTGTTCTCTTGCCTCCCCCATGTTGCACTATCTTTATTAGCACATAAAGACCTTTAAGTTATTCTTATGTTTGTAGAAGAGCTAATGGATTTAATAATTCAACCATTGTATCTATTTTGTCTTTTCTTAATTTTTCATTTTGATCTTATGATTTTTTTTTTGTTACGAGGTAGGTTGAGAGAAGGAGATTGTAATACCCCAGCCTCTTAGACTGCCGGTAACTACTTATGGAGACAGTAGATTGGTCTCACAGACCAAGAGACCAAGACAAGTCTTTTCAACGCATTTTGGCCTCACTCGTGCACATCTGGGAAAACTTTCTAGGAGGTCAACCATCCTAAGATTGCTCCCTAGCAAGCACGCTTAAATGTGGAGTTCTTAGCAAATGAGCTCCCATTAAAAGGTGTACCTTTTTGATATAAGTAATCTATTAATCTAACCAAAAACCTTACGTTGAAAAATTACAATGAATAATACAAACTTTCGTTGATTACCCAATAATAATACCAATGTTTGATTAACCATGAAAGATATCAATTTAGAGAAATATTAGCCAAGAATAATACAAACATTTGTTTAACTATTAATTATACCTATGTTTTATGTCAAATATCTAACAAAAGTTGGTATTATTTTAGGAAAACACACTCCTAAGTTAGTATTATACTATTATTCACAGTTATTTAAAAGTTGTTATTGTTGTAAGGAAATCAACGAAAAATTATACTATTATTCACTATAAATTTTTCTTTTTTCATTAATGTAGGAAAATTTTTCTTTTTTCATTAATGTAGGAATAAAATTCTAGTCATAAAACACTTTATATGAACAACGAATTGAATCAAACGAAAATAATCAAACGAAATAGTAGCACGAGATTAAACACCTAAAGAATAAATGAAAATGAATATATTGGAGGCTAACTTCAATATGACAATTTTTTTTTGCTTTTAACTTATCTCATACTTGCTCCGTTCCATAATATTGCTACTGATAGCGACATTTTCCCATTCAACATGTCTCACTCAGTAGCAAGTATTATGCGATGGGACTTATGAGGTATTAGAGATTGTAATAGATCTTTGAAAAGACTCAAAAATCATAATCATATATTTGAATTTTTTTTAAATCATTGATATGGATCAAAGTCTTATATTATTGAATTCTGACCACTAAATGGGATTAAAACTTAAAATATATCGTAGATATATTATCTTTTTTAAAAGAATAAATTATATAGAATAATCCAATTTATTCATGATTTTTCGACAATAATCTAACTATTGATTAACCATGAATAATCCCAATTTTTAAGGGTAATTTTTTTGAGTATTCCCTATAGCCGGATGACTTGTTATAGCAAATTTTGTTATTTTAAAGAAAAAATAAATTATAATAAAATGTCGAAAAAAATGTCAAAAAAATATTCAAAAAATATTTATGATTTTTTATTATTTAGAGTTTCTTATGTACATTTTAAAAAATTTTCTCTAATTTAAATAATTAATTTTCAATTTACTTTTATAGTGAATTACCTATTGTAGTAGGTCATCAGGTTCCCAAGTTTACTCTAGGCAAATACCCCTAAAGTTGGGATTATTCATGAATAATCAATAGATGTGATTATTGTAAAAAAATCATAAAAATATTAAATTATTCTAGGCAATTTAAAAAGTGCAATTTGTAATTTAAGAGTAACGGGTGATGAAAATCTAAGCACATACACTGAATTTTCAAACCATATTATATGCTTATGATATGATATAATTGATCTAAATGTTAGATAAATGTTAAATTGGTTAGTAATTCATTGGACTACCAACCTCGGTCATGCCAAGCTGTAAAATATATGGTATAAATTTTTTTGATGATTTACATAATTTTATTTTAGATTTTAAGTTTTTTGATTGAAAATCTTACACTTAAAAACTTTTAAAATTAAGATACATTCAAAATTAAATTTTATTTTAATTAAGAAGTTAACAATTTAAGCTTATAGTCTGTCATTCTTTTTGTCCTCCTATCCTATCCTACTCTACCCTACCCTATCCTAGGGATTTTTTGCCTTTTACCATATGATAACCTAGAGGCTCTTTTGGCCCCTTACTCTATCCTACTCTAGTTTGTTGCCCTGTTGGCACCCTGTCTTATCCTACCCAAATCTAGAGATCCTTTTGGCCTCTACCATGGAGGCTCTTTCAGCCTCTACTATCTCCAATCCTATTATAAGAGCCTCTTGGCTCCTTATCCTTTCCTATCCAACCCTAGAGGCCCTTTTGAAATTCTGTCATATCCTACTTCATCCTTGGTGTCTTTTTACCCTTATTGATCTATCCTACAAATTTCTATCCTACTTTACCTTCCCTAAGGACTCTTTTGGACATCTCTCCTATGCTATCCTATGAATTCTTTTTGCCCTTATCTTATTTTATCCTATCCTACGACATTTTATTTTGACACCCTACCTTACATACTCATACTCGACCAAAATCGTATTTGATCCAGGGCGGGTGGGGCAAAGGCCCAAGGCCCCATATTTTAGAAATTCGGCAGGTTTAAATTAAAATTAAAGTATTTAAAAAATAAAAAATTTAAAGAATTAAGAGTGATATTGGAATATTATTGGCATGCAGTGTTCGGGATTCAATGAATTAAACGAATTGCAATTTGAAAGAGCTTGGTACTCGGTATGTAAGAATCGGGTAATATTGCTCCCTTAATTTTACATATATTATACTCCCTCCTATTAATAGAAAAATGAGACATTTTCTTATTGAGTCAATTCACTGAAAATGACTCATTTCTATTTTTGTCATTCTTTTTTGCCCTTTTACCCTCAATACAACAATACATAAATATCAATACCCTTTGTTGAAAAAGAGAGTTTTCCACTCACTTTTTTAAATGGTCCCCACTCTTCCTTGGTTTTGATGCAAAACCCAAATGTCTCATTCTCTATGAATAGGAGGGAGTAATATAATAATAATGCCAAGAAAATATACATTTTGTTGTAAAAAAAACGAATTCAATAAAAAATAGAATCACAAAATAATTTAGCTTTTCGTGGATCCAATAAAAAACCTTATGAGAATAGTAATGATAATTTTTTAGCAATAAAGGCCCATATTTCTAATCTCATCCCTAGACCTCCCGAAAGTTCAGAAACGGGCCTGTACCCAACACTTACCTACAAGCTTAATCAGCCCTTATCGTACCCTATCCTTAAAGCCTTTAACCCTACGCCCCTAGAGACCTTACCCAACTTGTTTAGGCATAGCCTACAAAAATGGAAAGACAACCAATAAGAGGGCTTATGCAAACTTATTAATTGGACTATATTTATAACACACTAGCTAGTAGGCTTGCATTCTCTTCTCTTATGCAAACTTATTAATTGTAACAAATGCAAAATAGTTATTTCTCTCCGGGCCCTCTTCTCTTCACGTTTGTATATTATTCTTAATTTGTAATTTAATTAACTTCAATTAATTTATTCATAATTAGTAAGATGAAAATTACTTGGATTCTAGAGACATAGCATTTACATATGGAGTAGTTTTCAACTTCAATGGTTGAAATACAAGCCAAGTTATAAGAAAAATTCTTGACATTTACTCATATGATTACTTATTTAGTTCAGAGTAACTGATATAAGTATTTGATAACAAACTAAGGACACTCTAAAATTAGAGCTAGTGGTGCTCAACGGGGTAGGTCAACCCAACAGGTCAAGGGTCGGGTCACATTTTAACGGGTCAAGTCAATAACGGATCGGGTAATTAATGGGCCTTTATGTAAAGGGTCGGGTCAGGCTGGGTTGGATCGTTATAGAAATTGGTTGTAAAAAAAAATTGGAAAAAATGATATTAATAATCCAACCTTTTGTTCATCCGCTGTGAATAATCCAACCTTTTGATTATTTTGTAATAATCGAACATTTGCCCTTAGTTCGCTGTGAATAATCCAACCTTTATTTTAGTTCGCTAGCAACACACCCTATTATTACCCATTATTAGTAATAAGGTATGTTGAAGGCAAATTTATCATAAAGGTCGGATTATAAGAAAATAATCAAAAGGTGGGATTATTCATAGCGGATGAGTGAAAGGTTGAATTATTAATATCAATTTTTCCAAAAATATTTTACCACTTTTTTGATATTTTTATATGATATTGTTATATTTATAGTTGAATTAACCTAACGGGCCATAAAGCATAATAAAAAAAAACTATTTTATGAACTTTTAAAAAACGGGTCAAAGTGGGTCGTATTTAAACGGGCTTGACCCCTCCCAGCCCGTTTAAGATTTGACATGACCTACTCCGACCCGGTAAATTTAAATTTTGACACGCCCCGACCCGTCCCGACCCATTGAACACCTCTAGGCCAGCTAAGAATAAGGTGATGAAGAAGGTCAACACTAAATGTGATATCTTAAATTATGCTGCATTTGGAAATTATGCACCAGGAATTAGGTAACATGTTAGAATTGAATTTGAGTTTACTAGCTTTTTTTGCCGGTAGACTTGGCAAATGTTTTCGTTGTCAAGTGTCAACTTTACATGATTTTACCCAATAAACCAATTTGGCATCCTCAATTACAAAAATCAAAAATTTTTGTATTAGTTGAATAAATCAATTAATATAAATTATTAACATTTGATTTTTTTTATTTTGAGATCGTCTACGAAGAGATGATCACTTACAAGAGTAGTACCAATAATATTTCAACTAAAACTTTTCCTTGATGGGCAGGTATTTACTTGGCCTATATACGCATTGATAGAAACTTGGACTCTAAAAGATGTGGCCCAACTCATAATTTGTCAATTTGGAGTACCCCAATTCACTCTTTGTCAATTCAAAGTACCCCAATTGACTATTTGTTATATTAAGAGCAAGTTTTGTATGAGACCGTTTTATGGTGGGACGGATCCATACAAATAGCTTATTTGATGCCTTTTTTAAAATTCAATTAAGTAAATGAAAAATAGTTTTTTTTTTTAGTTTTTTAAAATTAAATATTAGACCAACTCATATTAAACTGCCTCACGATGAGACAGTCATAATAAAGAACTTACATTAAATAAAGAAATAGCATGTAGACATTTTAAAAGTAGCAAGTCTTGTATAAGACCATGTCACAGTGAGACGTGTTCATACAAGTAGCCCAAATTATTTATATTCAACAAGTATATATAATAAAAGAACTAGTATTAATTAATGAGTATGGGTGTATGTATGAAGTTCAGAATCCTTTCCTAGATCTTGTTCATAATTTTTATGAGCGGGATATACTGGGTAGGATGATGAAGATGATGATTGGGTCATACTAAAACCAAGATAGTTGGGTCTTTCATTGGCCAATGATATTGTTGATCCAGAAACATGGGCTGATTCATTTTCTTAGATGTTTTTAGAACGGATAAATAGATTGTGGCCCGATCCAGAATGGAACAACACTGCAAATTGCAAAATCCATTTGCCATCACTTTTTTATTATTTTTGACTCGTTAAAAGAAAAAAAACACTATTTGATAGATATTTTTTAGTCTGAAGAAACAGCTTGGGTTGGCATAGCTAATTTTACCAAATATTTTTTTTATCTAGCGAAATCAACTGCCAGCAAAAATAATTGGTCAAACAAGTCAACCAAAAATATTAATGGCCAATACATATTGACTTAGTAGATGCAAAAAACGTTGTTCAATATGAACATGTAGCATAATAATTTAAGTAGTTGTTACTTGTTAGTGATTTGATAAAATAGCAATTTAAGTTGTGTATAGTGGTTTCTAACAATTGTTTTCATAACATTAGGGTGTTTAGTGTTTAAAATCAACATTATCATTATCCTACCCAATATATCCCGCTCGAGGAAGAAAAAGACATATACCTGCCACGTGAGGCGAAAAACAACGCATAATAAATCCAATACATATGTAAAAACAAATATAAAACTTAAAAACAAAAATATTAATAAATAGAACATACAAGAGACTAGAGCAAACAAAAAAGCACGAACACCGCTAACGACTATAAGAAGAAAAAAAACCAAAGTCTAAAACTTAGATATGACGCCTCCAACTACTCCTATCCCTAGTCAAGTCTTCAAAGAGGTTTAAAATCAACAATAGCGCTTTAATATTTTTTTAAGTAGTTTCTTAACAAATTATTCAGACATATACCATAACAATTACTTAAAGTGGCAGATCTAAGACTCAAACTCAGTAATAGCACAATCATGATTAAAAAATTCAATTAATTTTTTTAAAAAACATAGGTATATATGTTAAATTAAATTTTTTGAATTCAATCCTAGAAGTAATATTCTATAGTCCATTTCGACGAGTTTTTATATTAGAAAATTGATTTCCAAAATTACGAATTAATAAGAATAGCAATCGACAAAAAATACATGGAAAGTGTGTAATTCAACTGATCATGAGTGTCCCATAAAACCTTCAATACAAAAGGTCATCCTATAAACAACAAATTATCTACAAAATTTCAGTGCCCTGACGTACGGAGCTGGATACGCCCTTTCCTACAATTGATTGCTATAGCCACCCATACAAATAACAACTACGTACTTCAAATCTTAAATCATATACTATTATTTTGATAGGTATGTTGTGCGAATGTACTTATAAGTACATACAATTAACTGCTAAGATCATTAACAATTACTTTACTTTCATAGGTATGTTGTGCAAATGTACGTAATCATTTCTCCAATTCAGCATAAATGTCTTATTTTCTTTTTAAGTGGTCAAGCATCAGTTCACCATAATTATTTCATTTCTATTTTAAGTAACACAAATTCTTGAGATCGTCTTTACAAGAGACGCGTACCAAATGGGCCGGCCCATTATTACTTAGAAAAAACTCAAAAAAATACGCGTTGTATAATCTTATTTGGAGTTGGTGTTATAACCTATTGAAGTTGGTATTTGGTGTTATAACCTATTGAAGTTGGTATTATAACCGGTTAGAGTTGGTAGTATAACCTATTAAAGTTGGTATCTCCAAATAGGTTATAATACCAACTTTAATTGCTTATAACACCAACTCCAAATACCAACTTTAATAGGTTATAATACAACTTTAATAGGTTATAACATCAACTTCAATAGATTATAACACCAACTCGAAATAGGCTCAACCGCGTGCGTCAGTTTTTAGATTTTTTTTTAATTATTGAGAATGTAGGTTGTGCACTTTTGAGAGGCGTCTATACTATAGATCGTTTCTCAGGAGAGTGCATGTTTAAGACTTTAAGTAATGATTTTGTAGACACCTTTTTATTGTGGTCCCCTCCTCAATTAATGTACCTCTTTGTGGTGGTTTTCTCCTTAATTTGTACATTGTGTACCAAAATCTTTTTATTGTGGTTTTCTTCTCATTATTGGTGATGTAGACTGTTTTTACGTTTGTTTTTGTGCGTATGCTTGTTATTTAATCTATCAACTGTAAGTTCTCTCTTGAAGATCGTTCTCGAACCGGTGGACTCTGTGATCGCACATGGGTATGAGTTTGTCATCGTTCTTCCCTCCCCAGACCCTGATCATAGTTTTCTATGAACGGGCCACACTGAGTATGATGATGATGATTATTATTATTATGATTTTGTTTAAACTCATTATCAGATACAGGGGAAATATTGTTGTAGCTCCATTTATTAAGAAGCCTAAGGAAAAAAATGCAATATTTCCTAATTTATTCCAAGCAATGTCTCATTGTTGTTGCCTATACTTTTTTCCTTTTGTAATTATCTTTTTGTAAAAGACGATGTAAATGACATAGATGGGTTTGACTTTATACATAAGTTGCTGAAAGAATTAAATCAGATTGATTTCTTACTTTTTCTTTCTTTAGCCTTTTTTATTTGGGTGGTGGCGGTTAGGTTGGTTTCTTTAGGGTGAGGGATCCAACTTTATTTATAAAAGTATTTATTGATCCGATTGAGATAAAATATAATTTTAAATATCTTGGGGTGTTTGGCAAATTAGTTTATTGAACAATTTCAGTTTATTTAGATATAAACAGAGGGTTGGGCGGTAAAGATAGTGTTTAGTGGATTAGCTGGTTGAAACAACTTATTGATACGAATAAGCTGTTTTTGAACAAGTTGCTTATAGCAGCGGGTTCAAAATCAGCTGGTCAAACCAGCCACTATAATCAACTATCAACTACCAGCTATCAGCCATTTGCCAAACATCCTATTTATAGCGATTAAGTTAAGTGGATGAATGGGTATTTTAATGGGGTTTTATAGGTAAAATTATTTTAATTATATATTTTGATGTATGAAAGAAAAATAAATTGCGGTCGGATTTAATAGATTATTATAGGTAATCAAATGACAAAACAATAATTGAATTGATTTATTGGGACAAATTAAGATAGTATAGATGGTGTAATATCTAAGGTGGATGGAATACCTTTTTCCTAGTATAAGGTTTTTTTTTTTTGAGTTTTTCCTAGTATAAGTTGAACAATGAATTAATATATTGGTGGAGATAATTAAGAAGGAAGAAAAATAATTGATCATTTATTCAAGCAATTTGTATGCTACTTACGGTGTTGCTCTATTGTATAAGTAATTTTCAGATTAAACATTTGACTCTGATATCAATTATTAAGCACATCAGCCACAAGTAATTCATATTAGTATATTATTATCCATTTTGAACTCATCCCGCACAAATTATATATGGACATCTTCACATACTTAATAATTTATCCTTATTTTTTCCATGTGAAATTGGGTTGTATACCCAACATTATTATATTCCTCGGATTCCATTTTTATTATGTGTAGAAGAGGATTTAAGACCTAAAATTTTGAGTTGAATTATAGTCGACATCAGCCATGATAAAAGTTGGAACAAGGAAGATTTCATGTCCTATTCTACTTGGTAAGACAATAATCGAGAGATGGGAGCCATAAATCCTTGTTTTATGCATTTAGCATGGCATGTATGTCTCCTTCAACTTTAAACCTAAAGTGGTTGTAAGAATAATGTATGATTATCCACAAAAATAACACAAAATGTAATCTAATAAGGCATTTAGTCCATTTACATACGATTCGTCGAAAATTGATCGGTTTTTTCATCCTTTGTGTCTTCTTTTTAATCTTCATATCTATAACTATTACTAAAACAAAACACGGATGACATCATCACTTTTTTAAATTGCTTACGTGTCACAACCTCAATAAAAGTTTTCCCTCTAAAACTCAATGATGATGTCATTGTCATTAAAACTAATATGTATATCTTTGACTTTACTATTTTGTAATTATGACTATTATATTATCCATATTGATTGATTTTTTTTACTTTTTAGGTTATATACTTATATTATTTAATGTATTAGAAACCCATGTATTTTATTTCTTTTTTTCAATTATTCATAAAATCTTTTCAATTTTATTTATTAAATGATTATAAAATCTTAATTTATACAAATATGTAAGAAATTTTGATAAAAGTCGTGCATCGCACGGGAACTATCTAGTTTATAACATACTAGTGTAGAACCCCGTGCATAGCACCGTTTTTTAACATCGACACATATAAACATATGATATTAGAAAAATGTAGAGATACTATGCAGTAGAAAAACTCAATTTTGATAGTTATAAATGTAAATTAACTCCGTAATTTTGGAAATAATCAATAATATATTAAGCAATGCTCAAGATTAATTACCATATCATCCTTTGTGTGTTCTTTTTAATCTTCATATTTATAACATACTAGATAGATACTGATACTATACATAGATTTTTGTTAAACTAGTAGTTAGTTAAGTTTCATATGTAAATTATCATATGAAATAATCATCCAAAAATATCAATAAATTTGTAAACTAAACTAAAATATGAATATCTACTTATATGGTGAAACTTTGTCAATTAGTTTAATATATTTATATAACATCTATAAAATGTTAATAAAATAGTATATTTTGATAAAAAAAATTAGTGATCACATCATGATATCAGTTTGAAAGGAAAATTTTCAATGATATGATTAACACCTATGATGTTAGGAAAATGAATGATGTAAGGGTGTTTTTTTAAGTGTATATTTGAATTACATGATAGTGAAATTAGGCGAGAATCAAACTCGTGATCTTTTTATTTAGTAAAGTTGTACTTGGTTCAACAGACAAGTTAGACCCAGTTTTCATTTTAGTTTTATTTATTTATTAATTATAGATTTATAACTATTTTCAACTTAATAATCCATCCAACTTAACAAATAGAGGCAGAACAAAAATAGTATTTTTTTTAAATACCTTGTTCAATAGTAATAATTATAATATTTTTCTAATAATTTTGTATCTTTAAATACTTATAACTTAATATATACTCTCTTCGTTCTTTTTTGTTCTTCCCGTTTAGAATATTTCATTTTTGGAGAGAGAAATTTGATTAAGATTTTTAAGACATTTATAGATGATAAAATATATCCATATGAGATATTCTTAGATTCGTCCTAATATATACTTTTTTATCATATATTTTTTATAATTTTTTATAATGCGTATTTAGAGATATTTAGGCTCGAAAGTTACTTCGAAAACTGTGCAAAAAGTAAATGGAAAGAACAAAAAAAACGAAGAAAGTACTACATAATTTAATGAGACCTCTCTTAATTTTTCGGAGTCTTATGCGGTCCAACCTCCCCGTCAACAAAAGGTATTAGCAAGAATTGGTTGAGTAAATAAATTTGATGCTAATATTGCATGCATGAAGTTGCGTTTGCTTTCCAACTAGTACATTTTGTACTCACTTATTAGTCGGAGTGTTGGGTGATTACGGATTAATTAACTATATATTTACTAATTAATTAATGTTACGTGCAATTAGGAATAGGATCTTTCAATTGATCGATAAGTTTATTGTACAATTTATGATTGATAGATCTATATATAATACTCCTTCCAAATCATTTTAGATGTCCCATTTGGGTTTTCACGGTTATTAAGAGTGGTGTGGGGTCCATTAAAAAGGTGATAGTTGGATATTTTAATTGATTAAATTAATTGTAAATGTGGTAGTTGGGTATTAAAAGGGTATTTAGGTAAAAAAAGATAGACAAAAAAGAAAATGAGACAATTAATATAAATTTGTCAAATAATAGAATAGGACAACTAAAAAGATTCAAACGGATTCTAAATTGTCAATTGTCAAGATGTGATCTTGTAATTAAATTACTATTATAATAAATAGATATTTTATTTAGTTACTTGTAATAATTGAAGCAATAATCATGGTTTTTATCAATCCTTAGAAGATGGAGTAGTAGATTATGATGATGGTAAAAATGATAAAAATTAAATTTTATGAAGATATCGTTGATAATATGTAAAGGTCTATGTAATCTTCAAGCAATTAGTGTCGTTTCTGGCAATGTATGGGCCTTAAGCAAAATGTAAGAAAAAGGCCCTCTGATGGAGGGTCGATTCTAAACTTAAGCGAATGTTTGAAAAAATAACAAAGATGGACCCTATATATTATAATTAGCATTAAAATTGTAGACGTATCATATAATTTTTAAATGATAAAAGAACTACTCGTAAATTGCAAGTTTTTAAATGTGTACTTTTATTAACTAGTCTTTTTGAATGTTAGGGCCCTTTTTGACTTGGGCCCTAGGCATATGTCTACCTTGCCTAAGGTCAGGAACAACCCTGCAAGCAATAATCATGGTTTATTGCTAAATAAGTGTCGTTTGACATTAACGTGTGTTTTTTGTTTTTTGCTTTTATTTAATAAAATGAAATAAAACATGTTTGATTAAATAAATCGTTTTTGGAAACAACTTGGATTTTATTTTTTTTATTTTTGGCAAAATCATAGCAAAAAAATCGAAACCATTTTCTTTGGTTTTTGGAAAATTTATCTTATCACTTGATAACATGTCGCAGGTTTGAGATTTACTTCTGTCTATATTCGACCTTAGTTCAAGGGTTTAGACCTTAAACTTGGATATCCAACAGATAACTATTGTACTTGGTCTAGTAAAAATTTATCTAATCCTATGATGATAGCTTCTCTACCGTGTGATAATGATCTTTGATATGAAGCTAACTTCAACAAATATATACTTTGATTATAGGATGTAGGAGTGTTCACCGGTCCAAACTCGGACCGGATCTCAAAAATGCTAAAACCGGAGACCGGATCAGTGCTATCTGGTTCGATCCCGATCTAACCCGGATTTTTTCGATCCGGATTTAGACCGGAAATGTTTTTGATACCAAAAATAAATTAAAAAATGGAAGATTTTAAAATAATTTATCAAATAAATTATTATAAAATTAAAATATTTGAATTTTAAAATTACTTTGTATTGAAAATAAAATATTTAAAGCCCTTTGAATAAGTATATACATAATATTCGTAAATATTATTCCCCTTCAAAATCACTTTTATTGACATCCGGTCTCATCCGGTCCAACCCGGATTTTTCCGGGTTTAGACCGGACCGCAATGGTGAATATGTAAGACCCGGAGAACGGACCGGATGCAACCGGCCGGGTCCGGTCTCATTTTGCACAACCTTAATAGTATGACTCTTTGATGATGTCATTTGCAGTCTCTCTGACATTCGGTTATGAAATCTCTCGTATAAGCCCAATTTCAACAAAAAAGTCTAATTATACTTTGTTCATTTACTCACTTATCTCATTATTTTTGCTACATTTTATAAATGAAAATGAAAAAATGATCCAACTTGTGTATAGAAAAGTGTATTACATCATTATCATGAGATGGAAAAAACTACACTAAATTATGATTTGCAAGAAAATATCTAATTTTTTTTCGCATAATAGAGCTACAAATTTACCTCACTAGTCACTACTTAGGGTGTTATGAGGACACTTACCTTAAAAACTAAGACCGTGAAGATTGCAGTCTTGCACACATCTATGATCTTTACTTACTAGACTTAACATTAACTAAAAAGACGATGGCAAATGACATCGCCATCGCTATTTCGCTCGGATAATAATAATCTTTTGGGCTTACGCTATATATATCACCTAGCTAAATTTTTTGTAATGCTCAATTTTCACAATTTTTCTCAATTAATATTAATTTCCAAAAAAAATAATAATTCTATAATGCATGTTATCTATATATGGCATAAAAGATGTATTGATTGTTTATAGGTGTTATCATTAGCTTTGCTAAATCCACACATATAAATTTTAAGACTTAAGTAAATCATATTAACCATTATATAGTGCACTCTATTAAATGGTTTTGGTTTGATTTTTGGTTCACTTTAGAGTTTTTTAGCTCGTGAAAAGTTAAAAAATGTGTTTGATAATTAATTTTTTAGATTTAAATGAAGAAAGAAATTTTTTTTTAATAAAAAAAAAATTTGGTGAATTTTAACAAAAAGTTATTTTCAAGCCAAATGAAAAGGCCAAGGAAGCTAGCCTTTTTAAAGGGCTTTTGTCTTAATAGTCCACTTTTTTATAACAGACAAGTAACAATCAATATCTAATTTTAAACATCTCTGATATCTTTAACAATCGTCTTATCCAGTTAGCTTAAAAGCCAACAAAAACAAACAACACTTTTAACTGGTCAAACAAGCCAGCTAAAAAAAGCCAATAACCAACTAGTTGAAATCATTTTAGATGACATCAGACAAGAAAGATCACCACCTAAATTTTCTATTATAAGGTAATTGAGAGAAGGAGATAGTTAATTAAGAATCATATTAAAGATTTTTTAATAAAAGTACTCCTAATATTTATTTTTCAACTAAAACAAAATATGTTTAAGGTAAGAAATTATCTACTCCTACCCTTTTCCTACATAAAAAACAGCACAATAATTTAGATTTCAACAATAAAGTTACACATATTACCACATAAAGTTTCTTAAAAGAAAATAAAATAAAAATACAAGTAGCTCATAAAGTTTCATGTCCTTCCTCACTAACAAACTTTAAAGTAAAACAATGACAAAATTTATTGTACTAATAAATACTATTAATAAACCAATGTACTTTACATTGTATAATTTATTACATACAATGATAAAATTTATGATATACTAGTAAAATTTATATATGGATTGAATTTTTAATAAGTAATTTATTCTTACTAACTTTTATTAAAGTTGTTAATTTATAAGATGATAAATGATATATATAATTCTAATCTTTAGGGTTGTATATATAAGCATTGAATTTATAGGAAAAATCACTTATAATAATCCAAACTTTTACAAGTTTACTTATGATAATCTCAATTTTTGATTAAACATGAATAATCTTAATTGTATGCTTACTAAAAATGCACCAAACTAAACTCTTACTTCTATAACAAGTCAATTTGCATAAAAATAAAAAAGTAAATATATAATTAAATTATAAAAAACAAAAATAAAAAAATAAAAAAAAAAAAAGAGACATAAAGTAAGTTTTTTTGATTTTAACTTTTAAATTTTAATTTTTTTTATTATTGATTTTTTTAAGCATTTAACCTGTACTGATCATCGTCTTGGTAATAATGTTGTTGGATAAGTGACCATAAAACTGAAATTATTTGATTAATTAAAAATTTGAATTATTATAAGAAAATCAATAAAAAAAATTAAATTATTATAGATAATATTATGTTTTCAATGCAAATTACACAATCAACATTGCAACAATCAAATTAATACTTTTTTTTACTAAATATTAGGATTTCAATACAAATTTCATAAATAATAAGATACTTAATATACTTATTTTTCTTCAAATATTTCAGATTTTAAGTTTTTTAATCCTTTACAAAATTCTTTTTTTAAATATGAGGGAGCAAGAAACTTAATTGAGGATTAAACACAAAACCATACCTGAAAAATGTGATAATTACTACAATCGAGATTAGATCCGATTTTCAAATTTTAATTCCTTTTTTTTGAAATAAAAGAAATGGATGATTTGTACTTAAAAAAAAAAAGAAATGGAAGATTTAAGCATCATCTCCTTTTTCCTAAGTGGAATTAACTGTTTCCTTTTAACCAAATAAGAAATTTATTATTATTCAAAAAAAAAAGAAATTTATTAAAATAAAATAAAAAATAAAAAAACAATGAAGAGAAAACTTATTTCTTCATCTTCAATTTCTCTCTCCAGAATCTCCTCTTCCTTCACATAGTTAACTTCAGAGAGCATCACTTACGCAGATTTCATACCATTTCTAGGGTTTTCATTTTTCTCGATGCTCTCTAATTGAATCCCAATCTTCACCCATTTTTAGTTTAATCTACTTTAGTCAATTCCATCGAAACTCAAAGTTCGTCAATTTTAATGAGAAAATTTATCGAGTTTGCTCGATTTGATTTCTCTCTATCACCGTAGTAATGGCGATTTTCACTGTTTTGATGGTTTTATTTTCCCTCTTCTTCTTCTCTTTGGAACAACTTGATGAATTTAATAGCAACCCTAAGTTCTGGTACTCAATCGTAATTGAATCGAGTTTACTAGCGTAATTTATAATAATAATACTCACCTTTTCATTTACTGTAATGTCGGATTTTCGTTTTTTGGTGATTTTTCCGATTCTACTATTTTTGTTCTTAAGTCCTGAACTTTTATGTTCACTTTCTTTGGATGATGAGGTTGATGATGAGCCTAATATAATGTTGTTTCATCATGATTATTCGCCGCCGTCGCCACCACCACCACCGCCGCATCCTCCGACTGTATCGTGTGAAGGAGATCTAGATGGAGTTGGTCATTTGGATACCACATGTCAAATTGTGTCGGATTTAAATCTTACTGATAGTGTATATGTACAAGGGACGGGCAATTTTTTCATCCTCCCTAATGTAAAGGTGGATTGTTCTGCAATACCTGGATGTGAGATTGCTATCAATATTACTGGTAACTTTACTTTAGGTGAAAATTCGACGATTGTTGCTGGTACTTTTGATTTAAGTGCCGGAAATGCAACATTCAGTGAAGGGTCATTGATAAATACCACTGGGTTAGCTGGTGATCCGCCATCTGCTACAAGTGGGTCACCTGTTGGCTTGGATGGGTCGGGTGGTGGTTATGGAGGGCGAGGAGCCTGTTGTTTGATGGATGAAACGAAGAATCCCGAGGATTTTTGGGGTGGAGATACGTATTCTTGGTCGTCGTTGCATAAACCTTGGAGTTATGGGAGTAAAGGTGGGACTACTAGCAAGGAGGTGGATTATGGTGGTGGAGGTGGTGGGAGGGTTCGGCTTCATGTTAGCCAGTTTCTTGTGGTTAATGCGCAGGTTTTGGCTGATGGCGGTGAGGGGGGTAACAAAGGTGGTGGTGGTTCTGGTGGGAGCATTCACATTACTGCTTACAAGATGTAAATGTTCTAACTCTTCTTTGAGCTTTGTTTGAGTTCAGTTTTATTTTTAATTAAGTGTATTGTCTCATACATCCTAGACAGAGCCACAAATCTATAGCTCTATAGTAAAAAGTGGCTCACTAAAATGTGAAATTGTAGATGATGTTTGCAATCTAGTGTCAACTAGAAACTTTTATGTTATTGTAAGGTAAAGTTGTCTACTTTGGACTCCAAACCTAGCTTAGGTGGGAGCTACTCAATGGTATTGCGATAATGGACTTGTTGGTGTTCTTAGGCGTGTTTTAAGTTACTATTTGGAAAAAAGGGAAATGGAGGGAAGAGAATGCGAATGAATAACTCCTTCCCATTATAAACAAAACAATCTCTCTAGCATTAGAAAAATAGAGAAGATGGTTAGTTTTAGAAAAATAGAGAAGATAGGAGAAACAATTGTGATTAGAATAAAGAAGAGGGTGAGACGACATGGAATTGTTGGGAGTGATTTGTTAGATGTTTAGATCTTCTTAGCTCATTTGGGAGAATATTGAACCTCTCAAATATATGAAAATCCATCTTTTCATTTTTTATTTTCCATTTAACAAGCAAACATCCAATTTCTTTCGTTTCTCTTTCTCATCATGTCAGCAATGCTAAATTGCTAATTCATTACATATATTTGTTCATGTTCATTTTATTGCCTTTTGGCTTTTATTTGTTATGATCTGTCATCAAAACCTTGTGTCCTTTTTGTGCATTACTGATTAAGGTTTACAATTATAATTATGTATTATTCCCGTTCACTATTTATTGGTAGATCCATCTCGAATGCCATATATAATGAAAATAAGCCTTCTTGCATTAGAAGAACTAAGTTGCGTAAGACCCATAATGCCATTAAGGAAAATAGTGACAGAGAAGAGAATGAGAAGGCATACTTTATTTGGACTCATCCAATTATTCCAAGTACCTTTGTCAGCCACTGGAATAAGGGGGTGGTATGTATTTTTGGTTGGCACTTTGATGAAGTATTTCAATTAGTATGTAAAAAGATAAATGTAATAACTGTTGGGGGAGGATTTAAAATCTTCAGATCTTCTTTAATATAGTTTTTGTGTAAGATTTTCAGATCATGCAAACCTTTTAAATTATATTGTCTATGCATGTCTTTATGATGCGAAAATATGCCTAGAGGGTTAAAATATTTTGGAACTTCCATAGGCTCTCATTCATGGGATTTTAAGTTCATGTCTTATGTTTTGAATTCTAGTGTTTGGCTCTCAGATATTTTTCATAAGTGGCTCATAATTGTGGCTGAATAATATAGACTATATCTTTATTAAAGAATAATTTCGGTTTCTTACCTTGTGGATCTATAATGTTTACTTTATGTTCTCCAAACATTTGTACTATTGAGTTCAGAACTTCAGATCATGCTAGCTATACATTTTCAAAATTCAAACCAATAATTTATTTAATACAAGAATCTACCTGTGATTTTTATGATTTTTTGATTAGAATTAATTGGTGACTATTGAGTGAAATGCAAGGTGCTAAAGGCAAATAAGACATTGCTTATCAAATTTGATTTTTATGATTTTTTGATTAGAATTAATTGGTGACTATTGAGTGAAATGCAAGGTGCTAAAGGCAAATAAGACATTGCTTATCAAATTAGTGTTGGGTGTACCAAATAAAAAAGCACCAATTGATTTTAAAATATCTAACTCTTAAGGCGACACTAGTCATGTAAGAATAAGGTGGCTTTTCTTTGTTGGAATGATTACATCCTAATATAAATTATGCTCCTCTTTACCCTTTAGGAAGGTGATTTGGAAATTGTAGAAGATATTAAGGTAGTTTTGATTCTTCCAATCGGAATTTAGTTCACTGAAAGTGATGTTTGTGTTCCACTTCTATCCGTTAGAAAACTCTCAACAAGAGCTTTCCAATTAGAGGAATGTAATATTGTTATTTTTTTTATGGAGAACTTGTATTTTTTAAAAGACACATCTTTTTGGTCAATCGGATATTATTAGAACAATTAGGACTCCTAATTTTCTTTAAAAATAACTCATTAGATCATGTGTGCTTCTTACTTATGTTGCACATGATGTTTGCTACCAAGGGTCAATCGAAAACCTCTTTGTTTGTTTTATCATTTACATGGGTGAGGTTGCGTACATCCAAACCTCTTTGACCTTCTCACACCCTCCCTTGCCGAGGGATGTAGTAGGTGTTTCTAAGAATATTTCGCCCAGTTTTCAGAGATCCAAGGGGGACGGGAACACTTAAGAATGCTTGAATTGTATGCTGTTAGAGTTGAAACTTTTTTTTCTACCGTAATAGTTGGATATATTTTCTTTTGTTTGGTGATTTTATGAATGTTCGGGCTACTCAAGTTGAATCTCCCACCCCATTTTGAAGAATAAAGGGCAGAAGGAAAAATTGTAAGCATATGTATTGTGCCCAACTATCTGTGCATATTAAATTTGAGAAGTTTCCGTAGGGGTAGGTTTTCACTCCAATGTCTCTTCCCTTCTTTATGTCGTTTCCTTTAGGGGGCCAGTGATTGGATTCATTGTTTGAGTTGACTGGTTTTCTTTGACTATTCATTTTCTGAATTTTGGTTTACATTCTGAGTTTGTAGGTGCTTTCGAGTTTTGACTCTCTTTTGACCCTTGTCTTTTGTTGGGGGAATATTTCCTCTATGAAAATTTTGGAAAATATCTGCGGGGGGTGTATAGTTGTTCCACAGTATGCGTTTTGATATATGTAACTAATATTTGATGCCATTTTCCATTCTCGATGGAGTAAAATTTTTTTTGTTATCTTCTTTCGAATTGTAATGGAATAAAGTAAAACGACTCTTAAATAATTTACAGTTCTAATTTATGTGAAGTTATAGAAATTTTTTGCCATTAAGGGTGAATTAGAAGTAGCGTTGTTGTAATTAATTAATTACTATTAGATGTCTGTATCTGTAATTGGGTTCGTGCATAAAGTTTAAGATCAATGTCACAGCTCCCTCTCTTTTCAGCTTCCCCCTTCTTTCTTTGCTGTTTAATATTGTTTGTATCAGTATTAGTTCTCGGCTTTCTGCCTTCAAGAGCTTTAGTTATATCAATTAGATTGTATCTTTTTTTAGTTGCAAGTGTTTAATTTGGGGCTGCTTTTTTACATAAACAGGTCGGGAGATGGTATTGTAAGTGCATGTGGGGGTAATGGTTTTGGTGGTGGAGGCGGCGGGAGAGTTTCCATAGATGTTTTCAGTTGGCATGATGAGCCAAAAACTTTTGCTTATGGTGAGAAGATCTGATATTTCTTTTCTCTGTTTGATTGACTGCATTCCGTTGCAATTCATTTCGTGGATGATTCTTTTTCTTGCGTTTGAATTTATTTCTTTGGTAATTTGATTGCATAGGTACTCCCAATCTATATATTGAATTGTTCTACAGGCTTCTTTATAATTTATGATGTCTTTTAATATGACCGAGTGGGTTATCTAGTCTATCAAAAGTGGGATATTATGGGATTTGAAGATTTTAGTGTTCTTGCTTATTGATGAATATTGGTTCCTAAATGCATATTACAGTGCACTTTGCATATAGGTACAGGTATGTCTCATATCCTACATGTATCTTATTTGGAAATGTTATGGACATGCATTGGCATGGCCGAGACAAGATAACAATGATTGTAAGTGTTCTGTTTAATATTATATTTCTAGACTCCCTTTACCTTCAAATAAGTTATTTAACTGGGAAATTATATTTAAACCATTTAAAATAAAGTATTTTGTCAGAATAGGTTGCAACTTTTGTTTGTTTTGATAGGTTATTTATGAAAAAACATTTTGACGCACAACAAGGGTCAATTGGAAACAACCTCTTTATTAATACTAATAAGCGTGCAACAAAAGTAAGGTTGCGTACATTCAACTCCAAACCCCATCCTAGGTGGGTGTCACTCAATGACATTAGGGCAATGAAATAATGTTGATTCTAACGCACAACCAAATTTTTCCACATTCAGCACCCCATGTTCTTGA
This sequence comes from Amaranthus cruentus, assembly GCA_019425755.1. Classification (NCBI taxonomy): domain Eukaryota; kingdom Viridiplantae; phylum Streptophyta; class Magnoliopsida; order Caryophyllales; family Amaranthaceae; genus Amaranthus; species Amaranthus cruentus. Next base: position 13,309,707 of record CM033460.1, read on the forward strand.
ATGGACAGTATCCTGTGTTTGTCCTATAGTATGGTAGTAACTGGTTCATTCCAATTTAATGTGTGTGATAGATCGATTCACCTCTGACATTGCATTTACAGAGGTTGTTCCTTAATCTTCCTTGTTGAAGTACTTATTTTCTGCTTCATAATAGTGTAGATCCAGAAATTAAGAAGTTGGGTTTAAAGTTTTCCGCTCCTTTAGAAATTGATCCCCTTTTTTGTTCCTTAGAGCCTTGAGGGATGGTGTTGGGCGATGAACTTTGAAAGTGATAAGTCTGGCTTTGCTTGGTAATAATCGTGATAAAACCTATGGATGAAATAACATAAATTTTCATAAATCCAAAGACATGTGCACCCCTTTTGAAAAGCGCTGGAGGGTTTTCTTCATTTTCCCTGTTCTAATTCCTGAATGAAGTGTAGATTCTAAGAGTTGCTATCTTTTGCTTGGTAATAATCACAATAGTGTTGCTTGCTTTGAATGAAGAAGTCAGCCATAATTGGATAGGATTGTAAGCAGTTCTTATGCGGAGTCACTGTTTCAAATTAGTGGTATGATGGTATCCTGTTTTGAAGTTTCTTTTGGATGCCTTTAATTTATCTTAACTTATTTAAAAGGGTGTGCTTAAAATAGTTATGGTGGAGAAAAAATAATTAAGTTTCAGTATTTCCCTTGCTCATCTAACAGTTTGGAGTTTTAGACAGCTCTTTATTTTGAGTTTTGGCTAATTAGAGTTTAGTGGGGCTAAAGGGGATGTTGATATCGGTCCCTTGACAATTCAATTTGGGATATATGGTAGAAAGGGTCCTTGTCTGTTGAATCTGGATTGGTTTTGGACGATGGAGTTCTAGTTGTTAATCTGGAGGTTTTACTAGGACTTATTTTGAGGGCAATTTTAGGCAATGGGATTCTCACTTCGCTGTTTTGTTTTAGAATCTTTTCAAGCTCCAAATACAAAGGTTAGAATCTACAAACACTAATTTGACGGGGAACTTTTTATATCCCATTTTTTGATTTATAAGGGGCATTTTTATTTCCTGGAAATCTGAGTTTTTTTTTTCTCTCACTGTATTTTCTGGGTGGATGAAACACTTAGTCTTGTCATCTTTCACTTTCATACATATTGGTTAGAGCTGTACAAGTATTCTTTCTGGACGTGTTCTTTGGATGTTATCCTGTTTATGACTCAGATATTTGCAAAGGTGTTTGATCACTCTATTGGAACATTTGATTGTAAAATTCCAACATTTGTCTGTTCTAAGATAACCTTTTATCACTTTATCCTCCAAGATGTCTCATCTGTCATTTAATTATCAATTGCAATGGAAGGTCCAAATTATGCCTTTGTACCAACCAACAAATGAAAGGTGAGATTTCTTGTAAAATGAAGTTATGTAAGGCCGGATTTTTTCTGTTGTAAAATTTAAGTTGGAATACAGGGCAGAAGTGAAACTTTTAGAATAATAAGGTATTCCTATTTTAATTTTTTCTTTAAAAGTGTGTTTTGATTTGATTAAAGCTAATTCAATATGGGAAAGTTATTTTTTCAAATTTGTGTCTGCTATCTGTTATGCGAGTTTAATGCTCCGCCGAGTCTTGTGCTGCATTTTTTATGTGGGTCAACTTATTTGTGGAAAAACATGTCAATGACAATCCTTGATTTTTGACAAAGGCAATGAGAGTATCGTGAGGACTTTTTGATATGAAATGTTACTGATTTATCTTCTGATATGATCTTATCTGAACTTTCATGCTTGCATCTATTGGAACGTTGACCGCTGTGTTATTTTGCTTGCAGGAGGTATTAGTTACGGATGTTCAGACAATGCAGGTGGAGCTGGGACTCTTTACGATGCGGTTCCACGCAGCCTTTTCATTAATAATCACAATCGCTCTACGGTCACAAACACCTTGTTGATGGATTTTCCTAATCAGCCTCTTTGGACTAATGTATATGTTCGAAATCAGGCAAAGGCATCAGTTCCATTGCTTTGGAGTCGGGTGCAGGTAAAATTTAGATAGTCGGCAGCACTTGAGAATTTCGTCCCATGTGTATGTTTTTACCATTACATTGGAACACATTTTTCATAAAGCAAGAAAAAGAAAAATAGCCAAGATGAAAGATGAAGAAAGTTAACGTTTCTTCCATTAATATTATTTGATTACTTAGGATTGTTTATTTATTTAAATGTCTTGAATAACGTGCTATCGTTTTTTATTTAATGGATACTTACTGAAATACTGAATGTATTGAACTTGGCTTCACTTTCTTTGTGTGGTTCTTTAATTGATCTGCTGTGTTTGTGGATGGAGCTTCTTATGCCCCCCTACACTGCTTTTTTTTATTCTACCTAACGGAGGGCACACACCTATTGCTACTTGTATTGGATGCACCTCGTAGCATCTATATCTCAACCTTTTACTTTTGTTCAATGTTTGTGGCAGTTAATTCTCATTTTATTTATAGGTTCAAGGTCAAATAAAATTGGAGGCTGGTGGAGAATTGAGCTTTGGGCTGGCACATTATGCTACATCAGAGTTTGAGCTGATGGCTGAGGAATTATTAATGAGTTATTCAGTGATTAAGGTCTGTGTTATCCAGACTTTTCACCTTTGGGTTTTATTTCTTAGGTGTTAATTTGTTATAACGGAAAGTTGTCTAGAATTTTAGTGCTTGGTTTAATCTGTTTTATCATGACTTGCATGTGAAAAGTTTAAGACAATACTTTTCAATAGGTCCCGGGCATAGAATAACCTTTTGCAACTAGGTTTACAGAATGTAAATGTTTAGAAGGGGTTTCCCATCGGGGTATTTTGGTTCTAATTGCTCATGCATGCTTAGAAAGGCTATAATTTAATTATTGCAAGTTGAAAATTTTTTTCAGCTTACAATTCACTTTTAGGGTCCGAGTCCTAGTGTTTTTGGGCATAATGTTTTGGGTACTCAGTGATTATTGACAAGAGCTTCTGTGAATGGATTGATGTAAAAGGCCTACTCCATTTTTTTGGCTCTGTTGGGTTTTCCACATGACAATGTCATGGCCTTTAATTTTAAACCACCAAATCACCAATTAGGGTGAATTTTTGTTGGCGTCATATCTTAGTACTAGATCTTTCTTTTTCTAGTCGCAGTTTATAATTTTAATGCTTTTCTAGCGCCTGCTCTTTTCTGCTTGGACTGTTTAGTTGATTTATAATTTTGCATGCTATTACATTAATGATCCACTAAAATATGATCTCCTTTATCCAAATAGAGAATTATGGGAAGCCAATGTTAATGCATTTGACTTCGTTTAGTCATTCACTATTGATTTTTTTAAGAGTGTGTATGGTAGATTTTAAAGATACTTTTTTTTTCGCTATATCCGTTCTTTCATGTTAGATTTTGATTAGTGTTTTGCTTTATGCATAATTATGTGCAGGTTTATGGGGCACTTCGTATGTCGGTGAAAATGTTTTTGATGTGGAACTCTCAATTACTAGTAGATGGTGGAGGAGATGTTGCTGTTGCGACCTCCTTGCTGGAGGCTAGTAATCTGCTGGTTCTAAGGGTACTTTCTTGGCATGTTACTTTGATTTATGAACATTGTTTATGAATTGAACATTATTGTCATTTTGTTTGCTAGGAGTCATCCTCCATACATTCTAATGCTAACTTGGGAGTTTATGGACAAGGTCTGTTGAATTTGACGGGCCCTGGTGATTTTATTGAGGCACAACGTTTGGTTCTATCATTATTTTATGGCATCCATGTAAGTACAACTTCAAATTTTGCAAGTTTATTTTTTTAAGTCATCAAGTGACTACTTCCTCTCCCCTCCGTAGGAAAAAGGACTTATGACCGTGCTACAAAAATGGTTTTTGTTCGTATTTTGTTACTTGCCTTATGCAAATTTAAGGTAGTATAAAAAGGTTGAGGGTTTAGGTTCTAATTTGATTCATTAAATATGAGGTAGGGTTATAAAAGGAGTTTCTCAAATGTTTGCATCCTAGGTCTCTGTTGCGGTCTTGCGGATCACACTTTGCCTATTTGCCCCTTTCAAGTTTTTGCATGTCATTTTTTCTAGTTTTTTTCTACTTACGGGAGATATGTTGAGATACCAAAACCATTACTTGATTTCATGGCCATCCATGTGCATTCTGCGATGGCTAGGCTCTATATTCTATGTAAGATATCTTTGTATTGACGAGTGATGAATCTATGTTTATTTATTTATTTCTCTCTCAAATCATTGCACATCATTCTTGGCTTTTTGGGATATACTGTATACTTTTTGTATCATCTTATTTGGCATTGACCCTTGTTTCCTTATATATTTACTTATTGGATATGGACTAGTGTTTCCAATTTTCCATCATCCTATTTGGGACTGTCCCTTGTTTCCTTTTTAGTTTATTTTGAGTTCCTAAAGAGGCGTCTTGTCCTCCTTGAAGATTTTTGAGTCTACCCAAATGAGTCTTTTGTATTTTTGAAGGAAGCCAAGTTTTTTTGTCTTGTTAAAAACTAATTTTTTTTTCTTGTTCTTGATTGACTATAACACTTAAGGAATTGGCGAAAATGAACTCTGGGAGAGGTGAGCATGAGTTGAGCAGTGCCTTAAAAGCCTGGAAAATGCACATACTGTGGGGCATGGGGCATAAACCTTGGAAATAGTCTAATATTTTGGGTCAGAGAATGTGCCCTGATTGGGCCATCCTTGTGTTTTTGATAAATACGTTATGTTAAGAATTTGAGAGGGAATGACCTTTTCTCATTCTCTTCCCTGTTTTTATAATTCTTCTTTTTTAGATAGATTCTCTACTGCTTTAATTCTCCTTGTTACCTTTAACTTCCAAAGCTATATTTTTTAGCTTTTCGTAAGTGTCATCTCTACCTCAAAAAGTTATCTCAAAACCATCACAGACGCTGTTAATTCCCGTTTGGTTTAGTCTAGATAATTTATGGTTACGGGCGCACAAAGGACATTCTTTCCTGCAAAGTCAATAATGTAGTTGAGTCGATTCGGGCTGGCTCCAGTAATGCGGGTCAGTTTGGGTCAGGTCATTTTGGACAGCTATATTATGTCACTGTGTATAAAAGATACATGCTCCCTTTATATGTTGCTACTGTTACTAATCATATCCTTAAGATTATAAAGATATACACTGATGACGAATGGAGCATACAAAACATGGACATTTTATTACTTCAGTATAAAATTTTTGCTAAAAAAAGAATCATAAATTAAAATGAAATATCAAAGCGTGGCATAAAGGGGGAAGTTCTTTAAAACTTGTTATAAGTGTAGCAACCATAGGAAGCACTCAAAAGCTATTTACTGGCCACATTTCTATGGTCTCGGATTTTTGTTAAGAATGGACATGCACTTTCATGGATTGCCTTCTTTAATGATGAGTTGATCTCATGCGAAGACGGATTTCTTAAAGTTGCTGCGTGACAATGAATTTTCTTAAAATAAGTAATTTTGGCTTATTTTGTCATATCATTTCGTTTTATTGAGCACGCAGTATTATATAATTTCATTATTCTAGCATTCAGTATGATTTTATTTGCTATTTCTCTTATGTTTGGCAGATTGGACCAGGGTCAATTCTGCGAGGTCCACTAAAGAGTGTAAATAAAGATGACATGTGAGTTTGATTGATCGTTGTCATTTCTTTTAAACCTATTACCATAGCATTGTAATCTCTGTCTCACAGGACGCCTAGTCTTTACTGTGATCGTGATGACTGCCCTGTGGAACTGCTGCATCCTCCTGATGATTGCAGTGTCAATTCTTCGCTGTCTTTTACTCTGCAGGTTATCTTGTTTAAATGATCCTTATTGGCTGATTCCATAGGTGATGAGTTTACATCCAAATTCATTCAAGAGTGTTTGACAGGTGTGCAGAGTTGAAGATGTCATAGTTGAAGGCACAATAGAAGGATCTGTTGTTCATTTTCATAGAGCAAGGACTGTTGACGTGCTACCATCTGGAACCATTAATGCCTCTGGATTGGGTATGCATCTTCTTATAGAAACCTAACCTTTTGCCTTTGGTGGTATCTTTGCAGGTTTTTTTTTTTTTTTTGTTTTTTTTTTGTTTTGTTTTTTTTTTGTTTTGTTTTTTTTGTTTTTGTTTCCTCTAAAAAAGGGGCTTCAACATGTTTTCTTAATCTTTTGCCTACCCTCCCTGGCCTCACCTCCTTCATTCCAATTGATTTATCCCTTTTTTTCTGTTGAAGCCTCCCAATTCAGACAGTTTATTTTATAATGGTGAAAACTACAGTAACTGCGGCGGTTGTGTTAAGCCAGTAATGGACACGGTAATACGGTTAAGGTGTGATGCGGTTAACGTATCGCCAAATTTCGGCCTAAACCATGAAATATTGCTCGAAACGGCCTAAAAAGCGGTTTTTTTTCACCTTCACGAAAATACATGTAATATCGGTTTGGAACACCTTAACGATACGGCCGATACGATACAATACAACTTTGTTTTTTACACTATGTCAGTTTCCGCGTACACATTTCGATTACTGTGTTTTAAGTGAGATTATAATGTTTGAGTTCTACAGGCTGCAAAGGTGGGATAGGGAGAGGAAAGCTTCTCAGTGACGGGATTGGTGGGGGTGGCGGTCATGGTGGCAATGGTGGAGCTGGATGTCGTGGTGATATTTGCGTTCAGGGTGGGGTATCATATGGAAGTAAATATTTGCCCTGTGAGCTTGGTAGTGGAAGTGGAAATGACAGTTTAGTTGATTCCACTATTGGTGGTGGTATTGTTGGTAAGTCACACAAGCTCAAACAATACATAATTTGATTTTTCAATGCATTGCAGCTATTCATCGTCTGATCTTTATGGTTTTACCGGATTGTTAGGAAACCCCTGAATAACTGAACTTTACTTTGTAGCTCTTGCCTGATAGTAGTCAATGCTATTATTATTCTTTTTACTACGTAATTTTGAACTTTTAATATTTTTTCAAAGCATGCTCTACACATCGCCTCATTTTCTTAAGATTTTTTTTCCTTCCATTTTTCCCATGTAGATATCCATTTCTTAGTTTGCCATGGGTTGGAAGGGTTTTCTAAATTCTGACATGACAAATATCGTTTTTTTTTAGGGTTTTTTATGAAAAACAGCCTCAAAGTTTACCCTTTTTATGAATTACAGCCTCGAAGTTTTTTTTTTATGAATTACAGCCTCAAACTTTTTAAAGTGACCAGTATTACGGCCAAGTGACCGTTGACCACGATTATAACCGTTGACCTTCCCTTCTTCCCAGTCACTAACCAAGGCTGGTTAACCTTCATCCCCAATCATCTTTCTCTCTCTTCCTCCTCCTTCTCCATCCTCCATTAATCTTCAAAGTCACCATTAATCTTCAACCCAATTTCTCTCCAATGTCCAAACCCTAAATTTCTTTCCACCATTAATCTCTCTTCATCACTTTCCATATTTTGTTATCCTCAAAGACCCAATCAAAGACCCAAATACTCAAAGACCCAATCGCCCAAATTTCTCTGCAAATCAAATTGAACAAAATAACCCAGATGAAGAAATCTGAAATAATCCTAAATTTAATATAAAGGTGGTATTTTTTAAAGAGAAGGGTGAAGATTTGGAAAACTAAAAACCCAATTACATTCTCTGCAAATCAAGCTGAATTCCTTTGTGGGTTTTTTTGGGTATTTGATGAATTAAAATGGGTCATGGAAAGATTGAGATTAAGAGATTGAAAATGCAAATAGTTAAGGTTCTGTGGACTATAGTGATTTGTTGTTAGTTTGTTTTAGCATTTTTATTGCTCTTTTCATGTCATTCACTTGCACACTAGTTCTAGTTTATTGATTGCATCAAACACCTCCGTCCTCAACTTTCCTAACCCGTTATAACCCATTCCACTTGGTAGTATATCAATCGTTTCATTTTACAAAATCAATCCTTTGGATATTATCCAGAAAGGCAGAAAATGAGTCAAATCCTTAAAAATTACAGCATACAATTTAAACAAGTTCTAGATAGAGGCAATTGAAACAAATTTTTAGTGACCCATAATCGTGCATTCCATGATAGTACTGGGTTCTTTGGGGTGGCTTCTAAAAACTTGTCGGATGAGCTAACTAAAATGGGTTGTGGAAAGATTGAGATTAAGAGAGATTAATGTGGGTTTTAATTTGATGAATTAACTAAAAACCTAGAAATTGAATTGTGGGTTTTAATTTGATGAATTAACTAAAACCCAGAAATTAAAATGGGTTGTGGAAAGATTGAGATTAAGAGAGATTAATGTGGGTTTTAATTTGATGAATTAACTAAAAACCCAGAAATTGAATTGTATGATGGAAATTGAATTGGATGAAAGTGATGAAGAGAGATTAATGGTGGAAAGAAATTTAGGGTTTGGACATTGGAGAGAAATTGGGTTGAAGATTAATGGTGACTTTGAAGATTAATGGAGGATGGAGAAGGAGGAGGAAGAGAGAGAAAGATGATTGGGGATGAAGGTTAACCAGCCTTGGTTAGTGACTGGGAAGAAGGGAAGGTCAACGGTTATAATCGTGGTCAACGGTCACTTGGCCGTAATACTGGTCACTTTAAAAAGTTTGAGGCTGTAATTCATTAAAAAAAAAACTTCGAGGCTGTAATTCATAAAAAGGGTAAACTTTGAGGCTGTTTTTCATAAAAAACCCTTTTTTTTATGTTACCTTTTGTTTATATTAGAATTATGCCTTTTTTTTGTATTGAGCTTATTGGTTTTTTTTAGTTATTGATATTGACTCATGTGGTAACACTAAAATGTAATCTTGCTGTTTGTTATCCTATTGTCTTTGTGTTGTAGTCATGGGTTCCATGGAGCATCCTTTGTCCAGCCTGTCTGTTGAGGGCTCACTTAGAGCTGATGGAGGGAGTTATCAAGATGGAAATACCAAAGATAATGCTGTCTTTAACAACCGTACTGGAGGTCTTGGAGGTGGATCCGGTGGCACTATTTTATTATTCTTGAAGACATTGACTATAGGCGATAATGCCACTCTTTCTAGTCTAGGTGGGAATGGTGGTCCACGGGGTGGTGGAGGTGGTGCTGGAGGCAGGGTGCATTTTCATTGGTCTGAAATTCCTACTGGTGACCTTTATCAGCCAGTTGCCAGTGTTAGAGGAAGAATCGTCACAGGGTTTGTATTGGCTTCTAAATTTTGATAGTTGTTTGTGCAAGTGCTTTTAGATTTGCATGTTTTTGTTTGTTGCATTACTTCCTCTTGTTAATGTAATGCTTCTTAATCTAGTAATTGCAATTGTGTATCAGTTGCTGATTTGGCATGCAACCATATCAGCCCATAGCTCACTTCTATTAATTTTTAGCCTTTGGCAGTTAACTTCATTTAATATGAGCATTTGCTTGTATCTGATTGCTTATTGATGAAGTAGTAATTCAAATTTCAAAAGTTATCTGTTTTAAAAGGAGGAAACTCCTGCGCTCATGATGAAGAATCCCCCCAATGCGGTGCCGTGCCACTATAAAAGACTGAAATATAGCTGAAATAGCGAAAATTCTTATATAAGACGGTCTCACTATGAAACATTTATATATGGGCCAAATAACCCAACATATATAGATTTTACAATATGGGCTCTTTGTTTTGAGGTCATCTCACGAAGAGACAGTCTCTCACAGAAGTAGCTGAAATAGTTATTAATGCCATTGTATGGTAAAAAAAGAAGTTTCTACTTGGTGTCAGTGACCTTTGATGGCACTGTAAAGAAAATTTTCTCAGGACTGTTTCTTTAGTTTGTTTTATGTGTGTGTTTTGAAAGATGTATGAGATCTTTATTCCTTCTATTGTATTTTTTGGGATCAATTTTAATGACATTTGGGTGTGCTATTGTCTTATTGTAGGGGAGGATTGGGTGGTGATGAAGGTGGTGTTGGAGAAAATGGTACAGTTACGGGAAAAGCTTGTCCTAAAGGTCTTTTTGGCACCTTTTGCAAGGTGAGTTGAAATTGAAGTGTTATTTTGGAATATGCTTTCTTGTTTACATCAATGTAATCGGTGCCTGGGTGTTGCTCTTATTGGTCCAATATTGATTTTATGAATGCTATGATTGATTGTTTCTTACGGCCGTTTGGTTGTTGGTATGAAATGGTGAAAACGGTTATAAAATTTGATGTGATTTAATTTAGAAAAATTATTAAATGGTGAAAACGGTAATAAAATTTGTTGTGATTTGATTTGGAAAAATTACTTTCCAATGTTTATGATCATGCTTGTCCTAGTCTTATCATCTGTTTTCATCACAAATTTCATTCACATCCATAACCACGCGGAAAGATTTAGGTGATAATGGGAAATTGTGAGATAAAAAAAATGTTTGATGTTTCATTACCATGGGAATAACTAATAAGATAATACGTTTCATGGAGATGAAGCTAACCAATATACAACACCAACAATCTAACACCCAGTTATTGCTACAATAATAGTTTTATAAGATGCTCAACTTATTGACCGACAAGTCACTGCATTGCTAAATTAGTAAAGGTTAGATGGTTCTACTAACTAACACTAACTAAATATGACTTGGTCCAATATCAAATTTAATCCAGGAGGCAGCTGGTTTAAAGTTTTTGAATGTAATGTATTGCTTCTGTTGTGTAATTCAGTAATTGTAGTTCCTTCTCTTCTCTGTAATTGATCTTTTTGATCTTTTTGATCTTAGTATATTTGGATGGAAGGTTGAATGAATTAACCCGTGAAATTCAGCTCTTGATGTAAATTGCGGATAAAATATTGAGGGATTCAATGGCTTGAAAAGAGGGTTATTTTTTATATTAGCTTTTTGTTCAATTACAGCTGCAGCAGTCATGCTACTGGCCCTCCTTATTATGTTACTAATTACCCATTGGATTATTTTGGCTGCTTGCTTTATATGTACTCCAAGGCTTCAGTCAAATACATTTATGCATCCATGTATTTCTTACTAATCATAGCATGCCAACATTCTTTCCAAATTTAATGTCGTTATGTTTGATAAGCTTGAGACTTGAGAGTTTTCTGCCATGGTGCATTCCAGAGCAATGGATTTGCATCCTTTCCATTTACATTGGTTGACAATTTCCCATACAGGAATGCCCCCCTGGGACATATAAAACTGTCATTGGATCTGATAAATCCCTCTGCAATCATTGCCCCCCACTGGAGCTTCCTCGTCGCGCTGTTTACCTTAGTGTCAGAGGTACTTTGCTATTGTAATTCTTTAAATTTCAGCGTGGTTAATATAGCAGCTTTGCTGAAAGGTCCTTGTGTCTGTAAGGAATATACGATGTTTCCTTATGATGTGGAGATTTCTTTTAATAGACAGATATTTTCTTAAAGGATGATTACAACTTTAAATGTTTCTTGACAATATTATGAATGATTAATTTTGATAGGTGGCGTTACTGAAGCTCCATGTCCCTACAAATGTATTTCAGACAGATATCATATGCCGCACTGCTATACGGCCCTTGAAGAATTAATTTACACATTTGGAGGGCCTTGGTGGTTTGGTCTTATTTTAGTGGGCCTCTTATTCTTGTTAGCTCTTGTGCTCAGTGTAGCACGTATGAGATTTGTTGCAGTTGATGAATTACCTGGTCCAGCTCCAACTCAACATGGCTCTCAAATTGACCACTCCTTTCCATTCTTGGAATCACTTAATGAGGTGCACAATTCTAAGCTTTTTATAAAAAAGTTCTTTTCATTTTCTTTTTTGCGGTCTGTTAGTTGGATGAAGGATGGGGGCTTGGTGTATATCTTTTATTTTGTCGGGCATGTTTGGTAGAAGATGTGATGGAAAGTGATCTTCATGTACTGATGTAGCTTTATTTTTTTCATTTGAGTCCTGAAACTGTTGTGATGCTGGGTTTTATTGCAGGTCTTGGAAACAAATAGAGCTGAGGGGTCTCAGAGCCATGTTCATAGGATGTATTTTATGGGCCCAAACACATTTGCTGAACCTTGGCACCTTCCTCACTCTCCACCAGACCAGTTAAAAGAGATTGTGTAAGTACATTATTGCTTGTTCTTAAATAGTTGATCAATTGATTTGCCTGGTGTGATCTGTAGTTATTTAATGATTCTTAATTTTATTGCAAACTATTTCATGTTCTCTTATTTCAGGTATGAGGGTGCTTTTAATAGTTTTGTGGATGAGGTTAATCTTCTAGCAACATATCAGTGGTGGGAGGGATCAGTGTATAGTATACTTGGTGTTTTAGCATATCCATTGGCTTGGTCTTGGCTGCAGTGGCGCCGCAGGATTAAATTACAGCGGCTCCGTGAATTTGTTCGATCTGAATATGACCATGCGTGCTTACGATCTTGTCGTTCACGTGCTCTATATGAGGGGATAAAGGTTATGTTCTTACCTGTTTTTCCTATACGAAAAATGGTTTAGAGCATCAAAATACGCATGTAGTTGAATCTTTTTGTATTGATCTGTTGGAAAGGCATTACTTTTATAGATGATGCTGCCTTTGTTGAAGATTATGTGAAAATATGGTTACAAGGAAATGTTTTAACTGTTTTGCAACTGAAGAATTAAATTCAGATTAGTAGCACTAGCAAATTAATTTCTCATTTTTAGATGATGTTTACTTGGTGCTTGTTTGTGTATTTGATTGTTGTTCCTAGACTGATCAGGGATTACTCACCTGTTCTGATATTTTTATGGTTCAGGTATTTTCTTATTTTTTTCCTAATCCCATGTCAAATTATAATAGGTTGCTGCTACTCCTGATCTGATGCTGGCGTATGTCGATTTTTTCCTTGGTGGTGATGAGAATAGGAACGATCTCCCTCCTCGTCTACTTCAAAGGCTTCCTTTGGCTATTCATTTTAGTGGTGATGGAAGTTACATGGCACCCTTCACTCTTCACAGTGATAATATTCTTACTAGCCTTATGAGTCAGGTATGATGTAAAATCAGGTCTGAAAATGAGGTTTCATTTTTTGATTGGATGATATCTTTTTCCCGTCATGCTGATAGTGTGTGCCTTTTTTGGGGTATGATAACTTCAGTCTGTTCCACCAACAACTTGGTATCGTTTGGTTGCTGGTCTTAATGCACATCTACGGTTGGTTCGTCGTGGATGCTTACGAAAAACATTTCGACCTGTCTTGAGGTGGCTTGATAGTCATGTTAACCCTGTACTGAAGAGTTATGAACTACGTATTGACCTAGCTTGGTTTCAAGCAACAACTTCTGGTTATTGTCAGTATGGTCTCTTGGTCTATGCGCTTGATGAGAACATTGAGCTATCGACTGAATGTCAAGATGGAAGAATGCGAGTTGATCTGCATTCCAGGTATTAAATTTGGCCATTGCTTGTTCCTTCTGTTTTCTTTGTGTATTCATTTGAATGTAGCTCTTGCTTTTATCTAGTTATAGAGTCAGCACTTGATGATTGATAATGATATTTTAACAGTATTTGTAGAGGAAATTCGTCAAGCTACCATTGGGAAGATGGCCTCTTAGACCATGGCAATAAAAGAAGTGAATATTTTATGAGGCAGAACAGGTCGAAAGGAGGAATTCTAGACATTAATAATATACAAAGTTTGGAGGAAAAGAGAGATTTTTTCTTCCCCTTCTCTCTCATCCTTCACAACACAAAGCCTGTAGGTCACCAGGTAAAGGATTTTACTAAATGTGTGCATTCAACCATGTTCTATCTTAGCGGTTAAATGGGCTCTCTATGGACTTATTTTAAGTTCATTTTCTTCTTGCAGGACCTTGTTGGACTGGTCATTTCTATATTATTGCTGGGGGATTTCAGTCTAGTACTTCTTACCTTACTTCAGCTATTTTCAGTATCAATGATGAATGTTCTTCTTGTTTTATTTATATTACCACTGGGTATACTTCTTCCATTTCCTGCTGGAATCAATGCTTTGTTCAGCCATGGTCCTCGGCGTTCAGCTGGCCTTGCACGTCTGTACGCTCTGTGGAACATCACCTCTTTGGTCAATGTTGTAAGAAAACCATTCATCTATTTTTACTCGACTAAATATGTTTTCTCTATCTGATGATTCCTTGACTTTCATGTTGATTTGTTTTAGCTATACTTCATAGCCGACCCTATATATCGAGATAAAAGGCTTTGACATTGTTGTGACAAATTTGTCAAAGTGCCTATGACAGCTGAGATATCAAGTTGTTTGTTCTGATAGCAAATGCGTCCTTGAAACATAACTATATAATGTTCTCTGAATTGGTGTTAACTTTCAACAGGTGGTAGCTTTCATTTGTGGTTATATACACTACAAGTCCCAAGCATCACGAAGTAAAATAATACCTTATTTGCAGCCATGGGGCATGTAAGTTGATCTTTGACTGGCGATGGAATCTACTCTCGCCATTGAAATAACTGGTGATTATATACCTGATGATATTTCCTTTATCACTGACACAATTTGCAGGGATGAAAGTGAATGGTGGATTTTTCCGGTGGGGCTGCTTTTGTGTAAATGTCTTCAGTCTCGACTGATAAACTGGCACGTTGCAAATTTGGAGATACAAGATCGTTCGTTGTATAGTTCTGACTTTGACGTATTTTGGCAGTCGTAAGTCATAACATAATCTTTCTTAGTGTCCCTTGCCCCAGAGTATTTAGGTTTTTTGTATGTTGCTCTTGGGCGCGTAGATGAGAGGAACAAAGGAAGTGAAGGCGAAAAAGAAAAACAACACGAGTAAAAGAAATTATTAGGCTTAGGGTAAAATGTCATTATTTTATATAGCTGATCCATTGTGTACCCCTATGTATCTCATTTTGTATATAATAGGTACATATTTTTGATCATGGTCCATGTATCATTCTTTCTGACAGTATTGGATAATTAACAAATTTATCACATTTAACAAGCAAATTACACGACTTGCAGCTGATAATTACACGCTCTTGCATGCGATCAATTGCATTAAGCGGGTTTGTATTCCGCATCAATTATAAGTTAATGTTATGCTTCCATTGCCATTGTTCTTTAATTTCAAGAAAAAAATAGAAAGAGGTAAATAAATAACAAAACTTGCAATCGGTTATACAAAACAGGGAGTACAAGATCAACATTCTCTAGGAACACAATTCGCTCCATCTCCATGAATATAATGAACTCGAATTATACAAACCCATCCAAAAGCCGACAGATATAGTAACCATTTCAGTCCAATGAAACATAGCGAATTATACAAACCCATCTAAGGGCAGGTACTTAGAATTCTAGATGCAAGACTTGAACGTTGTTACTCCTTGTTCAAAACCTTTGGGACCTTAATATATGGTTCCTCGTAGCTTGGGATTGCAGCTATGATAGCTTCCCTATACAAGAGAGACAAGAAAACGATTTTACATATACCGATATTAAGAGAAACTGGAAAGTGAGGAGTGGCAACGAGGATGACAGCTTCACCTATTCTCAAATGTTTGAGGCACGTCTTCTCGTATATTATCACCATCAATGTCTGGAAAACTTAAACGGTAAGAAAGAAGATTTGTACACGCTCGATGTTTACTTGATATATAGTGCATTACTGTGCATTGATCAAAGATGATGCTCTTTAAGCAAACACATAGGCAACCAATATTTCGAATTATAGTTAAATAAAGGAATGCAAAGTCATCAAAATTACTTGAACCATTTACCTCTAATCAAATCATAACATATCTTCATCATACTAGATTACTAGTACAGTTTTACGTTTCCCAAAGGAATGCACATATGTAAGGAAAAGCGAAAAACAAAATATTTTAAAATCTAATTCTATTATATACAGCACTATTACCGAATTCGTTCCTTAATTTGTTTTATGAACTCATCGAAATGGTCTATAATTCAATAGTTGATTCACTATTCACATGTAAGTTAGTGAAATGACGTTGTTACTCGATATGTGTATGTAGTTTTTTTATCTATTATAATATTTAAAGAACCTATTTATTGCCTTCTATTACCATCAATCTAGTGTGAATCTTCCATTAAAAATGTAATAAGAACTACAAATAAATAAAACTACCTATAAATAAATCCTAAATTTGGCAAAAGGTTAAACAGGATCAATATAATGCACAATACACACCATCAGTCAAACAAAGAGGATTCATGCCACCTAGAAAACTAAAACAAGATGATATCAAGCTCACCTACCCTAATTGATGAAGAATAACCAATGTCAATTTACCATGCAGTTTCACACACCTAGAGACAGGTGGGAGTAAACATTAGGTGCAAAGCCAGCTTTGTCAAGTATAGCAGACAAAGAGATTTCCTAGTCTCTTAAATTAAATAATGATGAGCAAAGTATCAATATAAAATCAAGTCCGATTCAGGAAACTAGTCACAAATTGATGTATACAATTGAGCTCTAGAGGGGAGCATCACAAAGAGGAACATATGAATAGGCACAACTGATAAAATTCAACAAAAACAAAAGAAAGAAAGAAGCAAAATAATAATGTTGTGCTGATTTCTAAGCAGCTCAATATTGCATAAACAGGACAAAGCCAAAGTTCCTTCTTTTCTGAGTAGATTGAAACATATACATAGAACTTTAAAACTCCTATAGGATAAATGCTGTACTAGGGAAAATGTCTAATACCTGAACGAATGGCTGGCTCAATACTTTCGAGATCAACATCTTGAAGTTGTCCAAACCTGAAAAATAAACCAAGAAAGATAACAATGGAAGTTAAGACAGGCAGCACAAGATGCTATGATAAGACAATGTCCAATTTCCAGCATGACTAAAGCTATCAAGTGAAATAGATGAAACTTTGAGTTGTTATCCAAAGATTATAAAAAAAATTAAGTAAACTTAAGTACTAGATTATTTTGAAAGTCATTTTCTCAAACTTCTCTCTCCTCACCAACTTATCCTCATTACACATCGCCACAACAAGGTCAAGAATGCACTTATTCACAAATGGAGCCAGGCATTGTTTCAAAATCAAAAATATGGTAATACATCAGCATTGTTAAGAGCATATGCTTATAGACAAAACGAAGGGAAATATTACCACTCAATGACTTGATGGATTTTGGGACCAAATTCCTGAACCTACAACCCGAAGATCAAATAAAATCAAATTCAACTTGCATCAAGAATATATGGCAAAAGAAATGTGAGTAACCAACTACACATAAGAATTTGCATTGCCAATATCTTTTTTCTTATACCTCCTTGGGAGTGAGAGATATACGAGCAGATTCAGCTAAACGACTCACATCAGGAGGGTCTAACGAAGATTTAATAGAGTAACTTCGTTTGTTTCTCTTTTGGATCAACAAAGTTGGAAAGTTAGCAATGCTTCTTGTACAACAACCTAACATGGTTGTTCCTGCTCTTAATGAAACAATTGCTCTAAAGCTGTAGCTTGCCATTTTGTTGTTATCTTCTCAACAATTCTAGTTTATGAACTTTTATTTCATCCAACCCTTGTTCTTTTTTATTCGATGAGACTGCAAACATAAACATAAACATAAGTACCAAATGCTCGGTGCAACAATGGAAAAAAGCAAATTAAGTAATTACTACAAATAAATGAATAAGTACACAACTAAAGATACCCTAGTTATAAAATAGCACAAGTAGTATATTCCAATCCATCTCCACAATGCCATATGCCCATATATAGAAATCCAAAATGAGCATGTCACATGTGTACTATATGCAGCAAAAAAATAGTCGCTTATGGAAGAATAGATGATAAACCCAAATGTCATCATATTTTCTAATCCAAGTTGAAAACAAAAGAACAGCTTAAGAACGTTAGGGAATGTTGGAAAATGGTTGCACAAAGAAAATAGACTCCAATTGAGACAACTTCAAGGCTTATTCCAGTCACAAAAAAAGCTTTTGGACAAGGTTGGGGATGCCGGAAAAGGGGTGTGTCGCTCTCCCCTAGTTGCGAAAATGGGAAATGTAGCAAATTCAGAGTATATGTTTCTCAATAGTTAGAAGAATCATTGATATTCAGCAAAAATATAGAGAATCAGAGCAGTTGAAAAAAAAAATAAACAAATTTTCTGAAACACAGAGATCAAATATATCAAACTTCATTCTGACATTTCATCAAACACATTGTGTGCGATTGAAATTGAACAGGACATGAGACATCAGTAGTGTAAAATACATATCTCTCAAAAATAAATGGTATAAAATACATAGCCAGGGCAAAGTGTAACCTAGAGGAAAGCATAAAATGTCTTTCAGCATCAATAATAAAAAATAATGGCAAAATCAGGTTCAATCAATATGACCAAGATACAAAAGTAAAAGAAAATTATTGGAAAAAGCATAAACATAGACCAGAACAGGGAGTAATGGCGATCATTGAACTGAATTTAGGTATGAACAAATAGCAAAGATAGTTACCAAATTGAGAAATCGCAAATGGGTTAGTTTAGTTGATGTTCAACAATGGAAGAGAGATGATAACTAGACTAGGGATAAGGAACGGAGAAATAAAATTGTTAAGAGGGCATGAAATATTCAAAAGAAAAATTACTCGTTTTCCCGTAATAATACCAAATTTTGATTAATGATAACAATGCCCATAGTTTTCTATGAGCGGAAAATATTGGTTGGACGATGATGATGATGAACAATGCCATCCTAGACGGATATATCCCTAGAATATCTTTAACATGTTAAAAAATCAAATTGTATCAGATTATATGAAAAAAGGGAAAAATTATTAGGAATAATACAATATTTTGCTTATTTCCCTACAATAATACCAACTTTTGATTAACCATGAATAATACCAACTTAGGGGTGTTTCCTACCTAACATGTTAAAAATCAAATTATAGGTGATTATATAACCAAAAAAATTAGTAAATTAGTTAATAAACTATAGTTTGTATTATTCTAGGAAAAAAACCCCCAAAGTTGGTATTATTCATGGTTAATCAAAAGTTCGTATTATTGTAGGACAATTAACAAAAGGTTGTATTATTCACGGTAATTTTTCCAAAAAAATTGGTAGATTAGCTAATAAACTAAAATTGATATTATTGTAAGAAATACCTCCTTAAAAAGTTGTTATTCATTGTTAATCAAAAGTTGGTATTATTATTAAAAAATTGACGAAAAATTATATCATTCACGATAGTTTTTCATATTCAAATATGAAATAAAATTCAAATTATACAACTATTTATTACTTTTAAGTTTTAACGATAATATTTTTAAAATTTTTTACCACTAACCTTATTTTCTTCAGCTAGTCTCCTGAGAGACCGTCTCTCTAAGAGACGTCTTTCAGGCCCAATCCATTAAAGTTTCTTTTCTACTTTTACTTCATATTTTTTTATGGGTCAACCCAATAAGAGATGGTCTCTCAAAGAGACCGTCTCTCACAAGAATTTGTGTATTTTCTATTAGTTAGGTTTTTAATCGCAATTCGCAATACAAGCATAATCAAATTTAAAAACACTCATTACATGACACAACCTACTTTTCTAGCCAATTCAGTTCGATTCAATAAATGTCCAAGTCGATCTAGTGATCTAACAAAAAATGTAAAATCAGATTTGACTCATTTTCGATCCAAAAGATTAAAATTTAATGAGGGTGTTTGACAAATGGTTGATAGTAGCTGGTAGCTGATAGCTTATTATATTGATTGATTTGACCAGTTGATTTTATTGACTGGTTTGACTATCTGATTTTGAACCCGCTGCTATAAGCAGCTTGTTCGGAAACAATTTATTCGTATCAATAAGTTGTTTCAACCAGCTAATTCACCAAACACTAGCATCAGCTGGTTTGACCACCCAACACTCATTTATATCAAAATAACCTAAAATTGCTCAATAAGCTAATTTGCCAAACAAGCCCAATGTATTTTCATAATTGAAACCGACATAAGTAGAACATCATTTCTACTTGAAGTTTTAATACATAATAATTGATTAGGTAAGAGAAATTTAAAATTGATTAAATATAAGTTTAATAAACAAAACAATGATTAAATAGATTTGTTGCATGTAAACTCTTACATTAATATTGACATATTGTGAATTTGTGATAACCTACAAATAATACTTTTTCCATTGATTTTGATAAATTTAAAAGTAAAAGTTTTTCCATACTGTATTTATATAGACAAATCAATAATCAATAAGACAATTGCCCAAAAAAATAAACAATAAGACAGAAAAAATAACATTAGTTATTAACTAACATTATTTGTATGAATTTTTTTTATTATGATTACAAAAATTTTACTAAATTCATGATATTTTTGTAATTAATAGAAATCTAGTTTAGTAAAAAAGCAATTATCCATTATAACAAAAGAGTCTTAAGGATTTCCCTTTTCATTTGTGAATAGTGTTTTTAATTAGTCATCCTCCACTTCATCTTTTGTGTTACATCCATGTGAGTGATTACATGTATGTTGGGTTATTTTATGGTTTTTTGCATGTAGAATGGTGGTGTGGCTTAATCATGTGCATTAGATTATACACATGTCGTGGGAATGCTTGCATGTAGGTTCCTTTTGCATGTATGAAAACTCAAATAGGTATAATTTATTGTTCTCGATCCTACATTTATTAAAAAATACAATAATATTAAACATCGTTTAAGAAAATATTCAAAAGAAAAAGATCGTTTAAGAAAAGTGACAATTTAAAGACAAAAATATAGTTCCTAAGTTTTGATTTATTCCTTAGAAAGTGATTCCAAACATGAGATTTGAGTTTTTTTCCTTTTTATTGTCCTAAAATTAATATTGTTATTATAAGTTCCTAAGTTGTAAGCATGAAATGAACCAAATTCTCCACATGTCAAATGCTCATAAACTCCATTCATGCAATTAAACACTTGCCACCCTTTTCTAAACTCATCACCTTCACCCACTTAGTCACTTCACATAACCCATCTATTCCTTTACCTTAAATTCACCTTCATTTTACACCTTTACATCACATTTCTCATTTCTCTCAAACCCAATTCCAAAACACCCCAAAACATTAGGGTTCATCCCTAAAATTAGTAAAACTATCCAATATGTCATCAACTTATGAGCAACAAATGCAACACCAATACCACCAACAACAACAACCAATCACCCAAACCACCCGCCAAACCGTCAAGTTCCTCACCGCCTCCACCATCGGCACCGCCCTCTTAATCCTCTCCGGCCTCATTTTAACCGGCACCGTCATCGCTCTCGTCATCGCCACACCTATTATGGTGTTATTTAGTCCAATACTCGTCCCTGCGGTCATCACCGTCTTCCTCATCGCCACCGGTTTCATATTCTCGGGTGGGTGCGGGGTGGCCGCCCTCTCGGCGTTGACATGGGTCTACAAGTACACTACCGGGAAGAACCCACCAGGAGCCGATACGTTGGACCGTGCTCGCATGCAAATCAAGAACGCGGCGAGGGATGTTAAGGACAGAGCTAAGGATAATTTGCAATATATTCAAGATAAGGCTCAAGAAGGTAGTGATGTTCATCAAAGGGGTCAATAATAAAGTTCTATTTAGATAATTAGAGTGTGTTTTGATTTTGTTGTAATAAGTTTGTTTGGTTAAAATGTGTATGAATTATGTTCATATGTTGAAGTGATATAAAAGTATGTTTGTTATTGTCGAGAAAAAAATTCCGTTGCCGGGACTTGAACCCGGGTCTCTCGGGTGAGAGCCGAGTATCCTAACCAACTAGACTACAACGGAATGGATGACAATTTGGTTGGTGGATAGAATAAACTCGAGCACTTGATATTCACCAAATTTTTTTAATCAAATTTAAACTTTTTGTCTTTAAAATAAAGCTTAAAGTTATACAGATCTCTAAAGTAAAAAAGAGGTTGGGTTTGAGGGACGTGTCTATGAGAGACAGTCTCTCAAGAGACCTGCTGAAAGTTATATGTGATAGTGGGACATTGTAAGTAGTAAAAGCGGTTGTAAGTAGTAAAAGTGGGAGTGTTTTGGACATTACTTGTGAATATGGGGTATTAATATGAATTTGTCAAATATGTGATAATTGTTATGAGTTTGTCTCAGAAATTGTGACAATAGAATGGGAGAGAATATAAGTTAATTAATGTAGACACTTTTGATACAAATTTTTTTTTTGAGGCAACGGAAATGTGAGATTATTTTAATTAGAAAAAAAATGATGATTGCTACCAATTTAGACAAGATTATATTAAACAAGATTATAAAAATCAAAAAAAGAATTTTGAACACTAAATCTTGCAACTCTTTAAATAACTCTTACTTTAAACCCCGAACTCTTACTGTAAGAAATTCGACCGTTGTAAACATAATTTCATCTTCTGAATCGCTGCCTAGTCTCTCCACCCTTCATCATTCTCGCTCTCATTTTTGATTTTCTCTCTCTTTCTCTCACATACACATCAATGGCGATTGCTGCCGAGAATCAAACTGAACAAAAGGTAACCTAATGCTTTCCTGATTCAAGAAAAGACTTAGGGTTAAGAGTTTTTTTAATTAATTCTTATTAAAATTAGGGCTTTGAAATGAATATGTCAAAGATTTCATATTGAATGATTTCCGAAAAGTTTTCTCGATTCTTTTAATGGAAGAAAATAATATTTTCATTTTGAATGATTCTATGTTATTTTCGAAATATTCGATTTTTAATTTTCAAAACGGAAACGAAACATATTTTCTTTGAGTTTTAAATTTTAAGATTCACTTCCCTGCTTGGTTCGTTAATTTTACGTTTGGTTGCCTGAAATACGATAAATTGATGTTCGACAATGTTTGATGTTCGTATGGTTTTATTCCAGACATCTACAGAGGTTCCTCTGGCCGAGAAGAAACGATGGACACTTAGTGATTTCGACATCGGAAAGCCGCTGGTCGCGGAAAGTTCGGCCATGTATACTTGGCCAGAGAAAAGAGAGTATGCTTCCGATTCTATGCTTCTTTTGTTTCTTCGATTGGGACATACTTACGTGTATTTTTTGCTTTGTTGATGATGTGAATTGATTATTCATTTGCTTATTTGATCTACAAATATCTTGATAAAGAATCAAGACAACCAAAAAGCTTAAAAACTTAAAGCTCATGGTTGATTATATACTCAATATTTGTTAAAAAAAAAAAACATTTGGTACTTGGTGAAATATAATCTGCATAACTTTGCTTGTGAAAAAGTAGGTCACCAAATTAATAAAATGTCCCCAAAAATTTAGTGAAAATCAATTTTGTTAGCTCATTTTCCTATTTTTGGTTTAGTTTGAATAGGTGATTTGTTGGGAGTAAGACTTGCATTGTTGTTGCTTTTTGTTTAGTACTTGTCTCTCGAAATCGATAATATGTTTGGGCTATACTTTCCTTCACTGTTTTTTCAATTGATTCTAGCTTGATCATCTTGTTATCAATTTCTAATCTCAAAGAGTTAAAAATTTACTAAGCTGTGGTAATCTCAGAGCAATCATGTTGTAGCACTCAAAGTACTGTTTAAGAGCCAGCTGAAACAGTCTCAAGTGGAAAATAAGATTCGACGAGAAGTCGAAATACAAAGCCTTCTTCGACATTCTAACATATTGCGCCTGTATGGATACTTTTATGATCAGGTATTAATTTTGCGAAATTGCTCATGCTGATTACATATTTTGTTGCAAACGAGTAATCATTGCCCACTTGTGTCAGCAGAAACGTGTCTACTTGATACTTGAATATGCACCCAAAGGAGAGCTGTACAACGAGCTTCAGAAGTGCAAGTATTTCAGTGAAACGATCAGCAACTGTAAGTTCCATTCCTATGATAACAACTCTGCTGATATTAACAGGTTGTTTCAGTTTGTCATGAATGCTAACAAGGTTTTTGGTCTCCTGATTTCATTTGGGTGCAGTACATTGCATCATTAGCTTGGGTGCTTATTTAGTGTTACGAGGGTATAGTCTTGGGTCATCTAGTGTCTAGTAGAGGTATTGAGGTCAATAAGGCCAAAGTCGAGGTTATTGAGAAACTACCCTTCTAGTTAATGTAAAGGGAATTCGTAGCTTTCTTGGGCATGCAGGTTTCTGTAGGAGGTTCATACCAGACTTTTCTAAGATTGACCGACCTTTAACTGAGCTTTTGGCCAACGATGTACCCTTTGTTTTTATTGATGAATGTCTAGCTGCTTTTGAAAAATTTAAATAGGCATTGATAACTGCACCGCTAATCCAACCTCCTGATTGGAAACCTACGCTTTGAGTTGATGTGTCATGCTAGTGACTATGCTGTAGGGGCAGTGTTGGGACAACGTAAGGATGGTAAGTTGCATGTCATCTATTACGCGAGTAAGACTTTGAATAAGACACAGGTAAATTATGCAACCATTAAGAAAGAGCTCTTGACAGTGGTTTATGCTTTAGAGAAGTTTAGATCCTATCTCATAGGGTATAAGATTATTGTTTTTACTGAGCTCTTAAGTCTTAATGGCTGACCATCTGTCCAGATTTGTATTGGATGAGGTGTTCGGTACGCCTAACATTGATGATTTCTTCCCTGAAGATCAGCTGATGGTTCTTGCAGATGCTGATAATTCTCCTTGGTTCGCTGAGATAGCGAACTATCTAGCTAGTGGTGTGCAACCCTCTGGGTTGAATGCATACAGAGGAAGAAGTTCTACCATGACGTCCGCTATTACTTTTAGGACGACCCGCTGTTGTTCAGGTTATGTGCAGATAGCATTCTTCGCCGTTGCATCCTTGAAAATGAGGTACATTCTATCATTAGGCATTGTCATGATCTATCTTGCGGTGAGATTTTTATGGGTTTCAGGTGAGATCATTTTCTTTTGAGAGATAAGGAGACTAAGATAGAAAGTCTCTTGGGGAGCCATAAGAAAAGCCGGTATTCATGTCTTAAGAGGTAATGATGTAATTGATGGTGCTCTCCCAGTTCATCATTGGATTATTCTTGTTAGCTATGCATTCTTTTCTGTGTTTTGATCAGTTTTTATATTGATTTTTAACTTTTTTATATTGTTTCATTGTTTTTTTTTTATGATTAAGTTTGTACATGTTATTTGACAAAGCTATGTTTTCACAGTCGTTATGCTTGTCAAAGTAAATTACAACTACTCCTAAATATAAAACAACTAAGTAATATAGTAGCAAGTAGAGGTTCGATCCACAGGGAAAGTAGGACCTTCAAATTGATTTAGGTTTATCTTATAGATATGAACACTAATATAAAGGGGGGGTAAGTAGAGTGATGAACAATCTTGTTTAATCTTGCTAACAACAAATAACAAAGACTATGTGGTTGTGAACAAGTAAAAGCAATTCTTGAGTACTTGTTAGTGTTCCAATTTCACACATCAATTTTCAATCTTCCCAAATCAACACAATCAACTAGTCTATTGAAAGGAAAAACATCCTTATATTGATTATAAATGCATAAATGAAAAGCATCAAGTATACATTATAACAATTCAACAAACTTATGGAATTGTAAGCTAAAGCAAGACTATAATTAACCACAATAATAATCCTTCTCAAATAACTTACAAACTAAAGCAAGTTTCATAAATTATTCAAGTTGCTACTAAACTCAAATTAGATAAAGCAATCCAATTCAATAGCATGTGAACAAGCAAATTAGAAAATCCATTTGCAACTAAGCATTCCAATTAACCAATTCAATTCATAAGAGCAAAGAAATTATCAAAGATCACTATATTAATAAGATAGGAAGACTTACAATTAATGGTAAAAGAGAAAACCTAACTTCCTTCAAGATGAAACTTAGCCAACAATGGCCATCTTCTTCAAAAGTATAAGAAAAAAAATAAACTTCAAGATTTCCCCAATTACAACCCTAAGATAATTTCTGATTTTGAGAACTAAACTACTCTAATTGTTCTACTTCTAAAAACTAACTCGCTAAAACTATTACAATCTACTACTTAAATACTAGATACCCAAAAGCTTACTTAGCAAGGAGGAGAAGAAGAACATCATTGCTCTGAATTCCAGCCATCCTCGTTTCAACTTTGCTGCTCAATTCATCCAATTACATCCCAGAAGCAAAAAGTAGAAGCGGCAAGTTTTAAAAATCCGTGGCGCTCAGGTCGCGGGCCGCGACTAAACGCGCGAGCCGCGACTAACTGCTTTTCCGCTTTTTGCTTTATTTCTTTCCTTCTTTCTTGAAATTAAACTTAATAATAATGATAATAATAAAATTAATAATTACAGTTAAAATAAGAATAATACTAATAATATAAAAATATTAATAATAATAATAATTATACAAATAATATTAATATTTACATATAAAGTAGAAAATATTAATAATTTGACTACTAAAAACTACAATAAAGATAATAAAATAATATAATAATAAAGCTCTATCAAATACCCCCACACTTAGTCCTTACTCGTCCTCGAGTAAGTCTTAAATATGGAAAGTAAAAAGATTAAGAATCAAGAGCTCAAAAATACTTAGTCTTATAATACACTCTTATGAAAAATTGAGTTTATAACTTGTACTAAGTCAAAAAATTTAGGTGGATAAGTGCTTTGACAAAATCTTTGGAAATAGAAAAGCAGATTTGTCTCTTATTTCTCTCATTTTGCCTAGAATGCCCTTTCGGGTTTTTGATCTAGCTACTCTCTTTCTTTTTCCAAATCTCACTTTCTCACCTCTCTTTAGCCTTTTATTTTTGCCTAAGCCCCCCTTTCGGGTTTTCAGTCTAGCGGGATTTTTTTTTTATATATATACATATGTGCAAAGATCATCAAAACTCCAGCTTCTCATCATCTCAACATCACCAATCATCAAAACATCATCACCAATCATTAAAACTTGAAGAACCAACATCATTCAACTACAAAACCTCGCAACTATCAGCAAAATCATCCAAGAACCTTAATCAATCATTCATCAATCCTCCATATATGCTCTTACTCCTACCCCACCCCCACACCTAAAGTGAACAATATCCTCATTGTTGACCCCCACCATTTCTTGGTGGTCTATTTGCCCTTCTTCTAGCAATTTCATCATTTATGTGTTGGGTTGGGTCATGGTAGTCTAGATAATGAGTTGCATAAAAATTGTTCAAATTTGTCATCATAGAAGTCACATAATACATGTTATCAGACAACTCGTATTGGTTGTGTTCTATGTTAGCGACTCTATGCTCCAGATCTACGTAATAATCCGGTCTAGGTGGAGGTGGTGGATTATAATTGTTGAATATATAGACATCCGGACACCCATTCTATAGATTTCATCTGGTTCTAAATATAATTCAGAATTGGGTGTTTGTGGGGTAATTAATGTTCTTGGTTGGGGTAACCTCATGTAAGGGACTCCATTCCATTGCCATACAAAATAATTCGGGTTTCGAATTTCATCTTTCATAAGCATGTCTGTGGCAATCATTCCCTTTTTATCAAACAAAAAACTTCCCTTTACAGGTTTCAAAATTGGTTCCCCATTTTCCTCAGTGGGTATTTCAACATCTAAGTAAGAAGCTATTATAGAGATCATTCCTCCAATACTGATTTTTCCTTTAGTTACCGATCCCAGCTCAGTACATTTGCATAGCCAAAAATCTAGCCAATCCGGGCATCCCCTCCCTTCGGGTGAAAGACTCCATAATATCTTTAATTGGTCATTCCCTAGGTTGGTAGCCTCTCCATGTGCTAAAAATGTGCTAGCAAGTAATCGAATTGTAAATCTTAAAGCTGGGTGAGGAATTGAACTCAACTTTAGTCTAGCTTCCCAAGTAGAATGTGAGATAAGTTGCCAGAAAGCCACTTTCTCAAAATCCCCATAATCTTCATCATGAACATTAATTATCCCAAAGGCTTCTCTCCAGATTGAGTCATTGTCATAATATGTGGTGATGTGAAGATAAAAGTATAGCAGTTCCCATTCTTGTATCTCTTCCTCTTCTAAAAGTGGCTAGGAATTCTAAGGTCATTCTCACATATGTTGGAGCATTTTCTCCAAGAAACCCTCTAATTCCACTTTTCTCATTAAGGTCCTTCGATTCTTTCAAGCATGTTGCTCAAAGTCAGAAGGTCACAAAATCTAGTGCTTTCTGAATTAACCTCCGGTTGGACTAGGTTCTCCATCTTCCTTGTGGATTTCATCTAAATTTTAAAACCCAAAATTTGGAAAATTTTTTTTTTCTTCTTTAGGGGGGCCCGGTTCCAATTTTCCCTCTTTTTTTAGGTTATTTAACCTCTCACTTAACTATTTTTTTTGGGATCTTTTATTTTTTTAAAATTTTAAAACTAACCAATTTTTCCCAATTTTAAAATAACCAAGCAAAAACCCATTAACAATCAAATTCAAGAATTTTAACTTTAAAAAAAAAGGAAACTATTATGATAAAATTAAAAGTTTTTAATTTTCCTTTCTTTTTAATCAAAAAATGATGCGGTTTACAAAATTTTTTTATCCTTGTTAAAATTTTTTTTTCAAATTGGAAATTTATGAAACCCCAAAGGTAAAAAATAAAATTTTTTTCTAACTATTTAGGTTAAAAACTTGGAAAAATTTTTGGGAAAAATTTCAAAATCTCTTTTAATTTTATTTACAAATTTTCCTTTTTAATTTTGTATTTTAACGTTTGACACTGGTTTTGTTATTGGGGTTTAGCGTATTAGCCGCTTAGAATGGTTAGATAATCGATTAGACTTTTCGCTCTTTAAAATGTCAAAAAGATCACAAACATCAAGAGTTCAATGGGGCGGGGGTTTCAAGTGTAATTTGGGAAGAGGGAGAAGCTTAGGCAAACTAATTCCCATTCCCTCAATTAGGAAGAAGAAGAACCAATATTTTACAATCAATTCTGGGGAAAAAATTTGATGAAAACCCACAAAGATGGAGAAACCAGTCCAACCGAAGTTAATTGACGTGGACTTCTGATGGAAGAAACGGCTAAAGAACGAGCCCTTTTAATGAGAAAAGTGGAATTGAGGGTTTCGAGAAAAATGCTCCAACATATTGAAAGGGACCTTAGAATTCTAGCCATTTTTAGAGGGGAAAGAATACAAGAAGGAAGTTGCTGATACTTTTACTTCATCATCACTCACATATTCATGACAATATTCAATACGAGAGCTCTTGGGATAATTAATGTTCATGATGAAGATTATGGGGGTTTTGAGAAGCTGGCTTTTGGCAACTTATCTCACATTCTACTGGACTGACTAAAGTTGAGTTCAATCTCACCCAATTTAAGATTTACAATTCATTCTCTGACATTTTTAGCAACTGAGAGGCTAACAACCTATGGAATGATCAATTAAAGATATTAGGAGTCTTTCGGCGGAAGGGATGCCCGATTGGCTAGATTTTGCAGCAAATGTACGGATGGACGTGAATCTAAAGGAAAAATCGATTGAGGAATGATCCGATAATATCTTACTTAGATGTTGAAATACCCATCGAGAAAATGGGGAACCAATTTTGAAACCTGTAAAGGGAAGTTTTTTGGTTGATAAAAAGGGAATGATTGCCACATACATGCTTATGAAAGATGAAATTCAAAACCCGAATTATTTTGTATGGCAATGGAATGGAGTCCCTTACATGAGGTTACCCCAACCAAGAACATTAATTACCCCACAAACACCCAATTCTGAATTATATTTAGAACCAGATGAAATCTATAGAATGGTGTCCGTGGATGCAGTGCTCGAGCAAGCTCACCTAATGGAGTACCACCACCTCCACCTGACCAATTATTACGTAGATCTGGAGCATAGAGTCGCTAACATAGAACACAACCAATACGAGTTGTCTGATAACATGTATTATGTGACTTCTATGATGGCAAATTTGAACAATTTTTATGCTACTCATTATCCAGACTACCATGACCCAACCCAACACATAAATGATGAAATTGTTAGAAGAAGCAACACATGAGGTTTTGTAGTTGAATGATGTTTGGTTCTTCAAGTTTTAATGATTGGTGATGATGTTTTGATGATTGGTGATGTTGAGATGATGTGAAGCTGGAGTTTTGATGATCTTTGCACATATGTATATATATAAAAAAAAAATCTCGCTAGACTGAAAACCCGAAAGGGGGGCTTAGGCAAAAATAAAAGGCTAAAGAGAGGTGAGAAAGTGAGATTTGGAAAAAGAAAGAGAGTAGCTAGATCAAAAACCCGAAAGGGCATTCTAGGCAAAATGAGAGAAATAAGAGACAAATCTGCTTTTCTATTTCCAAAGATTTTGTCAAAGCACTTATCCACCTAAATTTTTTGACTTAGTACAAGTTATAAACTCAATTTTTCATAAGAGTGTATTATAAGACTAAGTATTTTTGAGCTCTTGATTCTTAATCTTTTTACTTTCCATATTTAAGACTTACTCGAGGACGAGTAAGGACTAGGTGTGGGGGTATTTGATAGAGCTTTATTATTATTAGTATTATTATTATTAATATTTTTATATTATTAGTATTATTCTTATTTTAATTGTAATTATTAATTTTATTATTATTATTATTTAAGTTTAATTTCAAGAAAGAAGGAAAGAAATGAAGCAAAGGTTAAAACCGCTTAGTCTGCCGCGTTAATGCCCGCTACGAGCAATGATGTAATTGGATAACTGGAATTGGATGTAATTGGATGATGTTCAGAGCAGCAAACTTGCCGCTTGTACATTTTGCTTCTGAGATGTAATTGGATGAATTGAGCAGCGAAGTTGAAACGAGGATGGCTGGAATTCAGAGCAATGATGTTCTTCTTCTCCTCCTTGCTAAGTAAGCTTTTGGTATCTAGTATTTAGAGTAGTTTATTTCTTTTCTTATACTTTTGAAGAAGATGGCCATTGTAGGCTAAGTTTCATCTTGAGGAAAGTTAGTTTTCCCAAATCTAACTTTCTTGAAGATGAAACTTAGCCAACAATGGCCATCTTCTTCAAAAGTATAAGAAAAGAAATAAACTTCAAGATTTTCCCAATTACAACCCTAAGATAATTTCTGATTTTGAGAACTAAACTACTCTAATTGTTCTACTTCTAAAAACTAACTCCCCAAAACTATTACAAACTATTACTTAAATACTAGATACCAAAAGCCTACTTAGCAAGGAGGAGAAGAAGAACATCATTGCTCTGAATTCCAGCCATCCTCGTTTCAACTTTGCTGCTCAATTCGTCCAATTACATCCCAGAAGCAAAATGTAGAAGCGGCAAGTTTTAAAAATCGGAGCTCAAGTGCGGTGCATGACTAAGCGTGCGCTGATTAGCTGTTTTCAGCTTTTGCTTTATTTCTTTCCTTCTTTCTTGAAATGTAGGGTTTTAAGGCGTTTAATTCTTTAGTGTCTTCCATGTTTGTTGTATGTAGTGTGACAAGTACAGGGGAAAGTGGTTTGGTTTCTTGGATCACTTGTCACACTATGGGTTTAGAGGCGTTTAAGAAGGGAGGCATAAAAAGTAAATTAGGTTCGGAGACCGTGCCTTAACCTTGTTTTTCATTGTCAACCTTGATTTGCTCGAGGACTAGTAAAGGTTAAGGGCGGAGACCGTGGGACAGTAAAGGTTAAGGGTCCAAATTTTAGACCAGACGACCCTCGGATCGAGCGGGTCTAGGGTCCTTAATGAGTCCTTAAACAAAGTCTCTTTAAAATATATCAGTATTTTTGTAAGCTGACTTATATGCGTATTTTTGTAAGCGACTTATATTGTATTTTATATATATTTAATTCTAATTTTGTAAGCGACATCCAAAATGAGATTAACATCAAAAATATTCCAGCCACTGATTTCCATATATTTAGAAGAAAAAAATAATAATAAACAATAAACATCCAAAACAATAAACAATAGACATCCAATGAAATTAACATCTTGCTTTAGAATATTTTCATTTGATGAAAATGAAATTAACATCAATGAAAATGAAATTAACATCAAGTGGGTATATGGGTCGATGAAAGCTTTAAGACTTGAAGAAGGTAGACTTGGAAAAGGTAGATTAACAAAAATCAGATCAAAAAATCAGACTTGGTTGGTTGGATACTTGGACGGCGCTCCAGATGAAGAAGAAGACTAGTTGCTCTTGCTTGGAATGAAAAATTAGGGTTAGGGTGTATATATATAAAGTGGGTATATAGGTCATTTAAAATATTTTTAAATAAAAAAACTAATATTATAAATCAGAATACCTAATTATTAAGGGTCGTCGGTCTGAGGCGAGTCAGGAGTCGTCAGAGGTCGGGTCTAGTGCAGGTCGGGTCTCATTCGGATTCGGACCCGACATCAAAAATGTGGATCGGACGCCCGGATCCGATGGGTCTCAAAAATTTAGACCCAGACCCTTAAAAAAGGGGCGGGTCCGGGGCGGGTCCAACAGGGTCCTGGACCCATGACCATCCCTAGTTAAGCATTAGGGAGTTTGATAAGTGCAATTATTTGCACCTATTGTCATCATTTTTATGCTCTTTTTCGGTGTTTAGTGGCGTTTTAGGATTGATTTATGCATTTTTACTCCATTTTAATATTTTATGACTACTTTGTGGGGAAATGGGTGAATTATGCTATCTTGGGTTGTTTTTGTGGATTTTTGTGATTAATTATGGTTACAGGGCTCAAAGATCGAATCAAGCTATCAATTAAGCCAAGCCATGAAGAGTGAGCAAAAGGTTAAGTTTTAAGAAGTGTTTTGATCTCAGGTGAAAAAGCCGAGTCGGCTCCAGTGATGGTGAAGCAACAGTCGAGTTGGCATTAATCGATAAAACACACCAACCTTCCAGTCGGCTCCAGTGATGGTAAAAGCCGAGTCGCTCGTTTTCAGAGACCAAAGTCGACTCGGCTGAAGTCCCAATTTTGTGAGCGTCGACTCGGCATGAGCCCGGTTCAGCTGCACACGTATTTTCCTCTGGTTTTTCTAGTGGGCTTTAGGTTAATTATGTTAATTAGTATAAATACCCTTCTAATTGCTGATTAGGGTTTCTCTCTTCCTCCTTAATTTTGAATTTCTTTCAGCTACTCTCGCTTGCAACGACCGTATATGTGAGACTGAATTGTAATATTAAGCCCAATCTAATTCTTCCCATTAATAACATAAACAACCCAAATCTATCTTCTCCTTCATCCCCATTAAGGATTTTTGACCCAAATCAATGGCTTCCCAAGCCAGATTCGCGACCACTGTGACGTCCTCTTATCCATGACCTATTCTCACCACACAACTCTAGCATCACCATCATCGTAGTCTCCACCGCAATTGTCATTGTCATCTCCAATGAACTTTTAATCTCATGTATAGTAAGCTAATTTTTTTCAATTATTATATGTAATTTTTGTTTTTGAGAATAAAGTGAATAATGATAATGATAATGGTTAAGAATGATGGTCAACCATCATTTGTTTAATATAATTCATGGAGATAGTTATTGTTGAGCTTGTACTCCAAATGTTTGATAGAATGAATACTTTATGTAAGAAAAAAAAATATTAACATCCTATTTTAATGTTTTAAATACCTATTTTAAGTATTAAAATTGCATTTCAAGGATAAAAATACTCATTTTCGACCTTAACTTTCTTTCTTCAAAGAAGTTTAACATTCTACTCCTAAAGCTTTAAAATTTGACTTTAAGCCTTAATTTGCCAATTCTAAACCTTAAAATGTCAATTTTTAAGCTTAAAATGCCTAATCTAATATGTAAGTTTATAGCCTCTCTAAACTTAAATTACCAATTCCAAACCTTAAAACGTCTATTTCAAAGCTTAACATGTTTACTCCAATATTTAAGTTTTATAACCTACTTTCCGAACCTTAAAAAGACAACAGCAATCATTAAATTGTCAATACCAAGTCCTAAAATGTCAATTCCAAAGCTTAGATTGCATATTTATTTACTTAAATTTAATTACTTCAAACCATAAAATGTCAACTCCAAAGCTCAAAATGTCAATTTTAAGGTTTTAAATGCCTACTCCATGACTTAAGTACTATATTATATATTATTAATCTTCTATCCTATCAATTAACAATTGTTATTTGTAATTAATTATCTACTGTATAACTTAAATAATACTCCCTCCTATTCAACCTAAATGTCCCATTTAGTTTTATCACACTTGTGGATGCAACATTTTAACCATTAATATCTCAAATTATTCTTGATTAAAAATTAGGAAAAATTACCCTAAATAATACGACATTTCACTTATTTCCCAAGAATAATACGAACTTTCAATTAACCACGAATAATATGAAGTTTGACATGCATTTTCCAGTTGTATACCTTTTTACCCATAACCGGTTAAAAAAGGTTTTACCCAAAATTTAATTGTTTTATTATGTTAAAATAATCTATGAGAGAAAGGAGTAGTTCATTGTAAAGTTACTGACCCCAGCACATCTCCCTCTGAAACTCTTCTCTCTCACGCATACTTCCACCATTGATGACCTCAATCTAAAGCTTGGAAGAAGAAGAAGACACCTACTTTGAAGTTTTAGTTTGATGGTTAGTTTATTGTTCTCAAGTGCATTATTTATATTCTAAGTTTGCTAACACCCAAAAATTAGGGTTATAAAATTCAAAAATTGTACATGCATTTTCACGATTAATTCTTAATTCTAACTCGAAATTGTAT
Organism: Amaranthus cruentus; assembly: GCA_019425755.1. NCBI lineage: Eukaryota > Viridiplantae > Streptophyta > Magnoliopsida > Caryophyllales > Amaranthaceae > Amaranthus > Amaranthus cruentus. The sequence goes on from CM033460.1 coordinate 13,344,290, forward strand.
GTAATTTAGTGTTTTTTGCTTGTTTTCACGATTAATTCTTAATTCTAACTCTTACTCCTTTTTTAACTACTTGTAATTTAGCATGAACACCATGATTACATAAAGGAATTCCATTTGCAATTGATGTTCTAGATTGAGATGATGATGATGAAGGGGAAAACATATTTAAAATCAATTAAATGACGAAGGGGAAGATTGGAGGAAGTAAACTAAATAAATGAGGTGAAGATTGAAAGTAATTTAAAAAAAATGAAAAGATAAAGAAGAAAGAGGTGAGAAATCTGGAAAGAAGAAATGAAACCAAGGTTGGACATAAACTTGCTGTGCAATGGTCATATTTTACCTGTTCTACCGGTTCCTAACCGGTCAGGGATGCCACCGAAAAATACATGTCAAACTTCGTATTATTCGTGGTTAATTAAAAGTTCGTATTATTCATGGGAAATAAGTGAAAGGTCGTATTATTCAGGGTAATTTTTCCTAAAAATTATAAAAATTTGATATTAATAATCCTTGTATTGAGACGAATCAAACAAGATCCCACATGACTATGTTTTAACTTATAGATTAAGAGTAAAATACAAATTATGAGTGATGAGTGAATAGTGCCAAAAAACTAAATGGGACATTTAGGCCGAATAGAAGGTAGTATAAACTATTCATATATCCCATACTCCATTAACTAACTTTAAGACTGAATTTGTAAAATTCATAAATTAAATTACCAATTACAAGGAGAGAAAAAAACAACCAATTAATGATATTTAAATCAAGCGGATTTACTAGTTGAGTTACACTATAAACACAAATACTTGGGTGCAACCGCTACATATATGCGGCCATTTATTATTGGCTTAGTATTGGATTTGACATTTAAAGTGTGTAGTAGTTATTAAACTTATACTCTGAAATAGGCCATTTGAAACTTGGAATAGGCGTTTTAAATCTAGGAATCATTTTTTTAAAGCTTGGAATATGTCTTGTATCATTTGATTAAGTATAGTAATAAAGCATGATTGTCTTAGAGTTGCCTTTGTTAGGCTTAAAATTGACCATTTAAAACTAGGATGGCATTGTGATTTGTGAGGTTTGTAGTAATCATAGTCATAAATATTAAACTCAAACTCTTGATCATTAAGCCTTTTAAGTCCTAAATTTGTTACTTGAGCCTTGAAATTGTCACTTTAAGGCTTGAAATTGATGATTTAAGACTAAATTGATATTTTAAATTATAGAGTATATATTAAACATAAGTTCTCAAATATGCCTTTTAAGGCTTGAAATAAGCCTTTTGATCTTAAGATAGGCCTTGTATTATATAATTACTTGAAAGTTAAAACTATCATATTACAACTCTTCACCATTTTTTAACAACCACCATCATCATCAACATCAAATACCCTCATTTCCACTCAATTATCTTCACCATTATAATCTCTTGTATTTGCATAAGATCGAAAAATTTTCTGTATTTGCATATCTATCATAGTATCGATTGTAATCAATAAACAATACTCCTCACAATTATTAACCATCATCAGCATTAAAAATTCCCTTCTTCTTTAAAATTATCATTGTCATCTTCGTCGTCATCCTCATCATTATCATCATCATCATATTATCATCTTCATCATCATCGCTCTCTGTAATGAAGCTTGATCATCCATTAACAATAGTAATGGTCTTGATAAAGCTTAGAAATCAAACGACGAAGCCAACGGGGACTAATTTTAGCAATACTCTCTTTCCGCATATATATTAACACCATGATTATTTTACTCGACCTCTATTAATGGCAGTGAGTTTGAGTGATTTCTTGATGATCATGTTGCTAACTGGAAGAAGATACATTTTGTTCTATTAATTATTCTATTAAAAGGGAAGAACAAATGGGTTGGACTTTAGAATATTGGTGGCATATAAACACCCGCCGCACAGGAGATTTCCTGCACTATAAATGAGCTGGAAGAAAAAGTGGTTGATCCAATAATTAGGGTCGCATATATGCGGCCGTTCCATACAAGTGTTTGTCAATTTCTTTTTACATTCATTAGCTTTTCATTACTCTTAGCATTAGAGTTGATTGAAGCTCTTTAATCTAGCCTTTGAGATTTAATCATACTAAAGTTTGTAAGTTTATTTGTCTTTTAACGTTCTTTGTCTATTGTATTAGTTTAAGCTTTCTCTGTTAGACTTTAAATATTTATCCTTTAATCTGTCTTTAATATAAGAGTTAGTTTATTCATTATTATTGGTGTTGGTTAGTATTACATTATTGCTCCTCTAAATTTATCATTTAATTTAGGAGAATGGTATATACAGCCCTAAGGGTTGTATATAAGAAAGAATTTTGTACTTTTTTATGTAATTTATTGTTGTTTTTGTTTTGGAAACATAATAATGTTAAATATATTTTATTATTTTATCATTAATTCTTTCTTGGGAATTTTAAATAACAACAAAAATTATAAATTGTTCCCAATTTTCATACTAGATTCTCTTGGAAACCTAAAATTGTTGATAATAAATAGAATTTGTTGATTTTTATTTATAGCCCTAAGGGTTGTAGGTATCATTACCCTTTAATTTATTATCTTCCATGTTTAGCATTATTATTGAATTTGTATTTATTGCATTCATCATGATTAATGAGTAGATTCATTTTCTAGGGTTAGAGTTTTGAACATAATAGTTGAGTATGATTTGTTTCTTGGATGTGTCTATGAACTCAAGGATGAAAGTGGTTAAATTGTGCTAATTAACCCTAAATTAAATGTGCTTTGTCGGACTAGTCAATAGAACTAGCGTGTGAGATTGGGATCGACTTTGCTTTATGGTAAATTTTAGTTAAATTCTTACTAATTCGTTCAATAAAATTAGCGTGAGATTCGAATTAAAAGGGTCTAAATCTAATAGTTAATCAATAGAGCGAGAGTTTGAGATTAACAAGATCATATTTAACCACGAATTTAATCCGGATCTTCATAGACATTAATGAGAATTGAATCATACAAGACTTTACGGGATTTCCGACACCCTAGATTTCATCATCATATAGTTTTACCTCATTTTAATTATTGCATTTGTAGTTGTTAGTCCACAATCAATCAATATTTTTATTCTCTTTATTAATATAATCAATTAAGATCATTAAGTGCCTTGTCCCAAGCTTTATTGTATTCGACCCGCAGCTACACGTACGTCGTGCGATTGCGATTAAAATAAATTTGCTCATCATTTTTATTTATATATAAAGGGAAGAAACATTTAAAGTTTGGTACAATTTTATTTTAAAATTTTTAATTTATAATAACAAAAAATGCAATTGGGTTGAGAAGAAAAAATTAACAATAAGATAGGTATTTTGCCATTTACTCAGGGGGAATTCCATGATTGCTCTAACGTATAAATCTGAGGCGCACTACTAATTATTTTGTCACAAACTTCACTAATTTTTGTTTGTGAGAAGCTCTTTAAGAGATTATCTCTAATTAGGTCGCCTAAAAGAAAAATATAAGGTAAATTACTCAATAAACATTAAGAATATTGTAAGTAAGCATTTAAGATATTGCAAGTAATGTAAGTAATGCACGCTTACTCGATGGACATTAAGAATATTGTAAGTATATTCATTTAAAATATTGCAAGTAAACACTAAAGATACATCGTAAGTATTGAATGTAGACATTAAGAATAATATAAATAAGCATTAAAGATATAATAAATTAAAAATACAATAAATAGGCATTAAATAAAATGTACCTGAACAAAATGTTTTTTTCAGGAGACCAACTAGAAAACTTTGTTTATTGACAGAGTATGTTACTCACTCAAGGCAATATTAGAGGATATTATAACGTTTGCATTTTTAACATGTAATTATTATTCATCAACTATATAAACTACTATTAAAAACATATTTAGTTATTTATTAATTATTTATTAATTATTAATTGTCACCTTATTCATCAACATGTAATAATTATTTATTAATTATTAATTGTCACCTTATAAATAAAGAATAGAAGAAAAAAAATAAAAATTCCAGATCCCAAGCTCAACTTTATCTAACGGCCACGATTTACTTTTGCATAAAAAAACATAGAGATTCTACGTAACGCTCCTTGTCTTTCCTCCCATTAAGGGCATCAGAATTTCCAATAAACACAAAATAAAAATTTGAATTACAGAAGAATTCTATTGGTCCACGTGTCCGCTTCAAGAAATTCGACCGTTGTAAACATACTTTCTTCTTCTGAATAATTTCCTCCAAAATTCTCTGCCTAATCTCTCCACCCTTCATCATTCTCGCTCTCATTTTTGATTTTCTCTCTCTTTCTCTCACATACACATCAATGGCGATTGCTGCGGAGACTCAAACTGAACAAAAGGTAACCTAATGCTATCCCTATTTCAAGAAAAAGACTTAGGGTTAAGAGTTTTTTTTATTTGTTCTTGTGAAAATTAGGGATTTGATATGAATCCGTCAAAGATTTCAATATTTGTAAATCGATATTGAAGCCAAGGTTTCCAAAATGTCGACGCTAATTCAAATGTGAAGCTTTGATTTTATTTTCTTTATCGCTTCTTTAATTGGAAGAAAATAACATTTTCATTTTGAATGATTCTCTGTTACTTTTGAAATATTCGATTTTTTTCCAATTTTTAAACGGAAATGAAACATATGTTGTTTGAGTTATAGTTTTTAAAATTCGCTTCGCTGTTTGGTTCGCTAATTATACGTTTTGGTTGCCTGAAATACGATAAATTGATTTTCGACAACGTTTGATGTTCGTATGGTTTTATTCCAGACATCTACAGAGGTTCCTGTGGCCGAGAAGAAACGATGGACACTTAGTGATTTCGACATTGGAAAGCCGCTGGGTCGCGGAAAGTTTGGCCATGTATACTTGGCCAGAGAAAAGAGAGTATGCTTCTGATTCTTTACTCCTTTTGTTTCTTCAATTGGGACATATTTAAGTGTATTTTTTGCTTTGTTGATGATGTTAATTGATTAGTCATTTGCTTCTTGGATTTACAAACATGAAGATCTATTTTTTGAAATAGTGACATCAGAGAACTCGCATATTTATTGATTAGGGTGTTTTTAAGGAACTATGACAATCAAAAGCTTTATAGCTAAGAGCTGAGGTCCCGTGATATATTATAAACTCAAGATTTGCTATAAAAAATGATCAGTACTTGCCTACTTGGTGACATATATATAATCTACATAGCTTTGCTTGTGACAATGTAGGTCACCAAATCAATAAAATAAAATCCCTAAAAATTTTGTTTAAACCAATTTTGTTAGCTTATCTTCCAATTTTTGGTGAATATGTGATTTGTTAGGAGTGTAAGACTTTAGCATTGTTGTTGCTACATGATTGGTACTTGTCTTTCCAAATCGAAATATATTTGGGCTATACTTTCCTTCACTGTTTTTGTTCAATTGATCTATTTCTAGCTGGATCATCATGTTATCGATTTCTAGTCTCAAATAATGAAAAACTTACTAAGCTGTGGTAATCTTCTCAGAGCAATCATGTTGTAGCACTCAAAGTACTGTTTAAGAGCCAGCTAAAACAGTCCCAAGTGGAACATCAGATCCGACGAGAAGTCGAAATACAAAGCCATCTCCGACATTCTAACATATTGCGCCTGTATGGATACTTTTATGATCAGGTATTAATTTTATATATTTGCTCATGCTGAATTGCTGATTACATATTTTGATACAACAAGTAATAATTGCCCATCTTGTGTATGCAGAAACGTGTCTACTTGATACTTGAATATGCACCTAAAGGAGAGCTGTACAAAGAGCTTCAGAAGTGCAAGTACTTCAGTGAAAAAAGATCAGCAACTGTAAGTTCCATTCCTATGATAACTCTTGCTGATATTAGCAGTTTGTTTCAGTTTGTCAAGAATGCTAACAAGGTTTTTCGTCTCCTGTTTTCATTTGGGTGCAGTACATTGCATCATTAGCTCGGGCGCTTATTTACTGTCACGGAAAACATGTGATACACAGAGATATAAAGCCGGAGAACCTTCTCATCGGGGCACAGGTGAGCAATATGATCAGTCTGCTGTTTTGTAGGAGTGCCGTATCTGTTATGCTTCCAATTCTGCAAAATTGAGCTGATCATGTTGATCTTGTTAAACTTTTTTCTCAGGGGGAACTCAAGATTGCAGATTTTGGTTGGGCAGTTCATACTTTTAACCGCAGGAAGACAATGTGCGGAACACTGGATTACCTTCCTCCAGAGATGGGTATAAATTTTTTGTGAACAAAATCCATACCATAGGGTGTTTCATTTTGGGTTGTTTATATTGTGCTCGATTTTGGTTGACAGTGGAGAGTGTAGAGCATGATGCAAGTGTTGACATATGGAGTCTTGGTGTTCTTTGTTACGAGTTTCTATATGGTTTTCCTCCATTTGAAGCAAGGGAGCATTCAGACACATATAGGAGGTAAGGAAATTTGCAACTCGAATACACTCATTACGCATCATCTCCCATTGAAATTGATAAGAACACATCTTGCAGGATTGTGCAAGTTGATCTGAAATTCCCCCCCAAACCCATAGTATCCTCAGCTGCAAAGGATCTTATTAGTAAGGTAAAGTTTCAGTGTTAAATCGTAAATAATTTCTTAATCGATGCAAGTAACGAGCACTTAACTTGGCTACCTTTGTTAAACATCAGATGCTTGTTAAAGAATCGACAGAGCGTCTTCCATTGCACAAGCTTTTAGAACATCCATGGATAGTACAGAATGCAGATCCTTCAGGTCTTTACAAGTTCTAATACGTTATTATTTGAAGATCTTGTATTCAACTGTAAAACAGTCATCTAATGTGCTATAAGAATATGATATGTTCCTATGTTAAAGTAGCTCGCTAGCTATCTTCCTATGGTTGTAGACTTTTCAAGTGAATATCATATGTTCCTTAAATTCATTTAATGTGCTATTAAGAATACCAAAAATGTTCTTACAAATGTACCAAAATAAAGGCAAGAGTTGTAACTTGTATTACCAATCTTAGTGTATGGGTGTGAAATAAGGCAGCGCTTCTAATCCAGATGATGAGCATACATACACATAATTTATATTCTAATATGAAATATAATTAAATTACTATGAGATAATGTTAAGACCTTCAATATTCTATTTGGTCCTCTAATTTCATGGGTTTTGCTAGATTTTACATTTTAGTTCGCCCTAAGGAATTTGTTATATTTCTAATTTTGGCATGACCCACATTTTTTTTATAGAAAAAAATTTCATCCACACATTAAAATAATATTTTTATTATATTGAAATAGTTCTTACTTTTCCCTAGATCACATTTTTCCCCACTTTTATTCATTTCTGTAGTTTGCTCAAATTTTATCCTTGTAGCAAATGCTACGAAATAAAGAAAATATGTATAAATTAAAAGCTTCTTAGTTTGAAATAATATTTATATTTGGTCCTCTAATTCCATGGGATATTTTCTTATTCCATGAGCTTTCTTTATGATATTTTTCAAGAGACGAAAAATGAACTTTTGTATAACGTGATGATGCTCTTTATAATAAGAAAATATTTTTCCTATGTCTTTTGAGTTAAAAGTTTCTCTATGACTAAAAGTATTGCATTGTTACTTCTCGCGTATATATAGGTATTTTAGTTTTGCTTATAGTAACTGGAGGGACACCAAAGGCCTGCACCCTTCCATCTCTTGGTATTAGCTAGAAATGTATTAATTAGTTTCTTTGTATAAGTAGGGTTAAGTTTTGAGATTATTAAGATTCAATTTATTGATTGTTGAAGTATGAAAGATTTGCTATTCAATGTGATTCAAAATTATGAGATACTATAATTTCTAAATTCTAATATAGCATTTGCGAATTGAATATTAAACATAACAAGCACAACTACACTTTTTGGTTGGTGTTATACAAAGTGGAATTGTTTAGGAAGCAAATAAATCCATAACATTAGAGTTGAATAACAAGGAATCAACAGAAGTACATTCCCTACTACAAATTTGAAATGTAACATTAGTAAGGAAAGAAAATAATTAATATAGGCACACCAAACGCATGCAACAAATTTCTCTCGTTGTCTTTTTGAATTTGCTAAATTATAAGGTTTTTCTTTAATTAGTTTAAAGATAAAAAAATTCACAATAAAGATAGTCTTAATTAAAGAGAGTTTTAAAAGTGAATATTTGTCCAAAGTTAGCCATAATAAAGTTAAAAAATTATCAAGTCTTGAAAAATAAAGACTCACATTAAAGATCTAATGTTAATTTTTCTTGGCTTTCAAATTTTGTGAGACTAAATAATATAAAAAGTAGATAAAATTCAAAATTAATGTTTTTCATTGCAGGTCGGGATGCAGAATTCGTCCTTGGGAGTGGTTTTACATCTCACTTCAACTCACCAATGGTAGCACTACCCGCCGCTATTTCGGTTGTGATCATGAATATAATGGGAAGTAGCTTAGGATTTGTATGGAGAAATATTGATCCTATGTATGATGAAAAAGTATAATGATTTTTTATGTTTTAGGATCGAAGGTATGTTAATAAAGGGGTCTTTGAGGGCATGAGAGGTGATCAACCGCACATAGACTCTTTTTCTCCCGTATATGAAAAAGTTAATAAAAAAAAAGATATATGTTAGATTTATTAATAAAATAAATATATTTACTATAAATAAGGCGCAAAATATAAGTTTTACATCGGGCTTTCAAATTGTTCAAGACGGCTCTGTACGTTAAATGTCTAGTACATTAGGGATTAGGCTTGGAATTTGGAGCTATAGTGACCCTATGGAATTTGGAGCTATTGTACATATACCAAGGGTAAGATTGAAGAGCTTAGACTTGTCAACCAAAGGAGATAGACTAATGGAAAAATAAAAAAAAAATTAAATAAGCATGTTTTACAAAACCCACAATTCATTGTTGCATTTGTACTCTTAAGTCACTATCCTTATCGAGAAGGAACACTAACACATATCTCCATATACACAAATTCACCTTATTATCAAAATTTATATGTATAAACATCAACGATACTAATTCTCTATCCCATCTACCATATATTCAAAACTAACCATTTTGCAAAATGAAAAATTTAACCAAAACAAACATTTTTTTTATCGATATGGGTTTTCCATATCCAGGATTTCAAAGTTTTTGCATACAAATTTTCAAAATTTTTTTGTTCCAATCATGCAAACAAATCAAAAATGTTCAACTAAATCAACTCATATCAAATCAAATTTTTTTGTTCCAATCAAGCAACCAAACTAAATTATATCAAATCAAAGATTGTGTAAATTACCAAAGAAAAACTGGAAAGATATATTCTAATTCTCATTTTTCAGTATCCACACATACATCATCATCAGTCTCCACACATACACATATTCTAATTCATACCAGTAGCTAACTTTTGTAATATACCAAATAATGAGCATGTATTCTCATAATATATATACAAAATAAACTATTTAACCAATGCCGAGGCCCTTTTCCATTGACAAAGTCTCGTACAAAATTTGTGAAATCTAAAGCAAACCAATACCATAACCAACCAAATCATGTAGTAAAGAATTTTAAAACAAGCAAACCGAAATATTCATAATTGTAAAGCGTAAAAAACTGCATTTAGCAGTTTCAAGTGATACCTTTCAAGAACTACCTTAATTCCACTGATATTCAAACATCTCAATCTCGTTATGGCATTAAATTCCATTACCACAATCGCAACCCTACAACATTTTTACTCTATGGTCTACATTCATATACATTCTAATCCATACCAGTAGCTAAAATCCAAATCAAACCACTACCATTAACCAACCAAATCATAAACTAAAAGGAAACAAACCTTAAAACTGATACCTTCTACAATTCTCCCATGGAACTTGAGGCTGTCCAGTGCACCTTACCATCTGAAACTCGAAGATCAAATTCCCCATCGCTCCTTTCTTCTGTTTACAACCTTGTACCTCATATAACCCATCATACACGTATAAAATTTTCTGTCCAGAATTCAAAGCAAGTCCCCTAACTACTCTAACAGATTTCTTCTCATTCATGTTCGTCCACAATGCTCGATTCCCACCCTTAAGTTCTTGATCAGGAGGAACCCCAATTTCACGCCGCCTAAGTACACCGCCTTCTCCGATGTAAACCAAAGTGTTTGGATCATTCATCTTGTCTAAGTGTCTTTCATTGGCAACAATACAAGTAGCAATCCTTGTTCCACCATACTCCATTGTATCAATTCCTCTTTCAAAATGCTTGTGTAATCCTACTAAATGAAGTTCTATCCTGTAATGGAATTTATCTCCTACGTTTACCCCAGGAACTGAACCTAACATGGATGGGGATTGATTCCAGAATTTTCCCTCTTTTCTCAGTTCTGATAAGGCTGCTGTATCGACCCTTCTGATTCCCCTCCCACTTCTTGAGATTTCTTTGCATTTATCACGAAATAACGTAATAATCTCAGTCACTTTTGCCCTTTCTCGTGATATTGTCCCCTCGGATGCCTTCGTTTCTTCAACTTTGCCCTTGAGCTTCTGGGGTTTGTTCACAATCAAGGGATTTACCCCATGGGAAGAAGATGATTTCAACGGCCCACAATTTTCCGGGAAATCTCGGATTACTGTGAACCTACACTTTTGAACTTCATTTGCGGAGAACCCCTTAGTAGATGATTGTCTAACCGGCGCGAAAATTTCTGGAAAATCTCGGCGAACAGTAACTCTACGGTTTTCAGCTTCCATTGTTAGAAGCAGTTAAAACAGAGGAAGAAAACTAGAAAAGAAATCAATCAAAATGTGGGAATATTTCTAGAAATCGGGTGTTCGAAGTGAAACAAAATAGTAATGATTCAAGAACTTGCAGAAAAATGAAGAATCAACCAAAACATGGAAGAAACGAGGGGATAATACTTGGGTTTTACAAAAGATTTTGGGTTTTTTTACGTTCAAATACAGAGATGATATCAAAATTTCTGGGTTTTTTAGGGGTTGTTTTACACATTCTCTGACATTGAAAAGATTTTGAATAATGAAATTGTGAGTACAGAAAAAAAGGAGGGAGGGAGGGAGAAGGGGAGATGAAGGCGTACACTGTACAGTGTACTTTTACTCCTTTATGTTGTCCGTTATCATTAGGGAGTAATTAGTGATTACTAATTACTCGTACTAATTAATAATTATACTCTCGTGTTACTTATAAAGTGATTATTTATTAGATCGAACTTTAAATATGTATATTTATTGGGACAAATTTTGAAATTAGTTTTGATCTGGTGGTAATCTGAATTTTAAGTCACTTGTTGATGTTACCGATGAAATATATTTGGATAAAAGCCGCAAACTAAATCATTCTAAACTGAATAAGAAATATGATTTGGACTTTTATATAACTTTTTTTTTGAAATAGGACTTTTATATAACTTAGTTTGGTTTTAAATTGTAATTTTCAAAATTGTAATACATTGGTTTGGATTAAGTTTGAGTATATTATAAGTCAAAAATCGAAATTATGAACCGAATTAAAATTCTGAACCGAAATATTGTAATTTTCAAAATTGTAATACTTTAGTTTGCATTAAGTTTGAGCATATTAAAAGTCGAAAATCGAAATCATGTACCGAATTAAAATTCTGAATCGAAATATTTTGGTTTGGATTTGGCTTGAGCATATTAAAAATCGAAAATTGAAATTCTGAACCAAATTAAAATAGAAGCTCACGTTTTACATTTAGCTAAATTAATTGAATCTTAACTTCTTAAGCAACTTGAGGTGCAAATAGAAAATTTTAACTGGCAATTCTAAAAAAAAGATGCAATCAATCTTATAACAATAATAAACCTTAATCAATAATTAAAATTTTATGTTGTCATTTCCATTTTTGCAACTATGATTTTAAATTTTTTTGCTTTACAATTTAAGTAAAGTAATTTGATTTGTAATTTTGATTTGTTTTTAGTTAAAAATTTGGTTTTGATTGGTCTGAAAAAGTCTAAACCAAATATATTTGGTTTGGTTCGATTTGGATTAAAACCCAATTTGGTTTGTTTGGATTGAAAAATCAAAAATCGAAATAAATTTTGTTTGATTTTGGTTTTGTGAAAAAATCAAACCGCAAACCAAACTTTCTCGTCTAGTTGATGTGATGTGACTACCACATGGTACCACCATGTCTGAAAATAAGGTTATGTGTACAACCACGTCAGCAAGTGACCTGTTAGATCAGATTAAAGTATAAAGTTCCTCTTCTCGTACACAGTAGTCAATACTAAAAATTGACATAATAAACTATTTTAGGCTAAACTTCAATATGTTAAATATGTCTTATTTAATCTCCTTAACAATTACTCTATCCATTCTCTTGACTTTGCTATATGTTTTTATGAAACATAATATATACAAGCCGTATATAATAAGAATTCAAAAGTACATATATTTGGTGAAAAACTATATTGCATTAAATAATAGGAGTAACATTTTAAAATGATAAAATAATTTTATTCTAAGAAATGAATTTAATGCTTATATACAATTTGTATATAGAAGTGTTCACCGGTCCAAATCCGGACCGGAATCTCGAATATGCTAAGATCAGAGACCAGTCCGGTTCCATTCGATCCGGTCCCGGTCTAACCCGGATTCTATTCGGTCCGGTTTGGGTTTGGACCAGTTTTAATATTTTATACCAAAAAAAATATAAAAATAAAAGATTTAAAAATAATTTAGCAAATTACTTATTATAAAATTAATATATTTGAATTAAAAAATTATTTTGTGTTGAAAATAAGATATTTAAAGCCCTTTAAATAAGTATATACATAATAATCATAAATATTATTCACTTTCAAAATCAATTTTTATATGCATCCGGAAACCCGAAATGTCGAATATGTAAACCGGTCCGGTCTCATTTTCCACACCCCTACTTGTATATATCATTTCTTATTTTTATGCGTAAAAATAGTCTCTATTTTCTTTACTTTTCTCTTTTTTTATTTTTTATTTTTTACTTATTTCATCTCAAATGCCATTAATCTATCATATAACGCAAATTCTTTACGCAAAACATGAACAATCTTCTTGCAATACATAAAGAGAACCTCATGAGTCATGATACCAAATTGTAAATCCCGTCCACTTTATTTGCACTCTGAGAATTCAAACAAATTCCCCAGTTTTATTTGACAAAGTCAGTGTTAATTATCTACAAAAAACCATCAGTACTCCAATCCGAAATCCTAACAATTTACACTCCCAAAACCTTTTTCTAACATCCTACCTACAGCTTACATACATAACTATATTTGTAACATCAAGCATAAGCTACCGTGGTAACAGTAGTGGTACCGGGCAGGAGAAGCTGAATGCAATCTTAAGCGGGTTCCCATTGCGAGCCAAATCAGATTTCACCGAGTAGATAGACAAAACAAAATTGTCGCGGGATCTCATTTCTAGTGACTCCTTTCTAGTTAAACCGAAAAGAAGCAAATGCGAAAAAAATAGATATTCAATCTAAGTGGCTCATAGCATTGGGAGCTGAAGTTTTATGCAGAATTGTTTTTGTTATTCTCTCTTTCTGAAGACTGTGCTGTAATTCGCTCTTCCTTGGCTCTGGTAACTTCGTTCATCCCCAGGAAGCTTGGCTGATTGGTCGATGCTAGGAGCCTTGCCCACATCCGATCAGTTATACAAACCTTGTTCTGCTGCTCAGTGATGCGCTGCATATAATAAAAAGCATCAAAAAGAAGATATTTGTTTTCATCCAAATTCCAAAATTTTCCATTGGAAAAATACAGAAAACTATTAGTTATCGAACTCACTTCAAAAGGAATATAAGTATGTCGTCCATTAACAAGCCCAACAGTGACACCTGTAAATCCAGCCATTGCTCCATGAACGGCACTTTGAGCAAGAAGTGTGCAATACACATTATCAGATGCGTTACTGGGGATAGCACGGATCATGTAAGTAGGATCTGCAGAACAACTAGCTCCTGTCATTCACCGTTCTGTATTTCTTTCTTGATTAATTTCAGATAGGAAAAGGATGACTGACCTATGTATTTAAGATTTACAATTGTCTTTATTTGCGCAAAATGTTCCTACAATCATAGTACAAGCATAAAAAGAAACATTAAGAAATTAGTATAACACAGACTATGCTGTAATCTTGATTTCAAGGTAATATTCCACATATATAGATGAATATGATGCTTAGCTGATTTTATTTGTCCTTCTTTTCCATATAAATCATTTTGAAATTTGTTCATACAACAATGAGACTGGAAGAAGGAAGTTTGGATAGACACTAACCTTGATTTTGTGTGACATCCACAGACCAACGTCTTTAAGCAATTTGTTGCCAGACGCATCTTTCTCATCTCGGTTTTCTGATAAAAGCTCTTGTCCAGCGCCTTCAGCAATCACAATAACCATATGCCCATTTTCGTTGAGTCGGTCCTCAATGTATTCAAAGAGTCCTCCCTTTCCTTCAAGATAACAGGGTGACTCTGGAATCAAGCAACAATCAACATCTCGGCTAGCAAGAGTTGCATACATTGCTATAAAGCCTGCATTAAAACTCAACCCCATAAAGATATTGCTCGAAATGTTTGCAACTGCTTATTGGCTTTCAGCATCCTTAAAATTCTAGGAGTATTGTTCAAAGTGAGAATATGACATCTGGACACGAAGAATCTAATAAGAGTATGAGGATCAACTTAGAGGATTCTAAAAAGTACGAGTGCCTGAAGAGCTTCTACTAACCACTGTATCGGCCCATCAATTTCACGAGACCAATACCATATTCCATGCTATCAGCTTCTACATGAGCAGCATTTATTGCACGTTGAGCTTCCTCCACAGCAGTATCAAAGCCAAATGACCTATCAATAACCTGGAAAGAACAAACATAGACATAGACCAAAGAAATCATATTTATTAGTTAGTCTTAAGGACACATGCAGCAACAGAAACAGAATAGATTTCACAGAGTCAATTACCGATATGTCATTATCAATCGTTTTGGGGATGCCTGATACAACAATTTTAAGGCCTCTTCGTCTGATCTCCTGCATAGTTAAAATTATGTATAAGAAACACGTCAACTGAAGGCAAGTTATGTACGAATAGAACAATGACTGGAACATTAAATATCATCCCATTATGAATGATAACAATCAATGGGGAACTAGGCCCAGCCTGCCTAGGTTATGGCCCGGTCATTTGATTAAAAAACTTATTAATACAGAAATGTGCAACATATAGCACATATAAATGATAGCCGAGATGATTCACACATGAAGAGATGAGTTTCCTGCCCACCCTACTCCCATCCTGGATTCGGCCTAGTCACATGAGGTGAATGAGTTCACTTGTTTCAATTTTCATTTTTATCAGAGAAAAAAATGTGGAAAAACTCCAACTTCCTATCTAAAGATTACACCATTTGATGTTTGACATACTTCACATATTAAGTTCTTAGCAATACCTCATAGATTGCAGCTGCTCCTTTCTGTGTCCCATCACCTCCAATAATATAAACCTAAATTGTTCAAATACTTAGCAGTTAGCACCATAGAGTTTAGCGCAAAGACACTAATACAATAAACAGATCCAACACAAAAAGTATGTGAATCGTGAAGTTACATGGGTTATTACCTGATTTATTTTACGGTCTTGAATGCTATCAACTATTTTCTTAGTATCATGGCCGCCTCGAGAAGTTCCAATCACCGTCCCACCACGCTTATGAATGACATTGACAAACTTAGGGTCCAATGGAATGGTATTTTTGGCATAAAAACCCTTGTATCCTCCCTGAAATACATTACCACATTGTCAAGTATTAAAAGTGGTCATAAAGTGTAGCATCAATGAAACAGCAAGCTTCAACATAAAAGTTTGTATCATGCTTGGGATAAAAGAAAGTACTCATAGAAAGCCAAAGATTAGTACATATGTTGATAGGCAGAGCCTTAATCCCAAAAAGAAATCTTTCAACCATTATGCAAAGCCAAGGAATTCTAGAATTCTTTGATGTATTATTTTTAAAATTAACAGGAAATTTCACTTACATCAATTCCAATAACCTTGGTTACACCATACATGTGGTAAAGGCCACAGACAATTTCTCTGATCACGGTGTTGAGTCCTGGACAAAGACCTCCACATGTCACCACGCAAGCATGCACTTCACCAGGTTGAAAGTAAACCTGAGCTATGAAATAAGAGTTTGATTTAATGATAGCCATAAGAAAACCTTCAACAAACTTTGTTTTTTACTTTAAGGTGTGAAAGAAAGTACCTTCTGTCTTGGACCTGCACGCCGAAAATGAATGCCTCTTTGTGAATCCTTGTGAGCTACAACCTAGAGAGAAAAAAAATATTACAGCCCTTTTAGTTGTTCTGCTACTAATGGTGGCAATAGCAATGAAAAATCTAATGTATATTAGCTAAGAATTAAGAAAATCATTTGATAAAGTTTATAACCATGCTTATCGCACTCAAATGGAACATTTTCTCTTTTAACATATTCATATTAAATATTCTATTCTTATTCGGCGACCTTTTTCCTTAATTATACCATCGCGGGATCCAATTATTTACACAATTTCCATCGATCTTTCACTTTATTCCCTTACTCTTCCCATGTGGTCCTTTTCCTTTTTCTTAAATTGGTGCATTATCAAATGGAACACTTAACTAGAATATGAGGGCATACAAAAAGACGTTAACCCTTGTAACAGAATCTTGTGGAGTACATATCTTTCGAACATAAAATAGGAGTATTTCTGCTAAGGGATAGGGATATATAAAGGACTCACCTTCTGCACTACAGTATCATCCTCATGGACAAAATATTGCCTGAACAACAGAAAGTAGTATGATCAATATCTTATTAACTCAAGCTTAACAAGAAAAATACATTTGTAATCCAATAGTCAGCACAAAAGTAAATTACTTGACAGCTGAATAGGCAGGATTATCTTGTAAAGGATTAGGGTAGGTCTGCAGAAGAAGAGAAATGTGTAGCATATGAGATTATTTTTAGATCATCAGTAAACAAATAAATGATTTGGTATGATACAAAGTTCAAAACAATTTACCAAGGACTAGGAGAATACACAAATTTCAAGACCCTAAAAGGGGCGTTTCATACGTGGGAATGGGAATTTGGAGATTAAAAGGTGCGATTGGGATTGAAAATTGATTGTTGAGAATTGTTAAAATATAACCTAATAAGTCCCAATTTCCATCCACTTACCAAACATGAGAATATAGAATACTTGGGTATAAAATTGTTAAAATTTATTGGAAATAAATTATTAAATTTACTATTTTGCCCATTCTAAATAAAATTACATGTTTAGATTTTTTAAAAAAATAAGGGCAAATTAGCCATTTTACATACATTTCAATTCTTATCCATCTATTACTACCACCTTCAGGGTGTGTTTGGTATGTGGGATTTAAGGGTGGGAATGGGAATTTAAGTCCCAAATTTCATAAACTTCCATGTTTGGGGATTGGGAATGGGATTAAAGATGAGGATTGGGAATGGGATTAAATGGCATGAATTCCCAAGGATTTAATACCTAGGGGGGCAAGTATTTGATGATGGTAATTGGGTTATTAGTGGAAATGACCTTTATACCTTTATTTATAAAAATTCACAAGTTTTTTTAATTATTTAATAAGGGTAAAAATGTAATTTATATTTTATTTTCAATATATATCCACAATTTTCAATTCATTCCCATCAATATACCAAACAAGGAAATAGAAGTATATTATATCAATTCCCAACAATGAAATCCCAATCCCAATCCCACATTCTTTTCCCCGAATTCCCATTCCCATCTACCAAACGCCCCCTCATGGTATTATTTCCTTGGGAATTAAAGGGTTCAAATCTCATTCTCATTCTCTAAATATATTCCCAATACCACTTACCAAACATGGGAATATAGAATACGTGGAAATAAAATTCTCATTCCCACCTTTAATTCCCACGTACCAAACACCCCCTAAAATCCAATGCCTAAATGTTCCTTCGAAATCCAATACCTTTTACTTTGCCGCAATTTTCTTTCGTGAGAAAGTTCTTACCACTTTTTTAATTCTCATTTTCATTTCAACTGTTTTCTTAACATCCATACAATTCAAATGATTTCGTCATTTCTTAATCTTTAAGCATAATCCCATTGTTACAACTTATTAGGGATGAGTAATTTAAATATAGAAGTATGATATGAGATTTTTGATCCCATAAGAATTTTTTAGTGCTAAAAAGACACACAGTAATTTTTCCTTACGAGCGTTTGGGTTTAATATTTCGTATGCCTTTTTTATCAATAGTAAAACACACTACATCTGGGGGCAAGTACAATTTACAACTCAGGAGTCTGGTCTGCATGGGCCAGGGATATTAAAAATATATGAGTTCATTGTATAAATAAATTCAGCAATCAAGATAATAGAAGTGAAACTTCTAGTAGGAGTAATTGGACTTTTTCAATATTCATGCAAGCTAAAATAATATATATATTTTGTGGCGTAATATTATTTATAGCTAATATTTTAAATTAGAAAAATTCCTAAAATAATTCATTATTTTCATTATTTTCATGATTTTTCTACTATAATCCCACCTATAACCATGCATAATCCTAACTTTAAGGGTATTTTCATAGTGTAAACTTGGATAATCTAATAACCTGCTATAGTAGGTAATTCACTAAAAAAATAAAATGAAAATTAATGCGAAACTAGAGAAAATTTTTGAAAATTTACATAAATATTCTGAATAATAAAAAAAATTTGAAATTTTTTTAAAGTGTTTTCGACATTTTAATTTTTCTTTATTAAATAACTTGTATTAGCAAGTCATTCGATTATCGGGTTTACTCTAAAAAAATATTCTAGTTGGGATTATTCAATAGGTAAAATAATTGTAAGAAAATCATAAAAATTTTAATTATTCAAGATTTCAAGGTAATTTTTCATTTTAAATTTCTTGACCGTCAATGTCATGCAATTCTTTTTACATTTTTTCTCCTTCCAACTTTCCAAATGATAGATTCCATATTTTTCTCATTAAAAGAATTTTGGAAAATTCCCTGAGATTTTGTTACTTTTAAAAAATTCACGGTAACGTGAAACCCAAAACCCCATAATAACCCAAAAATTTTAACTTGGTTTTATATTGTGTTTTTTGCTAGCGAGTCGCTCAATCGAATATAATTATTTTATCAAAATGCATCATATATCAAACTTTGCCGGAATGAATGGGGATAATAACAAATTCAGAACTAAATTTTTGTTAAATGATTTCCCCTTGTATGAGAAAACCTAGTACATTTTCATCATCAATCCAAATTATCTCTCCTGTCTTCGAAATTCAATCAAATTTCCATTATAAAACACAATACCAACAACTAACCCTAATTGACGAAAAATACGTATAAAGAAAACATAATCAATCAATCAAAATCAAGCAAACAATTAATCTTCATCCACAATATATCATAACAACATCAAATTCACAATCATAATCTTAAAAATAAGCAAAATAAATGAAATGAAAAACATACAGGAAGATTGGGAATGTAATCGGATAAATGAGGGACATCTTCAAGAACATATCCATATTCGCCTTTAATTATTTTCATATGCTGCTCATTCTTCTTCTCCATAATTTAATTTTCTTTTTTTTTTTTAATTTTTTCTTTGTGATTTTCTCGTTCTCTCTCCATATCAATGATATATTGTGTTGTGTAAAATAAGAGAAATTCGTATCTCCGATGAAAATGGGGGATGTATCAAATATTAGCCATTGTAATTAACTAATTATACTTAAGAGAGACTAAACAGTCAACAATGAAATATATACGTTGTTCGTCATAAGCTTTTAGCTTATTGAGCAATTTTAACTTATTTTGATATAAATTGAGGGTCGGGTGGTCAAACCATCTAATGCTAGTGTTTGGTGAATTAGCTGGTTGAAATAGTTTAGTGATACGAATAAGCTGTTTTTGAACAAATTGCTTATAGCAGCGGGTTCAAAATTAGTTGGTCAAACCAATTAATAAAATCAATCGGTTAAATCAGTCACTATAATCAGCTATCAGCCATTTACCAAACACCCTCTTAGATTAACATGATTTTCTAACCCATTAAAAAAACATATGATTTTCTAATTAACTTAAGAACTTATTTTGGGAAAAGATCAGGAGAAATGTACAAAACTCAAAAAGGAATGATTATTCACGTGAGATATTATCTTTGCGTTGAAACAACTTGAAAATAAAGAGTCTATTTAATTTATTTATGAGATGCGTTTCGGCCATCTTATAAAATAATTTGGGAAAAGTTAATGGGTTATTATTTTTGGAGATAATAAGGTTGTTCGGCAAATGACTGTTAATTTTTTAGATCGACTTATTTGACTAGCTGATAATATTGACTGTTTTTTTTGCTTTGAAGATAGTGGAAGATGCTAGCCATTTTTATGTAGCTATATAGTAAAATTAAATATTAATTGTTGACTTCGTATGGCTTGTATGGTTGGTTATGCTTGTATCTTTGTTGTTGAAATGTATGTTCTCGATGCTGATATTATGAATGGTAGACATTTACTTGTATTGTTTCTGATACTACGTACATCGAAGAATTAAAAATAGATCGACTAACATATATATTTGTAGGCTACTTCTTTTATACCAATCAGTTTTAACATGAAATCTCATCAGATTTGTGTGCAACTAACTCCTCTCTTATGCAAATTTTGTCTTATTCAAACCTAATAACATATTTATCACTAACCATTGTTTAAGTGATGGTCCTATGAATTATGATGAAATGTTTATCCTGATATTTATAAAGCATATAGATTTTACAAATGACTGATAAATTCTTGCTGCATTCATGGGTATTTCATGGAGAATCTTCCATTTATGTTTCAAGAAAAACAAAAACAAATGATAAGAGCAGTGTCGTTTCTTATCATTTTTGAGCCTAGGCGAAATATTAAAAAAGGCTCTTGTGTTAGTAAATTTCGACTTTTTTTCTCCAACTATGCATTATATAATTTCTTTTTTTTACCACATTAATGTCAAATAAATGTACAAATTTGAGATCATATAATGATAAGTTAATTATGAACAAACTAAATTTTAATACTCCCTCCTGTTCACACAAGTATCTCATTTGCTTTATACACTCTATCCAATGTACTTATTCAATCCTTAATATCTCTAATTGTGCGTAATTAAATATTATGGAAAATTAATATAAATCATCCTTGCATTGAGACGAATCAAACAAGATCCTACTTGACTATATTTTAACTTATAGATTAATAATAAAATGCAAATTAAGAGTAAGAGATGAACAGTACCCAAAAAGCAAAAGAGACAATTGTGGAGAATAGGAGGGAGTAATAAAGATTCACTCAATTTGAGCCCTTTATAAGCTGGGCTCTAAGCGATTGCACTTCAAATCTACCTTCAAAAACGGCCTTGAATAAGAGGATATTCAACTCAAGTTATAAGATTATTTAATTAGTTTTTTTTTTAATAATACCTGATTCATTAATAAAGAGTCATACGACATCTACATCAAAGATAAAAAAATAGCAAGTACATAGCAACTAAAACCAAATATAATTCAAAAATAACAAAACTACGATCGTTGTGTATGAGATCTGACAATTCTGAATATCCTCTTCCACATCGTTGTTTGATACAGCTTTCTACGAGGGGGTCTTTCGATCTGTTGTAGTGAGATAGAATTGAATTTGATGTACTTGATGATAATTGCAATTTTGGTGTCTGCTGCATCATCTCGCATTAATCTCTACCAACAAATCAACTAAAGACCAAAATTCATAACTCCAAACTCTCACGAGGAGAGACTTCAAAACCCAATATATGGGTAGAATCAACCCAATGAATGGGTAGAACAACTCTCTTGCAGGAAGAGGACAAAAATTTATTCTAATCATATAAAAAAAACATAAAAGGGAGAAATTAGAGGCTTACCAACAATCTTTAAAGATTGATGATAGCTCCAAACTAACTATATGCTTTGTCGTTCAGATAGTTTAAGTTAATTAAAAATTTGTGTTTTTTCAGTCTAAGCTGCGGTATATACGTTATTTTTAGTTTTCATTCGTGGAAAAGGATTTACACTTTATATTACCATTGTTTTAAAATTAAAGTAATTTTCAATTATGTAAAAGTTATTTTGGTAGTCGAAGTTATTATTATTTTTGTTTAAAAACCCAACTTTCTCTTAATCCATATCCGGACTCGGATTCGCGGGTCCAGTTTTGCAAGACCCATATTCGGATCCGTGGAACTGCGGATCAAGTATCGGATCTGGGTTCAAAACGGATATGACTTATTTTTGTATTTTTTGATCGTGTTGAGATTGCCATAAACTATATTCATATACTAATGATAATAATATATATAATTTCACAATCGATCACCCAAAAAAACATTATACGACTTACAATTGTCTTGAAAATATCCAATCACATGAAAGTCGGATATTAGAAGCAGAGTAATGGGGTATTACTACTGAGGTATTAGAAGTGTTGGTGTGTTACTAATGTACTGACAGTACAGTGAGTGGGTGCAATTGTTGATAATGGAGTACTGGGGTTACGGGGTATTAGGAGTAGTGAGGTCCATATTTTTAGGACCCGGATCCGTGAAAACGGATATGAATCCACGGATCTGGGTTGGGTCCAATACCCATTGTCATCTCAAATCTTATCTATTGATTAACCATGAATAATCACACCTTTATGAGGTACTTGCCTAGAGTAAACTCGGGTTACCTGATAGCCTGCTATAACAAGTTTTATATTTAAAAGAAAAGATAAATTAAAATCAAATGTTGAAAAGATGTAAAAAAAAGGTTAAATTTTTTTGAGAATATTTGATGTAAATTTTCAAAAATTTTCTCTAATTTTATATTAAATTTTCATTTTACTTTTTTTGTAAATTAACTACCATAGCATCATGCGGTTACATAAAAAATAACAATTAAAACAAAAAATAATAAAAATAAAAATAGTACTAGTATTGATAGTAATCTCCATTTTCCCAAAATAATTACAACCTTTTGTTCTTGATTAGTGCAAAATCAACGTCCACCCAAAAGAAAAGGGGCCAAAAATAGGAAATTGAATGTGCACCATTTGAATGCAGCAATATTCACGGCAATGATTTAGGGGAAAATTCGAGTTTGTGATCCTAATCATTCATCAATTTCCCGGACTCCCGCTTAATTTTACGCCAACTTTTTTGTAATTTATTTTTCAATTCTCATTCTTCATTTTTATTACATTTGCTTCGTCTATTCTTCCTCCATTAACCCAAAAAAAGATTTGTTTTTTGCTTTGAATCAAAGAAAATGTCGTGGCAAACTTACGTTGATGATCATTTGATGTGTGAGATTGAGGGCACTACTAATCATCTCACTGGTGCTGCAATTCTTGGCCTTGATGGCAGTGTTTGGGCACAGAGTGCTGATTTCCCTCAGGTTTAGTTAATTTTTCGCGATTTTCATATTTTGATTTCATTTGGGTATGATTGAATTTGTTTGATCGGATGTTTACATTTTACGGGTCATTTTTGTTTCAATGGCTTCCATTATTGATCGCATTAGATTTAATATTGATTCTAAATCAATTGGGTGAATTTGTTATTGTTGATTTTACATCAATGGTTTTTCATGAATTATTAGGGTTTCAGTTTTGACTATGTATTGTGAAATTTTTACAGGAATTTTGCTCTGTTATTTTTCTATAGGATCGTATTGTGATTGTGAATTGGGATTGTAAAGTATTAATAATCAGCATTGATAACTTTTAATTTGTTTCCTTGTACTACAGTTCAAGCCAGATGAAATAGCTGCAATCGTGAAGGATTTCGATGAACCCGGTACCCTTGCACCCACTGGCTTGCACCTTGGTGGAACCAAGTACATGGTTATCCAAGGTGAACCTGGGGCTGTTATTCGTGGAAAGAAGGTAAATGATGCATATTGATTTTCCAAATGTTTGGATACTCGTACATACCCAACTGTCGGATACGTTTAAATATTCAATTTTACGCCTAAAAAGAAGTGTCTAAGTGCCATATTAATGTCCGAAGATCAAGATCGAACACGGGTATGTGAAGCAAAACGAAGAGTCCGAGTAACATAGGTCATGTGCGAGTTTGCTTTATCTTGCATATAGTTTGCATGTGGTTTATGCCTTTATCTAGAAGCATTATTGATTAAAGTATCCAATGCATGTGAGTAGATCACATAGTGTTTGCAAGACCAAATGATTGTGAAAAGGCTGCAAGATTTGTTTGCAATCATCCTTAATACATAAATAGGTGGATGGAATGTGCTTGAATGATTATGATCTTATGTTCTTTGCCTATGCCGCAAAAAATGCTCATTTTATGCATTGATCATCTTGCTCTTTGATATCTACATTGCTAAAATCCATGCTTTGATCAACTTATGGTTGTACATAACTTGGAGAGAATTAGTCTTATTTTTTTTTGTAAAGAAGGATCTGAAAGATGGTTACTTAAGATGAGTATACATAACTTAGATTAGTAGATAACCTGCAATCTAATGTTTGATGCCCCTCCAATTCACACCAATTGACCCATTTGATTGTTTTGACACTATTTGTCGATCACTCTTAATTTGTATTTTATTTTAATCTACATGTCAAAATATGATAAAGTGAGATCTTGTTTTTTCGTCTCAATGTTAATTTTATTTGTATTAATTTTTTATAATTTTTCATTATGCACAATTAGAGATCTTTATGATTAAATTAGTGTATTCGATAGAGTGTAAAAACCCAATGGACAATTGGTGTGAATTGGTGGGAGTATATTGCATTGTTTTGTTCATGACAGAACTCGATTGTTTATGTACTTCATTGGAAGTTCAAAATCCTTTTCCATTTACACTTTCTTGTGCTCCAATATACTCAAAGATGGGAATTTTGTACTAATCTGAAGTTTTCTAGCATACAAATTTTTAAAGCATCAGCCATCAGCTAAGTGTTGAAAGAGCAACACTTTTCATCCACCCTTTATTTTCGGCTAAGAAAGAATTTTTTGTCAAAAACATCGAGGTTACTTATTGTATTCGTTCGTGTATCTTTCAGGGCGCTGGTGGAATCTGTGTTAAGAAAACCGGTCAAGCTTTGGTTATGGGCATCTACGACGAGCCTGTCACTCCTGGTCAGTGCAACATGATTGTGGAAAGGTTGGGTGATTATCTTATCGAGCAGGGCCTCTAAATATTATGGTATGATCTCCTCTCTATCCCTTTTCCCTGCCCATCCCCCAAAGAAGAAGAAAAAGCAAACGTCGATTCATGGTGTTAATCTGTATTCGCATCACACTCTTTATTCGATGCCTATTTCTAACACGATTATATTTGTTTTGAAGGTTAAAAACTACATATTCGACATATATGAGGAGTTTCGCATGGATTTGCTGATCTATAAACCGGAGATTGGCATTCTATTACAACTATTTCCGTTTTACATTCTTTTATCCTTTAGAAAGGGTTTATGTTAGTTTCTTCTGGCATAGAAGATCTATGACAGGAAAGATTTTGGTGTTTTTTTTTTTATGAAATGTTTATTATGATCATTATTTATAATTCTGCACACAAGTTCATACACTCTTAATCTCTTAATATAAGTTTGAAAGTACATATTGAGTTGAATAAAGGAGCTTTTGTGCAAATGGCATGTCTCTAATTATTGAGTATTATTATTATTATGGTCATAAGAATAATTAGTTGAATTATTGCTAGGTTGTCTAATGAAACAGCTAATAAAGATGATTCTGAAAAAATTGTATTATGGGGATGTTTGGGTTTTGGCTTGGTTCATTTCATTAAAAATCTATTAATATTGAGTTGTGTAACATATAATACAGAAAAACAGTATTCGAATTGATTTAATATGCATGTAAAAATGAGTGTAAATAGTAGTCGAATTGATTAACATACATGCAAAAATGAGTGTTCAACCTATAATTCATCTTATAAAGTTGACAACGGAATGATTGTATTCTCATGGTGTTTTACAAGATCTTGACAAAGCAAGATGTAAAAGAATACTTTTACAGTTTTACCAACACTATTAATGGTTTATCTTTCGAATTTCAAAAATAATACTTCTAAGTTTAACATTTAATTTATTGCATATTAATTTGGAAATACACTTGTACCAAATGGCGAGGAAGAAAATGTCGTTTTTGTAGATCTCTAATGTCGTATATAACCATTAAAAATTAATGTGGACATAAAATCTGATTTTGAATTAACCTAAAACACATGACAAAAAAACACGAGAAAATGACGAGTGAGTTCTTTTTTATTACTAAGTTCTTTTTCAATTACAAGATAAATTAAGCTACTGAGAGACAAAAAAAGTTAAAAGAACCGAAACCAAAAACAAGAAAAAAAAAGTAATACTTATTCCAACCGAATCGATTTTATTATTATTAGAATAAGTCAAAATCACAAGATCTAATTAGAACAGAAGGACCAAAATGACAAAAATGCCCTCCTCGAATCTCCCCATTCGTTTTTTTATTCTCCGTCACTACATTTCTTTCATTTTCACAATTGCAATAATCTCTCTCACTGTATTTCTCTAGTCCACAATCCCAATTTCTTCAATCTTTTCTTCAAAATAATAAAAAATGTCGTGGCAAACTTACGTTGATGATCATTTGATGTGCGATATCGAAGGCAATCGCCTTTCCGCCGCCGCTATTCTCGGCACAGATGGCAGTGTCTGGGCTCAAAGTGCCTCTTTTCCTCAGGTCTTTTCTTTTTGGGATCCTTATTGTCGATTTTGATTACTTTGCAGATCTGATAAGTGTTAATTTTATATGGGTCTGATTTGTTTTACCTGATCTGATGTATTTCTCAACTGGGTTGGTATTGTCTTATCGAATCATTTGATGAGTTTGTGTGTTTCAATTTCTACTAAATCTACTCATCAAAAAGTTAAATTTCTTGTTTTTTTAGTCCGTTAAAATCTGGATTCTGGGTTCATGTTCTTACTTCTTTGTTTGAGCTGGTGAAATTAGAGGTGTATTATCATTTGATGATTGTAGAATTTGACAAATGGGTTGGAGTCAAAATTGGATTTTGAGAGTCAACAAAAAATATGAGATCTTGGAAATTTCCTTAGTGGATTATTAGGAAAAAGAGTAGAATTTTAATTTTTGTGATGTAGATTTTATATACTACTATAATATAAACGGAATTGTAGTATTTTCTATGGAGATGGGTTTATTTTTTATGTACTCTTTCTCATTTTTGTTGATTCTCAGTGGTGCCATCGATTTATAAATGACTCGTTAAATCTTGTGCATTTCTTATTTACGCGGAGTTGTAGATGATTGTCTGATATCTGACCTAGTCTAGTGAGAGTCGAGGTGGGAGCCACTCGGTGGCATTGGAGTAATTGAATGTTCTAATTTAATGATGGGTTTATTTGTTTTGTATTCATGCAGTTTAAGCCAGAAGAAATAGCAGCTATTGTGAAAGATTTTGATGAGCCCGGAACCCTTGCACCCACCGGGCTGCACCTTGGTGGAACCAAGTACATGGTTATTCAAGGTGAACCCGGGGCTGTTATTCGTGGGAAGAAGGTAAAATGTCGATTGATGCTCTTTTCTGGATAGCTGTATCTGACTATCTGTATAAGTGGCTTCGTATTTTAAACAATGAAAGGAAAATGGTATAATTGTTTGTCATATATGTATATCTTCATCAAACGCTTTTTGGTGGGTGTTTTCTCGTGTTTACATTCCCGTATTTGAACCTAATGGAAGTGGCAGCGTCTTTCAAAATGTTTCAAATCTCAACGTGTTTCGAAGCTTTTGATGCACGTTCTTTGCGTGCGTGTGTAGTTGGTTTAACTAGAAGTGATAGAACTATAGCATATGCTTGTTTGTGGAATGTGGATGATATGGTAGAAAATGCGTTTAGATTCAGATCCCATTAATCGAGTTATTCATTGAGCATTCTTGTTTGTGACTATGCCAGCGCCCTGATCAGCAGCATCTCAATAAAATGAGCCCCCTTCTGATTTGATCTTGCCTTTTGTGCTCAATCAATGTAACATGATTCGTTAGCTAATTCGCTTTTTGAATTCGCTATTCGCTCAAACTTGCCCAAGAACAGCCCAAATCCAACCATTATTCGCTTATTTTGATTCGTGAGGAGAATAGCAAATCATGTGACACTATGCTCAATTATCGAAAAGAAAATCCTATTTTTTTATTGCGCGTAAATTTATCTGTGAGCTTCAATAACAAATGGTCATTGATATACTAGTAACATGGTACTTATATGCTCTTGTAATGTATTATATAGGGTCCCGGTGGCATTTGTGTTAAGAAGACCGCTCAAGCTTTGGTTATTGGTATATATGATGAGCCCGTTACTCCCGGTCAGTGCAACATGATTATTGAGAGGCTGGGTGATTACCTCATTGAGCAGGATCTCTAAGTAGTTTGGTAAGTTCAGGCGTTGGCTCAAAATGTTCTTAAATTTAATGGCATTGACATCGTCTTTTTATTGTAGCTATTTTTGTTTTGGCAACCTAGAAGATTGAACGAAATATCTATCTCCTAACGATAGCATATCCCGGGTAACGAGCTTCTTTTTATGTCATCGACACTCTACAAAACTCCATAAACAAAATAAAAATAAATAATTTAAGATACCTCTTAGTAGTGATGAGCCTTATGCAAGTCATAAACAATATCATTCTTGAAGTGAAAGGCAAGTTTTCAGGAATAACAGATTTGTTGATCTAAGCTCGTGGCAATAACAAGCAACTAGTAGGAAGCCCTGGTCAGCGTGGGCGGATTTAGTGTATAGTCATTGAGTTTAGTTGGCATCACTTAATTACAAAATAAAATCAAATAGTATATATAAATATACCCTAGATGAGTTGGTTTAGTGTATCGCTTTCCACATCACTGACTAGGGTTTGAAATTCATGGCGTGAATTTTGTAATATATTTTTGATATCACTTTTTTTTTTTTCTGGATCCGCCACTACAGTGGTCGGGACCAACCTCAGGCGACAGGCATCCTTCCCGAGTTGGTTTAGTGTATTTTTTAAGATTTGAGATCATTTTAAACCGTGAAAGTCTGGATAGGAGAGTGAAAACCTGAAAATCACACACATCAGAAGTTCAAACTCTTGTAATGCCGAAATATAAACATGATTCAAGACCCTTTATCGTACGATGCTTCTTCCTCACGTATACTTGATTTTTTGTGTGTAGGTTATTTTACATATTTGCTTGGCGTACACAAACGAGATTGGTGTGGATTTTCTTCTCTGTAAACTCGAGATTGGCTTTCTAGTGTGAACTTTTTATCCTTCTTCTTTTTCCCTTTAAGGGTCTATGTTAAATTTTCTGGCGTAAGATCAGAAGCTCTGATATCTTTTGTATGAATTGTTTGCTTTGATCTTGGAGATAGTCGATCCATACAGCAGCTTATGTCTTGGAATATGGAATAATATTTGTGCAAATGGCTTTTAATGTCAATCGCGTTCTTTGTAATGCATTCGGTTGAAGAAAATTTCGAAACGCTTACAGGATAAAAATTCGTATAAATAATTATACTACTTCTGATGTAATGTGCATTGTTTTTGAGTTCTGTCACATTGTCGTCCTAGTTTTGGGCGATTTTTCCATATTACCTTGCTCCCGTAAAGTATGATCTCTTCCTTACTTTCCCGGTGACCATGACCTATTGGGCTACAATTCTGTCACACCACCGTCGACCACTATTCTTATGATCAACAACGACAACCATCGTTGTATGGAAAATCACCGATCAAGGAACGCAACTCATCATCTACAGTTGCATTCATTGTTCTCCTTTCTTCTCTTCTAAAGCTCAAAATAAGTTATCTTTGGTACAAAAGCACATCTATAGTGCAAATGAATTTAGCAATTCTTAATCAAAACCCATCTTCCCACAATCAAGAAAAGTCCATGCTCTACTCCCTCTTTTCCTCTCATTTCGTTTCGGGCCGTCACTTTCATTTTGCATCATTTTTATTTTTAAACAATAGTTCATCACTTTTTTATTCACATCCATATATTTTAGCCTTTTAGCTATCTTTTTATTTCATCGATATAATTCATTTTCTCTTTATTTATAAATAAATATTTATTTTTTTCTTAAAAAACATTAATTATCTTTTACTACTATCTTAAAAGGGACAATGGAGTAATGTTTAGAGAATTGCAACAATGGAGGAACATTTCCTTGCTAACCCAACATAAATACTCCTACATACTCCCTTTGTTTCCTAATGTTCTTCCCATTTAGAATATTCTATTTTGGAAAGAGAAATTTGATTAATATTTTTAAGACATATACAGAAGACAAAATATATCCATGTAAGATCTCGTTAGATTCGTCTTAATGTATACTTTTTTATTATACATTTTTTATAATTTTTTATGATGCATATTTAGAGATATTTAGGCTCAAAATTTATTTTGAAAACTGTGTAAAAAGTATGAGAAGAACATTTGGAAACGGAGGGAGTAATATTTATGCATCAATCCTTATATAATTTTAAAAGATTAACGACCATTACAACATTAAGAGCCGCTAAATCATTGGCAATACCACAACAATTAACAACAATAACTATAACAATAATTAACGAATAGTAACAATAACAACACCCAAAACATAATTCCAAAAAACATCTCAATCATAAGGAATTTAAAGCCAACATTAATGATGCATTCGATCCTTCATACTGGGGCGTCATGTGTCTTTGAAGACCGTGAGCCGAGAGACTCTTTGACCGCACTCTCCTCTATGTGTATGAGTTGCCGTCGTTCTTCTCTCCTCAAACCCTAATCATAGTTTTCTGTGCGTGGAATACACTGGGTATGATGATGACACTCAATTTACACTCTTATTTATTTATGGCAATACTCTTACTTTTGTTTTTTTAATCTCATCTACAAACTTATTTTCTATTCATCTAACCAATAACCACTCAATTTAACCATTCACTGCATATTAAAGTTTAACCATGACGCTAAAAAAATTACAAATCAACACTGATACTATATGGACATAGAAAAAAAAATTGTATGGAATTATATTAAAAATTTTAGATTATTGTAAAATATTGAATTATTTTGTTAGAGAAAAAAGAACTTATTAAAAAGTTATCATCTTTCAGGCTCAAAAAAAAAGTTATCATCTTTCAATGATAGTGTTAGGAGGATCTGATTTAGCATGAAATAAATAGCAAATACCACTTTACAAATTCATGTGAGCGATGATCTTTTTGAGAGACTATTTATAGTTGGGCTGATCCAATATGTAATTTTTAAAATATTATAAGTAGGGATTAAAAATGATGTAAGTAGACATTTAGATATTAAAAGTAAGTATTAATGATACAATAATTAAGCATTGAAAATAATATAAGTAAATATTAAAAATACTATAAGTAGACATTAATCTTTAATCTGCTCGACTTGAGATCTGTCTCTCAAAGATACCACTTTGTCATACCCCACCCTACCTTTAATAAATAAAAAGAAAAAAAATTATTAGCATAGCCCACCGAAATTGGCCGCCGATGGGAAAGAGTAAGACCAACAATACAATTCAACGTTATTGTCTACCTCCTCTTTCCAAGGGAAGGACGATACTTCTACTATATATAAACCCAAATATCGTCTTCTATCGATCTATTTATATTTATATACAAAAAAAAGTGAAGAAAAACCCAGAAATTAAAACATGGGAATCATAAATGAAATCATGGATCAGAGAATAAACACCAAAAAGATGCCATCTTTTTTAATTCCTTCTCCTCTTGAAGCCAAGAAATCTCGAGATCAATGCACCCAAGGTACTCTATTATCTTCTTTTTTTTCTTTTTTGTAGTACTAGATTTTAATTATTTATAATTGGGTTTGATTACTAATTTTAATTATTTATTGATGAGTAATTATGCTTACCAATTTGGGTAATTTTGATAGAGGGAGTTATAGCTGGAACTAAAGCTGCTGCAATTACTGGTGTTGTTACTGCTATTCCTACGGTATGTTATTTAATTATTGTTTTGGGTATTTGTTCTTTTAATTAATTTAATTGTGTTGTAAATCGGTATGATGATGAAGAATTGTGTTGTAAAGTATACTCCTATTATTTAGTTGGGTTTTTGGAAGGAAGTAAAATTAGGAGATTTTAGTTGATCTTAGTTGTTGGTTGGTGTAATTGAAATTTTTAGAAGTATTGGTACAATTTTTCATGTAGGGGAATTAAAACTCAAAATGAGGTCTTATGAACTTGAGAGAGATTTGAGAAGATGAAACCCCAATATTACCCATCATTGGCAATAAAAAGTTGTGGGTTTTGTAATGAGTAGCAATAATTCTATTATTTTATCCTTGGTTAGTTTATCCATGATCATGCTTCAAAATGGATTATGAGTGTTTGGGTTTGAGTATGTTTTGGAATTCGGCATTGGGGGATGTGGGTTGCTTTTGATTTTGATTTTGGAGTATTGTATATTGAGTTTGTTTACCAAGCCTCGTATTTGTGGTAGAGCGAGAGGGGCGGTTACCTAAGTGGCCAAGTCTCTATATAGAAATTAGGATGTGCATTTTGTATGGGGAGAAAGTTAAATCACTTCATTGATGTATACATGGTTAGTGATTTTGCATCTAGATATGCTCATAGAAATTGTTTTGTGTAAATTTAGTGAAATTTCTTAGTACTTTCACATAAATTTGATGTATTTATATGTTATATATTTGAGTATAAAACATTTAACCTTTACACCTATCTTACTTTTGCATACCATTAACATTAAGGCCCTAATATTTGAATTATCTTTATTACTTGTTGTTGAGGGCCCATATCACATTCTCCCTTAGGCCACTGTAGTGAGTTATGAGAATTCAAAATAAAGGGCATGGGCTAGATTGTAGAGTTGCAATTTTGAAGATCATGTATTGACGGAGGATGGTATGAAATGGCATTATAGAATCAGTGGAGAAATAGTTATCTTGGAGTAATGAATAGGTCTTAGGGTAACAAGTGTTATACCAATAAAATAAAGCCATCTATCGATGCAACTTGCATGTACTCTAGTTTTTTCGTACCTTTTATCCGTCTTGCAATCATAGTTTGGTTTATATGCTTGTAGACATTTGAAGGAGGAAATGTGATAACCATCTTTTGGGATTAAGGCTTTGCCATTGCTGTTGTTAATCTAATAGTCATCTTCACTTGAGCAAATAGAAGAATAGAAATATATGCTACCGTAGAAATTATATAGTCAGTTGTTTGCAATATGTGCTAGTCGACAATATTTCTCATTGCTATTACTTGAATCCCAATCCACCTAGGCTCGTCGGTCTCACCTTGGCAGGGTTGAGACTTGAGAAGGCATATGTATGTGATGACTACCTTAGTTTTGTAAAGTTCTGGATGAGTGTTCTGACTTGAGTTCGTTCTTTTTCCACGCCGTTTCCTGTATAGAGGGAGTATATTGCATCCTGTATAGAGGGAGTATATTGCATACGGTTAGATAGCTGTTATTATATTTTTATGGACAAAGCTCTTGATGATTAAAAATGCATGTAAATTCATGTACAGATGCTCCCAGTTAACACCCCCTGTAAATTCTTGACCCACCCACATTGCATAAATCGGCATGCAGTCATTGCTCAATTGGCACAGGATAAAAGTCGGGCTTTAGCAAATACTAAGCACTGCATGCTATAACACTGTTTCTCTTTTCCATTACAGCTACTCGCTTGCCGTGTCAATCCATGGGCGAAGGCTAACCTTAATTATACCGCTCAAGCACTCATCATATCTGCAGGTAATACCTGAATCACATTAGTTAATTGCTCAAGTTTTCTTGCATTTGTGTTGATAATATAGATCGGAAACTACAAACTTGATATGATTTATGTTCCATAACCATTTAGTCGATTGTTTTTCTCCTTTGAAAATCGAACACATAACTATGTTTTGATTCTCATTCCATGTATGAGTAATGAGATTGATTTTCATTTAGGATTCTTCTATTGCTTATAGTTGTGTACAAGTAATGGAGAAAAAGTAATTGAATAAAACATGAAGGAGAGGATCTTAATTTATGAAAATAGTGTTTACTGAAGATATTGATGTCACTATCTTAACTATATTGTTCTTACCTAAGTCCTAAAAAGGACTTTTATGGACGTGTTCGGCAAATGGCTTTTTGGTTGGCTTTTGAATTTTGGTTTTTTTGGTCAAACAACCAAAAAAATGTGTTGTAAATAGCTTTCAAAAAGATATTTTTAAGCCAAAATGAAAAGCTGTTGAGAGTAGTTTTTCATTGGTTTTTCTACCCACTTTTCGTCTAATAAACAGCCAATAGACAAGAACTAATTTCTACCAAATATGTTCATAGCTAGTTGCCAAACAAGCCCTATGTGCAAGTTCCCTTACAATTAGTGATGTTTGCTCATACACCGATTGTACGACATCTAACGAATCTGATTCTTTTTGTGCAGCATCCATTGCTGCGTATTTCATAACCGCTGACAAAACTATACTCGAATGTGCACGAAGAAACGCAGAATATAAAAAGCCTTAAGAGTTGCAGAAGGCAATATTTGAGCTTATCATGGCTGCGCTGCCAAACCAAAAGTTTATTTTGAAGGACAAATTGACCTACTTCCTGTTATTATTGTAAAATTTAAGATAAATAAGAAACAAAACAGGTTTTGATATTCTTCTGTAGGCCTTTTAGTGTTGCTTATAGTTTTGCTGAGATGGTTTCCTTTTGTAATTTGTTTTGACAATTAAACGCCTCTATATACAAATTATGATCATTGATTTATGTGTCCGGCTTCGGAATTCAAAATTATTTTGGGTTGTGTTTGATAACTAGCATTTCATTTCAAATTAATGAATTGAAATCATGAATGTAGAATTTGAGAATGATAAGGTTTGGGAAGTCATTCTCAAATCCTCATCTTTAAACCATTTTTTGCTAGAAGATACTATTTTGTCATTTTCATTTTTCAACATTTTCTTTTTCAATGTGAGAGTTCGAGTTTTCGAGTTAAAATGTAGCAAAATAAGTTAGCCGAAAGGAGTATGTTGATGGTAGTAGAATTCTGGCTCAAGTGCCAACCCTTCAACATAGTAACGTTCTTGGTCCTCTGACCTTTGCTAAAAACATTTGTCCACCACTTGAAAAAGCCAAAAACTCGATTACCAAACAAAATTTCCCAAATTATTATTTTGACAAATACAAAAAAAAAATTACAACAGAGATCATCATTTACAATGCAAAGACTTTGGACAACTTTCATTGATGAAAAAAACAAACCCCATTACAAAGTTCTTATTTATTGTCATATTACATGAATGCCCAAAAATAATCAAAGATATTGCTATTGTGGCAATAAATATACTGATTGAATCACGAACCGAATGAATGCAACAGTGATTGAGAGAAGAAAACATGAATAGTTGGAACTTGAAACAGATAAAAGCCGGCTGCATCACTTTTAGTTCTTCGTTTTTCATCAAGAAGCTCAGAATGCATAACGGTAAATAGCATCAGCCACTCCGTCTTCATCGTTGCTAAGACCAACCATATCAGCAATGGCTTTCGTCTTCTCTGATCCATTACTGAGAGCGACTCCAAGATTAGCTAACTTCAGCATTTCAATGTCATTTTCTCCGTCACCAATTGCCATTATCTAAAATAGGATTGAAATGATTACACATTTTAAATCACATACATATTTATAAAACCGAAAGACTAAATATGTAATAGGAACTAGAAGCACATAACCTAAAGTCTAATTACAACTACTAATTATGGTTTTGTTTTTATCCTAAAAATGCTTATTTAACTTGTTTGTTAGCAGAATCATAGGTTTGTCTGGTGATTGAATGTTTTCCCTTTCACCCTCGTGATAGGGGTTCGGTTTTTATTCTTCTCATCACCTACAAGAAGAATCAATTCCGCTTCCCTTGCTTATAGGGGATTCTCGGACCTTCCCTCTGAATAAAGAAAAAAAAACTTATTTAAAATTTGGGTATCCCTTCTTCGAACTTTAGGTTTATGAAACCTGTTTTTTACTATGTAAGAATAAAGCCCACAATTACAATGACCAACAGAAGTTTTGGCCGGGCCAGCCCTGAGTTTTGAGAGGTCTAGGGCAAGATAAGAATTGTGGGCTCCAGTTATTATATGGAAGTGGAAGAGTAGGAGTATCAAGATTAGATATATATGAATTTGGGTTAGGCTTCTAGTTTTATGGGATGGGCCCGGGGCACAAACCCCTCTTTCCCCCTCATATGGCCGGCCAGGAAAATACCTTGAACAAGAACATATCGCAGTTGTAATTTCCTTGAAGACCATTAATATTTAAAAGATGGACTTGCATACAATAGAAGAGTAAACATAACAAACCTCATTTGGAGTAACTCCCAAATGATCAAGCAGCAATTTTACACCATTTCCTTTAGAAGTCCCGCGGGGGACAATTTCGAGCATGTCTGGAATAGCTTGAACAACACTAGCATGATCTCCTGTTGCATCTGACCAATAAGGCCTTATGGTTTTTGCCACTCTTTCAGCAGTATCTAAAAAGATCAATTTCTGCAAAACAAAAGGGTGAGCTAGTACATAAAGGGCTTCTTACTACATGTTCTAGTCGAGAAATACTATATCGACAAGTCTATAGTCTATACATTGCAAGAGCACTTCATAAAATCGAAGATACAAGTCTGAATCTCTGTTATGTTTGACTGGAGTACATAACCCATTTGAAATTTGCATCTCTTTCAAATGATAACTTCGCCAACTTATCCAAGATAGACAACTCCATACATGAAACAAGATCTCTAAAATACTTTTACGGCTGCTCATCATCTATCCTATATACATCACCAATCTGACAATCCCCTCCCCTCGCTGGCACAACGAAACACCACAGAATCCTTGTTTTTCCACAGGCTGACAGAGCTCTAAACTAAATATTTCATGGATGATGATGTCACCATGCCGGTCCTCCAACTACTAGTGGCAGAAAAAGAGGATGATAGGAAGAGAAATAAAGGGGCAAGGGGTAGTGGGTAAAGAAGAAAGAATTGAAGCTGGTTTGCTATTAGAAGAGAGGGCGTAGATTTCTCGTTGCAATTGCCGCTAAATGAGGAGGCATCTAGACAAGTTGCCGTATCATCAAGGAGGTGCTTATCAAGGAAAGAGATTCACCAATGGGAGGAGAAAGACAAGTGAGAGCAGGGAAGAAGAAAGCCTGAAGAATAAAAACAAAGACACTTCAATTTCTTTCTCTTCATGTTTTGCTTTTTCATTCTTTTTAGTCTCCCACACGCAAGTGGACCTGCTCCTATTTTCTTTTGGTTATATATCGTATTGTTGGAGAAAGGAGACTCGAAGAAGATTAATCGATAGCACAAACTATTTGGTTTACTTTTTGAGAAATGTTGCCGGGGTTATTATTTAGACAATTGAGCTTTAGAATAGTGTTGTTCAAGGCACCTAATCCATCATCCTCCCGAACTCGCTAGGCGTGTATTTTGAAACCAAACAAGCATTGAGAGTTAGACTCACCGATGTTTGGTCACATGACGATATGACATGCATATACAAAAAAGGCTTTCAATCAATTTTTCGCAAGTATGAAAATTCATCAAGATGTAAGGGTTTGGTTACATAAAAAACAAAGATGTAACGATTTAGAGCATGAGGCTCAAATAGAGTTGCAATTGGAATATCTAGAATATTACGTAAGACACATTACCTTGATAAAAAAACAAGAACGACATGAAGATTTGGAGTTTGCAGAACAACATGAAAATAATTTGGCTTAAAAGAAAAGAAAGAATATTATGATGATCAATGGAATTGATTTTCTTAGTTTGAGATCATGATCATACATAATTTCGAAAACAAGATCATGATTATATAATAGAATCAAACAAGGTTCAATCTTTATTACTTTGTTATAGATGGATTCACATTAATTCAATAATTTGTTTCAATTCATGTAGTTGATACCGTATGTAAGGATTAACACTATGTTTGGATAAGAGGAAACAAAGGGAAAGGAGGATGGTTGGATATCAATAAGGAATGGGAGGGAAGGAAATTCGAAGAAAAAACTCTTTATTTGGAAGAAAAACACTCTAATCTTCCCTCCCTTCCCGTACTTTGCTTCCAAACATATCATCCAAGCATAGTAAGGCTTCGGCATTGTTGTGTAAATTAATCCTACAATGATTTAGGTTGGCAACGTGCATACTTTATGTATTACACATCTTTTACTTGCAAGCTCAAGTTTCTTATTCCTACCTGAACTTCAGCAGCAGCCAATAAGTCCTCAATTGAACGCATAACTTCTGCCTGCAGAAATCCCACATACAAATTATCAATTGACAACAACAGCTTCACCAGCACACATTTTCTTTATGTAAAAAAATTTTCTGCTCTTTTTTGGTTTTGAGGGAGTGCGGTGGGGGTGACGGGGTGGGGAGTGGTTTGATCAACATAGAAATTTATAGCACAGCCAGATACCTTAGGCTCACAATACACATCATGGAGTGAGTTTACAAGAGGATGATCAAACAATGTTAAGCAACGGTCACCACAGAATGCAACAAGAGGGATTTCGTGCTCCAAAGAGTACGAGAAGACCTGAAAATTTTAAATAAGAACAATAACAATTAAAAAATATATCCAGAATTTTCAAATCCCTATCCGTATCAAATAATTAAAAAAAATTATGTTCGGAATTTTAAACTCCTTGTAACATATACACAAAAATGCAGAATTTGTATGAAGTGATATAGCCAATACCTGCCTGCAAAAGTCCGGGTCCAAATTCCTTTTGAAAATTTCCCGGCCTTGTATCCCATAAACAAGCAATCCCTACGTGGAAATAGGAGCAGCTGATAAAAATACTTGTAAAAGACATATGAGGGTTTAGGTCAATACAAAAGCCACTAGGAATATATATGCAAAAAGACTTTTCACATTTATAGTTGCATATATGAGGATAAATGCAATATCATTCTATTACCCCAGTGTCTTTTAAGTGACTCTCGGTCCTAGGCAGGGTTTAAGGCTTTATGGATGTGCACAGCCTTAGCCTAGTAAAAAACAAAGAGGTTGTTTCCAATTGACCTTTTCTTTTGACAAAGACTGATCAACTGTTATTAGCAAACATTATCTATAACTTTAGATAATAAGTGCATATGATTTGATGAGCCATTTTACTGTCCATTATAATCGAAAACCGACGAGCAATAGATCTTTGCTTGACTTGAGTAAAAGAAAAAACTCGACCAACTCCAAAATTCCCAAGTAACTCCCCAATACTTTGAAGTTTGAAGAAAAAAGGGAATGAGAAATGAAGCAAAAGAAGAGCCGAGGACAGCAGGAACTTGGACACCCTTGACATAGGATATGAAAATCCTGGGTTAGAGCTGCTCTGCAAAACTAATTTACATGGATTGGCTTCAAGGGCAATTCACTTGCTTTCAATCCACTTATCGATTCAGGACTCTAAATACAATAAAATGTTAAATTTGAGGACAGAAGAAAAGGTGAAAGCTCATTTCTTCATGTTGTATGTATTCTCAGTACTCTTGTATCCAGCAAATGTACAGAAGCTTGCACCAGAAAAGAGTAAAGGCAGGAATATAGCCTGAAATTCAAGTTGATGCTTGACACTTGGGATTCTCACTTAAAAATTTAACAAGAACATTTATATGAAAAATTAACAATAAGCAATTGAGGAGGCAAACATAAAATTGAATAAGTCCCGAGACTTGAAGTATACCTGTATGAAAACACCTGGGGATGATTCGGAGACAATCCCGTTCCTTCCAACCAAATCAACAGTCTTCAATACATCGATGGCACCAGTACGAGTCTACAAGGAAAAAAACACATATTAGCATATTGTATACAAAAGAAGCAACATAGAATTTCAGATAAATACACGAAAAATCTCCTCTGAAATATGATGTAAAGTAGAGAAATTCAAAACCATACTTGTATGGTTTAGAATGACATGGCCTAATTCACTCCTAAAAAAATAGGCAAATGTTATTTTAGAGCTCCATCGGTTACAACAGAGATGGGAAAATGGGCAAAAATGACCCGATCATGACCTGACCCAAAAATGACGAGCATAAAAAGGTATACACA
Organism: Amaranthus cruentus; assembly: GCA_019425755.1. Taxonomy (NCBI): domain Eukaryota; kingdom Viridiplantae; phylum Streptophyta; class Magnoliopsida; order Caryophyllales; family Amaranthaceae; genus Amaranthus; species Amaranthus cruentus. The sequence continues at coordinate 13,384,662 of CM033460.1, forward strand.
AAGCCTGAAATTGACCTAACTTGATGACCCCAATGTCCATCTCCGGTTACAAGGCTTAAGTAGAGCCCTTACACACAAATACTCAAGCACCAACATACATATCTTTGGCGTGGTCGTGATCACAAATGCAATGGCAGAATCATTTTCATGGGAAATGAAATTTATTTTGCAGTTGTAGTCTAAAATCATGGTTGCAATAAGCTTAAAAAGCCTTATATTTGTGGTCATGCTACACTGATATGACATACGACTCACATGACTTGAGCAAAAGGGTCATCAGGTGACTTATTAGATTTTAACAGCTGAGTATTGAAAGGCAGAAGCATCTCCAGATTACAGGTAACAACTTTACTGTCTATATCAATACTTCGCATTCGTAATAATTATCAAAAGAACTCACTAACCGTGTAGTTGACATGCAATGAAAGATTATGATAACTGTAACAAACTAGAAATATGAGATGATAGAGAGCCAAACACACATATATATAGAGAGAGGGAGGTAAGTATTCTCACTTTTCCCGTGGCAATGACCACTTGGACACCTCTTGACAGGGCCTCTTTAATAGCATTTGCATTTGCAGAAGAAATTTGACTCTTGCTATTCAGCAAAGTACCTTGCATTGGAAAGTAATTGACTTACAAGCCACAACCAGCTAAAAGAGAGAGAGCATTTTAAAAATCTTTTAAAGCCTCACCATCCATGTCACAAAAGATATATTTGAACTTCGGTCTATAGAAGCGAAGACTACCTTCTTTCTTCCTGTCTTTTAGCAATCAGCATGTAAGAAGTTCATCATCGCATACAAATACAAACATTAAAAACTGAACACGAGATGCATTCTTGCATGTAATGTCCTTGCATTTGTTAAGAGAAAGACATAGAAATAGATTAGATTTACCATCAGGATCTTTAATATAAAGATGACCATCGTTTTCTGCATCACATGCACTCTTAATCAACCCTTTTCCTTTCCAACCAAGATTCTGCAAAAGTAGTTCTTCCTCTCTCTCCATTTCTTCCTCGGCTTCTTCACTTAGCTCATGATCAAAACCCAATAGATGCAATAGGCCATGAATCTGGAAAGTAACCCAGTTAAACTCATTGTTGAAACATGCAGTACATTGAACGAAAAACAATAATGAGAAAATCTTGGAATACTAAAACATTGGATTTAAACCACTTAACGTATGCCATAAATAAACAGCATATCACAAAGGCGAACTATTTGTTTTATTTTACTTCCATTCAACATAGTGCGAAAACAAGGTTGCATCATATAACATCAATCGAGTCGTAAAGGTTTTCAAATCTGTTGAACCGATGTCCTACGCATCTTAAAAGGTGTAAAAATTCGTGTATTAGAGTAGTTTGAGATGTATTTTACAGTTTTGGCAAATATATGATGGTGTGACAACAATATCACCCATGTCACCGCATCACCATGATTGTTACTATAATCGCGACCGAATTTTCCCCACCCCATATTTGATTAATGCTTTTTTTCACCAAACGAATGGGGTATTAAGCCTACATTGTCAGCTGCAGTAGCATTTGCACTGAAATACCATTACAGCACCAATTGATCTAAAGAAGTCCAGAAGACAACTTTTTGAATCACTAACATGTTCACATCATCAATAAAGCAAGATCAGCATAATCTGAAACAAGAGGGAGGAGGAAATAGAGATAGAACCAACTAAAAGAATGCGAATCTCATCAAGAAGAGTATGGCCACGTTCTTCTGCTTGTCTAGCAGCTGTCTCGACAGAGATCACAATATCACCTAACATAAGCTGAACAAAAACACATACACATATTAGCCAAATAATATATTCCAAGGGAATTTCAATTTAAAAGCTAGGATATCCCATCACTTACAATAGGTAATTTCAGCTCTGGGATATGTTGGGACATCGAGAGAACATCAGTGGCATGGTCTTCATCCCTCCATTCTTTATTAAGACTTCTCATGAACTCATCATTACACAGAAGTAATGACAACTCAATGGTTTCATACCCAGCAACATCATCGATTGCGTTATCTCTAGTTTTATACTCAGAATTCTTCAATCCATCAAAAGCCAATTTCATTGCCATTGGAGCATTCAACCGAAGCATTTCAGTAATATTCTATAAAATAAAGAACTTCATTAAAACCTGACAAACAGGAGGGCATCAAGCATGAACATAAGCAAGGAGTGACCTAACTCAACATCACTTCATGTTTCTATCTGTTGAGATATTTCTGTCTACCTAGATGCATAAAATACCAAAAATATAAATTTAACGATTAACATAACCTATAAGAACACGACATACTTTCCCACTGCAATCTGCACGCACCAACTTACTAAACTTTGACTTTCACACTCTCCAATGCACGAATTTGACCATGAATATGTTAATGTATATGTAAAAAATTCCAAGTTAACATATAAAAAAAGTCATGACAAATCTAAAATTTTAAATAGACATATATTTCATAGAATAGTTTTTTTTCAACATTCCAACTTTCCAATACAAATGTCATTAAGTGACTCTCACTTGAGGTTTTGAGGTTGGATCTACACAACTAAACAACCTTACTCTAGTTAGTAATAACAAATAGGTTGATCCTGATTGACACTTCTTAGCAAACATCATATGTAACTTCATAATTTTATGAGCCATTCAGTTATAAATCATTATAACCCAAAAAGAAAGAACTATGAATCTTTCACCCTAATTGTTTTATAGATTATTTAAAAAAAACAATCTAAGTTACTATATAAATAATAAAAAGTCAAAGTGTTGCAAGTATTAAACAACAAAGGTCTATCAATTAGTATCTTGGGGAGAATTTTTTGATCATACGTCTAGCAAGTAAATTTATCTGAATAGAAATCTCCAAAGTCAAGAGTTTAGACAGCACCTTTCCTCTCCTCCCAGCCATGGATGAAGATAACACAACAGCCACATAATAAACCTACCCAACCTTTGTGCCTCATGTCTTCCAAAATTATGTCTCAGCAAATAAAATCTACTTTTACAAGGATAACCATCTAATTAGGGATCGGTGGCCTGAACTTCATGAGCGGAGCAGAGTACAAATGTACCCAGGTCATTTCCCACATTGAAAATCTAAGGGTATCAGTTTAAAAGGGTATAATTAAAACTAAAACAATTGATACCAAAAATTTCAATTCCTCTAACCTTATTCTTCTACTGCAATAACTGTACCAGTAAATAAATAGTCTTTTAGGAAGATCTACAATCATAAGGTTTCGATGCAAACTAGCACAAAAGAGCAAAAGAAGCTTTCTTTCATTTTCTCCATTTAAAACAGAGTGGCATTGCCAACTGAAGCTGCTTTAGTCCATACTAAATTTACTCACAGATACACAACTTACATAAAAGATATAAGCAAAGGAAAAGATAACATACGTTTAGTCACATATGATAATCCTTCCCGGTAGAAGTATGGAACCCATGATGTCATCAGTCATCACTCTTTGGAAGAGTTGGAGAAAATTTCTGAGCACTATAATACTATTCCTTTCCTACTCAAGAAGATTCACCCTGCAAAAGGTGCAAAGATAGTCCACCACACCCTAATTGAAGGTGGTACAACGTCAGATTTGATTACAAAGGAAAGGTGATGTCTGTGAGGAACTCTAGAAAGGAAATTCATCGGTGAGAACAACTCTGGAAAGTGCTAGTAGAGTATAGGAAGATATCTTAGTAGAGGTTGGTCGGGGCCTAGCCTCTCTAAATCATTTTTATGCTTAAAATTTTTTCTAACCCTCCAAAACTTGTTTTAGTCACTTAGTTTTATGTTCAGTTGGTCACTTCGTAATAGTTGTTCAAGATCCAAACATAATGTAAGTGATCCCAAACTAATCTAAGACTCAAATCAAGATCCAAATACAAATGCCAGCTCCTCAAACCTCAAAATCAAGCGTTCCACTTGCCTACAATTCTTCATCCAAAAACAAGGCAATACTCCGAACCAATCCTCCTAAATCATACTCCTACAACACAAACTGCCTCATAATACAAAGAATTAAACCAGTGACATTATGTATGGAAGACTTGCAATTGAGTAATAGAATAGAATCTGCAAAGAAAAATAGAAATGGATCTACATTGACACACCTTGATACAATATTCATACATCATACCTATGAGCATCATATTTAAACCATATCAACATCATTAAATCATTGTAAATTTAGTTTAGGAATGCCACATTGTACATAAACATACAAATTAGTATTCAAGATACAAACTTCCTCAAGGAAAAACTTTATATATAAATAACCCAATCTAAAAACTTGTACAGGTTAACAAATTGCATTAACACAGAAGCAAGAAATTGTAAAAAGATTACCAAAATTTCAGAGTCATTAGGCAAACCCTCTTCAATAAGAATCTTAACACTGAGTTCCAAGTCTTTAACTTTCTTTTTATTGAAAGTTTTTCTCCTTGATTGCCTATACCCTCTTTCTCCTCCACCAAACCCAACTCCACTAACACAAGAAACCCTCAATTCAGGGCCACGGAAAACCCTCCATTCTCCCCCACTAGCAAAATGCTTTCCGACCCAGAAACCATAAATGGATGAAAGCTTGGGAGAAGAGTTAACTATGGAATGGGATGGTGAAAAGGAGAGGAAACGGGCCTTTGGCGATATGGGTTTCAAGGAAAGAGAGATGGCGCTGGCCATGGTCATGGCGCGCGCCATGGGAGAGATAGATTTGGAGGATGTAGGACTCGGCGGATGTTATGAACGGCAGACGAGACTGGATACGTAGTTGTACAAGCAAGCAAGATGTTTGGAGGATTATACTTATTATGAAAAAAATGATGAAATTCATAAGCTTGAGAGTCTTTTCGTGTTTGGTTTTTAGCTTTTTGCTCAGATTTTTGGTCGGTTTTTAAATATTTTGTTTTTAGATTATTGATTGGTCAAAAAAATATTTGGTGAATATTTATTAAAATAGTTGAAAATTTGACTTTTAAGCTAAAATGAAAAAATTGACCAAATTAACTTTTTTAATTGGTTTTCCTTTTATCTATAATAAACAATCAATACTTAAATTTACCAAACATCTCCACGAACTGTTAGCTCAGCTAACTTAAAAAGCCGATAAAAACAACCAATATTTTAAACTGGTTAAACAAGTCAACTAAGAAAGCCAACGTCCAACATTAAATAGTCAATTGCCAAAAATATCCTTTGCTCTCCATATTACAATTTGACATAGTTTCCAATTTGCATTCATGAGAAACTTACTTTTTGTGGTACCATTGCTATCTAAGATAACATTTTGGTACTATCTTATGTAGCAATTTGGTTTGGCTATTTTTTTACTTTTGTTTAAAACGCAATCGTTTTTTGAGATGTCAATTTGGTATGGCAAACTTTTATTTTTGATAAATATCTTTTCTTCTTCTATAATGAATATATGTGAAAGGGCAAATCATTATTCGAGATAACTGTCTGGTAATAATACTAATTTAATATATATATATTTATCAATGCTTGTTTTTTCGTTAATTTGTTTAAAAAATATTGGCTGTAGCAAATCATAAACAAAGTATAAAAAAAAATTATCTCAATGTCTGTCCTACTGCTACGTAGACGGTATTATGAGACGTAAGTTTCTCATGGACATTGAATGAAAAATGAGTTCCCAATCAACATTATTGAGGGCAATTGTTCATCCCTTAATTAAACTTTTACATACACCACCCTTTTTTGAGTTAAAATCAAATAAAATATTGTTTTTTTTAATATTTGATAATAAATGAAAGTAGAATAAATTATTTAAACAAAATTTCAAAAATTAGAATGTATTAAACACAAAATTAAGGCAATAAGAATAAATTGGTCAAGGTAATAAATTATGTTTAACTAGTAGGACGAAAAAATAAGAGATAGTGGTTTCAATTCTCTTTCACCCTTTATAATTAGCTATTAAAATTTTTTTTATGTAAAAGTTTTAAAATTATTTCTCCCTTTATCTCTGCAGCTTAAAATTTAAATATATGAGAGATTTTTGAGTTTTACTGTGTACGAAGAGACGAAAAATACTTTAATTAATTTACTAAGAGTGACATGTAAATTCAATCAATTGATAACAAATGTATGTTTGGATATATTTTAAATCCATAAAGAAAAATTTCTAGATTGTCTTCACAAATAATATAAATTATCAAAAATGGGTTAAGCGCATACATAATTGCATTATTCTGCATACTTCTTAATTTATACATTCACATGTAATAATATAAATTTGACATATTTTAATTAAAAATATGACTTTATTAGCTTATAATCTCCGTGGTTCTTTTGCTTTGTTTGTTTTGTTGAATCTCAATCTAAATCTCAAAAATAGAGCATCACTAGTTTAAACGTTACACAGAATATCTTAATTTAATTACACTATTAACTTTTGTTAATAAATCAAATTAATATCATATTATTGTTTTTATACATTTGAAAAAACCAAAATAAATGAAATAAGAATAACAAATATGGGGTAACGAGAATTTCAAAAAAAGGAAAACTATTAATAGTACTCCATATAAGTTTTTGCACTTTATTAATGATATCCCTAAGTAATTTCGCTTATTAATGATACTCCTATATCATTGAGCATCTTACAACCGTAACCTAATCTATTTTTTCGTCAAAACCGTTAAATTTGTTTTTATTTTTTTTGTTTTGAATTGAAAAATAAAAGAAAAAGAAAAAAATTTAACGGTTCGAGACATTTTTTAACGAAAAAAGATATAAAAGATTACAGTATTAAGACGCTCAATAACAACAAGCGTACGTATCATTGATAATCGAAAAAACTTAATAGTATTGTTAGAGTGCAAAATCTTAGGGGCATGAGATAACGATAGACAAAACATACAGTACGAAGATAGAAATTAGGCAAATTTGCTAGGGTGGGAAACAAATTTCAGCGTCTATCACAGCCATTTGTTAATGTCATACTAAAAGCGCAAAAACAAGAGCTTTGGAAAGTGGAAATGGAGGTAATTAATTCTGGGAAAATAGAAAGATGGAAAAGATTCAGATTTGAGTGTTCACAATCACAAGAAGGGAGGGAAAAGCGTAATGGAAGGCTTGGAGAATGGAGTATGAACTATCAACTATGAAGGCTTCAGCATTGGTTAGTTAATTACTCCACTTAACATACATTTATCTCTCATTTCATCTTGTTGATTTTGTTTCAATTTTATGGGTAATTATATAAAATATGGTGTTCCATTGGCAATTACCCATTTTCTATCGAGCCAATTATTTTTAATTTTAGGTTTCGGTATACAATGAATTCTGATAAAATGACTTGTTGAATTAATTTGGTGAAGTTGCAATTGATGTTCATGTTTGTATCCAAAAGCAGTTTTCATGTTTTTGTAGAAACTATGTGACAATTGAAATTAAGTTTGCCCACATATTCAGCGCTTAATCTATATAGCTATATTGGGCATAGTTTTGAAATTGGAGGGTTTCGATTCTTGTTGTAGCTAAAGTTCGATTAATTAGGTATGTATGATTAAGCACATAAAAGCCTATTAATTGATGCAAGTGTTTTTAGCTCATTCCTTCCAACAAAGGTTTTACCATTTGACAAGAGTGAAGAGTGATGAGTGAAGATTGAAGGTGGAAGGAAAAGCATGAGTTTATATTTTGGTTGATGTAGTTAACCCATCTTTAGAAATTAAGGATGTTCCATTGTTGTTGCTTGGTATTGGCAGAAGGTACTACTTATTTTGCTCATTTTGACAATTATTTTTTAAGGATCAAGAAGTTTTAGTAAATGCTTTCATCAGGGTCGTCTTAAACATTTCGGTGGCCAAACATGGTCCCTAATAAGACAATCACTCTTCTTATGCCATTTTACTCACTCTTCTTTGTTTGTTGCACATGGAGATAGACGACCCTAGCTTTCACCACTTATGACAAGAAATTCTTTGGGATAACATTTATAGAATTTGAAGGAATTCATCCTCATTCGTCCATTCCCCTTCCTTTATTCGAACTATCCAAACAATGTATGAGAGCATAAATTCTTAAGCAAAAAAATGGACCCTAGACTGAATAGAGAAATCAAACCACAAAGTACTCAAAGTAATTTATCTCGAAAATTAAACTCTTCTCTACACTTGACATACAAAATGTTTTCTTTCCGTACATGTTGGGAAGAATATTTTTCATGAAAAGTTGTATAGGGAGTATTAACTTAGAATTAAGAATTATGTGTTTTCATTCTGTTTTTTTCAACTCTAGAGTATGAGTGTTGCCCTGCTGTAGCCTGTAGGCTGTAGGTGAGTTTAATTGAAAATTTGCTGTTTGCATCAGAATTCTAAAATGAATCCTAAAAGAGAGCATTCTCATTCTCTTGTGCTACCGACAAAATATTTTTCCATCAAGGAATTTAGAAAAAATCATTCGTCGTTCATTGTTTGAGGATGGCTGTTGTTTTCATGGTGGCTGTTCATAGTGAGCACTTGTAGAACCTGCTTCATATTTGGTCTTGAAACTGGATTCTTGCTTGTGCACATGAGACCTAGTTTAAACACATTAACCATTTGTTCCATGATGCTTGGTTCCTTTATAGCTTCATCTAAGGCATCAACGATAGGAAGCTCCTCACAATACCATTGCCATGACCAGTCTGCTAGGTTCAAATGATCATTTCCCTTGCAAGGTTCTTTTCCTGTAACCATTTCTAGAAGCACAACTCCAAAACTGTACACATCAATCCTCACATTCAGCTTTTTTGTGCGCCAATATTCTACAAGACCATTCGATAGAAGGATGAAAATCAGAATTCAAATAAAAGAAAGTAGAAGTGGGTTTTCTATACAATGATGAAAAAGTAGATGATAATCAAGGCGACAGCTCCTGGCTAGGCTAGTGTCGTTTTACTTTATAATGCATCAAATAATGTGGTAGGATACATAGTTATTATTACTGTATTATAGATAAGTTTTATATAGTAATAAAATCATGGCTTTAGAATATTTAAAGAAATCCTTACCTGGAGCTATGTAACCAAAAGAGCCTTTAATTCCAGAAGCAATTTGTGGTTCTCCATTTTTAATTGATACCGTTGCTAATCCAAAATCTGCAATTTTTGCATTGAATTCCGAGTCTAGTAAGATATTGCTTGATTTTACGTCTCTGTGAACGATGGAAGGAGAACAGTCATAATGCAAATAACATAGACCCTTGGCAGCTCCAACAGCAATTTTTAATCGTGTTGCCCAATCCAGAATAAAGGGAGCATGACTGTTCATTGATGTTTCTGAGTGTATTGATGATGATTCATTTCCTTCCATTTTCCTGTGAAGCCACTTATCAAGGCTTTGGTTCTCCACATACTCATATACAAGAAGCTTATCTTGTGCACTTGAGACATAGCACAACAACTTTACTATATTAGCATGCCTAATTGTGCCCAGAATCTCAATTTCTGTTGAAAATTGCTTTTTAAGTGCACCTTCTAGTTTTCTCCCATTCCATATTTTCTTAACCGCCACTTTACCACCTGAGTCATTCATAACAACCCTATAAACCTTTCCTGATCCCCCAAATCCTATTTTATTATTGTCATCCAGGCCAGACACAATCATCTTTTCAGTGAACTCTACCCTATGGAATAGTTTAAGTTTCCACTCCTCTTGTTCACTACTGTTATGTTGTTCTTTTTTCCCAATATGGACTTTGAAGAAGATGAAATACAGAAACATCATGAAAATGGTCGCTTCGGGAAGTAAAATCAGGATAATATATTTGTGTCTTGAGGTAGAACATTGAGGAAGGTTTGAGATATGATTGTGGGTGCACAAATTGGCATTGTCAAAGAAACTGTTTTGAAATTCCTCATTGTCTAGTGCATGCGGAATTTCCCCTGTGAGGCAATTAGAAGAGAGGTTGAGTACAAACTGCCTTGGGCCTTTTGTCAGTTGTGCTAACTTGGTAGGTATTTCACCCGATAAATTGTTATGGGATAAATCCAACTCATAAAGGTTTGGTAGAAAGCCTAAAGCTTCTGGGAGTTGTCCTGAAAGTTTATTCCTTGCAAGATTTAGGAAAATGAGTGACTTCCATGAAATTATGCTCACAGGTAGTTTCCCCGATAGTTGATTTCCATCGAGTGCAAGAGTAGTAAGAGACGAAAGAGCAGTTAACTCCACTGGAATATTACCGCAGAAATTATTGTTGCTTGCTCGAAGTGTACGGAGATTTCTCCACTGGGAAACGCTGGATGGAATTATTCCTGAAAAAATGTTATTGCTTAATTCTAAGAATGCCATGTTTTCTGACAACTTAGATGGAAGCGAGCCTGTAAAATTGTTATCATTTAGCACCAAGTATATTATACTTGGTGCCATGAATAGGCGAGAGGGGACTTCCCCTGAAAACTTGTTTTGGTCAAGAAATAAATATTCTAAGGTGCTGATATTAGCTAGAGATTCTGGAACCACTCCCGACAACTTGTTTTGTGAAACTGATAAATCAAGTAAATTCGGATGGAAGCCTAATTCTGGGGGCAAAACTCCGAACAACCTATTGTTGCTGAGTTTAATCGTCGACAAAGTGCTGCAATTGCCTAATGAACCTGGGATTGTTCCATTCAAATAGTTGTTGAATGCCCTAACACCCGCCAATTTCCCACCGGAGCAAAGATGCTCTGGAAGTTGACCTGTGAATGCATTGGTTGAGACCCAAAATCTCTCGAGCTTAGAGTGCAGGCCCATTTCTGGAGGAAGTGGGCCTGAAAAAAAGTTGTTGCTCAGCATTAGCGATGCCAAGGAAGGAAGCCTGCCTGTACTTGGTGGTAGTGTTCCATGGAATTGGTTCTGAAACAAATGCATGGCTTCTAACTTTGACAGATTTCCAAATTCCTCAGGGATTGTACCTGTCAAATTGTTTTTGGATAGATCGATTTCCACCAGATTCAAGGCCTTGATAGAGGTTGGAATACCCCCTGATAGGTTATTTTCATAAAAGTATAAAATTGTCAAGTTCTTAAGCATGAAAAGCCCACTTGGAATTTCACCCACCAAATCATTCATTCCCAAGTTCAAATACTCCATACTAACTAAATTAGCCAACTGAGAAGGGATTGTCCCAGTGAAAAAATTACCAGCCAAATGCAAGGTAAGCAGAGCACTGAGTTGGGATAATGAGGTTGGGATATTTCCAGTGAAGTTGTTGGCATAAAGGATAAGGTGTTGGAGTTTAGAAGTAAGGTTGTTTATGTCATTCGGTAATCTTCCAACAAATAAGTTATTAGATAGGTTTAAGCGTTGGAGCTTGGTGCAATTGTATAAAAATGTTGGGAAATTCCCTTCGATAAAATTGTCACCAAGATTAAGTACGGTGAGATTCTTGAGATCACAAATGGACGGTGGGATTTTTCCATGGATGTTTTGGCTATCGAGAGAGATTTCAGTGACACTTTGGCCATCAGCGCATTTGATTCCTGGCCAATGGCATGGTTCGGTGGTCAAATTCCATGTTTTCATAGCAGGCTGATTGCCCCATTGTTGTTTGATGTGAAGTAGGATTTCCTTTTCAGAGAAGGAATGTACAGAACTCACCCAAATGGGAAAGCAAATCTGTATGAGGGCAATGAAAAATAACAGCATACTTGTTGAAAGAAAGTGTGTTTTTGACATTTTTCAAGAAGCTTATGCAATGATAATAAATCTTTATGTTTTGAGTTTGAATCAAGTTGTATCCAGTGCTTTTATAAAAAAGTTCAATCTGTAGGTTGATATTAATTGACCAGTATTACATTTTTTAATAATATATAATATAAATATAAATATGGAGTAATACTCCCTTCTATTTTCCGCAATAGTCCCATTTGACTTACACATTTATTAATGTAATAATTCTATTATTAGTATCTCTAATTGTGCGTAATTAAATTTATAAAAAATTTATATTAATAATCCTTGCATCTTTCATTGTGCGTAATTAAAAATTGTAAAAAATTGATATTAATGATCTTTGCATCGGAATGAATCAAACAAGATCTCACTTGATATATGATAATTTTATAGATTAGAAATAAAATACAATTTAAGAGTAATTGATGAATAATATTAAATTCGAACTATTAGAGTCAATGGATGTAGTCTAATATGATATACACAAATTCTATGGGGTGGTCTTATAATTTAATCTATTCCATCATTTGTTAATCATACTTATATTACTCTGCAACTTTCATTTTTACATGCTGATGGATTTCTCCGGCAAATTGTCTGGACCGTTGATAGAGTTAATTTATGCTAACAATATTGTCCACTGCATACTGTTGTTTTTAGTGAAATAATTAATTTAGTTGCTAATTACGCATTTAGCATTATTTTTTAATTTTTTTTGTTATGCACTTACGCTCATTTTGCATTATTTTATATTTGAATAATGGTCGGTCACTTTTTTTTTTAATCTTATTCATGCATTTTAACTGTTTCTTCATTTCATCTATTCTTCATGTATTTTTCTCTCTTTATTTTTATGTTTGGACAATGGTCCACTACATTCTTTTGATCTGATTCATATATTTTAAATTTTTTAATTTCATTCACATAGTTTATTCTCTTTTTCATATATTACCAAATAGAGTATTATTTTATCTTAGAGGGAGGGGAAAATAAGAAAGGTCAATTATGCCTTTGAACTTTTGTGCGATTATTAGTAATCACATTGGCCTTATTCCTTAAACTTTCTTGAATAATAATAATAATAGGATTATTATTTCAAGTGTCAAGATGCATTAAAATTTAAAAGTGTTGATGATTAAGTAACTCCATATGAAATCAAGAGAGACCTGTAATAATAAAATAAAATAGACCTGTAAATCCCCAAATAAAAAGAGACCTGTAAAGAGAGACCTGCAAAGAGAGATGGATGAAATCAAGAGAGAATGAGAAGGTTTTTCAAAATAATCAAAAAAAATAATCAAAATAATCTAAAAAATAAAATTTAATCCATATGAATAATATTGTACTTTTCCTTTTCTTAAAGAAATTTACACAAGGAATATTCACGAGAATTAAGAAAAATAGGAACATTTAGTTGATAGATATATTATTTTATTGAATAATAAATGTGATAAAAAATGAAAATATAAAGATTAAAAAATATTAAAAGAAAGTTACTGGAAAAAATATGGGGATCACGATCATTAAAAATATGTTTTAATAAAGTTAGTGAAAAACATGCGGAAACAACAAATGAAACACCTTAAAAAGACAATGAAAAATTCTTTAAGGAACGGAGGGAGTAGATAAAGAGATATTTAGATAAATTTAAACCGAAATCTATAAATTTTTAATTTGTCTAAATAAGGGATACAACTATTCAACAAAATAATAAAACTAATTGTTAATTGTATTTTTCATCATTATTATCCTAACCAATGTATCACACCTATAAAAAATAATGATCAGGGTCTAGGGAGGAGAGGAAGAGAACAACTCATATCCATAATAGATGGTGCAACTGAAGAGTTTTCGGCTCAAGAAAAATCCTCAAAATGACAGATTCTTACAATGAACAGGATTGAGTGAAACTGAATCCACCAACTTATATTTTACTAATCAAGTTTGACCTTTAATAAATTATAAATAAATAAAATACATATAAATAAAATAAAAATAATTAGATAAAAAACGAGTAAACCACCCGATCAACAAGCGACCCGATCAACAAGCTTTCAATGTAAAACCGAAACGCAAAACGACCCTCCTTGTCATTCAGCCCTTAGATTACTCTGTTTGATTTTTTTGCATTGCTTTTCTCCACTATTTGTGATTAGAGATGTTCAATGGGGCGGGTTACATTTTAACGGGTTATTAGCGGGTCGGGTCAATGATGGGGCGGGTCATTAACGGGCCTTGGTGTAAAGGGCCAGGCCTGGCCAGGTCGAATAATTATAAGTATTAATTGCGGAAACAAAATTTATCACTTTGTTTTATTTTTAAAAATAATATCATTATATACATAATAAAGTCTACCTAATGGGCCATAAAATAAAATAAACAAAAGCTATTCTATGAACTTTTTAAAAAGAGTTAAGGTGGGTCAAATTTAAAATGGACTTGACCCGCCCTGGCCCGTTTATCATTTGACATGACCCGCCCCGCCTCGACCCATTTAAATTTTGACCTGCCCCGCCCGCCCCGTTAAACAGCTCTATTTGTGATGATAAATAAAAAGTTATTTGTGGAAATTTATTATTCAATTTATGAATCTTTGACGCACCCGAAGACTTGCACGACGACTAAAATATAAACTCCACATGTCATTATTAAAATATTTATGAAAAATATAGGAGAATATGAAAATTATTAAAAAAATTTTATAAAATAAAAAAAAAATTCTAACTTAATAAAGTAAGCTTCATTCCTATGGAAATAACGATAATTTTTTATTTTGTTTTCATTTATATATATATATATATATATATATATATATATATATATATATATATATATATATATATATATAAACTTCAAAGTAAGTTAGGGTCATGGAAAGCTAGGCTTCTTTCGAGGGTAGGTCGTCTAACTCTTATAAAAAGTGTCCTTAATAGTCTTCCCCTGTACTACATGAGCTTATTTCGTATGCCTAAATCCATTGCCCAACGCATTGTTAGCATTCAACGGCAATTTTTTTGGGGTTCTTCCTCTCATGGGCAAGCCTTGCTTCCATCGATTAAGTGGTCGACTATTGAACTGCCTAAGTCACTAGGCGGTTTGGGCGTTGGCAATGTTTTATATAAAAACCTTATTTTGCTATTCAAATGGTGGTGGCGCTACTCCATGCCTGATGCGTCGTTGTGGAAGAAGATTATTCAGTCGGTTCATAATATTCGGGGGTCCAAGGCATCGTCGGTGGCTTTTAGTGAAGTTCAGGGTGGGGTGTGGGGGCAAATGGTTCGACAGGATGAGGAGACTAAGAAAATTCGTGATATTGTGGAAGAGGGTATGCTTCTTTGTGTTGGGCGGGGAGACACGGTATTGTTTTGGTTTGATAGGTGGTGTGAGTCTGGTCCTTTATTTAGCGTATTCCCACGTTTATTTTCTTTGACCACTCAGCGAGATTGTCTTATAGCTCAGATGGGTGCGTGGGTGGAGAGCTCGTGGGTATGGCACTTTACATGGAGACGGCGACTATTTGATTGGGAAGAGGCGGATGTGCGGCGTTTGGAGGCTATGATTGCGGGGGTCCAATTGCACCAGGATAAAGATGATGGGCTTTCGTGGCATCATATGGACTTTCACTCTTTTCCTACTAAATCAATTGTTGATAAGTTTTCTGAGTCGGTAGCTCCTGTGTTATCTAAAGCCTGTATTAATGCAATTTGGCGAAATCCTTCACCTCCGCGGGCTCAGCTTACGTTATGGATGGCGTGTTTAGAGAAATTAAAGACGGGTGATCGGTTAGTAGATTTAGGGATTGTGGCGGCCCAAGATGCTATGTGTCCGTTTTGCAATTTAGTCTTGGAGTCTCATTCACATCTCTTTTTTTCTTGCTCTTTCTCATGGAAGGTTTGGATGTCTATGCTCAATTGGCGGGGTGTGGAGGGTGCTTTGCAGGATCAATGCACTCAATTTATCATTGCGTGGGGAAGTCTGACTAAGTCTAAACGTCGCAAGAAACTTTGGTCTGTGGTTATGGGGTGTTGTGTATGGTCTTTATGGTTTGAGCGAAATAAGATTAAGTTTGAAAGGGGTGTCCCGGACTTGCACCGTTTTATTTTCTCATTGAGGGTCAGAATTGGTTTATGGGCTAAAGAATTATTGGGCTTGTCTCTGGGATCTTCTCCTTTGTTTGTTTCATTGGCTCCGGCGTTTGCCTTTTAGTATGGGCTCTGCTTTGATCGTTGGTTTCTCGGCTGGACTTTTAATTAGTTTGTGGTTTTTGCTTTTGTCGTTTATTTCTTAGGTTCGTTGTATTTTCGTTTTTGGGGTTTTTTATGCCGGCAGTAGTAAAATCTCAAAAATCGGTGTTCTTTTCCTTCTTCTTTCAATATAATTTCCTACTTTCCGAAAAAAAAGAAAAATATATATATATATATATATATATATATATATATATATATATATTAGTAATTTTATCAGTAGGTATTTAATTTATCTTTTCTGAACAGATACTTCTCTTTAACTTTCTACAGTCGGGGACTCTTCTGGGCGTGCACTCTCATTTATGGGTATGAGTTGCCGCCGTCCTTCCCTCCCCAAACCCTATACATAGTTTTTTCTATGAGCGGGATTCACTGGGTAGGATGATTATGACTTGTTTTATCTTCTTATGGTGATTTACAAATCACGATAATTAATTAAAATTTTCTGCATTTTCATACATTTTTTTAGTTGAAGTAACTTTGTTATCATTCTAGTCATACAAAATAAAAATTCGAAAAGTTTGATTATGTGTCATCACTTTTCTCATTGTGTAATCAACCTGTTGGAGCAATCACTAAATCTTCCATTGCGGAGGGTCTCAGAGTGTGCCTTGATCGAGGCAAGACACAAAAGGAGACTAGCTCGAGCATGGCAGCAGGCGAGCAGCGGACCAGTCGAGCGATAGTGGCTCGGTCGAGCCAACTTGCAGAATCATTCCAGTGTTCACTGACCAGTCGAGCGATAGTGGCTCGGTCGAGCCAACTTGCAGAATCATTCCAGTGTTCACTGACCAATCGAGCGATAGTGGCTCGGTCGACCAGTTGACCGCTCGAGCAAGGCTGCTCGACCCGAGCAACGTACAACACGTGGATGATTGCGGTTTCTGTTTTGTTATGTCGTTTTGTATGGGCTTTGAAGCCTTTTGTTTAGGGTCTCTTATATGCTTTTGAAGTATATAAGAGAGGTCTTAGAAACCCATTAAGGTTGTGGAGAGACTACACATTAGAGAGAGTTAGGGTTTGAAAACCAAGAGAGCTTAGCTTTCTCCTTTTTTGTGTTAGTTTATGGGTGAACTCCATTGTTGAATGTATTCACTAACTTGAGAGGTTGTTCTCAAGTGTGAGAGTTGAGTCATTAGTGTAATTGTGATTATATTAATGATAAGATACTTTGATTGAGGTGGAGGTATCCTTTGATACCTCATTAAATACTTTGTTTGTTGTTTGTTTGCATCTCTTGTTTATTTATACTCTGTTTTTGCATATCTTTCACATTGTTTCTGTACCATTTGAGGGTCCAAGACCTCCTATTCACACCTTTTTTTTGTCCTTGACTCATGAAGTAGATCCGAAAAATTGGGTAAAACACATCACAAATTTATATGTTCGCATACAATCTTAGCTAAGGAACATATAAAAATAAGGATTATATAAAAAAATAATCTTACCTAAGCATTATATAAAAAAATAAGAACGACAGTTGCTCTTTATTTTGAAAGTGCAATTAAGACAAAAGGTAAGAACAAATCTAAATATACAAAACAAAAAATTGAAAAATTTTGTTATTAATCGTTATCTTTCAAATGAATAATCAACTATTTATTTTTTCTCCTTAAACCTATTTTTTACAAAAACCAGGAATGAAAAATTCATGAAATAATCGAAAATGGGTAAAACGCATAACTGCATACTTGTTAATAGATACATTCACATGTAGTAATATAACTAGTAGAAGGTCTTCTATTTATTTTTTCTCCTTAAACCTATTTTTTCCATGCACCAGTATATTTTGAAAATGTAAAATTGGGCTGGATCATTACACCCGTCTATGCTATAGACCGTTTATAGCAAGAATTTGTGTATAACTAGATAGTGCCCGTGCGATGCACGTCTATATCAAATTTTCCGACTTATTGTTTTATTATATGTATATTTCATTTCACTCTGAAAAAGTTTATATATTATCTACATTATATCATATTTTGCATTATACGTAATGTAATTATATTTATACTTTTACTTTTTTCTTTTGAATAAAAGGGCAAATGGTTCGTACCCTGAGTACAATACGAAATTATGAGTTTTTTTTAATAAAAAATAACTTATTAATTTTTTCTAACAAAATTAACTATTACGTTAATTTATAGAAGTGTTCAAACTATTAATAACACGCTTTAAAATCAAATATAAATACATAGAAATATGTAAAGTTATTTTATTAGTTTAAATGACAAAGATATTTTTTTCTCATAAAAATATATGTGACTTATATGATGATAGTTAACCTAAATCATATTTTAATGAAACATTACATTTAAGTAACCAAGAGAATAAATAACAAAAACAAATTCTAATAAAAGTATATTATGTTTTCACCATCTCAAAATATCCAATACACTAAATAATATTCATTTAATAAATAAAATTTAAAATATTTTATAAATTATATAAATAAATTATATGTAATTTATAGTTTTCTAATACATTAAATGTGATTTGACCAAAAACGTAAAAAAAAAGTTATTAATTAGAAAAATAATATACACAAAATAAGAAAGTAGAAAGTCAAAGATCTTAATAACAATGGCATCTTCATTTAATTTTAAAGGGAAAATTTTTAATAAGGAAGCGACACGTAAGCTATTTTGAGAGGTGATGATGTAAGTCATGTTTTATATTAGTTAAAAGGCAAAAACTTGGGTGAGACAGTCTCACTTGGGGCCGGCTCAATTGTATATATTTTTTTTATCAATTACATGAATCAAAATGTAATTACAAGAGTTAAAAGACTATTTAAAGACTTAAAAGACCAATTTTAAAATTAAATTATATAAAAACTTTAAAATTAACCTTTTAAATCTTTTAAATTGGATTTTTAAGTCTTGGAAATTGGAACTGTCATTCTAAGTCTTGATCTAGTATGCTACTATGCCATAATATTTTTAAATAATTATTATTGGGTCTGGGCCCAGGGCCGTCTTAAACATATATGAGGCCCTATTGTAATTTCTAAATTGGGCCCCTAATAATAAATTTACAATTTCAATAATGCCAAATACTTTTTTTTTAAATAACCAAAAACTCATTACTTCATTATAATAGTAAATCATATTTCAATTCAATTTAAGTTATTAATTACTAATATTTTAGTTAAAAAGTCTCATTCTTCTAACACTCTTGAAACAAATCTCCAAAAGGCAAATTAAAAAAATAAATTCAAGATCTTTCCAATGATATATTATATGCCCAATTCGATAACGAGAAATGCGATTGTTTGAAGTTTATTTGTCTTGAATTTGATACATGTTCATTCTTTGGCCATAACCTTTATAGAAAAATCTATTAGTGCAGGTTTGCGGCATTAGAAATAGACTTCAAGGGCTTTCCACGACATATATATGCCATTCTAAATGGCAATGACAACATTTAAAGTTTGCGTAATTTCTAACGGCCATGAGTCAAATCGCGCAAAATTGCGATTCCACCATGTCAATGCGTAAAATGTGCGATTCACCATGGTCCAATCGCACAAAATGTGCGATTGGACCATAATGAATCGCTACATTTGCGATACTCATGGTGGAATCGCGACATTTTGTGCGATTGACATGGTGGAATCGCACATTTTGTGCGATTCGAGCCATGGTGGAATCGCGCGTTTGTGCATTGGATCGTAAATACTCCAAACTTTGAAGCGTCGTATTTCGCGATTGTCAAATTGGGCATATATAGTCGTTGAAAGCTTTGAAGTCTAGTTTCAATGCCGCAAACCTGCACTAATACTATTTTCTATAAAAGTAGACCAAAAGAATGAACATGTATCAAATTCACTAATAAACTTCAAACAATCCATTGCTCGGTACAGAAGAAATATATCATTGAAAGATTAAGTCTGGTTATAATGCCTCAAATATTATAACTATACAATTTTTCTATTTAAAGTTATAGCAATTAGAGTGAATATGTCTCAAATTTTAACACAATCATATCGATTCCGTAATCATATTGATGCTCATTTTCGTTGGTCATTGTAATTCAATTTTTAGTTTTAGCTTGTTTTAGTTCAATGAGTGTTCGGAGAAAGTTTTTAAAGAAATGTTAGAGATTAAAGGTTTGAAAAGTAATCAGAGGCAATTTTGAAATTTCAATATATAAGGGGTGGCGATAAAATGAAAAGGGTGGCGACATTTAATAATACCCAAAAAATACCCATTTCATGTCACATCATCTAAAACAATAAATTATTGTGCAAGTCTGCAACTACTAAAAATCAATTCCCCAATTACATCAACAAATTAAAAGGCAAAAAAAAATCAAAAGTAAATAAACCATCAATTCCCTAATTATCCATTTCCCAAATGAAAGTTTGATGCCAATTGCCATTGCCATAAAAATATTCTTATTTCTTATACCTAGTATATGCCAATTATACCGTATACCCAACAAATTTCAACAATAGTTTAAAATACCCAACAAATCTGAATAAACGAATAATTTATCAATTTATGTCATTGTTACTGTGAAATAATTGTTACTGTAATTTTCTTTGAAATTGAGAGTTTAGAATTATATTCAAAAAAAAAAAAAAGAAATTGATATGAATTACTTACTTGAAACAAGAAAGAACCTTGACCTTTGGTAATCACTAAATTAATGAGAATAATCTTGAAGAAGAAGACAACAAAGAATAGAAAGAGTCAATTTTAGAAACAAGAATTAATTATTCTACTGGTATAACTTTGGAAACATAAATTATCATTATTATACCGGTATAATAAGTTTGTGTTATAAACTTATAATGGGGAGTGATGTGAATACCAATTTGTGAAGTAATTTACAAGAATAAAATTTGTACAAAATAATAGAAATTTTGGGCCCTCAAATTTTTGCTGATAATTGGGGCCCTGTGCTAAAGCCCAGACTGCCCTCCCTATTAGCCGGGCCTGTCTGGGCCTGTTGCACGGCTAAAATAGTCTAAGTGTAATTAAAATTATGACACTTTATTAGCTTATGGAGTAATATCGGTGGTTCTTTTGCTTTGTTTGTTTTGTTGAATCTCAAAAGTATACATCACTTGTTTAAATGTTACACAGGATATCTTAATTTAATTATACTATTAGTTTTGTTTTTTTTTAATAAATCAAATTAGTATTATATTATTTTTAATCCATTAAATATGACTATAGATATTTAGTGAAAAACCAAAATAAATGAAATAAGAATAATAAATAATAATATGGGGTAACCAGAATTTCAAAAAAAGGAAATTATTAATGGTATTTGATATTTTTAAGTTTTTGCACTTTATTAATGGTACCTCTAAGTATTTTCGATTATCAATGATACCCTTGTGTTATTGAGTGTCTTACAACTGTAACATTTCCTATTTTTTCGTCCAAAATCATTAACCTTGAAAAGAAAAATATTTAACGGTTTTAGACAATTTTGAACAGAAAAAATTAGAAAATGTAACAATAATAAGACGCTCAATAACACAAAAGTACCATTAATAATCGAAAAAACTTAGAGCACCAGTAATGAATTAGGATCATCTCCATTACTAAAATGTAATGGAGGATCCATTACAAAATCTAATGGTTATAATTGCTTGATTTTTTTTAATAGGAGGAAATTATGATGTTTTATTTTTTAGGATCCTAATTCATTAATAAAGTGCAGAATTTCAAAATTTCAGGTTTATTATTCATAATTTTCCAAAAAATATGAGATAATAACGATAGAGAAATATAAAAGTACGAAAATAGAAATTAGGTAAATTTGCAAGGTCGGGAAACAAATTTCACCCTCTATCACAGCCATTTTTTAATGTCATACTAAAAGCGCATTAACAAGAGCTTTGGAAAAAAAAAAAGAAAAAGCTTTGGAAAGTGGAAATGGAGGTAATTAATTCTGGGAAAATAGAAAGATTGTAAAGATTCAGATTTGCGTGTTGACAATCACAAGAATGGGAGGGAAAGGCGTAATGGAAGGCTTGGAGACTGGAGTATGAACTATCAACTATGAAGGCTTCAGCATTGGTTAGTCGATTACTCCACTTAACATACAATTGTATCTGATTTCATCTTCTAATAATACCTAAAGCCTTAACGCTGATTTTGTTTCAATTTTATCAGTAAATTATAAATTATTGTGTCCATTGATCATTACCTAATTTCTATCGAGCCAATTATTTATAATTTTTAGGTTTCGGTATACAATGAATTCTAATAATTTTGGTTCTTGTTTTGGTGAAGTTGCAATTGATGTTCATGTTTGTATCCTAAAGCAGTTTTCATGTTTTTGTAGAAACTATGTGACAATTGAAATCAAGTTTTGAAATTGGAGGGTTTCGATTCTTGTTGTAGTTAAAGTTCAATTAATTAATTAGGTATGTATGATAAGTATAAGCCTATTACTTGATGCAAGTATTTTTAGCTAAATTCATAGTGATGAGTGATAAGTAATGAGTGAAGAGCAGAAGGAAGAGGAAGATTGTTGTGCACAATTGCATGAGTTTATAGTTTTGGTTGATTTAGTTAACCCATCTTTAGAAATTAAAGATTTGGCATTGTTGTTGCTTGGTATTGGCAGAAGGTACTACTCATTTTGCTCAATTTGAAAATTGTTTTCAAGGATCAAGAAGCTTTAGTGAATGCTTTCACCAGGTCATCTTAAACATTTAGGTGGCCGGTTCAACTATTATAAAAAGGGTCCCTAATAATACAATCACTCTTCTTATGCCATTTTACTCACTTTTAATGACTTGGGTCAAAGGGGTCCAAGGGCAGTATTGTCTTTTCACTATTATTAGTCTTTGTATTGTGTCAATTAGATTAGTTGTTATTTTTTGTAGTTGTCTCTTGGAGTTAGGCTATATAAAGAGCCACCCTTTGTGATAATAATTAGCTTTGGATAATTGAATAATAAGGAAGTGTCCTTTTGGGAGTTAGTGGGCAGACTCGAAGTGTCCATACTATCTAGTTTCGGTAACTGATTTTGGCCGATCTATTACATCTTCATTGTTTGTTGTGCTACACACACTTTCCTCACTCTCTTTTTTTCTTTTTTTTTTTTTGGTCCTATTTTAGGGCCCTATACTAAGATAGTAAAGAAAAGGCCAAAAATAAATTCAGATCTTCCTAATTTGGGTCCTATGTATGCTATTACTTTGCACATGGAGATGGACAAACCCTAGCTTTCACCACTTATGACAAGAAATTCTTTGGGATAACTTTTCCGCTTTCTATCTACAGAAGCCTCATCCCTCCATTCCCCTTCCTTTTCTTTTATCCTGCAAGTTCTTCTATCCAAACAATGTACAAGAGCATAAATGGGCGCTAGACTCACTAGAGAAAGTAAACCACTAAGTACTCAAAATAATTTATCTCAAAAATTAAACTCATTCTCTACACTTGACATCAAACATGTTTTCTTTCCCTACATGTTGGGAAGAATATTTTTCATGATTAGTTGTATAGAGAGTACTGACTTAGAATTAAGAATTATTTGTTTTTATTTTTTTTTTTTCAACTCTAGAGTATGAGTGTTGCTCTGCTATAGCTTGTAGGTGAGTTTAATTGAAAATCTGCTGTTTGCATCAGAATTCTCTCCCATTCTTATTCTCTTAAGCTAGCGACAAAATATTTTCCATCAAGTAATTCAGAAAAAATCATTCGTCGTTCACTGTTTGAGGATGGTTGTCGTTTTCATGGTGGCTGTTCACAGTGAGCACTTGTAGAACCTGCTTCATATTTGGTCTTGAAACTGGATTCTTGCTTGTGCACATGAGACCTAGT